>CM051028.1:44726661-45978328 GCA_027627225.1 Congeria kusceri | reverse complement strand
AGTAGTTGTTGTTGTTGTTGTTGTAGCAGTAGCAAAAGTAGTAGCAGTAGTAGTAGTTGTAGTAGTAGAAGCAGTAGTAGTAGTAGTAGCAGTAGTAGCAGTAGTAGCAGTTGTAGTGGTAACACGATCACCAGTTCAGTTATCCTGAATACGCAGCTACAGTTTTATATGTGGAGTGTTGTTACGAGCCAATACAGGTGTTGCCTATCACATCCCGCAGTTCGAGCATGCTCTCTTCACTGACGTGCTGGCTGACCACTTCTGTCCTGTCCTTGTGACCACTCCAGCTTCACTGACCGTCTTGTCCTTTAAGTCCCTGAGTGTCATCACCAGTCTGCTCTTGGCGTAATAGTAATAGTAGTAGAAGTAGTAGTAGTAGCAGTAGCAGTAGCAGTAGCAGTAGAAGTAGTACCGGTAGTAGTAGTAGTAGCAGTAGTATAGTAGTAGTAGTAGTAGTAGTAGTAGTAGTAATAGTAGTAGTAGTAGTAGTAGTAGTAGTAGTAGTAGTAGTAGTAGTAGTAGTAGTAGTAATAATAGTAGTAGTAGTAGTAGTAGTAGCAGTAGTAGTAGTAGTAGTAGTAGTAGTAGTAGTAGTAGTAGTAGTAGTAGTAGTAGTAGTAGTAGTAGTCTTCGTCGTCGTCGTCGTAATAGTAGTAGTAGTAGAAATAGTAGTAGTAGTAGTTGTTGTTGTTGTTGTTGTTGTTTTTGTTGTTGTGTAGAATACAGTGTTCGTACTGCTGTTGATCAACATCAGACTGCTGTTTCAGTCTTGTTACGCACATGATATAATGAGAGACCTGGAGACAAATGAGCGTCATCAGGTGGACTCCAGCCGTCATCAGACGTTTGGACCCCTATGTCTACTACGTCCTCAGGTTGGCGGGGTCAGCAGTGACCTGTCATGAACAGTCCCTGCCCGTTATTGTTAGGCACCCTGGCGGGCTCCTCTCTCCTGCACCAAAGCCAGCAAGAGGCCTGTTCTGCCGCCTCTGCTAGGCGTTTGACTGCACTCTTCCTCTTGGCTCCCGTGACACCAATCTTCTGGAGTAGCCTCCAAGTTGACTGGGCAGTGAAGACTCTGGCACCAATCTCCACCGGGAATAGCCAGGCAGTCCATCCTCTATGTCTGCAGGCTTCCACCAACTCATCATATTTGGCTTTTTTCCTTTCATGAGCTTCTTCACAGCCTTTCTCCCATGGCACAGTTAGTTCCACAAGGATGATTTTCCTAATCTGTGTAGACCATATCACAATGTATGGCCTCAGGTTGGTCTGCACAACATCTGGCAAGACAAGTTTCTGCTTGAGATCTACTCTCATCTCCCATGATGCTGCTTCTTGTAGAAGACCATGGTGACTTGTTGGTGACGGTGGTTTCTTCTCTCCTGGTTTTACAAACTGGATCTTGCTAGGACCACTTGTTACCCTGGGTTTCTGGGTTCTACGTTCCCTCTCTAGCACGTCTGCTAGGAACTGTAATACCTTGTCATGGCGCCATCTGTATCTTCCCTGCTGCAGGGCAGTCTTACAGCCAGACAAGATGTGTCCCATGGTTCCTTGTGCTCCACACAGTTTACATGATGGATCGTCAGAGAGGTTCCATGTACACAGGTTGGTCGGTGATGGTAGGGTGTCATACAGCGATCGCAGTAGGAAGCTGATCCGGACTGGTTCCATTCTCCACAGGTCGTTCCATGTGACTTGACGCTGTGGTAGGTCCCATCTTGTCCAGGCTCCTTGCTTTCCAAGCTCTACTGCTTTGCTCTTCCGTGTTGACTCCTCATTTCTTCTGATCTCTTCTATCACCATATCGCGCTGCTCTTTCCCTTTGGCCTTGCACCATTACTGGTAGTGTCCTGTCCCTAGACCTTGGCGGCCAATACAGGTGTTGCCTATCACATCCCGCAGTTCGAGCATGCTCTCTTCACGGACGTGCTGGCTGACCACTTCTGTCCTGTCCTTGTGACCAGTCCAGCGTTACTGACCTTCTTGTCCTTTGAGTCCCTGAGTGTCATCACCAGTCTGCTCTTGGCGTAATAGTAGTAGTAGTAGAAGTAGTAGTAGTAGCAGTAGCAGTAGCAGTAGTAGTAGTACCGGTAGTAGTAGTAGTAGTAGTAGTAGTAGTAGTAGTAGTAGTAGTAGTAGTAGTAGTAGTAGTAGTGATAGTAGTAATAGTAGTAGTAGTAGTAGTAGTAGTAGTAGTAGTAGTAGTAGTAGTAGTAGTAGTAGCAAAAGTAGTAGCAGTAGTAGTAGTTGTAGTAATAGAAGCAGTAGTAGTAGTAGTAGCAGTAGTAGCAGTAGTAGCAGTTGTAGTAGTAAAACGATCACCAGTTCAGTTGTTCTGAATACGCAGCTACAGTTTTATATGTGGAGTGTTGTTACGAGCCAATACAGGTGTTGCCTATCACATCCCGCAGTTCGAGCATGCTCTCTTCACTGACGTGCTGGCTGACCACTTCTGTCCTGTCCTTGTGACCACTCCAGCTTCACTGGCCGTCTTGTCCTTTAAGTCCCTGAGTGTCATCACCAGCCTGCTCTTGGCGTAATAGTAGTAGTAGTAGAAGTAGTAGTAGTAGCAGTAGCAGTAGCAGTAGCAGTAGTAGTAGTACCGGTAGTAGTACCGGTAGTAGTAGTAGTAGTAGTAGTAGTAGTAGTAGTAGTAGTAGTAGTAGTAGTAGTAGTAGTAGTAGTAGTTGTAGTAGTAGTCGTCGTCGTCGTCGTCGTCGTAGTAGTAGTAGAAATAGTAGAAGTAGTAGTAGTAGTAGTTGTTGTTGTTGTTGTTGTTGTTGTTGTTGTTGTTGTTGTTGTTGTTGTTGTTGTTGTTGTGTAGAAATACAGTGTTCGTACTGCTGTTGATCAACATCAGACTGCTGTTTCAGTCTTGTTACGCAGATGATATAATGAGAGACCTGGAGACCAATGAGCGTCATCAGGTGGACTCCAGCCGTCATCAGACGTTTGGACCCCTATGTCTACTACGTCCTCAGGTTGGCGGGGTCAGCAGTGACCTGTCATAAACAGTCCCTGCCCGCTATTGTTAGGCACCCTGGCGGGCTCCTCTCTCCTGCACCAAAGCCAGCAAGAGGCCTGTTCTGCCGCCTCTGCTAGGCGTTTGACTGCACACTTCCTCTTGGCTCCCGTGACACCAATCTTCTGGAGTAGCCTCCAAGTTGACTGGGCAGGGAAGACTTTGGCACCAATCTCCACTAGGAATAGCCAGGCAGTCCATCCTCTATGTCTGCAGGCTTCCACCAACTCATCATATTTGGCTTTTTTCCTTTCATGAGCTTCTTCACAGCCTTTATCCGATGGCACAGTTTCCACCAGGATGATTTTCCTAATCTGTGTAGACCATATCACAATGTATGGCCTCAGGTTGGTCTGCACAACATCTGGCAAGACAAGTTTCTGCTTGAGATCTACTCTCATCTCCCATGATGCTGCTTCTTGTAGAAGACCATGGTGACTTGTTGGTGACGGTGGTTTCTTCTCTCCTGGTTTTACAAACTGGATCTTGCTAGGACCACTTGTTACCCTGGGTTTCTGGGTTCTACGTTCCCTCTCTAGCACGTCTGCTAGGAACTGTAATACCTTGTCATGGCGCCATCTGTATCTTCCCTGCTGCAGGGCAGTCTTACAGCCAGACAAGATGTGTCCCATGGTTCCTTGTGCTCCACACAGTTTACATGATGGATCGTCAGAGAGGTTCCATGTACACAGGTTGGTCGGTGATGGTAGGGTGTCATACAGCGATCGCAGTAGGAAGCTGATCCGGACTGGTTCCATTCTCCACAGGTCGTTCCATGTGACTTGACGCTGTGGTAGGTCCCATCTTGTCCAGGCTCCTTGCTTTCCAAGCTCTACTGCTTTGCTCTTCCGTGTTGACTCCTCATTTCTTCTGATCTCTTCTATCACCATATCGCGCTGCTCTTTCCCTTTGGCCTTGCACCATTACTGGTAGTGTCCTGTCCCTAAACCTTGGCGGCCAATACAGGTGTTGCCTATCACGTCCCGCAGTTCGAGCATGCTCTCTTCACTGACGTGCTGGCTGACCACTTCTGTCCTGTCCTTGTGACCAGTCCAGCGTCACTGACCTTCTTGTCCTTTGAGTCCCTGAGTGTCATCACCAGTCTGCTCTTGGCGTAATAGTAGTAGTAGTAGAAGTAGTAGTAGTAGCAGTAGCAGTAGCAGTAGTAGTAATACCGGTAGTAGTAGTAGTAGTAGTAGTAGTAGTAGTAGTAGTAGTAGTAGTAGTAGTAGTAGTAGTAGTAGTAGTAGTAGTAGTAGTAGTATAGTAGTGTTACTGTTAATGCAGCTACATGTTATGTAAACAACCTTGTAAAATACTAAATTCTTATCAGCTTAAAACACAAATATATTTTCTTACCATTCTGAGCTTTTGGTATTTTGTACGGATTTCTCCAAGTAGTGCGAACTCTGGCTCTTGGTATCTTGGAGCGAGCAGTCACCACCGGCTCGGGAGAGCCAACGGCGCGTTGGGGTGTTCGCGTCACACGATCGGATGCTTTTAAATGTCACAAATCTTACAAGTTACAATGCACTATGATGTTACAATTGTTCTACACTTCACTGATATTATGCTCACGGCACTAAAGCTTGCACGTGTCTTACACAATTATATTGAGCAATACAAGAAGACAAGATACTGTTGTTACGTGACACTGTGGTCCACTGGTTCCTGGGTGTTATTTTGTTGTAAACTGTAACACAGCTTCACAATGTGTCACAAAATGTTCAGGTATAGCAGTCATTAATTTTGTTGTAAATTTCAACACAGCTTCGCATTGGTTCGTGAACATTTTCAGATAGCAGTCTTCTCATACGTCATGTGGTAACTTTTGTAGGTTCGTCAACAGTAGTCATACCATCTGCAACGTATGGCGTACCCTTTGTGTCAAAAGTACATATCTGCACGGCAGCTAAATATAGATGTAACTGTTGATATAAAATTGTAACCGCAGTTACAAGTTTATGACTGCAGTCATACATTTGTAACAGCAGTTACATTTACAGATATAACTGCAGTAACAATTTATACCGAAAGTAAAAAATTATGACAGTTGTCATCAAATTATAACTGCAGTTACACTTTTTTCTGATTCATTTATTTATAAAAATATGTATATTTAAATTTTTTGTATAATTTAAAAATTCATATTTAAACAAATAAATGCAATTTTGACAAAAAGGAATTATATGAGAATTGATTTAATACGCCAACCAGACTTAAAGCTTAAGTTTAACGTTGGTCATAAAAATGTAACTTATAATTTTTTGACGATTGTCATGTTTTATGACTGTTGGGATAAATTATTACTACAGTTATATTTGTAAATGTAACTGCCGTTACACATTTATAACTGCAGTCGTAAAATATAACTGCGGTTACAATTTTATAACAACAGTTACATCTGTACTTAGCTAGCAGGCGTATATGTACTTTTGACCCAAGGGTACGCCATAGCAACGGGGCCATCCGTGGTCGTGGAGCAACAACAGAGCGGCATATGCTTTCTGAAGCCTATCACTGCGTGTAGCCTTGCATCTTACGTTCACTTCCCAAGCCGCGTTTAGTTAAATGTAATTATCTTTAACTACACGTGTCTGTCCTATATATGGTGGCATAGAACTGCCTTACGATAACCACATAAGTTTCGCGATAATTATCACGTTAACCACTTAAGTATCGTGTTATTTATCTTGTATCTTGTTAGTGTTCGCGATAGTTTTCTTTGTCATTTATTTTCTGCTTAACTGAAATGTGGCCTGAAAGTGCCCCAAACTGACACCAGGATTTCAGTTAACAAAAACATAACATTAAGTGGTAACAGGAATATTAACGTGTTTTGATTTACGTTACTAGATAATTATCACGAAAAATATCGCGATATTCAGATACTGCGGAAGACCTCGAAAACAAATTAAGTAGTATCAGGAATATTATCGTGTTAAGATTTACGTTAACAGATAATTAACTAGTAACAGGAATATTATCGTGTTAAGGTTCGCGTTAGCAACATATTGCGGAACACCTCGGGCAAACTAAGTGGTAACAGGAATATTAACGTGTTATGATTTACGTTAGCAGATAATTTTCATGATACAATTCGCGTTAGTTAGATAATTCGAAGACCTAGAAAATGTAACTTATGTCACTTATAGGCACTTTTAGGTCATTTAGTTTAATAATAAATTATCTAACAGAAACATTTTCGTAAACGGTAACTTAATATTCAGATAAATATCGCAATAAATAAGTAGTAACACGAATCTTTTCGCGAACGCTAACTAGTTAACGTGATATTTTTCGCGAACATTATGTGGTTAACACGATACTTAAGTGGTTAACGTGATAATTATCGCGAAACTTATGTGGTTATCGTAAGGCAGTTCTATGCCACCATACCTATGGACTGAAAGATAGTTATGATACCGTTCGAAAAAATAAAACTTTTTATTACAAATTAATCCTATTGGCTACATGTACAAAAATCGAAATTTTCGTAAAGAAAAACACACACAAATAAGTCATAATCCTGCATATACCCAAATCCCAGTCATTCGTTATGTAATAATCCGTGCGTAAAAAGCAGTCCGCACAGGCTAATCCAGGACGGCACTTTCCGCTTTTATGGTATTTGCTGTTTCAATGAAGTCTCTTCTAAACATAAATCCACTGTAGGCGGGAAGTGTCGTCCCGGATTAGCCTGTGCGGACTGCACAGGCTAATCCGGGACGACACTTTACTCACATGCATTCCCACGACACGCCTGAATACTACTATAGATCAACAGCGTCCTTATATTATATAATATGAAAATAGGTAGTTTATATGACACTAACATTTTAATTTACCAAATATTCGTTTCGTAATAATCCAAACTATATTAATACTATAGATCAACAACGTCTTGGTATTAGATAATATGACAATAGCTAGTTTATATCACATTATAACATGATACTCGCAAATTTTTTTATAGACATAGAAGACAATTATCGTTGTTAAACTACCCAATAAACAACGAAAGAGAAGTCCCGATTCTGAGCGGAGCATAGTATGAAGTAGTTCCAATTACCATTGCCAAAATAAATGTCAAATCATGTTAGAATTGAAATAATGTTTTCATTATCGTTGTTATTCGGCCAATAAACAACTCATTGTCGTTCTAACGACCTCGTGGTTTTAATTCTACGCATCAGAACTCCAAATCGTTGTTTCTTGGCTATAAACAACGATCAATCGAAAGTTATTTCTTTAAAAAAAAGCAAACATGTAAATTAATGGGACTATATGCCTACTAAAATTGATATCATGCAGCAATATAAATGATATTGTATTATATACTGAACCAAAAAAAAATATTTTTTCGTTAATTCTGAATGTAGATATTTTTTTAAAGTTTAAATTACGAAATCCGGTTAGTGCCATATGGAATATCGTGCCTCTTACGGCGAGGGCGAGACATGAGAATTGCGCGAAACGCGAAGCGAGACACGATATTCCCGCTTGACGCGAAGCGAGGCGCGATATTGTAACACGAGATCTCGAACTGTCGCTGTATCCCATACCACGAAATATCGCGGCAAAATATCGTGTCTCGCTTCGTGTTTCGCCGGATTATCGTGTTTCGCTTCGTGTATCGCGGTAAAATATCGTGTCTCGCTTCGTGTCTCGCGCAATTCTCGTGCCTCACGTTCAAAGGTCGATACACGAGATGCGAAGCGAGACACAAAGCGATACACGATATTTGGGCGAGACAAGAAGCGAGGCACGATATTATATCGTTCAAATATCGCCCGAATCTCGAGTCTATATTATCAAACCGCAATACATGAAACACGAAGCGAGACGTGAGAATCTGGCGACACGTGAATCGAGGCACGATATTGTATCACTAGCGGATCCAGGGGTGGTGGGGGTGGGGCGCACCCGGCGCGCGTCCCTTTCCATAAACTCCCCGGACCATACATATATGGGCATATATAAAACGGTCAACACTTGATAAAAATGCTAAAAAAAATTGCTGAATTGGCTCGCTCACGTTGCTAAAGGATACACATCATTTTCAGTAAAAATTACCAGACCTAGCCCGTTCCCTAAGATTTCTTACGTACACCGTATACCGGCTCCAACATTCATCGAAAACGATATAACTATATATAGACAATGAGAATATATACCTGTATTTGTCGATGATATTGTTGTTATTTTAAAAAATCATATATTATATAAATATGTCAGATGCAATACACCGTTGGCACAGGAAACAACATAAACGACATTTATACGTTTCGAATAAATATGATTTAAAGTCTGAATTCAAGTCAAATCAATGACTACTTTAGAGTTTAAACACTTTTGTCTCAATAAATAGTTTAGTTCCCAAACATCTAAATAGACAAACGTTATGTTCAATGTTCCATTAATTAGCTATCACACCAAATTTCATATTTGTGGCTCCAATTCCTGGCAATTTCTTTTTTTCCGGCACCATATGTCAGCGAAATTGACACTACGTCGGCATCACTTGCAGTATCATATTACAACGCAATCATACGAGTATCTTTCACAATATTTCGTGTAAAAAACATTTTCGTCAGTCTGTCCGTAGGTTCGGTTCGACGCATTGCGCATTTCAAGACAATTGATTAGCATGATTGTGAACTTGTGAGTTATTTAATGATATTCACTTCGAAAAGAAACCATTACACTTCGGTAAATGAAACTAAATTTCTTTCGAACAAATACGGTAAAGTATTAAATTATTAAGTGAAACAAAGTGCTTTTGGTGATGATGATGATGTTGTTGTTGTTGATGATATCGCCCGAATATCGAGTCTCGCGTCTACCGGTGCACCAGGAATTTATCACGTTGAAGTTGTTTGATATTATTTTGTAAAAATATGATGATGGTGATGATGATGATGTTGTTGTTGTTGTTGCTGTTGTTGTTGTTGTTGATGATGATGATGATGATGATGATGATGATGACAAGTAACACCGAAGTTGACTTGACACCAAAGTACGTTGCTACATAGGACAATAGGGCAATGCACCTATCTGCTTTAGTGCATAATGTCGTGTTGACGTACTTTCAGTGTGTGAAAGTTAATCTGAAGAAGGCCTTTAGTACACAACTATTTAAAAACGCCACAGAAGTAATTGCAGCCGCAGTTTCCACAAGACGGATGGGCGGACAGACAGACAGACAGACAGACAGACAGACAGACAGACAGACAGACAGACAGACAGTCTGTACAGACAGACAGACAGACAGACAGACAGACAGACAGACAGACAGACAGACAGACAGACAAACAGACAGACATGTCTGTCTGTTTGTCTGTCTGTCTGTCTGTCTGCCTGTTTGTCTGTCTGTTTGTCAGCCTCTTTGTCTATCAGTCCGCACATTCGCCTGGAGGAGACTGCTGCTTTATGGCTATTTCTACTCGTTTAGATAATTGTTTCTGTTTGAACTGTAATGATGACTATCTTTTATTTATGCTTATTGTTTATTTTCATGAAAATCTTGTTGCTGTAGAAGTAAGGGTCTGTCTCTCTGTCAGACTGTCTCGTTGTCTGTCTGTCCGTCCGTCCACCCATCCGTCTTAAGGAAACTGCGGCTGCAATTACTTTTGTGGCGTTTTCAAATAGTTGTGTACTAAAAGCCTTCTTCAGATTAACTTTCACACACTGAAAGTAGGTCAACACGACGAGAGGTTGCATCATGCACTAAAGCAGATAGGTGCATGGCCCTGTTGTCCTATGTAGCAACTCACCGTGGCGTCAATTCAACTTCGGTGTTACTTATCATCAACAACAACAACAACATCATCATCACCATCATCATATTTTTACAAAATAACACCAAACAATTACAACGTGATAAATTCCTGGTGCACCGGTAGACGCGAGACTCGATATTCGGGCGATATTTGAATGATACAATATCGTGCCTCACTTCGTGTCTCGCCTGAATATCGTGTATCGCTTCGTGTCTCGTGTATCGTGTTTGAAAATCTACCGCGTTACTCGAGATTCGGGCGATATTTGAACGATATAATATCGTGCCTCGCTTCGTGTCTCGCCTAAATATCGTGTATCGCTTCGTGTCTCGCTTCGCATCTCGTGTCTCGAAAGCGAGGCACGAGAATTGCGCGAGACACGAAGCGAAGTACGATATTTTACAGCGAGACACGAAGCGAGACACGATAATCCGATGAAACGCGAAGCGAAACACGATCTTTTGCCGCGAGATTTCGTCGTATGGGATACTGCGACAGTGCGAGATCTCGTGTTACAATATCGTGCCTCGCTTCGTGTCTCGCGGGAATATCGTGTCTCGCTTCGTGTTTCGCGCAATTCTCGTGTCTCGCCCTCGCCGTAAGAGGCACGATATTCCATATGGCACTAACCGGATACCGTATTTGAATAGACTCGACTGAAATTTTCAGTTTGTTGTGTAAGTTTGTCTTACGAGTCTACTGGCATTAACTAGAACGACTTTACAACAACCACATGTATTTATGTGTGTACATCTCTTAATGTACCGTGACCATTTGGCATGTACTTAAAGAAAGTTTCTTTTTTGGGGGTTCAGTATAGAAATGCTATATAACAACGCATTTGAATTAGAAAAAAAAAAGAGAATAAAACATGCATTTAATATACATTATGAGATTTTTGATATTCAAAACAAATCAACAAAAAGTCTTGAAAAAAAAACCTAGGTGTATCGACCTCACTGAGGCATACAAAAAAAATGTCAATATAAAGTTCTTTAACCATCTGCTTCTGCTTTGTAAGAACACCTGTGCAAACTATGATTATACAACACAATTACAATTATTTCGTTGAAATGTAAACAAGAGAATGGTGAAACAAACACGACCTAAATAATGTATTTTCTCAGAATGCGTAATTGTTTTTCTTTTATATATACCTTATTATAATTGTATAATGTGTCAATATTATATTGACATGTATATTTATTTCATATTTACATTGCCCCCCCCCCCCCCCTCTTTAAGGCCCTTTTCGCGGCGAAGTTCGTTTGATATACCTGTAGTGTAGTTTTCGTTATTCAGGTCATATACAGGCAATTAGTTTAGGCCAAAACTAGGTGATCTTCCTTGGAAATTACCTCCCATAACTGCGAATTCACATCCGCTAATTTGAAACCCGACTTCCGGCGATTTTTTTCCTAGCTTGCCATATACAGTATTATGGTCTAATTACCCCAAAAAGGAAGTCACGCTGTCAGTTAGATAATAAGCACATATGGTTTAGTGCAGGATACATATAATTTGTAAAATACAGTTTAAATTATATGTTTTGGTATCATTTTAAAGGTATATATGTAAGCAATAAGAAAAAAGGCTGTTTGTGTGCACTACTTTTTGTCTAGTGGTTCCCAGCTTCATAACTTTTGGCCCATGTATTCATGCGCAAAATGGCAGCCTCCATGCCCGTCAAAACCGGTGTGTTTTTTCAAAGGTAAATATTTTGAATTACAACGCATAGAATTTTTTGACATGCTGTTTTTTCAAACGGTTATGTCCTCATCTTTCCAACAATGTATGGTGATATATTGGAAAGTAGCTTGGTCATGGTGAAAAGTGAGATCAAATTTTCAATATTTTATATGTAACAAAGAAGGAATTTATTTGCGCATGCGTAACCTTATAGATCTCCAAGCGATTTTAAAAACTTGTAATGGAAATTTTTAAAACCATATGTTTTTGATTAAATATTATAAAAAATTCATAGAAGATATATGCTACAAAAATGAATTAATAAAACTAAATGTAGTATCGTTTTAAACTCACTACTAAGGCCTCATGTCCGTATGACAGGTATCCGGAAAAAAAAGTATACTCCTTGCCTCGTCTTAAACACTTGTTTTCCATGCATAAATACTACCAATAAACACATGTTCTCTCAATCGTTACTTAGTTATCTGTCCGAAGAGGGGTCATAAAAATACCAGACTGAAAAGCACAAACAGCGGGGATCTGGAGCTTGCCCCACAACTACGAACATTTTTAAGCTTAATCTCAGTCTAAATCTTAAATATTTAACCAATGGGAATCAAAGTATGTGTGTCATACGTACAGCTTTATTAGAAGTATGAGACATAGAGGATATTTGTTGGTTTCGGTAGAATATCGATTTTTTTTTATTTTTTTTTTTATTACAACGTCTTTATTCGTATACTTTTCATATGCACACGTGCATATTACATATGTCATAGTATATTGTTATACAGTGATGTACGCAAAACCACACTCGATGTACATATGTGTTGCAATCTTAAGAGCTATATAAAAAACACGAAGAAAAAAAGGCAGGTTGCACAGAGTCTAATGTTATACATGTGATATGTACTAAACACCAGGCATTTAAATGTATTTCTTTTGATGCACAAATCGCAATTTTCATAGTAACGATTATAATACAGTATTGTTGATGTTTACGATTTCTCCTATTACTGACCATCTTTCCTTTTCTGTTTCTGATAGTTTAATATTACTATATATATTATAAGCCCATGCTAAACTTTTTACTAAACCATTATAGTTTGGTATTATCTTATTTCTTCTACAAGCAAAAATGTATCTTTTTACTTCAAGGCATAACATATCAATATTGTCTTTTCCTGGTTTAGTATTTCCAAAAATAAGAGTCTTACAATTTACAATATTTGTTATGTTTAATTTGTGTACCAGATCTTCGTTTATATCTTTTATTAACTTTTCGATTTTTTCACAATTCCAAAATAGATGAAGTATTGTTTCTTCATGCTCAGTGCAAAATGTACATGTACTATTACTGATTAATTTCATTTTACTCATTAAGGAATTTATGCCTATCGATTTTAATTCACGAGTGATCATAGAAATGTATATGTTCTATGCTCTACCGAAACCATCAAATTTCCTTTTTATTATATGCTTTTTCCACTTTTTTTTTTCATTTTAATAGCTATCAAAGTAGTCTTTAGTGGAAAATATCGCAAGACTCATTTAACAATTCTGAGCCCGGCAGAGTTGATGGTCCGTTTCATTTACTGTATTTTAAATTGGGAACCAGTATGAAACGGTGACATTTTTATCAGAGTGGTAATTTTCACTGTTTTAAATAGTGAATTACCAATTTTATTTCACTGATATTTCCCTAAAATTACTGAAAAGCATAAAATAAAATGTTCTATCAAGCATGTGATTTTTTGTTTTTGTTTTTGTTGTTGTTTCTAAAATGTCAATTTTGACCTGATAAATGTTACAGGTATATTGAAACTAATTAATACAAAATTATTTATTATTATTTGGAAACGAAATGTGTAGTTTGCGGTAATGTCCGGGGAAATAACCACTACGCGTAATTTTCGCACGGTACCCGGGTAGGAACACTAAAGGTGAAAGTGGTCAGATTTAGTATAAACAATGCAAACAGTCATTTAAATGCCTAGTAAACGTACGTTATTGTATGTTTAAGCTTCTGTTATACACTGCGTTAGGAAACATTTCGGCTGCTGAATACCAGACTTAAAATAAAAACACCGATCTTCCAAGTGTTTATAAACTTGTACTTTGTTTATTTGCCTCATCATCGTGGCGACCCGGTCTTAATCCGTATATTCACCTCTATCTGTCGGCGAGCTGCAAACTAATAAAACACGAGGGACTTCGCTTAGTTTCGTAGGTTTTAAAATGTCAACAATATACATTGTAGTGAAATTACAAATCTTTTAAAATTGCAATCTTAATGGTTGTCTTAAATTGCAGAACTTTGTGTGTGCCTTTAAAATGTTACAACTTACTAGTCCTAGGTGGTATATGTAGATATTATATTTGTAAAAATTAATCCCTACGTGAATGGTGGGGTCCGAGGCCAATGGATGTAATTACGATACGTTTACCTCTGAGTCCGCGACAACAATGAGATAATAAAGGATGCGGGAAAACAATGAAAACGTACAATTTATTTTTGTGTATTATTATCACAGAAACAAAGACAATTGCACAGCCAATGGCCTTGTGCATACGACTGAAAAGAAAACGTAGTACGTGCTGGTGCGCATGTTGTTATCAGTGTAGTGTTGGGGTACAGCAGGTTCGGTATTATTGTTAGTGTTGTGTTGTTCATCGTGATGGTGGTGATCGTGTGCTTGTTCAATTGTTTACATATTTCCAAGGACAAAATTGTACGATCGTCGCCCAAGATGCCTGAATCATGTGTCGACTATTACCTGACTTACTGGGAATTGCTCACAGATTTTCGTATTTTCGAAAAATGTCATTTAATGTCTTAACTCCCAAAACTAAAGCAGTTGGACTAACCAAAAACAAATATTATATAAAGAAAAGAAAATTGCCTTCGCCGGGACTCGAACCACGTCCGCCGGCATAAAAAATCTGTCGCGCTAAACACTCGTCAATTCTGGGTACAGTTGCTCAAAACTTTAACGGCCGGTTAAGCTAAAGGCCTGTTAACTTTAGATGTAAATAAAACTAAAATTACAAGCAACTCGCGTATAAAGCATTTGACAATTATTTGAGCATATCAATTTATTTAAAATGAATGCAAATTTTAAAATGTTAACATTTAAATTACATCACAAACTTCTTCCAAAAGTTAACGGCTAACGCTAACGCTTAATTGGTCGTTAAAGTTTTGAGCAACTGGGCCCTGGGCCACTGACAATCATGTTGGTGAATTTTAAACGCTGTGTAAGTGATACGCATGTTTTTCAAAATATCGATGAAAAACGTTACAAACGCTTTATAATTGTATTAATTTCATTGGATGATTTGTCATAAAAGACAATGTATTTCCTATATATTTCTTCGTCACTAGTGTTATTTCGATTGTTTATATATAGTGTATTTTTCGTTTTGGGGATCTATGACAATTGTCAATTTGCCAATTTGTAATTAGATCCCTTGAATTGTTTCAAGAAGCTTTGTTTTCAGGGCCTGTCTCTTTTGTTTCTTGTTTTGTTTCTGTGTTTGTGGTGTCATTGTTGTTGACGTAGCTTTCATGAATGTCTGCTTTTTGTCTCTGAATTGCGTTTACATACTAAAACTCACAATATGTTAAAAACTAAATTTATTCTGATTATGCTTTAAAAAATATGTTTGTTTCAGGTAACATGCCCAATAAAATTAGGGTAGGTAGGTCGGGATTACTTTTTTTTTTTTTTATTTGGTAAATGGTCAACTTGAAGATTCTAAAACTGAATAATTATTAAAAACATATCAGTAATATCCTTAAATATTGTTTATAAGTGGATACTTTTAAAACAAAACACTTATTTATCCAAAAACACATTTAATTATTGAAAAAGGTAAATAAAACCAAAATCAATCTGACAAACCCAATAAAATGTTCTAGTGTCGGGGCATTTTTTTAGGGTAGGCTGGGTTACCTGAAACAAACATATCTTTTTTTAACGCCTTAAAACAGTGGCAAGTGTGAAAATCTTAAAGATCAAATGAACTGGATTTTAAATACTGAAAAACTTTATATATCTGAAATTTTGATTGAGATAAATATTATTATGTCCCCTGTAATGGTGAGTTTGTGGAGCTGTGATAGTATTTTGTTAGATATTATCGAGTTTTATTGAGTTGCTAAAAGGTTGAAGGCAATCAGAAAGAATACATCACGTCTAATTAACTCCTGCATATTAGCCACGCGTTCCAAGGTTGCTTTTATTAACAATAATAAAATAATTATCAAGAGAAACGTTATGAACAGTTTGTGTTAATATTCCGCCAGGGATATTTTAAAGGGTTTGTTGCTAACTTGCTTATTAATGTAAGCGTACGTGATGTGTTATGAATATGCTAATCAAGCCCGCATACTGGGAATGTCCTTCGTTGATTTATACTTCTACTTGTAAGGCATAGCGGACACATGCGTACTGCTGGGAATGTCCTTCATTGATTTATACTTCTACTTGTAAGGCATAGCGGATACATGCGTACTGCTGGGAATGTCCTTCATTGATTTATACTTCTACTTGTAAGGCATAGCGGATACATGCGTACTGCTGGGAATGTCCTTCATTGATTTATACTTCTACTTGTAAGGCATAGCGGATACATGCGTACTGCTGGGAATGTCCTTCATTGATTTATACTTCTACTTGTAAGGCATAGCGGACACATGCGTACTGCTGGGAATGTCCTTCGTTGATTTATACTTCTACTTGTAAGGCATAGCGGACACATGCGTACTGCTGGGAATGTCCTTCGTTGATTTATACTTCTACTTGTAAGGCATAGCGGACACATGCGTACTGCTGGGAATGTCCTTCGTTGATTTATACTTCTACTTGTAAGGCATAGCGGACACATGCGTACTGCTGGGAATGTCCTTCATTGATTTATACTTCTACTTGTAAGGCATAGCGGACACATGCGTACTGCTGGGAATGTCCTTCATTGATTTATACTTCTACTTGTAAGGCATAGCGGTCACATGCGTACTGCTGGGAATGTCCTTCATTGATGTATACTTCTACTTGTAAGGCATAGCGGATACATGCGTACTGCTGGGAATGTCCTTCATTGATTTATACTTCTACATGTAAGGCATAGCGGACACATGCGTACTGCTGGGAATGTCCTTCATTGATTTATACTTCTACTTGTAAGGCATAGCGGACACATGCGTACTGCTGGGAATGTCCTTCATTGATTTATACTTCTACTTGTAAGGCATAGCGGATACATGCGTACTGCTGGGAATGTCCTTCGTTGATTTATACTTCTACTTGTAAGGCATAGCGGACACATGCGTACTGCTGGGAATGTCCTTCATTGATTTATACTTCTACTTGTAAGGCATAGCGGACACATGCGTACTGCTGGGAATGTCCTTCATTGATTTATACTTCTACTTGTAAGGCATAGCGGATACATGCGTACTGCTGGGAATGTCCTTCATTGATTTATACTTCTACTTGTAAGGCATAGCGGACACATGCGTACTGCTGGGAATGTCCTTCATTGATTTATACTTCTACTTGTAAGGCATAGCGGACACATGCGTACTGCTGGGAATGTCCTTCATTGATTTATACTTCTACTTGTAAGGCATAGCGGACACATGCGTACTGCTGGGAATGTCCTTCGTTGATTTATACTTCTACTTGTAAGGCATAGCGGACACATGCGTACTGCTGGGAATGTCCTTCATTGATTTATACTTCTACTTGTAAGGCATAGCGGATACATGCGTACTGCTGCTGAAGCTGATGGTACTACTACTACTACTACTACTACTACTACTACTACTACTACTACTACTAATACTAATACTACTACTACTACTACTACTAATAATAATAATAATAATACATGTAATAATATCCATAACAATAATAATAAAAAGGTGCTGCTGCTGCTGCTGCTGATTATGATGATGATGATGTAAAGTACGGTACCTATTATTATTCTGTGCACACGTATATTATAAAATCACATTCGGCATTTACAGTACACAGCTACTGAAGTTAAATGGATAATATTTCAAACATTAAATGGTGAGATTAACACTTTAGTGATCTTGCTATTCTAAACACTCCGTTTAGTGGTGGACTGAAAGTAGAAGAACCGTCCAACGCAATAGCATATATTTGTTTGATTAGTTAGTCATTAGCACGTTAACCTGGGGTTTCAGTGATGTGTTTTTGAATGTTTTTTTCATTGTTACAGACTTAGTTCGCCGATCAACGGGATCCGATTAACAAGGCGTTCAGCCATTCAAAAGCCAGAACCTCACTGATTGGCGGTAATGTCTTGTAAAAAGAATTATGGAACGTTGTTTGTCGGAGATTGGAATGTGTGGGCGTGGCTATAAATCCAATAGCTATCCGTCAATTCAGATACTTGCATGGGCAAATAAAAACATTAAGCCGTATTGTTTTCCGTTGTTATCTTTCGTGATTGGACGAATAGTTGCTACTCTAGTTTGACAGGATATTGCTCACAAGCAAGTTGTTATGGATAAATACACATGATTGTTCCATGTTAAATGATAAAATACACATGATTGTTCCATATTAAATTATGTGGAAACAAATTTCCAAGAAGCGCCTAAAACATATATTATAGACCATAACATTATATTCTAAAAGATCCAGTGCCCGAAACCTAGCCCACAAAAAGTTCCATATTTAGGTATCTCTAGTTGCTGGGTTACACTCGAATATGTACAATGATTGAGAAGTCTTTCATTTAAGAAATATTTTTTATTTATCTTTGTTTCTATTCTAACATGATTTGACAAAATATTTTTGCAATTGTAATAAGAACTACATTTTACAATGCTCCGCTCAGAATCGGGACTACTTTTTGCGTTGTTTATTGGGTAGTTTAGCAACGTTAATTTTGTTCTTCGTCTATAGAACAATTAGCGAGTATCATGTTAGAGTAAATACTAATTGACGGATATGTATACATTATCGGTGTTTATTCATTATATAAATATATACGAAATACAACAAATCAAACAGTTGACGACGCAGTCCATTTTTATCTTCCAGAAATCCATGTGATAAACTCTGCAATACAACAATAGAACTTTACTGAAATTATACAAACCACTTCAACATCAATTTGTTAATCTGAATGAAATACAGAACACTTTCAGTCAATAGAAAGGAGTTGCGCAATTGCATTGAAATAAAGATATGTAAAGGATAGTCGTATGGTTATGCAATCTACCATCTACAATGTAAAAAGCATTCATAGTCTTATTAATAAGACTTGCAACGAATTTAGTGTTACTTTTTATTTAGGGCTAAACTCTTGAAGACAATATTGCTCATATAAAAAGAAGCTCAATATTGGCGACCAGAGCCTTACAAGTAATGCTAAAAAATAGCATTCAATAAACTTTATTTAATAGACAGTAAAACCCCGCAAATACGACCACTTGCGGGTCTTAATAAAAGTGGTCTTAATAGTGGGGTGGTCGTATGATCGAGGTAAGGCAAATTACCAAATCAGCACATGCATTTGTCAGTGTTATTTAAAGTTTTATTGAAAATAATAAATACTCTATATATGACGAACATTTTAGTTTGTTTCTATATAATGTTCAATTGCATACATATCTGTAACTTATAGTTCTGGATGTAAACTTTACATGAAGTCGGAAGTTGAATTAAAATTTCATTAATTAAGACCGTTTATAGACTGTTTCGTTCAGTATTTAGCAGTATTACCCCGACCTGTCAATTAATGTAATCTGATACATAGTCGATCTGCTAATCCATTATCAAAACATAAGTCACATTGTTTTTCACACACCTCTTTTATACCACAAAGCAGTATGCTTATGATCTCCACGGCTTTTTTTGTTAATTGTGTCGTAAAGTGTCAACGGACACTGGTCGCAATAACGGGGTTATTTTGAGCGTTATTTGGTACTTTCGGTCTGGGATAAGTGGTCGTAATACGGAATAGCGGGGTGCCCGTATATTCGGGGTTTGCGACCATTTAAATATATAGGAAAACAATTGGGTCTTTAAAAAAAAGTGTCTGCTTTAGCGGGGTGGTCGTAAAATCGAGGTGGTCGTAAAGCGGGGTTTTAGTGTACATGATACAATACAGCGCAAAATTTCAACGTAAGTAATCCATCAGTAATATGACATAGTTTTAAAATTATTTCTTCTGGAATTGTCCATGTATATTTTCTTCAGTCATGATACATTGTTGCGTAACTTGGCCAAACCCTACGTTTTACCACTGGACTGTTTTGTGGTACAGTTACATGAAGATGTACATATTTCATAAGTAAAAGGTATTAATAGGTTCCATATCATGTAAGGGAAATGTTGTGCCATACCTATATAACGTTTACATAATCTTTATTTCCGTACGAAAGGTCGAGGCAGTAAGTATATTGCATTGTCAATGTAAGGTAGATCTATGTAAATTTGGATTGGATGTAGGACCGGTTGTTATTGTGGGCATATTCTATAAACGGTTAAAGTAAAATTTATCTAATGGGATTGGATTGTCTACATTACCTCGGTAGATCTAGTATAAACATATACGAAAACAGGCAGAGGAACATAAAACACACAAACCAATTGTAACAAAAGCATATTACGGAATTAATATACTGAGTGCATTTTAAATGACAATTTTTATTAGAATATAGATGTTTTATAAGTATATTGGTTCCACATGAGCAAATTAGTTATATGGGATCCGTATAGGTAAAATAGCTCAGATTCAGCCCATATGGGACCCATATAGTCTTGCTTGCGGGTACTTGCCATTGTAAGTGATGAACCCAGGGTGGTCTTTCTCTGCGTCTTTGATCATATCCTCGAGCTCATTGTCGGTCACCGGCGTCCGCAGGTTCTCCATCATGTACCGGAAGTCGGATGTCGTCACCTGGATTGACATAGGTTAGATACCAGTAAATACTCGGGTGTCCCTCGAAACAAATGTAGACCGTATAGCACATAGTTTGATTTTGCTTTTGTAAGAGACTAAGAGTCTATGATTTAAATTGTTATTACCCAAAAATGATGTGTCTCCTGGACATTTTAATGTATTGTAACAACGAATTATTTTGAATGAGAACGGTGATGTAAAGACATCGTGTGCCTATTTTGCGAAATCAGTATGTGTTTATTACGGGTGACTTCATCCAAGTGAGATGCGTTTTGTAATAAGTGGCATATCTTGTTTAATTTAAAATCAATGAAAGAATGTGGAGAATCTCTCTCCCAGAGACCAGGGTCCGGATTTACCAATCAATTCTTACACTAAAGACGTAAGAATAAAGACTATTATTACAACTTATCTAAGAACGTTGTTCAATTGAATCTACATTGGTATTCACACAAACTTTAACGTTCTTTATTTAGAATGATTTATTAATGACATATAGTACACAGCATTGGTACTCGGCATAATTGCGAATGCACGCGTGGGGTCTGTCGTGGGAAAACCGGGTTTAATGCATGTGCGTAAGTGTCGTCCTGGATTAGAATGTGCAGTCTGCAAAGGTTAATCCAGAACGGCACTTTCCGCCTTCAGTGACTTTATGTTTAGAAGAGACTTTCTTGAAACAGAAAATACCATAAAAGCGGAAAGTGTCGTCCTGGATCAGCCTGTGCGGACTGCACAGGCTGATCTGGGACGAAACTTTACGCACATGCATTTAGCCCGGTATTCCCACGACACGCCTCAAAAAGCATTTTTTCTTGGGCTTACGCTAGGAAATTTCTTTTTTTTGCACAGTATGTAGATCTGATATACTGAAGTAGTCAAAATTAAATGACCCCGACGTAGGCCCTACCATATTGCAAATGAGTGTTTAACTGTTTATACATGGACGGAGTCCTGTAACTTCAACGAATGTATTTCTATATATCATAAAGAGTTATAGCGCTACATGCTATTAAATTTGCGTTGATCATCAAACTGAAACTACATGTAATTACTGAGAAGTTACAAAATGCGTCAGTGACTTATATGTTACAACCGGTAGATGAACCGGTTTCTCATTCGGGTTTAGTAGTATCGTGCCATACACATATCAACAAGGCAGTCCAAAGGACAGCTTTATTCCCCGCCGTGATCCTTCGTTAGATTTTAAAGGTGACTTTGAAGTGTCACACTGACCTTAATCAGTTTCATGAAAAGTCCTTAAAGGGCATAAGAGATATGGAGCTGACACGATAATGGAGGCTGAAACATTTGACCTTTAAGTGTGACCTTGACCTTGAGGTGGCAAGACTGTTCCACGCCTTCTGCACATCGCCTCAATGTGATAAACATTTGAGCCAAGTTTTATGAAAATCCTTCAAAGGGCATAGGAGATATGGAGCAGACACAACAATGGAGGCTCAAACATTTGACCTTCAAGTGTGACCTTGACCTTGAGGTGGCGTGTCTGCCTCATGCCTTCTGCACATTGCCTCAATGTGATAAACATTTGAGGCGAGTTTCATGAAAATCCTTTAAAGGGCACAGGAGATATAGAACGGACATGAAAATACATGCTCAAACATTAGTTTAGTTTAAACTTATTTATTTTAGCTCGATTGCATCGAAAGCATAAGGCTTATTGAGACACTCTCGAGTTCGTTTCCTGGGTAGAACCAGTACTTGGTGTCTTAGGGGGAGATCTTCAGAACGCTCCCAGAGTGGGGATCGAACCCGGGACCTACCGATCTCTAGGCGGACACCATATCCACTACACCACCGCTCAAACTTTCAACCTTCAAGTGTGACCTTGACCTTGAGTTGGCGTGACTGGCTTATGCCTTCTGCACATGGTCTCAATGAGCAAAACATTTGAGCCAAGTTTCATGAAAATCCTTTAAAGAGTATAGGGGATATGGAGCGGACACGAAAAACGGACACGAAAATGGAGGCTCAAAAATTTAACCTTCAAGTGTGACCTTGACCTTGAGCTGGCGTGAAAGGCCAATGCCTTCTGCACAGCGTCTCAATGACCTAAACATTTGAGCCACGTTTCATGAAAATCCTCCAAAAGGCATAGGAGATATGGAGCGGACACGAAATGGAGGCTCGAATATTTGACCTTCAAGTGTGACCTTGACCTTGAGCCGTCGTGACTGACTAATGCCTTCTGCACATCTTCTCAATGACCTAAACATTTAAGCCAAGTTTCATAAAAATCCATCAAAGGGTATAGGAGATATGGAGCGGACACGAAAATGTAACGGACAGACGGACGGACGGACGGACGGACGGACGAAGGGCATTCCTATAACCCCCCTCCCGCTTCGCAGCGGGGGATTAATAGAAATGTACGATTTCAAACAATATTTTTTGTTTTCCCATTATTTTTCTTTCAATTTAAAGAACCTTGGCGTCCGACTTCATATCAGGACATGAGAGCGTCGGGCCGGTTTTTGTGAAATGACACAATACATACATGTAAAATAATTGGTGTTAATATTATTCTTGGTATTATTAGTATTTTATTATGATTCTGCAGGGTAATTTATTTTTACATATTTAAAGATACTGAACTCCAGATGGGCAGTAAAATTGTGCATTTCTTCGTAGTTAGGCCTAAACTGAAAAAAAACGTGCGTAAAACCATCACTATTTGTATAGAACACGATCAAATACTGTCATAAACTGTATATTTGATTGAAGAATAGAAGTTGAATAAGCTCGCACTTTCCTTGAACCCGGTATTTAATACCGATTTAAAAATACCGCGGATTTCCCAAATACAAGTACCTGATTCGCGCATGCGCGACTCGACAAACTATACTGTCACGTGATTATCTTATATATATATATATATATATATATATATATATATATATATATATATATATATATATATATATATATATATATATACGGCGCTACTTTTAAATTACTCGATGGATTAAAGCGTTGCACACGCAATAGAGTTTAGGACGATAAAACGAACGAAAACTGTATAGACCTGTTTATTCAGGTCACGAAATAAAAATATACGTGTCTAATTTTTTAATGGGTTCTTTACGATTATGTAAGAAAATCATGTATTTTTTTACAATTTTCTTTCAGGCTTTTTTACGTCAGAAACATCTGAAGTTCAGTCCCTTTAAACCGTGCATACTGTGCCATTGTCGTCCTTGTCGAACACCCGGAAAGCAAGACGCAGCGACTCCTCGCCCTCATATTCCTTCAGTTTCTTTGCCATAATCGATGTGAAGTCTGGGAATGTGATCTCGCCTGTACCTAACATCATGGGAAATTTAACAATATAATACATCTCACCTCAGCCTATGATCATGGGAACACTCTAAAGTTTAAAAAAAACAAACTATCAGTCATCAGGATTTCTTTACGATTTCTACCAGGGATATTTGTCCCAAAACTTTAAAAGTCAACAATATAATACTTGATTATTAAAAACACCGAACATAATACGGAATAATTAGCCAAGGGAAGCCATGTTTTCTGAAAAAACTATATTTTCACAAAACTACAACAGAATATGCTTAATCTCGCCCGTGGCAAGGATAAACAAGCACTGAGCTTCAATAATCAGCCAGAGAACGGTATGCTCTACCTACCGATGCAACATCTTCCCAAGACGTTCACATTAATAATAAAGTGCATACGTTCGATATTGTGTTTAAATGTGCAAATATGCACCATCGACAGAACGCTTACCCTCCGAATCGACCTCGTTCAGCATGTCCGTCAATTCATTGCCTGTTGGAGTGTAACCCATGTAGCGCATAACCGCTCCTAATTCCCGACTACTTATGTATCCATCCCCGTCCCGGTCATACAGTCCAAAGGCCCTCTTACAATCTACAAAGTTGCAAATATGGTCAGTGAAGTCATTTAATCAAAACACTTACAGTCATTAAAGCATTAAACATATCCATTACATATATTACTTTCAATATGCTTATGTCGTGAAATTTAATTCATACATCTGACCAAACGTCAAAATTGTGCATTAGTGCGAGTTTTTTTTCTGACATTTCCAATCAAAACAACGATATTATCCAGCATGCACCTAGCGTGCCAACACTCTAAACTACTGCTTGCATTAAGTGAATGCTAAAACGGTTGTAAGAACTGGTATGACCGTAAAAATAGTTTTCCTTAACAATAACATAAATGCCTATCATAGACTATATTATACATGTTTGACATGGTATATCTAAAAATGTGTCATGTATTTTATGTAGTTTATATGTAGTATGTTCATAAATCGCCCGACAGGGGAAATAAAGAATGTGAATAGCCTCTTTACTTAAACACATGACTATGTACTAGTAAAGTAAGGTTTTACGATATCTTAAAGGGACTATGTTTGGCCCTTTTCTTGTTTACCGTACACTTTGACGTCCGAGTTGTGGGCATTTATATAACCATAGTATGCTCATTCATTTTCACGTCAGAATAGCGCAGCTCCTTAAAGCACTTTTTACTGTCATTTGTTTTTACGACTCCAACGTTCGTTGACAAGAGTCCCTTTAACAAGGGTCTCTAAGACCAAACTTCCGGTCTCAGGAGTTATGAAACATAACTGAACAAGCGACTTACCGTGAAGTTCTTCATCTGTCAGTCGCTCCCCCTAATACACGAAGAGCAACAAACCACAGATAAGCATGACGTCACATATCCCGCTTATAGATATATACAATGTAGTTATATCAAGTGCGTTTTCTTTGTTTATTTTTGCAGCTTTTCGTAAAGTTTTGTTTTTGTTACTTATTTGTCTTGTTGTTGTGCTTTAAATATTCTTTTTGGTGGGTTGTGGGGTCTGAACAAAAAAAAAGATATATATAGCATGTACTAATAAGGTTACATTTACAGATAAATGTTACAGACTTCAATAGTGGGCAACATTCTTGCCATACCAATAAGCATAACGAGTATAACGTTCAATGAATAATGTCAGGCTAGATAAATGACAATCGTGTAATAAATTGTAGAACCGGTTATTCGTCGCTCTCGAGTAGTATAAGCTATAAAATACGACACGTGCGAACTTACATGAAACGAATTAAGTGTAAATTTTAAATGTACAAATGAGTTCAACAAAATGCGAAGCTCAAACTTAATGAAAAATGGTAGTTAAAAATGTTTTACAATAATGCGTGGCTCTTAGTGTCCAACGACGTTTTATAATACAAAATGTCCTTTTTTACAATGAAAGATCATAAACTTACCATATTTGTGATGGCATGTAATTCCGGAATTCAGCTCCTTTAATAAGTACGTCCGTGAACACGTATCGTGTTTCGAATAAGCAACCCTACGCTGAAAAGATTGACTGTACACAGACAAATCATTTACGCGTTAAAATCATTCCATCTATCGGGTGTATTCAAACATGATCGAGTATTGTCCGTTACTGACTACTACGTGTGGCTTTAGAACAATAACTAGTTAACTAATACACTTAATATTATCAATAACGATGTGCGCTTCGACGAATAAACTAATGAGTCAAGCTTTAATTAGAAAGACATCGGCGTTTACTGTATTAACAATGCATGTAGAAACAAGCGTGAACAAATCAAAACGATGACAGCGTGCGAGAAAAAGACAGACAAAAAGAAAAGTAAATAGAGGCAAAAGAAAAGATATAGTAGTACTGTTAAGTTGTTTTTGAATAAATTTGTACACGCGGACATTTACTTGCGTGTCTGTGGATGCTTCGCTAGGGGTATCGGCTTACATTCAATATTTACGCGGATTACGATTGTCGCAGTGTGGAAAATGTCAGTTCTTTAAGACGATAATTGATACATGTACTCGGGATTGTTCTATTATCAAGCTCCAAGAAAGTGATAATTTTTGTTCGCCAATCTTAACTTAATATAAAAATTTCCAAGCTCATAATTAACACAATCTTACACGCCCCAAGTCTTGATCAAGTAACAACCATGAAGAGGATTGGCAGACCACCAGCTCTTTTAACAGCTTTCTTTAAACAACAAAAAAGCGATACGGAGTGATGAATAATATTAATACTAAATACATTGCAGTGTCTTATACTTGGCTATAGAATTAATTTTACTGTGATATAATTATGTTGTCCTTACGTGCCTAAATTTCTTGTATTACAGTTGAAGATTTGGTACATGCTTAAAATGATTCTGACTAATAATTTGGCTCTCAATTTTTTTTTGCATTGCACATGTTAACGTACAAGTTTCTTTTATGGCGAATCATATCAGCGTGTACAGCTTTCCTTTGTAGATTCTAGATCCATAAAACATAACAATCACAGAAACACAGCCACCTGAACCACTATTTTGATGCGATAAAATAACATGCAGACCATTTTTGGAATTAAACTAGATGTGTCAGAGACACGGATGCCCTAAGGGCCATAATTCTGCCAAAATTGCTTGTAGCCAAAATTCCTTTCTTTACGATCACCTACACGTTAAGGTTGTTCATCTGTCAAAGTGTAAGTGCAATCCACCCAGCAGTTAAAGTGGAGTCGAGCACACAAAATTCTCTAGTGGAAAAAACAACAAAGGGTCATAATTCTGCCAAATTTGGTTGCAGCCAAAATTCATTCCTTTACGATCATATACACATTAAGGTTCTTCAGCTGTGAAAGTTTGAGCCAAATCGGCCCAGCTGTTACAGAGGAGTTGAGCACACACAATTTTGGGACGTACGGACTGACGGACAAGTGCAACGCTTAATGCCTCCCACTTTTTGGGGGCACAAAAAATAGCCACAAGTGAAGTAACTTCACAAGAGTAAGCTCAGTTTAAAGCAATGTTAAGTTCATTCATTTTCCTTATGAGTTACCATACTTCTGCTCTTTGCCTGCGATATGTTCAGGTTCAATAATATACATGTAAATAATTAGCATTATGAACTGAGCACCTCTTCAAGTCGACATAAATTTCTTCAGACAGTTGCCAGATACAATTAACAGGAGACACTGCCAATATTGTCTACAGAGAACAAAACAAGGCTTGTCACAGGATGTCACGTATGCCCCCGAAGCATATGCTGGTCAGAGGAAGGCAACACAATGTCAGTTACATGTTGGCAAAAATGACGCTTCCTACAAAGAGTTATGGTCCTTGTGGTCAGCACTTCCTCTCAACATACTTTTTTTTATTAATATATGTGGTTTTATTTTAAATCACTTCAATACTAATGGACTTATGCACTGCACAAAAAAATTTACTGAAGGGCAAAAACTGCATACATATTGAACAAAGAGTTATGGTCCTTATACTCTGCACTTCCTCTCATTGCTCTGTATCATTATATGAAATTTCATTTGAATCCCTTCCATACTAATGGAGTTATGCTCCGCACAAGAACATGTATTGGTTCACGTAAGAAAATAAAACAAACGGCAATAACTCCGTAAATATTGAAGAAATAGTTGTGGTCCTTGTGCTCTGCACTTACTCTCATTGTCCTCTATCATTATATGAAGTTTCAACTGAATCCCTTCAATACTAATGGAGTTATGCTCCGAACAAGAAAATTAAACAAAGGGCAATCACTCCATAAATATTGAAGTAAGAGGTATGTTCCTTGTGCTCTGCACATCCTCTCATTGTCCTCTATCATGATATGAAGTTTCATTTGAATGCTTTCAATACTAATGGAGTTATGCTCCGCACTAGAAAATCAATGCATCACATAAGGAAATAAAACAAAGGGCAATAACTCCATAACTATTGAAGACAGAGTCGTGGTTCTTGTGCTCTTCCTCTCATTGTTCTATATCATTATATGAAGTTTTATTTGAATCCCTTCAATACTAATGGAGTTATGCTCGGCACAAGAAAATTAAACAAAGGGCAATAACACTGTAAATATTGAAGAGAGTTGTGGTCCTTGTACTCTGCACTTCCTCTCATTGTCCTCTATCATTATATGAAGTTTCATTTGAATCCCTTCAACATTGCTGGAGTTATGCTCCGCACAAGAGTGACGGACGGACGATGCGATAACTATATGCCCCCGGAATTCGGGGGCATACAAAAATGGATGACGTTCATAGACAACGAGCTCCATTGACGTCATTCCGAGTTCATTTTGACAAATATAGCACGGTCGTCACAAGAACAGCTGCAACAAAGAAACGAAATGCAGGATGCGACTGGTGTTGGTTGGTCCACACAAAGTTGATTTTGAAAATTAACATGGCCATTTCAGAAATGGCAGTCATTCTGGTGTTCCAACTAAACGAGTCGATAATAAGATCACTGTACATATTCTATACTTTCTAACCTTATTTTTATACGTGCATACGAGTACACATGGGCCAATATTTGTTAGCAAACATGCCATCAACAAGCTCAGTTGTGCACAATACATGTACGTTAAAACTTATGGAATCTGACCATACATTTACCAAAACATACACTTTCAAACTAATCTTAATGACACCGCCAACCTGTGTTACACCAAGCAAGATCATAAAAGTCACCAAAAGTCATTGTTTGCTGGCAATTAATACTTGGGGAAATGTGTAGTGGCATCATCAAACATTTCTGCTAAACAGTCCTAATTAACAGGTTCATCAAATGGTATTGACCCGTTTCTTGAGTACAAGAATATGGCACAGAGGAAACAATAATAAGCACATTATATTATTTTATGCTACAAACTTGTTCCTTGAACAATAAAGTTCTCTTCAGTCAAAACAGCACCATTATTCAATAAACTGCCATAGGATGGAATGAAATTAAAACACTAACTTCACTCCACTATCAAGATAAATATGTTGCTTGATGACACAATTATAAATACATGTAGATTCATATGCAAGTATTGAAGTAATCTGAATTACTGTAATAAAACAGTCTTAATTCGGCTACAAGAGTATTCATGTTTATAGTTTTCAGTTGATAAATAATTTGGCACTCAGAAATGCGACAGTTAAACATAGCACACATTAATGCTGTTTACTTTTATTGTTGTCATGTCAATATGAAGACTAAATAATTTATTTATCTTTTTCAGAAACAATTTTTAACATATCAACAAATACCATTTTGCATCACACAAATATTACACAAAACACATACTATCTTAATAAATGATAACACGATTCAACCGTGCAATCTACTGACTGGTTCAATTACAAAAACAACAAGACTTGTCACAGGATGTGACGTATGCCCACCGAAGCATATGCTTTTCAGAGGAAGGCAACACAATGTCAGTTACATGTAAGCAAAAATTACGCTTCCTTGTACTCTGCACTTCCTCTCAACATCCTTATCAATATATGTGTTTTTATTTTAAATCACTTAAATACTAATGGAGTTATGCACTGCACTAGAAAATTAACTGAAGGACAATAACTCTATAACTATTGAAAAAGAGTTATGGTCCTTGTACTCTGCTCTTCATATCAATGTCCTGTATCAATATATGTTGTGTTATTCTAAATTCCTTCAATAGTAAGGTAGTTATTATCTACACACACAAAACAAAGGGAAAAACTCCATAAATATTCAAGAATTAGTTATGGTCCTTGTACTTTGCACTTCCTCTCAACGTCCTCTATCAATATATGTGGTTTTATTTAAAATTCCTTCAATACTTACAGAGTTATGCTCTCCACAAAAAATACACAAAGGATAATAACTCCGTAAATATTGAAGAAAGAGTTATGGTCCTTGTACTCAGCACCTCCTCTCATTGTCCTCTATCATTGTATGAAGTTTCATTTTGAATCCCTTCAATACTACTGGAGTTATGCTCAGTTATGCTCCAAACAAGAAAAGCTTCACATAAGAAAACAAGAGGGCCCTGAGGGCCCTAGGCGCTCACCTGAGACCTTGTAACCCAATTGGAATTTGCATCCCCGAGGTGTGGCTTATTTTTATCCCAGGGGCATAATATGAACAATCTTGAAAAACCTCTGGGCCTTGCGGTTTCAGGTAAAGATTTTTAAAGTAACTTTGCTATTTAAGTCTATATAAAGCATGTGACCACTCAGAAAGCCACCAGATTTGACCCCAGGGGCATAATTTGAACAATCTTTGGAGAGGACCGCTATGCAATGTTACGTACCAAACGTAGGAAAGCTGTTGGATTGCCGTTTCAGAGATTTTTAAAGTCATTTTGCAATTTAAGTCTATATAAACCATGTGACCCATGGCGCGTGACCAGATTTGACCACAGGGGCATAATTTAAACAATACTGAGGACCACTATACGGATGTTACATACCAAATATGAAACCTCTAGGCCTTGCGGTTTCAGAGAAGAAGAATTTTAAAGTCATTTTGCTATTAAAGTCTATATAAACCATGTGACCCCTGGGGTGTGGTCAGTTTTGACCCATGGGGCATAATTTGAACAATCTTTGTAGAGGACCACTTGAGGATGTTACATACCAAATACCCTCTGGGCCTTGCGGTTTCAGAAGAAAAGATTTTTAAAGACATTTTGTTATTAAAGTTGATATACTAGTAAACCATGTGACCACCGAGAGTGACCAGTTTTGACCCCAGGGGCCTAATTGGAACAATCTTTGTAGAGGACTGCTATATAATGATGTTACATACCAAATAAGAAACCTCTGGGCCTTGCGGTTTCTGATGAGATTATTAGTCCTTTTGCTATTTAGGTCTATATAAATCATGTGACCCCAGGCGTGGCCAGTTTTGACCCCAGGGGCATCATTTAAACAATCTTTGTAGAGGACCACTATAGGATGTTACATACCAAACATGAAACCTCTGGGCCTCCTCAGAGGAGATTTCTAAAGTCATTTTGCTATATTTTCTATATAAACCATGTGAAACCTGGGGCGTAGCCCTTTTTGACCCCAGGGGAATAATTAGAATAAAATTTGTAAAGGACCACTAAAGGATGTTACATACAAAAAATGAAACCTTTGGGCCTTGCGTACATACAAAAAATGAAACCTTTGGGCCTTGCGGTTTCAGAGGAGATTTTTCAAATCATCTTGCTATATATTCTATATAAACCATGTGACCCCCGGGGCGTGGCCAGTTTTGATCCCAGGGGCATAATTTGAAAAATGTTTGTAGAGGGCCACTTTAGGATGTTACATACCAAATATGAAACCTCTGGGTCTTGTGGATTCTGAGATTTTTAAAGTTTACACTTTTTAAATCTATTTTTAGCTCTGGTGACCTACACATGCAACGGACCGTAACGATTTGAACAAATTTGAAAGAGGGTCACCTAATGATCATTCCTGAGAAGTTTGGAGAAAATCTGCCAAGTGGAGATGTTGTTTGAATGAAAAGTTGACGATGCACGCACACACGCACGACGGACAACGGGTGATCACAAAAGCTCACCATTAGCACTTTGTGCTCAGGTGAGCTAATTATATGAAGTTTCATTTGAATCCCTTCAATATTAATGGAGTTATGCTCCGCACAAGAAAATTAAACAATGGGCAATAACTCTGTAAATATTGAAGAAAAAGTTGTGGTCCTTGCTCTGCACTTCCTCTCATTGTCCTCTATCTATATATGAAGATTCATTTGATTCCCTTCAATACTAATGGAGTTATGCTCCGCACAAGAAATTTAATGCTCCAGATAAGAAAATAAAACAAAGGGCAATAATTCCGTAAATACTGAAGAAAGAGTTGTAGTCCTTGTGCTCTGCACTTCCTCTCATCGTCCTCTATCATTAAATGAAGTTTCATTTGAATCCCTTCAAAACTAATGGAGTTATGCTCCACACAAGAAGTGTGACGGACAGACGGACGGACAAACAAACGGACAATGCGATTATTATATGCCCTCGAAGTTTTCTTCGGGGGCATAATAACAACAGATACATAGAGAATACTAGGTAAGTGTTAAATACATGTTTATTTAGCGAGGCTTAGAAAACCTAAACGACGAGCCTTGGCGAGTGTTTTAGGTTTTCGCGCCAAGCAAATAAACTTAACTGTATTCAACACTCACCTGGTGTTCTATTTATCCCATCATTTGCTGAAAATGTTGAAAATAAATGAAAGAAAATCACAGAATGTTACGAAAAACATCAACTGACGTCACAAAAATAAACAAAATGATGTCATCATAATGCGCGTGCTTGCTGTATTCAACAAGGTGGAATACAGCTAAGTTTATCCCACGGGGTGTTATTTCGTCAATGCAGGCTTGATGGTGGGATAAAACAATATACATAAAATTATCAATATATTTAACTACAACAATAGCAATTTACGTTTTCTTCCCCTTTAAAAACACCTGTTCTGTAAGCACTCTATTACTACTTTCTAGTTCTCCTATAGTTCTTTGTGCTTCTCTCAGCTGGGCATCAACGGTTGCTAAATTCAATGACAGGTCTGTTATCTGATTTTGTAGATTTTCTAAGTCAGATTTTCTTTCCGCTTCTTTCTTGTCTTCAGCTTTCTTTGGGTAGTAAGAGTACTCCATGTACAAGATTCCAACAGCAAAGAGGTAAATACATGTTTCTCCCATAAGTGCTGCTCCAAGCTCAATAGCCCTATCGGTATCTATGGGTTTGATGTCTTCTTTCTTTGGACCTTTGCCTAATCCAGTAAGAAGTCTGGACCTTACTTGAACATCATAGACATGGTACACTGAAATATCAAACATGTTCAATTTGGTTAACAAGTGTATGATGGTGCGTGAATCATATTTGTATTATTGAGTTGATATCTGTGTGGTTATTAACTTAAAATCAGGATGAACTTGACCCAATACTACAGTAATTCAGACCGAACCAGCTTCGCGTATTAAATGGTTATTTCCAGTGAATGTCTTTGTATTATTTTTTACGATTTTAGACAGAAAATAATTGATTTTTCTTTTATGTTTAAGGCGTTTAGCATTTAGAAAGCACATGTTCATGGAGAATTTGCCAACATCCAAGTGTGCACTGTATTTCTTGGGATAACTAGAAAGCCTAGACCAATAAATTACCCTATATATACTATAAATATATTTGAGGGGTGTCGTGGGAAAACTGGGCTTAATGCATGTGCGTATACTATTGTCCCGGATTAGCCTATGCACAGGCTAATCCAGGACGGCACTTTCCGCTTTTATGGTACTTTTTTGTTTAAATGAAGTATCTTCTATAAATAAATCCACAGTAGGCGGAAAGTGTCGTCCCGGATTCGCCCATGTGGACTGCAAAGGCTAATCCAGGACGACACATGCATTAAGCCCTGTTTTCCCATGACACACCTCATTTATATTTATAGTATATATATATATATACCAGCCACACAGCCATTCCTCCCAACTACCTAGCTGTTTGTGCAAAGTTCCTAACTAACAGACAAACCAATGCCTGCAAAACATCACTTCTTTAACAGAGGTAATTACATATGTTTTTATTTCATATTGATGGAAGTAAAATAGACCAGATATGCAACATCTGAAGTAAAGGAAATAGATCAATTAAAAAACATCATCAGATTTTGATGTTTTTCTATACAACTGTACTGAGATGTGATTTACTGGTGTTAAATGAATAACTTGCGTATTTTTCAAGTTATAAGACTTTTAAATATAAACTTTAACCAGAAAATATCAGTGAAATAGGGGCAAAACTCTGTCAAAATACAAAACTGAGTTAAGTTTCAAGTAAATAACTTATGTAGTTTTGAAGTTACAAGACTTTACTTTAACCATGTTCCACCATGTTCATAAACATGCTAACTAGATGCAACTATAACTCTGCGAGTCGGATGTGTCGCCTGACGCCGGATAGCTTACGTGAATCCAAATGAAGAAGCACATAAGGTTAATGCTCAAATCTTTTTAACAGATTTATTGAAATCTTCAAAAGCACTGCAATCTGGCTAATTGCAAAGAAATACTTATTAAAACCAAAAATGCGACACAAAAATAAGTATGAACATTTACAAAGGGAAATTACTCCATAAGTATGAGGTGCATAGTAACGGTTCTTGTGCACTGCACTTCTCCTCAATGAGATCTATCTACCTATGTCATGCAGTTTGCAGTTAATAGCTTTCATAGTCTGACAGTTATGCTCCGGACAAAAATTAAGTATGAAAATAAACAAAGGGCAATAACTCCAAAAGTATGTGATGCAGAGTAACGGTTCTTGTGCACTGCACTTCTCCTCAATGAGATCTATCTTCCTATGAAGTTTCAAGTTGATAGCTTTCATAGTCTTAGGTTAGGCTCGGGACAAAAATTAAGTATGAAAATAAACAAAGGGCAATAACTCCAAAAGTATGAGGTGCTGAGTAACGGTTCTTTTGCACTGCACTTTCCCTGAATGAGATCTATCTGCCGATGAAGTTTCATGTTGATAGCTTTAATAGTTTAAGAGTTATGCTCCGGACAAGAGAAAGGGGACGCCGTTGCCGCCGCCCCCAACACCGCCACCAACATAAGAAAACCCTATATGTTGCCTAGTCAGGCGACACAAAAATTATCCATCTATCCAATAATGCTGCCTATCTGGTTCAGTAGTGCATTTAAAAAACGTTTTGGGCGGGGTATTTGTGATGACTGTTGATTAACTGCCAAATTCTTGAGACTTGCTGGTAGACTTTACAATGGGGGTTGCTCCATAACTTTTATGTCGCGCGAAGTCAAAAAAAATATATAACGCGACATTTTAAGTTATGGAAGCCAGAACTATGTAAACATCCGCCTTTTTAAATAACAGAAAACACTTAATAAAATTCAATACAAATATAATTAAGTGACAATGACGCAGTAAGAGTGGCACTTTTTTACTACCACAACAACGATCGACAATTTTGGAATTATATGTCATATTTATGATGTCATAATACACAAAACTTGTGACGCTTCAGCATATCTTACGCATTGCTTAAAAATTGTTCAAAGCATGAAAAAAAAAAATCTGTATAATACCGCATAAGATTGCATTTTATTTCATTTGTGGTCATAAAAACTGTATATTTTTTGTCGTGGCTGCGCTATGTTTCTATGACCACTCATGAAATAAAATACAATATAACACTGCATTAAACAAATATCCTCAATATCTTCTTTCTTTTTAATTGACATGCGCTGTGGTCTTTGAACAGGATTGAGCAAGAGCAAAACAATGACTAAACAATTGCATATTATATAACAAAAGTATACACGCACAATTTACAACTGTTTACCATTAGCTGGGAACAAGCAGACCTTCCTAAAGGTCGGAGACACCTTGGCGTATTGGACGATGGCATTTGTTAATGGCTTGCTTATCTGCTTCAATAACAAGGCTCCCAACTTTATCAGAGGTAGAGGCATGGTTATTTAACGGACAGTCACTATTTGACAATATTTAATGTACAAATACGCACGAAAACAAATCACTGACTGACATTGCATTATACTTCCTTAGAGTGATCTCCCTTCCCCGTCTTATGCCGTATCATCCAATTTATTGAGACATAGGGCTATTCAATACATAGAGTGTGACGTCACTGCTTTCGTCTTTCTTCTATACTAGGATCCATATTTGGCTAAATGGTGCATACACAAAGATATAGTCCGCAGATGAATGAAATAATTTCCGGGTCTCACTGTACCTCATACGAGAAAACGCATACGATATAGATAACGTTGGAAAACGCATACACTATAAACAAAGAAGGACAACGTAGACGGCATTCGGAATGCGTTTACTGTATATGGTGTTAAATGCACTGTAAATGTGTTTGTTATGTTTGTAAACGTTCAAACTTAAACATTAATTAATTAAATTTAAAATTAATTTTATATGTTGTTTAATGCAAAAATTGCGAGGTACCCAGCCAGCAATACTACATTGGTCCGATATCTATCCGATATGTTCTGAATATCGGATAGATATCGCTCGCGATATCTATCCGATCAACGTTTTGCCCATCGGCATTTGATCGGGTCGTCATCGAAGCATTGCATATCGGATACACATCGGATAGACATCGGGCCAATATCGTCCCAGAAAGCGAGCCTACATCGGCCCAATATCTATTCGATATGTTTTAAATATATCGGATAGATATCGCTCGCGATATCTATCCGATCAACGTTTTGCCCATCGGCATTTGATCGGGCCGTCATCGAAGCATTGCATATCGGATACATATTGGATAGACATCGGGCCAATATCGTTCCAGCTAGCAAGCCTACATTGGTCCGATACGATGTTGTCAATATCTTTGGAATTGATAACCACACTTGTTTATTTTAATGCTAAATTTCAAAATGATGTGCAATTTGGAACAACACTAAAGAAAGTGTACATATCTTTATTTTTAATAACTACATTTAATTCTATCTTCTCAAAACATTTCATACGTTTGAGAACCAAATTATAATAAAAACAATCCCCAAAAGCTGTGATAAATATAACAGAAGAAAATCTTCAAGGACATGTATACACTATTTATTTAAAAAAGGTTTACATGATCTTTCAACGTCTCAGTTTTTAATTCATATTTAAATCAGTTACGAGTTTATAGCTGAAAACATTAAAGGACATGTCACACTGAAATCTTATAGGTTTGTATAAAGTCACTTACAACATGTCAGTGATGTGACAGTAACCAAGAAAAAGCTAAGAAATGCAATCATTTATTGTAAGTTGAATTGCCAACGAAAACAGTTACAAATGCTTTCTATCAACATTCAGGGCCCTCAATCAGTTTTGGGGGAAGGGGCCCACCGCCCTCTGGAGGGGGAAATATGACTGACCGGGGGAATATTTTAATATGGAAGTTTTTACAGATTAACTGATTTGAAAACTAACTCAACCCGAACAAACTCGCGTCTAATTGTAGTTTGGTAAAAACCTCATGTAATCTTTACAGCAAATGAAACTTCTATAAATATAACGTTAATTATTTTTAAGCACAAAAATCATAGCTCAGAATCTACCGATAACGCTTACAATTTGGACTAGGCTGCGGTATACATGTAACATTGCAGCTATACACTCGTCATTTCCACGAGTTGTTAGTTATTTCGGCGGCGTTAATAAATAGTTCGCGCGTTTTTCTAGCCCAGCACGATTTTATAACGGAGATTTGAAACTAATATAATTCAATATGCACCACATGTTTTTTTGTAAAAGTAATTTTCAGTCCCGCTTTTAAAATTATTAATTTATTTAATGTATTCAATTAGAAGACCGAAAATGGAAATACACTACCACTCCATTATATCGCGTTTCGCGGGGTCCATGGATCGCAATCGCAATATAACTTGTCAGATCATTCATGTGCATATACATGTAAACACAAGCCTATTTTCGCTATCTCAAAAAGTAACAGTAATTAAATCACTTTTTCATTGTTGTTAACATCCATAATGTGTTATATCCATATGTAAAATATTCTATTTGTATATAAAAATATTTATATAGTTCCTTGTAATTAATTTTAAATCAGTTATCACAACACATATACTGAATCGAAATGTGAAAAACCTATCCGAATTTTACTGCTCACACGTCATAAACACAAATTTTATTTACAATTAAAATACACAATTACTTCAGGAAAAGCTTTTTTTCGGCTAGAAAAGCGCGCGAAATTTATGTTGACATGTACAACGTCCCGTCATCCGCATGGATGTATTGATGGCCATATAAAAACTTTGTAGCGCAGAGAACTGTGAGATCTTTACTTTTGAATAAAAGTTTTGAAGCGCATACCAACCAAATTTTTTTATCGCCATCGATGTGCATTTTAACATTTCCTCTTAAACAAAAAAACCCACACTTTTGCCGTATCGATAACGTTATTGTGGTTCAGATAGGTCAGTATTGATTTATAGCATACAGGGGTACTGTGTATACCCTCCACGTGGACAGCGTGTAAATCGGCTGCTAATTAAAGCGACAGCAGTGAATGGACGTTGTCATTGGTGGCACGCGCAATATAAGCTGATAACGTCAAACTGTTGCACTTTGATGTTGAACGGATCGGTTTATTGTTTATCGCACATAACATGTGTCAAAGACAATATTAGCCATGTAAAGATCTAGACCAAAACGGCTACACTTATGATGCGGACGATCATTGGCATCTTAACTAGGTTTCCTGTTAATGTTTTTGCATTTTTTTTGCAGACCTCCAAGGGGGAAATTTTCCATTTTTTAGGGGAAAAAACTTACTTTTCAGATGGGGGAATGGGGCCGATATTCGGCGGCAAAAATCGTAGATTGAGGGCCCTGCAGTGTAAACACACTGTAAAACAAAAAAAAACAACAACACATATTTGACAATATTATACTTCCAAAAGCATCCTTGATGATATGGTTTCTTTGTTATCCTCACAAAATTTTTACATTTAATTTTGCAAATAAAAGAAAACTATGGTTCAGTCAAGATTATATATAATAATTACATGTAATTTGTTAGCATCATATACAGGTTGCATCACATCTTTAAAAAGAATCAGATTTCTAAGACCTTTAAATGTCTTCACAAAAACATGAAAAATGTAAAACAATTAATTAACACTAAATAGTGTGTGTCATTAAATAGTTTTTTTTTTTTTAAATAAACCACATAGTACACTTGTTAATAAGAATTGTGGTAACAGTAATTAAAAATAACTTCATAAATTGCAACTTTCCAGTCCCTATCACACATTTAAGAGTGTTTACTTTAGAAGTTTCCATAATATTAATGATTAGTATAATGTTTTTATCCACTGTTCTTTATCTCAGTAAAATTCCTTAGCCAGTGTTTGATGCAGCAGTCCACCCGATAATGATAATGGTGTTGTTCAAAGCAGACCATATATGTCACTGGCAGGCGACGATGTTAGGTTGTTTACCCTCGGGACTTCGGTTATAAACCATTGCCCGAGCACACTGCTTAACATAGTATCACAGTTATTATAACTATTCCACTATGTGTATTCGCAACGTATATAAAGATTGCAGTGTGGATACGGTGCCGTAATTTAAAAAATCTATGTGGGGATAAAAATCACAGTATATATAATACACAAAAGTGTTAATAACCCACCATTTCAATGGTAGATCTGTATTATATTTATGACACAACGATATATGTTAACATTATTGTGTATGTTACTTTGTAGAATATTCACTATTTATTATGATAACTAAATGATACGTGTTGAACAAGTATGTATATAAGAATACAAAGTAGCAATAAAACAGTTGAGTTTCTGTGCTAAAAAAACGAAAAACGGATTGACCTATTTAGAGACGCAAGGGAAAATCGGTCGGCCAATCGAAATTGGGGGTGTGCGCGTGACGTCACAGTCAAGGTATTGCTATCGTGTTCACGTTTATCAAAACTTTAATGATTTTGTGTGTTAAAATAATAGTTATTTGATAACTTTTTTTTACTTCGAATTATAATTATCATATGCCATAGGGGTCATACTATAGCATATTAAAACATGAATGGGTTTGGAGAGTGATAGGATGTTCACTTTATGTGGTAAAGTCATTGAGACTTGAAAACGGGTCACGCGGTGACTTTTTACAAAAAGTGTCCAAGTTTGGGCCTTAATAATTATTATAATATAGCGTATTTTGGTGAACCAACACCTTGTATAGGTAGTAAATACCTAAAATAATTAAGTTGGGAGGATTCAAGGTACTAGGAATATGCTATCAATCAATTGGAGTTGTTTACCCTCGGGACTTCGGTTAAAAACCATTGCCCGAGCACACTGCTTAACATAAATACTTAGCTTATATTTGGCAATACATATATAAAACTTTGCAGTGTGGGTGCGGTGCTAAAAATAAAAATCTATGCTTAAAAATAGGAATACTTGTAAATCTAGTACAATAGCTTACATGACACATAAAAGCACACCGTTCTTGTATAAGGAGACAACTACCAGGGTATACACAGGAGTTACCTCCCTTATACTAATAAAGAGTTCAAATGTAAAACCATATGTGAATGTATAAATGACTAGTCTATTTGTAAATATGTTGTATATTAGGGCAATAGCACTAAATAGGTATAGCGTACTTTGCAACAGGGGAAAAAATAAAGGATAAACACTGAGTTTGATCTATACTAACATGAAAAAGGCGAAATTGGAAGAAATAGCCCAACTAGAAAAAGGAAAAATTGGAGGGAACACATAATTTTATGTGAATCACCATTTTTCTAGACACATTATGCAGCAAATGCTGCAACAGGATTGTTGGAGTCTTGTTTACTTAGAGATCTGGGAAAGTTCGGGTAATAATTACCATATACTATATGTCGTATTAAATTTAAAAACCAATGTGCGAATACACATGGGATAGTATTTACAATAACGACAACAAACAGTGTTAATTATTTCCAGATCACTAAGTGGTTCAGCATTGTTTTACAATGTCTGTGTTATTTGCATGTCTTTACATACGAAGATAGAAAAAATTGGTTAAGAAATGCTTTCTAACCTTTATTCATTATATAGGTAAAGTAATATTACTTGAATATACTGTGTAAAAATGAACTATTTAATTAATAGGAAGTTAAGTAATATAAGACTACTAATGTACCTTGCATCTGCAAGTGTACGCTGTTGGTGTGTAGTATTTTTATTTTTTTTAAATTGTTATATTCATTCTATTGATGGATGTTACTATTGCATGACATGCTTTTAACTAATGCTGAGCACTTGTAGACAGGGAATATAACTTATTACTCCAACCTGAGACCCTGTCCATTGAGATTTATACAAGATTGTTGGGCTATTAAATGCAATGCAACCTTCCCCAGGGTGAAAATTTAAGATCAAATGCAAACATAAAAGGATGAGAATCCAATTTACAGTACAATTAGGATAAAACACATATTACATCCTTCCGGTACTATCAAACGGCTTACTTTTTAGGGCGTTTAAAAATAACATAGATAAAACAAGATATAATTAATAAAAAGAACTAACTGGACTGTACAATTATATACAGGTAAAAGGGGAATCACCCTGGGGGGGCACATGTAAGGCTGACTTTGTCTCGTTCGTGATTTTTAAAAGATGGGGTAGCACCGGTGGGGGAAGGGAATTTTGGCTGGCAGTGCTAGAGAGGTATTTTGAGATATTGGGACCAGGGGGGCGCACAGGTTTACATGATTTACATAGATAGGGATAGGTAGTTTAACATATTAAAAGCTAAAATGTGAATAATCCCTGCTATGAGAGGGAATATGCTAGATGATGGAAATAGCAGTTTAAAGTCGAAATATACGACAAATTTACCAAAAACGGATTGACCTACTTCAATTGGGCGTTAGTGACTGTTGACCAATCAGAAACAGGCATGTTTCTGAAGGTCACAGCATATGTATAATGTGTTATTTACTATAGAAATGGGTGTGGTTCACCAAAAATTCATAAAAAATACACTTTTAAATGGAAATATTAATTTTTTAAAGTATTTCTATTATTTATAATGATTGTTTGCTGCCTAGAGGAATATATAACTTAATACGTGGCCTGCATAGGGGTAGTGTATGCAGGGTTCTTCATCAAGTTATTAAACCCTATGAATCTATTGAAAATTCATAGAGTTTGTTGGAGTCTTTAGACATAGGTATATGGAACAATACCTTAAATAGTGGTATAAGGCTATTTTAATTATCTAGAAGGGTGTGTTAGAAAAATTTAACCACTGGGTCAAAGTGGTATTTAATAAAATAAACTTATAGTGTTTCATATACAAAACTAAGGTTCTGATACCTATGCGGTGAACAATGTCCAGAGAGAATAGGTGTTTGAATTGTCTAATTTTGTTACATGTAGTGTGTATGGAACTGTAATCTTATGCCTATTACATAGGCTACAGAACACTAAGAAACAGATTTCAGTATTACATGATGTAGATGTAGGTTTTATTGAAATGGTGCATGTAAAGACATATATATGACTGTCATGAGTAGAGAATTTATTATTATCTGATTAAAAAAGCAAATAATAGTTAAAACTTAGATATGTTGCAATATATACAACATGAATAATACTAATATGTACATGTGTACTGCACAATATTGGTGTTATGCAACAACAGAGGAGAAAATTAAAAGATTTTGACATTTGTCGGTTGAAGTAAGCATAAAAGAAAGTTATAGGCAGCTTTAACTAACAATATCCAATGAGATTTTTAAGATTTCTGGTTTCCCACCTCGGTGGCTGTTAAAAATAACTAGTAAAAGGTATTATGCGCCACCTTTTTCGAGCCACAATAAAAGATATGAAACTGTTAAAAAATAACAAAACAACATATTTACACCATAAATATGTACAAAGTATTTATACTGACATAATAAAAGATGTACTTAGCCACCGGGTGGGGTAAAACAACTTAAATGGCGGATAAGAATATAGGATGGCAGGCGGATTTGAAGAGTGTGGAGGGACGCAAGCTGGCATGGCGGCTGTAGAGACCAGGGTTTTGAGGGGATGCCATCGAGATAAAAGGGAGAATGGAAAACAACAACGTAATTAATACAGTAAAAACTGAGATAAAATAAAGAACCAGGTCTGGGTGTAGTAGTGGTTCTATGGGATAAGGTCCACAATAATTGAGTGCAGTATAATCAAGGCACATTAGTAATTAAGAATAAAATATTGTGTCAAATACACAATATATGTATGTAGCTATTAAGAAACAAGATTTGTACATTTAAAACTGTTCTGCTCACAAACAGATTATATTATAGTTAAGACAGTGAATTGGCCCGTCCTTTCATATACTTTAACAACTGCTTTAAGACCTTGTTTAATTAAAACTCTGAAAGTTGTATAAGTACACTATTGTGTTTATTGAAAAAAAAAGTTCTTAAAATAGGTAACCATAGTCAACCAGGTTGGCTTTGGTCGGAAAGGCCGGTGCATTTCACCGCATGGATTAAAGGAGTGGAGCAATACATAAGAGTGATGGCATCCCCCCCCCAACCATCGCGGCTCAGTGGGTGTAGACTATGGGCAGCCTGTGTGTCCTCGATAGGGGACATATGGTGTTTGCTGTACTAGTCTCCCTTGGATGGTATAGGGGATAAAATGGAATATTGACATGCATACAAAATGTACAAGGGCAGGAGTGGTCTCCCTTGTACTATAAAAGAGTTGTTTTAAGTAAAAGCAGGTAAATTAAACCTTTTAGGGTTATTTCCCTTTAACTGCAAATTTAGTATTTAATTTAATATTATCCCTAATTTAAGGGAAAAAAGGTATTTTAGGGTAAAAATGATGTTATTTATCCAGTTTAACAAATTGCACGTTGGATAAACGTGCAGATGGAATAAATAGGGCAAAATACTGCCAAAATGTTAATTACATTTCAATATATATGCAAAAAAAAGTACAAATTGGGGTAACACAACAGGCTGCCCATAGAGAATTAAATTTTGTCAGTGATCTGACAGTCCAAGAGATAGGTGGCAAGGGCTCTGTAATAGAGGCCCCTGTTTGGCCCACCAGGGTTCAAAATAGTGTTTAAGTTAAAAGGAACAGCATTTTCAGTAAAATGCTGTTTAAACGTGGCTCGTGGACTGTCAAACTGGGGACATTCCAGCAGCAGATGACCAGCAGTGAAGGGTTTGCCGCACTGGGTGCAATTGGGATCAAGTCCCAAAACATACTTGCCGAAATTACCCGGCAAGAGTGTTGCACCCATTCTCAGGTGTGTTATGCACCTATCCAGTACAATACTGGTGGAATAGACATCTGGGTGCCTGAGAACCGTCGAGGATCTATCAAATGTATGGCCATACGCAGATGCACTGGGTGTCAGCTTGTGCCACTCCCCAAGTACAAATGCTCTGGCCAGTGAATAGACCTCCGAGGGTGCTAGTGGTACTCCCACATCCACCACCGGTCTATTGAGGTCCCCCTTTGCCTCCCTGTCCGCCATATCATTACCGGCAATGTCGACATGTGCTGGACACCAAGCTAAAGTGACATATAATGACTTTTCTAGGCACTGTGCATGTAGAGCCAACATTTCTTGTAAAAGATCAGGCCTAAATCTGCTATTCCCTAATTTCAATGACTCAAAAGATGATACTGTGTCGGAGAGAATAGCAGTTTTAGCTGGTTTATTAACCAAGATCCAGCACAAAGAGTACAAAAGTTCGGCCGAATAGATTGATAAATTGTTGCTGAGCCTATGTACTCTTTTGATGTTTTTAGAAGGAATAACAAATGCGGAGGCTACTTTTCCAGAGTTTGGGTCTTTTGAGCCGTCCGTGTAAATGTTTAGATGCTCAGCAAACTTTGTGTTAATAAAAAATTCCGTTTCTGCCCTCACGAGGTGCGGAGGATCAGCTTTCGTTAGCTTGTTTGATAATGAAGTGTCGACACTGACTGGATAAAGGGTCCAGGGGGGCGTCAGAGAGGGCCTCAAATCTGCCACTGAGACCTTATCGAGGCCGGCACTCCTCAGCAGGTCCCTGGTGCTAGCACCAAATGGGTACTGAACATGCTTGTAGCCAAGCATCTTGGATTTGATGTGGGTGCCAGCCCCATTAAGCTTATTTACTGGGTTTGAGCCGCGCCTGGTCTGGGCCCTGGCCCAGTACTGAATGGTCTGCTGCTGTCGGCGCAGCTTGAGGGGCAGGATCCCTGCCTCCTCTTCGAGCATGCTAATTGGGGTACAGGGCAGGGCTATCCTAAGGGCCTTATTTTGGATGGTGTCAAGGATCGGCGTTTGGCGTGGCACAGTTATAGATTTCTGCGCCATAATCTATTTTTGGACGTATGAGGGAATTATAGAGAAGCAAGAGGCTGTTTTTATCTGACCCATCACCTGTGCCTCTTAGCATTCTTATTAAATTTAGGTCCCTCTCACACCTTTCTGCCAAATATTTAATGTGGTGAGCGAAGGTAAGTCTCTTATCTAACCACATTCCTAAGAATTTCACCACTTTTTCGAAAACAATTTTGGTGCCGCCTAAATATACGTCCAAACTGTGATGACTTTGGTTGCCAAACAGTACACCTATAGTTTTAGCATGTGAAATTTTAAACCCCCATTCGGTGGCCCATTTCCAAATGGAGTCCAGTCCTGCTTGCGCCTTCTTTTGCAGGGTTGACAGATTGGACCCCGTTAACCATGTGGCAGAGTAAGTCATCTGCAAATTGAGATATGACAATGCCGGTTTTTACAATATCCGGCAGGTCATTTACGATGATGGAGAACAACAGGGGGGAGATAACAGAACCTTGGGGGGTGCCTCGTTGAGTTATGGCCTCTTCAGAGAGTTCTCCATCCACCTTGACCTGTATCTTTCGACCTTCCAGAAAAGCCCTTATATAATGGAAACAGTTTCCCGTGATACCATAATCAGCTAGTTTTTAAGTATTCCAAAATTCCAGGTTACATCGAAGGCAGTTGTAAAATCAAAAAATATTGCTAATACTGATTTCCTTCGATTTTTGGCAAAAATAATGTCATGTTGAAGACGTGCTAGCTGATCTATAGTGGAACGCCCTTTCCTGAAGCCAGACTGGAAGGGGTTCAAAATATGTTTTGACTCCAATAAGTGTTCTAATCTGTTTTTAACCATTGCTTCTAGTAATTTGCCTGCATGGGATGTTAAACTTATTGGACGATAAGAATTTGGATCGTTTTGGTCCTTATTTGGTTTTAGAATTGGTATCACGGTGGCCTGCTTCCACTCCTGTGGTATGGTCCCAGCGCTGTAAACCATATTAAGCAATTTTACCCAGGTGTTTAGTGCAATGTCTGGCATATGTTTAAACAGTGCATAGCTAATTGAGTCGGGTCCCGTGGCGGAGTCCTTCCTGGTGCCAATTGCTTTTTTAAGTTCCAAAAGTGTGAATGGAATGTTTACAATGGAGTACTATTATCCCCAGGCTCGTTCAAAATGTGTTTGTTATGTGACTCAAACTGTTTTTGGTAGTCCAAAGTTTCTGAGGGTAAATTTGAGTCACTAGAAATAGAAGCATAGTGTTTAACCAAAAATTCAGCCTTGTCTCTGGGGTTAGTTGCAATTCACCTTGATGGTTAAGGAGCGGTACAGGTTTTCTTGACATTCCTTTCAGTCTGTGAATTTTTTGCCAAAAGTCCCTAGTGTTATGTTTATTTACTACTGTTGTTTCACAGAACTGTTTCCAATTTTCTCTTTTAGCTGCCAAAATAACCTGCTTTGCTTTATTCTCAAGAGACCTATAGTTTTGAATAGTGTGCTGGGCAGGGTTTTTCCTTAGTTGTTTTAATGCTTTTTGCCTTTCCTGTACCGCTTTAGCACATTCGGGACTCCACCAGGGTACCGACTTCTTTGTTTTATGCTTACCAGAGGAGACAGGGATGCTAAGCTCCGCCATGGATAGAGTAGCCACTTTTAAATTATGACAAAACTGTTGAACGTCCAGGGCGTGGACATCTGCAAGGGAGAGGTCTGAGCACAACTTCGCAAACCGGTCCCAATCAGCCTCCTTGAGAAAAAATTTGATCTCATGGGAGCTGTGGGTGCCGGTCTCCTGCGTAACAGTGTCACACAGGGTGACCAATTGCGGGAAGTGGTCAGACCCCAAGTTATCATTGACAGTTTCCCATACAGAAGTACTGGCAAAGCATGGGCTGGCTACGGTAAGGTCTAAACATGAAGTAACCCCGGTAGAGTGAAAGCTGGTTGGCGAACTGTCATTAAGCAAAACAAGGTCTTGCTCTTCCAACCAGTCAATCACAGCTTGACCTTCCGTGGTGGTATGTGTGGAGCCCCATGCGGGGTGGTGTGCGTTAAAGTCCCCTGTGTAAATAATATCACACGGTCCTTTAACGGTCCGAAGTTGTTGACTGATGCTATTAAGATACTCAAGAGCACACCCTCTTATTATGGTAAACTTTAATTGCCAGCACCTCAATGGCCGTACTACCGTCAACCTTTAAAGGGTTATCCACTCCCATTAGCTCATAATTTATATTGTCCTTAATACAAAAAGCTAATCCTCCGGCAATATTAGAGTCAAAATTAGTATGGTTTTTGAATTCTGTCCTGTAGCCGGGGATTTTCTTAACATTATTATCAGACAATTTTGTTTCCTGGATAGCCAGAATGCTAATAAAATTATTTAGGTCAAGAAAATGTTTAATATCAACAAATCTGTGGCTAGATAAGCCGTCTATATTATGAGAAATGATATTCAGCTGTCTATCCATGGCGGGGCTTACAACCTGCGCTTAATGGATGATATTTGGGGGAGACGGGATGAGCGTGGGGTTTTAGCATGCAGTTTCCGGCACGACCTGGGTGTTTTTAGCCGGCCGGTTGAGTGCAATGGCCGACTGGGCCGGGGCCTGGAACCACACGCCGTGCCGGCTCCCCCGACGCCAGAGGTACCCCCGGGTTGGGGCACGGGAGGAGGAGTGGCTGCCTTCGAATGGCTTTCTTCTTGGGATTCAGGGGTGTGGCCATGACTCTGGGGGGGGGGGTCTTCTTAAACTTGTCCTCCACCTTTTTAATTAGGTAGGGCTTTACATGACACCCAGTTGGACGTCGGCGATCTTTGATCACCTCCGCCATAAGATCTGCCAATTCACTGACGTGAATGGGGCGCAGCTGGAGACCTTTGTGTGGCGGATCACTGGCAGCTGGAATGTATGTAAATTAAACTTTAGATCACAGAAAGTAGTTCAATTAATAATTGTAGTCATAGAAAGAAATGAAAAAAATATTTTACTATACACTCCAATTATACATAACTGTAACAATATTACACAGAAAATGTTGAGTCATAATAATAATTATTAAATCAGAGTTGGAGAAATTGTACTTGATCTCTGTAATGGTGTTATGCAGAAACTGCTTAAACAATGTGTGACTAACTTGCTCACATCAACAGAAATGAACTGCATGTTCTGACCAAGTATTACTACATCCAGTGTATATTTGATTACCTTCATCTTTCCAAATGACAAATTCAAATTAGATGATTCTGTCCATATTGATATGCAGCCGGTTTGTCAGTGATGAACGTTATCAAGTCCAAGACCTTATTTTCATCCAAAGAGGCCCAATAGCCACCATTGCGAAGCAGGTAAGTCGTCTGAAAACAAAATTGTTTTCAGTATAGGGAAAGATCTAGGATCTAAAAAGGTACAGGGTGTTGCTAAAAAGGAGTAGGGGGGAAAACTGGACCAGATTGTTGACATTTTCTAAAAATTTGCTAAATCCAGGGTTTTCTTGAGCCCAATGTTTGTAATTATGGTTTTTAAGTATAGTCTATTCGATTGTATTTGAATATTTGCAAAAAGTTGTAGAATTTTAAAAGATATTCAACATTTCTGTGTTGACCAGACAGAGGGGCAGCAGGGGGGAACCAAAAAGGAGCAGGGTGCAGCACCCTGCTATTTTGCTCTAGATCTTTCCCTATCAGTATAATTTGTTTTAATTGTGGGTTCATTGGTTTTGTGTATTCATTAATTTAAAATTACCAGTTCACAGATTGGCCAATTGACAATTTTCTAACTTTTTGTTACAGATTCCCACAATGAAAGGATAGCATATATAATTGAGCGAAATAACACAAAGGACATACTGCAAATACCGTTTTGTTTATGAGTAATCATCAGTGAAAATCATAAAGCGTTTGTAACGCTAAACGATGGAATAATTTGGAGTGTTTCTGTTGTTTTCGTTAACATTGCTGACAACACATGAATCGCTTACATAAATTATACAATCTTATAATAAAATATATAATGCATCCCCATATATAACAGTTGGGATGGCCGAGTGGTTTGGCGATAGCCTTTTGATCTAGAGGTCGGAGGTTCGAACCCCGGTGGGAGCAACTTTTTTCGTTTCGTTTTTTATGCGTTTTTGTTCTCGTCATTATACATTGAGCTTTTTAGTTTCGATGCATAAATCTCTTTAAGTTAAGACAATTACTGGCACACTACAAAAAATACAAAAATATGTGAACAAGTCCCTTTAAATATTAATATAATGTATACAATACTGTTAAAATTAAAATAAATTTAAACCGTAAGCCTTTAAAATACATTTCAATAACCAGGATTTTTCTAAGCCTACAAGACTTTGAATAGCTGATATAAAGAAACACGATGTCTACAAATAGTCATAAGTACTTACTTCTTGTTGTTTTTTCTGCGTTGAAGAGGAAACTGAACTTTTTAATGTTACTTTTCCTTTCTGGATATCAACGGTTCAAGTTTAAACGCACAAGAATTTTGCGCCAACCGAAAACGATTTTGTTCGACGAACATAATTTCGAAGCTATTTCAAATAAGATTTGTGAAGTCATAGAACGCACATTCATTTCAGTAAAATACTCTTTAGTGTTGCCGGATTGATACACATAAATAATTTTATGAAAATAAAGAGAAATTACCGCTTGCCTTGAACGATATCGGTTCAACATCCATCCGACATCGTTACAGTACTTAAAATGACGACAACGTAACACATATTGAAGAAATGCCACTCATCTATGGACTTGTTTAACATATATCACATACACTAAATGTATACATCTACGTTTTAATTTTCACCAAAACTATATCGGATAGATATCGAACCATTATATCGATAGCCGACAACAGGCCGATATCTATCCGAGATGTACAGTAGGTACATGCTTGCTAGCGATAACGGATAGATATCGATAAACCGATATCTATTCGATATATGCTTGCTGGCTGAGTATGTATTTTCAAACGAATACATCGGTGGTAAAATGACATTTACGAGTGTTGAAAGTAATATGTTTATTAATTATAACTATTTAAGGATTTATGTTGGCATTTACGTTATTACTCTAATTTTTTTTACAAAAACACTGACAAAAAGTGTACAATAGCATAGGAAAATGCAGTCAGAATTATCAAAGACGAAATTAAGGCACCGTCTGTATTCGGAATGAGTGTATATTTGTAATAAGCGCGTTTTAGATGTGGTCTTCCTTTGTACGTAGATGAACTTCATGCTTAATGGGATAAATGAACAACAAGAACAAATTGTCTTTAACAAATATAAAACATTACCTGATCTCTCAATCATTTGCAATCCGATCCCTGTTATAATTCCAAACGAAAGCATATTATGTCTGTTTCAGCACAATAAATTACCTTTAGAAACATTTTACACAGCCAAACAAAATCCGAACACAAAATCCAAACACAAAATAACGAGCATATCAAAAGACACGATCTAGATGTCAACAACTGTGGTCTTAATCTTGCATTATTTCCGGTTCATAACACTTACCGGTCGCCTAATTGGCTTCATCCCGCAGGTGTCAACAGTTATTGTTACTTCGTACACAGTATGCAATACTATCACTATTACCTTTTCACACATACTAGTAATACGTAGGCATATTTCATATCGTCTGCGTTGTTCTAGTATGTTCATATCTTAGCGTGTAATTACTTTTATCATAGCGTTTTTTTCCATATTATTTTCATAGCATCTGCATTTACCTACCGTTTTTATATCGTCGGCGTTTTCCAAAATTTTTCAAATCGTATGCGTATTCCTAACATTTTCATTGGTTCTGTTGGTGTTTTTTTCTGCTATTTCTAATCGGATGCGTTTTTCTACTATATTTGCATCGCGTCTGCGTTTTCCTATTATTTCCACGTCCTATGCGTTTTTTCTACTGTTTATATATCGTCTGCGTCTTCCTACAGTTTTCATATATACTGTCTGCGTTTTACTATTATTTATACATCGTCTGCATTTTCCTACAAAATCATGATCATCATCATCACTTCCGGCAGCCATCTTGATGGTTACTTGCGAAATCAAAACAAAGAGAAAATTTCAAAATAGAGACTTTAAAAGCGTATAGACATTATTTCTCCGGTGCCATCCTACTACAACAGTGTATCTACCACCTCCGTAGACATTGACCAGCCTCAACAAGCTTTTACAGCCTATCGGTAATCAAAATTCTCAATTTTTCCTCACTGGAGGAACTTTCTCCACCCACTTTTGATCGCTGTTTGAGTTTCAAATCATTGGTTAATAACTTTTGGCTATAATATTAATTAAAATCGTACTCAAACAGCTTCTCTGAGTCCTTTTTGACTATATGAATAACGTGTTGACTTGTTTACAGGTGCGGTGCTTAAAACAATCTGTGATATTTGACTGTGATATTCACTCTGATAGTTATATAAAATATATAACAAGTTAGGTTAAGTTGAGTATTAAGAATAAGACGTACAGACTGATCCTAATTACCGTAGGGGTAATTTAAACACACTGTTCCATCGATCTTCCACCTAGTAGTTTTAAACATCATACTTCTCTACCGATTATATATTAAAAATGCTTCGAACTATGTCACGTACCCCTAAGGCTCAAACATCAAAACCCCAAAATGCTAAAGGTCAAGAGGGCAGTTTAAACCTGTCACCTTTACTAGGGGAGACACTGAATAGGAACGAATCCCATCATATCACTCATAATTTAATGCCTTTCAAGTGTCTCCTCCGGTCATGTGACCAGGCCAGGAAACTCACCATCTTCTTTACTATTTTCCAACTAGCATCCAACATAGCTAAAACCCTTCCTGGCCTGGTAAATAGGGTAATTCCGTTAGCTTCGGGTGGGGTACTTATGCAGCTAAAATCAGCAGAAGCATTGAGTGCAGTACTGCGCATGAATGTGTTTGATCTAGGTGGTGTAATGGTTCGCGCAGTACTGCCTAAATCACTAAGAACGGCCTATGGTTTGCTAGCTGGCATTCCAGAAAGCCAGGACCTAGAGGAGCTGCGAAAGTCGTTAGTGGTGGAACCACCCCAGCAGGGTGATATCATATCATTAGAAAGAATCACCCCTAGCAAACCACCACCGCCTGGGTTCCCTAGGCTGGTCAAAGCGACTTTCAGTACTCCATCTGCGCTGCCCTCTAGTGTCATGGTTAGGGATTCAACCATAACTCTCAATGTTCGCCCCCTCCCTATCACCCCAACTCGATGCTTTAAATGCCAAAATTTTGGGCATAAGGCTGGCAGTGCTGAATGCACTAAAACAAGTAAATGTGTGAGGTGTGCCGGTGCCCTGTGCGAGCCCAGAAACTGCACCGCTAGAATTCGCCACTGTGCGAATTGTGGCTATCAGCACTCTGCCTCCTACCAGGGGTGCCCCGCATACAAAAGAGCTATGCAAGTAGCCTCTTATTGCAATATCAATGGGGTGAACTGGTCGGAGGCGGAGTCTCGATTAAAGGTACTGACAGAAACCACTAAAATATGTGCCCAAACTCTCAGCAAAACCTCTAAGTCAATACCTAAGCATGATACGGTCATGGCCCCCATCAATAAATCATGCGCTCCCGCAGGGGGCAAGGATAAAACATCCTCCCCCTGCAGCCCCACTGTAGCCAAACCGAAAGGCGCTACTAGCTCAAATTTAAAAAAGGTTGCTGAGTGGAGTAATAAAAACACCCCCCCGGTCTCTCCTATCCAAAGAGACTGCACAACCCCCCCAGGGCACTCTATTAGTGGTCTCAGGGAGTCTTCTGCCCAGTCGTATTCGACGGAGAGTGGTTCAACTATATCGGACAGCTCCGTGTTTAATGTGACTGGGCACGATTCCCTGGTGTCGGTTCACAGCAGCATATATTCGCAGCTGTCTATCTCGGGTGTGTGCGGGATTGACGAAGAGCCCGTGGTTAGTGCTCCCCCTAACCGCCCCCGTATGGTCGACACCCAGACTTCCCCCATGAACTCCCCGGCCCCTAACGACCGAACAAGCATCTCTAGTACAGGGGATTCATTCATCAATATCAAAAACCGTACAGGTTTAGGTAAAAAATACCGCCCCGTCCATGTCAGTGAACTCATTGACTTGGTCACTGAAATAATGAGGGACCAGCAACAGCAAGGTCTCACTGGGTGTCGTGTCAAGGCCTGTATAAGTAAGAAAATAGACTCAAGGTTCCTTAGGCACCAAGAGTCTATTCCCAAAGTCAAACACAAAGAAAAAGACCTCTCCCCCCCCCTAACAAAAGCCATACGGGTGACGGAGCTTTACTCGAACCCGCATGCAGCGAGATATCCTCTGGGTCGCCCGGGGGGGCGACCCACACCGCCACTAAACCGCCTCTTTCTGCTTCAAATACTCGTATAGTTAAGACACCGGCTAAGTTAAAATCTGCCCGAGTGGGACGGAAATCTTTGTTGAAGTCCCCCTTGGCAAATGTAAATACTATGCGACGCAGGATAATTGAGGGCCACAATGGACAGTAAGTTCAACATTGTTTCATTTAATGTGGGGGGTCTGTCTTCGGTCAAACATACCGAAGTTAAACATCTTTTAGATAGCAATACATCTATTCAAATTTTAGCCCTTCAAGAAACAAAACTTAAGGGCAATAATCAAAAAGGTATCCCCGGTTTCCATACAGAGTTTAAAAACTACTGTAACTGTAACCATAACTCTGCCGGCGGTTTAGCCTTCTACGTTAAAAATAATTTAAACTATGAGGTATTGGGTGTGAATGACATTTTAAAAGATGATGGTAGTGCTTTAATCGAAGTGCTGGCAATTAAGGCTATAATAAATAAGAACCGACCCCTTATCCTGGTCAACATATACTCAAGAGGATGTGATCTTGAGTCGTTAAATAAAATAAGTTCACAACTACGGACCATTAAAGGACCCCATGATATCATTTACACGGGGGACTTTAATGCACATCACCCCGCTTGGGGTTCCCCGAAATCTGATGCGGGAGGCAAAGCAGTCATGACCTGGTTGGAAGAGCAAGATCTCGTTCTGCTCAATGACGGTTCGCCAACCAGGCTTGACTACACAGGAACCATGACTCATATTGACCTCACCGTAGCCAGCCCTGAGATTTCTTGCACTTCTGCCTGGGAACCGTTACCTGATAGCTTAGGATCTGATCACTTCCCTCAAATAGTCACCCTGTGTAATTATATTACACAGGGAACTGATGCCCAGGGTTCAGGGGAACCCAGATTTGTATTTAATAAGGCAAATTGGGATCAGTTTAGGGACCTCTGTGCAGATCTTACCCTGGCAGACATTCACACTCAAGATCCTTTTGTTTTCTGTAAAGATCTCACCAATAAATTACTGTTCATTGCTGAATGCAGTATTCCGGCCTCTTCCGGCCAAAACAGGCGGGGAAAGTCAGTCCCGTGGTGGAGCGATGAATGCGCCAAAGCTGTACAGGACAGAAAAAAGGCACTAAAAATCTTTAAAAAGAACCCCGCTGAGCATAATCTTAAAAATTATAGGTCTCTTGAAAACATAGCGAAGTGGGTCATTTTGGAAGCAAAACAGAAAAATTGGAAGGAATTCTGTGAATCCATTGATATTAAACACTCAACATCACAAAAATTTTGGCAAAAAATTCACATAATCAAAGGAATTTCTAACTGTCCTGTTCCTCTTCTTAAATTTAACGGCGAAATTGCCTGTACCCCAAGAGACAAGGCTCAATTTTTGGTTCAACATTTTAAATCCGTATCTAGTGATTCAAACCTTCCCATTGAAACTTTGGATTATCAAAAACAGTTTGAATCACACAATAAAAACATTTTAACTGAGCCTGGGGATAATAATTGTCCTTTAAATAAACCTTTTTTAATTTCGGAACTAAAAGCAGCTATTGGTGGCAGGAAGGACTCTGCCGTGGGACCTGACCGGCTCTCATATATGATGTTCAAGAACATGCCAGACCCCGTTTTGAATATCTGGCTAGAGTTGTACAACAGGGTGTACATGACGGGTCTTATACCGCCCGAGTGGAAGCAGGCTACAGTGATACCGGTGCCAAAACCTGGAAAAGATAAATCTGATCTAAAATCATATAGGCCAATAAGTCTCACTTCTCATGCTGGAAAATTATTAGAAATTATGGTTAAAAATAGACTCGAGCACTTATTGGAAACAAAAAACATTTTGAACCCCTTCCAGTCTGGCTTTAGGAAAGGGCGTTCTACACTAGACCAGCTAGCTAGATTACAACATGACATCATTTACGCTAAAAACCGAAGGCAGTCAGTACTAGCAATATTTTTGGACCTTCAGGCTGCCTTCGACTTAACCTGGACATTCGGCATTTTGACTAAGCTAGCTGATTACGGTGTCACCGGAAACTGCTTCCACTATATTAGAGCTTTCCTTGAGGGTCGAAAGATCAAGGTCAGAGTCGATGGTGTGAGTTCAGATGAAGCCATAACCGAAAGAGGCACCCCCCAGGGGTCTGTCATCTCTCCCCTACTGTTCTCCATCATTGTCAATGACCTGCCTGAAACTGTAAAGACATCAGGCCTGGTTATCTCCCAATATGCCGATGATTCCGGCACCTGGTTAATGGGGTCCAAACCGTCAACCCTGCAAAAAAAGGCCCAAGCAGGGCTGGACTCTATATGGCAATGGGCCATCAAATGGGGATTTAAAATCTCTCCCACAAAAACTGTAGGAATACTGTTTGGCAACCAAATTCAGCACTCTTTGGACCTAACTTTAGGCGGCACCAAAATTATTTTTGAAAAAGTGGTGAAATTCCTAGGTATGTACCTAGACAAACAGTTAACCTTTATTCACCACTTTAAACATTTGGCAGAAAGGTGCGAAAGGGACCTAAATTTAATGAGGATGCTGAGAGGCACAGGTTTCGGTTCAGATAAAAATAGTCTTCTCCTCCTCTACAAGTCCCTTATACGTCCAAAGATAGATTATGGGGCCCAAATCTATTCATGTGCTACGCCAAACGCCCTAAAAATGGTAGATACCATTCAAAATAAGGCCCTCAGGATTGCTCTACGTGCACTGCCGTGTACGCCCGGCTGTACAATGGAGGGGGAGGCGGGGGTGCTGCCCCTCACCCTGCGTCGCAAACAACAAACACTTCAATATTGGGCCAGGGCTCAGTCCAGACTCTCAAACCCTGTCAACAGGTTATTTGGTACCGGCACTTTCATCAGGGGCCGGGAGCTTAGGAAGAAGCATGTTGCTTACCCATTTGGGGCCAGCACCCGGACCCTGGTGGAAGAGGCCGGTCTCAAAGATGTCATTGTGGCAGACATGAGTCCCTCTGAAACTCCCCCCTGGTTGCTACATCCCCCGGAGGTCGACACTTATCTATCCACAATTATAACGAAATCTGACTCACCGCACCTCGTGAAGTCAGAAACTCTAAATCACATTAATACAAAGTATGCTGAGTATCTAAAAATTTATACCGACGGCTCCAAATGCCCTGACTCTGGCTTGGTTGCCAATTCCTTTGTAATTCCTTCAAAAAACATTCAAAGAACATCCAGACTCAGCAACAACCTCTCTATTTATTCGGCAGAACTTTTGGCCATTAGTTTTGCAATGTGCTGGATATATGTTAACAAGCCAACTAAGACTGCTATATTCTCGGACTCTCTGTCATCTCTTGAGTCCATAAAAAACAGAAATAGCAGGTCTAGGCCTGACATTTTAAATGAAATCTTGGAACTTAATCAACAGTGCCTAGACAAATCTTTACAGGTCACTTTAGTTTGGTGCCCAGCACACGTCGACATTCCGGGCAATGATATGGCAGACAGGGAGGCTAAGGAGGGCCTCAAAAGGGTGTCGGTTGATATAGGTGTCCCACTAGGCCCTACTGAAATATATTCCCGGGCTAAAACATTTGTTATGCGGGAATGGAATAATGCTCCGCCCGCTGACACAGCATATAATGCCCCCTTTGTAGCTCAGAAAACCCTCAGTCGGCCATATCGATATTCATCTAATATCATTTTGGACAAATGTATAACCCGACTGAGGATGGGGACCAGTTTGCTACCTGCCAGTGCAGGAAAGCACATTCTAAAACTGGACCCCCTGTGCTCTCAATGTGGGACCCCCCATACGGCCGACCACCTGCTGTCACAGTGCATCCAGTTTAACACACAGAGAGATAGATTAAAATCTACCTTCTCTCAACTAAATCTTAACTTGAGCATTAAAAACATCCTAGACCCTACGGGCAATAATAAACTGCCAGTATATAAATCTTTGGCAACTTATTTAGTTGATTGCCAAATTACTGATAAAATCTAATTTAACTCCGAATGGGGGCCCTGCGGCTGTATTTAGACATCTTTTACCATCCCGATGTACATGATATTATATATTACCCTTGTTTCCCTATATTTTAATGAAATTATGTGTGAATAACACATTTTCTAATAATCTAGATTGGAATTGGTATGATTCCCTATATATAGCTGCTTCTTGGTATGTATACTACACTTCTTGTAACAACTTACTCGTAAAAGGGTTAAAAGAGTATTCTCACTCTTATTTTCCCATAGTTGGTTGAAATCTAGTGTGTATATCAAATTTTTTTTTTTTCTTCATAATTTAATATGGATTCGATGTGTAGTTCCTTATATCTTATAGTCTTCTGTGTGTACTTCACACTTTTTTAATAGTTTAACATGGAAAAGGGTCAGAGAGTACCTAAAATAACATACACTTAAAATAAAATAAAATAACAATATAATTATAGCCGCAGGAATGCCCCTATTCTTTTTTTCCCATCCCAACCTCTCTGTGTGATTACATGAGTTGAGCTGGACTGGGCGCGCAGGAAGATGGTGACATAGGTCTTAATTTCAATCAGTTCTCATTACATTCATTTGTATACACATGTATATACATGTATACATGTATTTGTTGATAGCCGGGCCTTCCCCCAACCTTGACCAATCTGATTGACCAAGGATTCTTTATTTTAAAAACATTCCTTAGTTAAGCAATTTGCTCTATCTACAAACATCACATATTAATAAACCCTATTTTATTGCAGTTTTTATACTAACTGGGGAAGACCCAGGTTTTTTCAATCTTTTAATGTGTAAATTACAATGAGGTAACCCATTTGGGTAGTATTTTTTTAAACTATTTGTCAAATATCTTGAACATATTACTAATACTGTTCTATTCCACTATAATTATATTAATTTGACAAATACTTGGATCATCTTGATGATGGTGATCATTTTACATTAATTCCTACTATTAAGTTCTTAATATATCAAACTACCCTTTTTAAGTGTCACCATTTGTGTAAATCACGTGATCCTGTGCGCCCCCCTGGTCCCAATACCTCAATATTCCTATTCAGCACTGCCGGCCTTGCTCACCTACCCCACCGGACCCATCTCTTAAAACCCATGTACGTGACAGAGTTTGAATTTCACAGGCCCCCCAGGGTGACTCTCTATTTTACTTGTATATAAGTGTACAGCACTGCTAGTTATTCTTAAGTGTTTGCAATTTATTTTATCCTTGATATTTTTAAAGGCCCTAGAAAGTAAGCCGTTTGATAGCTAGCTATAAATGGAAGTGTATATAAGATCTTATAATATTTTATTGTACAATAGTGTATTATAATTTTACATTCCATCTTACTTTTTAAGTCATCACCCTGGGGCAGGTCATTTCTTGCATATAGCCCAACAATATTGAGTTAATCCCAATGGACAGGGTCTTAGGTTGGAGCACCATGTTATATTCCCTGTCCACAAGTGTTCAGCATTGTTAAAAGCATGTCTATGGTTGTAACATCCAATCCTAAGTTAAAACAATATTTACAATCTACAAATATTTAAATATAATGTAATAATACAACAATACTTATCTGAAGACAATCTTTACCCTAGAAATCCAATACTACATAGATAGCAATAATTTAAATAGCTATTGTTTTTTTGTTTTTGTTTTTTTAATAGAAAAAAGTACTATGTAGATATGCTAGACATTTCCTTTTCCCCATTTTATACCTTCCTGTTAACTAATGACATGCACCCCATACTTAATTTGTAAAACAATGCTGAACCACTTAGAGATCTGGACTTGTTTAATAATTATCCTAGACTATTTGTAAATAACATACCATCTGTATATATACATTGCCTTTTAAATTATATAATATATATAAAATATGGTGATTAACATCAACACCATTCCAGATCTCTAAGTTTTAAGACTCCAACAATCCCGTTACATCTTTTGATGCTAATGGGTCTGAAAAAAGAAAAAATAAATTGAGAAAAATATAGAAATAATGTGTTTTTACTCAGTTTATTCTTATACAGTTGGGCTATTCACCACTTTTTCCCTTGTTATATGTTACTTTTGACTGAATTCAGAAAACATTCAATTGGTCTTAGCCTGTAATAAGGTACATTACTGTTATAAAACAGTCTTTTCCTAAATTTCCATTTTAAAAACAGTAAAATAGTCATTTTTAAGTCCAAGATGCAAATCTTTTTCTTTCCCTTCTATATAACAGTAATTTTATGGTATAAGGGAGCTAACTCTCACAAAACTACAATCTCAAGAATAACAACATCCACGATTTGTCTCCCTTTAATAAATAATTTTAATTAGAAAGGAACAGTGTGTATTTTGTGCATAATAGCTAAGTTATAATACCAATATAAGATGAAATTATATGCATTTTAGAATTTGTTCTCTATAAGTAATATATTTTCTCTATAGTGATGTTTAATTACCTCACAGCTGTCAGCATTTGTACATTTATTATATACAGTTCCATATATACTCAACGAATTTAACCTTAATGTATCAATGTATCTGTCTATTAAATATATTTTTATACAAAAAGATTTTTATGTTAAGCACCGCATCCGCACTGCAAAGAATTATATGTGTAGCACCCTTTAGAAGGGATGTACAGATATTAAATAAAAAGCAAAGCTATATGTTAAGCAGTGTGCTCGGGCAATGGTTTTTAACCGAAGTCCCGAGGGTAAACAAATCCACTCGTTCGTTCCTACAAAATTCATACCGTCAGCGTTTTCCTAGTATTCATACATTGTCTGCATTTTCCTACTATTTTCATAGAGGGTGCATTTTCCTACTATTTCTATATCATAAGCGTTTTTCTCATGTTTATATAGTGTCTGCGTTTTCCTACAATTTTCATTGCGTCTACGTTTTCCAACTGTTTCATATTGTTTGCGTTTTCCAACTGTTTTCATGTCTTTTTTCATGTCGTATGCGTTTGTCTACTGTGTAAATATCGTCTGCGTTTCTCTACAATTTTCATTACGTCTGCAACTCAAAATAACTCAAATTTATTGTACATATAGGCCTCCGGCCCAAAATACAGCATATATACAAACAATATGACAACCACCTTGCAATTTTTATTTAAAAAAACAACAACAAACTCTAACCGAACAGAAGAACTAACACGACCATATTCGATATAATAACGTCACAGATGACAAAATACTGGTTGTGTGCAAATGATATATTTCATCGATAATAAATCTTGAACTATAAAAATAACAGTTTTGCACATTTTTAATATTTATTTATAGCAGGTTAAAGATCACGGTCGGTACAAAAAGTCCTATAGTTAACAGCCACTATATAGCAATGAAAGGTCATGTTAAGAAAACAGCAACAACGATAATAACAACATCAGCAACAACAACAACATCATCTTGATCATAAAGTACTGTACAAAGTAAACGCTCAAACAAAATTCTTATATGTGTTCAAGGACCTGTTCACAGATTGACAAATGGACAATTTTCCAACTTGTTGTCACATATTCCAAAAATAAAAGAATATTTTATACTTATGACAGAAATAACACTACAGACACATTAATATACTGTGAATATTGTTTCGTTAATGAGTATAATCATCAATTGAAATTGATAAAATTATAAAGCGTTTTAACGCTAAAAACATGCAACCAGTAAGTATGAGTCGTGTCGTGGGAAAACCGGTCTAAATGCTTGTGCGTAAAGTGTCGTCCCAGATCAGCACAGGCTAATCCAGGGCGGCACTTTCCGCCTACAGTGGATTTATGTTTAGAAGACTCTTCATAGACACAGAAAATACCATAAAAGCGGAAAGTGTCGTCCTGGATCAGCCTGTGAGGACTGCGTGCACATGCATTAAGACCGGGTTTCCCTCGACACGCCTCATATAAAAAACGGAATGGTCAAGTGATTAAGGTGATAGGCTGTCCGGCTAGCGCAGTGGTTGGTATACGCGCTTCTCACCTAGGCTGCCCGGGTTCGCTTCCCACTCCCGGCGCATGTGAGTTTGGTTGGTGGTCACCATACCGGACAGGTGGGGTTTCCTCCGGGTACTCCGGTTTCCCCCCACAGCACAAGACCACACCAAAATTAAATATCTTTCAGTAAAAAATGAATAGCTAGAAATTGCAGCTATGATTCAAAATTCGTCCCAACTTTCGTGAGTCTCTAGTAAATTAATTAGGTAGGAGTGCTGGGACACACTCCGGGTCCTCACATAATGCAGCCTCAGATACAGAAGGACCTCATAAACGTCGAAATACTCACACACACACACACAGTTAAGGTGATAGCCTTTAGTCCGGTGGTATGAGATTCGAAAGGAGTAACTTTTGTATTAAACAAAATATTTTTCTTGTTGTAAAACATGAGTTCCGATGGTTTAATCTGCCATCTTGAGACTTAATGGCATACTTATAAGTACAAAAACATCTATGAACAAGTCCTTTAAATCATATGCATTCATTAACTGTCTTTTGCAAATTAGACACAGAAGTCCGGTTTTTACTACGTAGTACAGCTTTCTCCGTTGTTTTGGGAACAGTCGAGACGCCGCTGGAATCTAACGGCCGTAATAACACGGGCATAACTGCAAAAGCAAATTAGAAAACTCGCGAGTATCTAAGTAATACAAATAACTGTTACATTATTTAGGTATAAACTATTCACCGTTGAAGACTATACACTACTATGCTTCTATTGTAACGTCAATAGCAACAGTCACTTACTTTCTAACAGACAACATAAAAGTTGGTTTTATTAAGTAATCCCAGTGTCGTATTTATATGTTATCACTGTTATTAAAACACCCCATAACATGTACATATGGGTATGACTAGCAAATGTTATAACAGGGAAACCAGTTCGACTGTATTAAGCTGTAGTGGATGTTTTCTCAAATAGAATAGAATGGTATACAACTGTTCAAAGTTTAAACGCGCGCGTTAGATATTTGTAATAATTTGTTATTTCAAATTGTTTTTAAAATTCAATAGTCACCAACGTTTTAATGTTATCTTGCTATGTGTAGCATTAATTTATAAACATCAACAAAAATCGCAAACGAACTCTTCATCATTCCTGGACATATCCAATGGTATATGGATACACGATTGTTGGTACCATAAATCGTGTATCCATATACCATCGGTCGCATTGAATCATATTATCAACGCATTCTGGAAGGTTACATATACAATAGTTATTAATTCTAACGCATTTTTTTCAACAGGCTTTCTTCGTTTGCTCAATGTTTTGTTTGTGACAGGAAACAAATATATCTCGTCTTGTTCGAAGCAGTTCAGCAAGTGTGATCTCATCTTAGTAGAATAAAAAATTACTTCGAAGTCTAGTTGTTTTGTGAGACAATACTGGGTAGCAAAGGCAATGGCATACAGTCCACAATCAACGTTATTGTTTTGTTTCATGACGGTTGGGATGTTGACATCAATGTATTCTTTGTCTTTACCAAACAGTATCGACTGACTGTCTGACTGACTGACCGACCGACCGACCGACTGACCGACTGACTGAACATTTTACAAGGTTGACATTATTTAGTACATTTTTCTGTTTTTTGATTCGAAGTCAGTAAAATAGACACATGGAGTAACATTATCTAGTATATTGGTTTATCTTGTTTGAAGAAAATCATATTTAATTTCTGGCTTAATGGAATCCAGACTCTTTAACTTCGTCCAAATATTTTGTGGTAACCCCTTTATCTCCATCTCATGACACCAGATGTGCAGTTGCCATAGTAACAATGACCACTGAAGGCTATAAATATAAGATAAGAGCATATTGGAAGAGCTGCCACTGACTTCTAGCTAAATATATGCGCCCACATTAACATTCAATTACGTTATTTACTTAAAATTGCACTCAATATTATATATATATATTCACAGTTAGGGCCAGCGACTATTGGACGAAAAGTTAAGTCCATGACCCATGAACTTAACTTACAAAATTCGCCCCAACGTACGCTACTTTAGTAATGGGATTCTTAGAACAAAAACTTTATACACAAATTGAATCAATTTATGATACTGAATTTCTCTCTTTTATAAAAACCTACTGGAAAAAATATCTGGATGATTGCTTTATTTTCTGGGTAAAATTTCCTAATGAAAGATTTTACACCATTTTAAATAACTTACATACAGATATCAAGTTTACTGTACGAACAAGCACGCTTGATATTCCATTTCTTGACATATTAATTGTAAAAAATTGTATTATTACATTGTATTATGCCCCGATGAACTTTGTCGAAACGCGTTGGCTATATTGTTAATATATATTTTTAATCCCATGTAACGTGTTTGTACTTTTCATTATATGAATTTTTCAACCTGGACTATTGACATTTCATTTACGTGCATATATATAATACATATTGTTACTAAAACTAGTAAAAGGCCATCGGGCCGTTATATCGGCAGCGGGCCGATTATAGGCGCCCCGCCCATATCTGCTGTATATTTTTGTCTAAATATATATATATATATGAGTGCAATTTTAAGTAAATAACGTAACTGAATGTTAATGTGGGCGCATACATTGAGCTAGACGTCAGTGGCAGGTCTTCCAATATGATCTAGTTACTGTAAAGCTTTGCGAGGAGGTTAATATCTGTCTGGTGCCGGGCTGGCTCAGGCAACACTCCTTCTTGGTTCCGCGAGATTTAAGTCCAACGAGGATTTGTGTCATCTTTATATACGGTCAACATCATGAATACTAACAAGACTTCGCATTGAATAAAGTGTGTTTGACCGTATGCGAGAATAAGTTAATAAAAAAGAAATATTTGTTTTGGAATATCTATCTGTATCTGTATGGGTACGTCGTATTACCCAATGCTGGCTTCATACACGGGATCATAGTAATTTTTTTCTCGAAAATTTGTTTATTTGGGAGAATTAATTACATATTTATTTGTGGAAAAAATAAGTTTCTAAGTATTTATGTTTGCAAAAAGTTTAGTGAACCAAATTTAAGATTATTTTATGCAGTAGCTAGTAGCCACTACTATGACTTTTTCTCATGAACGAAATTGACCAAACAATTTTTCAAATTTCTTGAATTTTCGTGATAATTGTAAAAGTAGAAGCAAGCTATCATACTGACGGAAACGAAGACCTGACAACGTATTGAAACATATAATAAAAAGAAATAATGATACAACGAATAAACAAATGAAATATTTAATATAGAAATAAAGATAAAAACGAATAATCATACACAACATGTGTTAGTGAGATAATGTCTTTTAAATAAAATGTGTCATATGCATGTCTTTGACATGATGCGTATATTGAGTAATGAATTTTAACACCTGTGGGTGAAATCATGTGACCTGTATTGTAAATGTCGACACCTGTAGAAGCCAGTTGACACTGGCGACCGGATATACCACAAGGTCGCCACTTATCTAGATCTAATTATGACATGAACTTTGGCTTTCATTTCGTACACTCACATTTACAAATTCTTTATAAAGTGGTTTTGTGTTCTGTTCTAAAAAGTCGGATATAAAATTATCAGGTAATATTTACAATATAAACACACAGCGGATATTATATACGTCTCTTAGTGGAAAAGTCGGAACAAACTTTATGAAAAACGCATATGATATGAAGAAAAGTAAAAAAAAAACGCAGACGATATGAAAACAGTAGAAAAATGCATACGGTGTGACCATTGTAGAAAAAATGTAGACAATATATAAATAGTAGGAAAACGCATACGATATGAAAAAAAGTAGAAAACAACGCAATTGATATGAAAACAGTAGAAAAACGCATACGGTATGAACATTGTAGAAAAACGCAGACGATATATAAACAGTAGAAAAATGCATACGATATAAAATTAGAAAGAAAACGCAGACGATTTATAAACAGTAGAAAAATGCATACGATATAAGATTAGAAAGAAAACGCAGACGATATTTAAACAGTAGAAAAACGCAGACGTAATTGACATTGTAGGAAAACGCAGACAATATATAAATAGTAGGAAAACGCATACGATATACAAATAGAAGGAAAACGCATACGATATACAAATAGAAGGAAAACGCATACGATATACAAATAGAAGGAAAACAATACGGTATGAAAATTGTAGGAAAACGCAGACAATATATAAACAGTAGAAAACGCAGACAATATATAAATAGTAGGAAAACGCATACGATATGAAAATAGAAGGAAAACGCATACGATATGAAAATATAAGGAAAACGCAGACGATATGAAAACAGTAGAAAAACGCATACGGTATATGAAATAGTAGGAAAACGCAATGAAAGTAATAGTACACAGTTATTGTAGGAGTACGGTTTTGTTAGTTTATTGTCGATAATTCTTTCGAAATAAGTTATTTAATTGCGATAATTTATGATTTTTTTTTATTAGAATAAGGCCTAGATATGTTGCGTATTTGAATTAAATTTTTTAATATATATTTATGACGTGTTTTTTTTTCAAAAAGTGAGACGAGAAAAAATGTTGTTATATGAAATAACGTTATAATCACAAAAATGCATGCTATTTTAGAGTTACTGGTTATTTACACATATTAATGTAAATAAACATTAAACCAAGTGACACTTTATATAAAATAAACACCGCTCAATGTTAAAATGCTATTAATGTCTCGTTAGTCATAATTATCGGTAATAAAAATAATATTACAATTATTTTATCAATATAATGTTATGTTTACAGTTGAAGAACAACTTTACGGCATTTCAACAACAATTAAAATCTATTTTTTGAAACCCGTATCCCGTCTGCGTTTTCCTTCTTTGTTTATATTGTATGCGTTTTCCAACGTTATCTATATCGTATGCGTTTTCTCGTATGCGTTTTAGTCAGTGCCATAATTTCCTAACAAACACAATTTCCGTATATTCTTACTAAAACCATGTTTAACCATGATAACTATGCCATCATTATTAACTTATTAAACACTCAAAGCATTGTGTGTATACCTTTTCGTGGAATAAAATGCGATTTACTTGCGTTGTCATGCAGTTTCTACTTTCACTTTCTAACATTATTTTCAAATGAACAAATAGAAATAAAAACTTTTTACTATTGAAAACAACGGCGGGTTATATTTTCAAATTGATTGAAATGGTGCACAGATTGAGTACTTGCAACAAGTTACGTCCTGCAAGACTCTATGACGATTTTGCTTATTTTTAAGAGAAGCGTCTCATACTTCAGTTGGCGCCATATGAATATAGTGCTTGCCCATCATGCACAGCGCGAAATCACACAGGTAAGTTGCGAGCAGCGATACCTGGTGGACAAAATGGACATGGGGCCGTATCCACAAAACACCTACGGATACGGGCCCTGGTCTATTACATGTACTCACTGGTCAGCGCTAAAAACTGGAAAATTTATTAATTGTAAATGTGCGTCGACTACAAGAGTTCATTTTAATTTTCTTACTTGAAATCAGTTCGTTATCTAATATGCATAATAGATATAGAAAAATCATATTATATAAAAATGATTGGATATCCAAAAAAAAAGTATGATTAAAAGTGCATTAGATCGAAATCGATAAACATTTCCAATAAGATATATAATTCTGAAAGCAGACCAATATATATTTCTCAAAGCAGACCAATATATAGAGAATAACAGGTTATTATATACCTAACTATAAATAGTAACAAATTTGTACAGGAAACAAAATCAATAACCTTCAGCTATCGTGCCAATACAGGTAGTTCCGGTTATTTGCACGAGTGCAAAATAACTCGCCAAATTTCACGTGCGCGTAATGACGCAATCTCTCATTTTTCTCAATAATAGTTTAATTAAATGTACGTGCGGACAATATTAATATTTCGTCACATTTATAACGTGCTTATATTACTTTTTAAAAATATCTTTACCGGCTTATCTATTGAGAAAACACAACATGTATATTTTGGAAGTAACTTAGCACGTCGTGATACATGAGTGACGTGAACGCGCGCGCTTTTCCGCGGTCTTGAAGGTGTTGAAAAATTGAATCACAAGAGTTGTGTTTATATTTTAAAAGATAATAACGGTGGTATATAATAAACAACTCATTAATCGGCCAAGCCGTGCCGGAAGTTGTTATTGGCACTTCAAACCTGTATTAGCACTCGGGCTAAAGCCCTCGTGCTAGTACGTTTATCGTGCCAATAACCAGTTCCAGCACGGCTTTGCCGTCTAATAAGTTCTTATTATTATATACCTTACTATAAATAGTAACACATTTGTACAGGAAAAAAAAATCAATACCCTTTAGTTATCGTGCCAATACAGGTAGTTCCGGTTATTTGCACGAGTGCAAAATAACTCGCCAAATTTAACATGAGCGTAATGACGCAATCTATCATTTTTTCTCAATAATAGTTTAATTTACGTGCGTACAATATTAATATTTCGTCACATTTAAAACGTGCTTATATCAATTTATGAAAAACCTCTAACGGTGTAGATCTAGACTATCTATCAAGAAAACAAAATATGTAGAACTTATTACGACGTCATATATTAATGACGTGAACGCGCGTGCTTTTCCGCGGTTTTTACGGTGTTGAAAAATTGAGTTTTGTTTAGCCTATGTTTTGAAAAAAGATAATAGCGATGGTATACAATAAACAACTCATTAAACGGCAAAGCCGTGCCGGAAGTGGTTATTGGCACTCCAAACACTTCCGGCACGGCTTTGCCGTTTAATAAGCCCTTATTACTGCCTGGTCTTGTGTAATATACGGTATCAGGTGAGGCTTTAGGGCGCGTTTGTTTTTCTCAAACTTGGTTTGGTTTGATATTGGTTTATCGAACCATCAATTTATTTCAGAAAACCAGTTTCGAACTAAAACCAGTTTAACTGTTTATTTTAAAAAAACCGAAAATGGTTTAACAAACTTTTCAAACCGCACCAGGATGTGGTTTCGGCGGTTTTAACCATCCGACAACGGCACACTTTGGTATAAAAAATGGCGTGGTATGGATGTTTGCAACTTATGATTCCGTCCAAGAACGTAAATGATTTCAACTTAGACGAATGGGTTGCAGTGATAAAAAGCAGAGGTAACTCTTTTGTTTTAAACGAAAATTGTTTGTAAACGCCTATAAACAGTTTTTATCAACATTATTGAATAATTAGGTAAAATAACTAGTTTTCGTGGCATAAACCGTTTTCGTGGTATCATATCATTCTGTCATTTTATTGAAGTAAAGCTTGCTGTTGTGTTATAAAAGGGCAATGAAATTAATGAATTAAAACAACAACACAAATTTTCAAAATTTTTATTTAATGTGACAGAAACCACTGAGATATTACTCAAAATAATGCAGTAATTTGAGTAGGGTGAATCAGTGTAAGTTCAGACTACAGGTAATTTCGGACAAATTTGTTTGTATATCGATATCTATAACGTTTTCAAGTCAGTTGTACTGATTGTGCCTCAATGTAAAAGCGTATTGTTTGAGGGAAATACGTGTCGAAAAATAGAGTGTGACGTAACGCATTTATTTTTGTAAATAATGCATCATGTGAGCAACCTATTAATACTGTCTGACTCTGAGTGCTTATGGATTTTAAAATGAAATGGTGTCCAAAGTTTGCCAATGTAATTTTAATAGCAAAACCCAATACTGTCTGAAGTTTCCCTACACTGTCCATCTTAACCTGATTTTGGGTGGCCTCATTTGCGACGCATTTGTAGTATTTTCCATTAAAGTAAGCAATATTAAATCCAAGGAACATGGCGATTTCCCGATTACATCATCAATATACTGGGATTTACTACAGAGCTAGGCGCAACATGTTGATATTTGGACGAAATTCGATTAATGCAGCTTTTATTTTTAAAAAATAAAAAATTTAATAGTGAATTAATATTGCACCTCCTTCATTTGGTTTGGTCTTTTTCAAGATAACCATAGTTAATTAGTTATGGCCCTTTTATAGCCAAATATGCTATTTACATGCCCCCAGCATCTACTATATATAAATGCCGTGAAGCATATAGCGATTGACCCGTCCGTCCGTCTGTTCACGGTTAACCCAAAATGACACGTTTCGTACAACATCAATAATACTTCATGCAAAGCTTTGATAGTTGCATGGATGATGTCTTTGAACACTATCAACACACCCACATCACCTTACCTCATTTTGACCTTGACATGGACCTACTTTTGGACTTAGACTAATTCAGAAGGTCCAAATTCTTGGTTAACCCCAAATTACACGTTTCGTCTAACATCAATACTGCTTGCTACAAAGCTTTGATACTTCCATTCAACACTCAGCACACTCACATCACCTGACCTCATTTTTACCTTGACATTGACCTAATTTGGTACTAAGACTTATTCAAATAGGCCAATGAATCAATACTGACAAGGCTTCCACAGAGGTCATCAGGGTCTATTGAACGCAGCATCTTGTTTTTTATGCCCCCACGGAATGGGAGGCATTAAGCATTGCACTTGTCCGTCCGTACGTACGTACGTCCCGATGCTTGTATTTTGAACTCCCCTTTAAGTACTGGGTGAATCTCGCTCAAACTTTCACAGTTTAATGACCTCAATGTGTATATGATTGTAATGAAAGGAATTTTGACTGCGACCAGTTTTGGCTGAATTATGGCCCTTTGTCTTTTTGTCCACTGTAGAATATATAGTGGATTTGTCTGTGTCCAAACATGTGTTGTGGGGGCATCAGTGTCTGTGAAACATTTCTAGTTTTTAATTATTACTGGAATAAATGTTTACTGATATGTTTTATGATTTTACAATGTCTATCCAGTTTTGTTTGAAATAAACAACACAGTTTGAGTTAAAAACACACTTAACATAAACACTTTATTAATAATATGGACCATGGATAGCAGAGACCAATTATGTCTCTGTACCTGGAATCGTCAGATGTGTCGAATTGTGTTGTGGAATGTTTGGAAACCTAACCTTCTACTTTAAGTTATTTGTTACCATCTGTCACAGCAATGAGGCTGTATATCTAATGTAGTATACGGTAGTGCAATTTTGTCAATTGACATTTTAGACCATGCATCACTCTACACACATTAGTAATGATTACCTTTCAGTTAAAAGATTTCTGAAGTGTTGTGTCATTTACATTGTGAAAAAATATATTTTCAGGTGACACCATACCAGTTGGTCCATTAAGTGCATTGGTGCCTCAACGTTATCACCAACATTTGTCCGCAGACACCCTTAAAGCTTACCTGACTGCTAGTCATGAATCTGCAAATGAGCTTTCGAACAAGATTTTCCATGCTGATTGTACAATTCCAGTGCTGACTCGACCATACCGAGAAACCGTGTATGGCCATATTATGAACAATCTGACAACCATTGGGAAACAAGCGGTTCGAGAAATTCACCCGTGGGTTATTTGTACAATTATAGATGAAGACAACTTTGATCGAATCATATGCACTGATCCAGTCTGTGGTAGGCTATTTTATAAATTTCTCTTTTAGCATTAACCACCCATTTAATTTTTGTTATAGAAAGATAAATTATAAGCAGCAGTATCGCATTAATTTTAAATGCCTTGGTTTTGATTTCTTACTGGCTGTGGTTCTTTGCAGTGCTTGATATATGTGATTTTGAGTTTGCTTGCTTGAATTTCTATGTTTCTATAAGTAAATACATTGTACAGTCAGACTGTCTTTTTTTTTCATAAGTCTGACTGTCTAGGTTATTGGATTTGCAAACCACTTGTCATCCAAAGCCATTTAATATTTAATTTTGATTAACTTGATAAAAATGTTCCTTTCAGATTAAAGCTGCAGGGCTTTTTTTATTCTATAGCTGTAGCCGAATATAGGCTATGTCCCCTAAGATAATTTCATAAAATTCATGCAGTTTTTTATGAAACTTACCCCTAGAAATTTCATTCCCCCTATCAGTTTCATGGCGTGAAAGTTATCCCCAAATTTGATTTTCACACACTATTTTTTCCCCTATTTGAAGGCATGTAATTTTGAGCTTATTGTTTGTTAGCAGCCCGAAGGGGACTCCAGAAGTGAAATTCATTCGTTAGTTTCGCCCATGTGTTTATTTCACAACAACAACAAAAGAGTTATAAATAGCTGAAAAGCGTATCGAGACGCTTTGAAATTGAATTAAAATAATGCGTTGACATGACTTAACCAGGGAGTTTGAAACTATGATAATGTGTCAACAATGTTATTTCAAGTAGTTCTATTAAAAAGCATCTTGTTTACGCGAATTTGAAACAATATTTTTCATTTTTGACATTTTCTCAATCTGTGACGTAGCAGCTTTAATACAAAGTGAATGTAGATTATTTAAATAAAACGATAAAACTACAAAGCAAACTATTTTTTTCTCTAACATGTCATTTATGTACTGCTTTACAGAGCCAGACCTGCAACCAGTTCAGGGCATTGAAAAAAACCAGGATGATGACAGTATTGTTCACCCGTTAGAAGAAAGTAATGCAGAAGGTGGACGGTGGTCTAACGGTGCTGTGTTGCAACTAATCGACTTGCACACATCCATGGAAGCACAGTTTAATAAGCCATCAATAAAAAAAAAAACATTGTGGAACCTAATTGCTTCCAAAATAAATGAAATACAGAATGTGCAGGTAACTGGAACACAGGTTGAACAAAAGTGGAAGAACATAACAAAGACGTTTAGAGATACGGTTGACAAAAATGCCCAATCTGGCAATGAGCCGAGAACATGTGCGTTTTTTAAAGAACTGCAAGAATGTTACGGCTATAGGCCAAATGTCAAGCCTGTGTATGTTGCATCTTCCTCCACAAGCAGCAATTCCAATGAAAGCACAGAATGTAACAGTTTAAATACAAACACTACATCTGAGGACTTGGAACAAAAAAATAATAAATGCAAAAAAAGTCGTAATGATGGTGTCCTTGAAATGCTTGCAGAAATGAAGAATGAGTTCAAAGAAGAACAACACAAGCTGCTAGAAACCCTACAGAAACAGCACGAGGACAGATTGAAAACAGAAAACATGTAAATAACTTTGCTGGAAAAATTGATCTCAACAGCAAAGGAAAACAAATAATCAATGGCTATAGTTTATACTGCTCAACAATTTATAACAACATTTATGAACAAGTAATTTTTTGTTACACTTTGATTAAATCTGATTTACAGGAGCAAGAAATCCAGTTAGATTGCAAATTTGTGTAAAATGTTTTGATTTCAATGTTTGACATGTTATTATAAAAATTTAATGGGAAGATTGATTCTGCAACAACTCTTAGTTTGTATTATTGCTTTTTTTTACATTTGTGGCTTCATGGAGATTTTGGATTTAAATGTTTAAGTTTATCTCAGTTTGACATTTTTTACAAGAGTTATTAGTTATTAATGTCATATTTATCAAAATCAAATCTGTATCTTCCAATAATTTAAAAACACAATAATATAAGATTCATTAAACTTTGCAAGTGACATAATTTCTTTTTCCATGTTACAAATGTTAATTTACTACAGTATTGTCGCCATTTAAGGCAGAGTAACTGCCCTATGCATGTTATCATGTTTATTATATTGTTTTTTTTTTCAATTTTGAGGGTATATAAGGCTAGTTTCACACTTGTTGATTTAGAAATCTCTGTAAAAGTTGGTTCAATACATCAGTTCTTCAAACATTAAGCAATGCAATTTATACATTTACTTTATCTTTCTTTGCAATGCATACTTGTTATTTGTCTTTCAATGATTAGTAGTTATGTTTTGCCATTTTGTTAAAGTTTAACTGTTAATAAATAAATAAAACTTATACATTTATTTACTTATATTCGTTTCCCATTCAAGCTTAAACAATAGTAGCTCATCATTAGCAACGTCTGTTTTAACGCGTTCACAAGGTAGTTAATGTGTATGACCATCAGTAAATCTGATTTTATTTCTACATCAGACCCATAATCGAATTTCTTTTATGTTCTGCAACTGCGCTGGTTTTCAGGAAGTACACAAATCCATTCACTTCCTCGTTTTCTTCAATTCCTTCTTCAACATAGGAACAAATATCATCCTGATTTGCAGTGCAAAGTTGATGAAGGACGCAGCAACCTAGAATGACATCAACAATGCATCTGGTGTCTTCTAAATCGACAAACTTTAGTCGCCGAAAACGTCCTTTCAGTGCGCCAAATGCACGTTCAATACACATTCTAGTTGAGCTGTGGACGTAATTGAAGGTTTTCTGAGCGGGCTTTAAGTTTCCATAGTCTTTGTAGGGGACCATCATCCACGTTTGACATCCATAGGCAGCATCACCAAGTAGATGCGTATTATTCGGAAATAACGTGTCACAGTTCTGGTTTATTTGCTCTGCTAATGGGGAATTCTTTAGAATTCTTGCGTCGTGAACTGACCCAGGCCATCCACAGTAAACATCCGTAAACATCAAAGTGCTGTCACATACAGCTCGTAACACCACCGAATGAAAAGACTTCCTGTTTATGTAATTTTCGTGAAAGTGTATTGGGGAGCGTATGGCTATATGACTGCAATCTATTGCTCCAATAACACCTGGAAATCCCGACAGTCCAGCAAATCCATCGACAGTTTTTCTTATTCTTTCACCAGTTGGCCACTTAATCAGTTGACTTGATAAAGCAGTGTTTACAAGTCGTGAAAGCTGGTGCACTATGGTATGCACTGTAGACTCACATACTCCATACATGTCAGCCAGATCTTTAAATGTGAGTTGAGATGATAGATACCTTATAAATAACAAAAGTTTCTTTTCAAAAGTTATTTTTGATTTGTTTTTCTTTTCAACGAATGGCTTTAACTCAACCAAAAGAGAATCAAATGTATCTCTGTCCATTCTGAATCTGTCCTTGAATTCATCAATTGTGTATTTTGGTATAATGGTTTCTACATAGCCGGTGATTCTTTGTTTCTGATTACGCAATGTTGAGCATGCAACTGTAGTGGTAGCCTTGAATATATACTTAGAGTTCATTGAAGCTTTAATAATGAAGGAGTTTGGATCATCTTCATCTGCAGCTGTGAGAATATCGATAAGTTCAGCGTAAACGGCAATATCCGCCATGTTTTCAAACCTGTGCTAAACCTTCTATTTTTCTCATATTACTAAAACTTTAAAAACCAGTTTGGGTTTGAATTTTATCAAAACAAAACCAAAACCTTAAACTAAAACCAGTTTTCTTCAAACAATCGCGCGAGGCTTGCCGAGCCGTTATTTTATTCGTGCCGAACCTGATATCACCCCCTGTACGTCGGTAAACCAATTTGCAGATGATAAAACAAATTTCAGAGAAAACATGTCGGACAACTTACTTATTACCATAATTTATTTACAAAAACTCATATCTTCAAGGTAAGTTTCAACATTTAAAATATCGCACAAGATACAGTGATATTTTGTACGTATAATGCGATGTTACAATCGTTTCCTAATGGCAATTATTTGGCCAAATTAGTATGAATTTGGTTTAGAATGTAGAAAAAATCAGCAAAGTTGGCAATATTTTATGTAAAAAAGTACTGATCAATTCGTGTTTTTGCAATTATTAATGTACGACCTAACGTATCAGCCATTCTTCTTTGTATATCTGCTTCATGCGTTGTTTAAATGCACTAAACACGCGGTATATTGTTAGTTGCGTGGGACAATATAATGTAACATTGATAAAGCCCTAACTTTTAGGTGATAAAGTCCAAACTATTTTTTTTTTATGAATGGATAATAACCAAACTTGTACAAGAGTGCTTTATGTAAATGCAATAAATGTATGCATTTAAACCATTTTGAGCGAGATTTTAACATTGTTGACCACAAAAGTTCACTAAAGCACAGTGCAGCAATTTTATGAAGGTAAACATTGTCAAGGTTCTTACCACAGTAATACTTGACTGCTGAAGAAATTTTCAAAGGGACTGCCAATATAAAAACTGGAAAAAGTGCGGACCAGAACTGATCTTAAATGAATTTCTAATAAATGGCAGAGATGAACTTCCTCGTATTTGCTTAAATTGTTTAACACAATATTATGTTTTGGATATTATCCAGATAAATGGACCGAATGTCTTATTGTACCTTTACATAAGAAAGGAGATTTAAATGACCCTAATAATTTTAGAGTGATAACTATGTTAAGTGTCATAGGTAAATTGTTTACAAATTTTATTAAAAATAGGCAATCAAACTGGGCTGAAAATTACCATGTTTTGCTGGAAGCACAAGCTGAATGTCGAGCGAAAATGCGAACAACGGATGACGTATTTGCCCTTCAATGTCCGCATACATGAGTAGGAAGCATTTTAACATGCCTATATCAATACCATGTTATTAAATGGTGAAGGACAAATAGGTGTCAACATCATTACACATAATGACTTTATCGGAGACAGGGATACTTAACTTTTTAACTATGAGTAAAATTAATATGATAAAGTACTGGTTTAAGGTGATCTGTGATCCAGAACATAAATTCATTAAAGTGATATAGAAAATTATTCTAGACGATATTGAAAGTAATCCCCTAACAACCAACTGGGCAAGTCAAGTGAAATGTAATCTAATTTCATTGGGATTCTATCATGTCTGCTTGGCACAAGGTGTTGGTAATCTCAATGGTCTCTTTTCTGTGTTTAAGCAAGAATTACTGACACTTTTGTCGAAGGTGTAGAAGGACGCATAAATGGCTATCCAAGGGCATTATTTTATAGAAATATCTTCTGTTTTGAACTTCAATTTTACCTTAAATGGGTTAACATCGAGAAGGGAAGGTGGAATAATACCGATATTAGTTATATAGTGTTTGCCCAGTTTGCCCTGTTCTCGAAGATAAATATCACTTTTGAATGTAACATCTACTAACAATACGAAAATACAGTACATATATCAGGGTATTATAGACGTCATCCTAGCATGTTAAAAGCCACAGAGTTAATTTCCTCATAGAATCATAAGTTACCAGCTGTTTATGCATGCAGAGCTTTTGAAATGACAAATACTGTCAGTACATGATGATTAATGCTATTTTATTAAGTTACATGCAATACATATCACTTTTATGAATGCTGTGCATATTACTTTAATGTCTAACTTAGATATAATTTTTGCAAAGCATGATAATACAGTACCGATAACTTTTACGTATTACTTAAATTTAAATTATTTTTGTTAAACATGAGAATACAGTACAGATCACTGTTATGTATAACTGCGATAAAAAATTATTCGTGTAAAGCATGAGAATACTTTACAAATCACTTTTATGTATTACTAAGATATCACTAAGACAAATGTTCGGACCAAGTTTCATGAAGATTTCTAAAGTGTTTACAAGCTTTTTCTTTAATTTGACCTAGTTTTTGACCCCACATGACCCAGATCATGTTTGTAAAGCATGATAATACAGTACAGATTACTTTTGTGTATTACTTAGATACAAATAGTTTTTGTAAAGCACGAGCATAAAGTACATAATACTTTTATATAGTACGCGCTGATATATATAATGTATTTCTCTTTCTTTACGCATGATAATATTATGTGTTCCTATTTGTATAATTGTTATTCATGACGATCATGGCCATGTTGGCCTCATTCGTTTTTTATATGCTACATGGTACAGTTTTGGAATAAACTATATTTTTCTTCTATTACATATAATACAAATATGAATATGTAATGAAAATATGTAATGAAAAACAGCACAAAACAAACCTTTCTTAGCAAAAAATAATCATTTTATCGCGCAGTTTGAGCTTTATCCAGTTTAAGTTTGGACTTTATTTACACAATTTCTTCAAACAGTTCGGCTTTATCCATAAATGAGCATACCATTCCAAGATATCATTGATTTTAACCCAGAAACCACTACGGTATCAACTAATAAACGTTTCAATGCCCTTCTAGATAGATTATATAATTACTCTGTAACGGTTTAGTTCACCAATTCGTCGATTTAGATGCCAAAAATTAAATAATTACGTACATTTTTTGAATATTTTTTATTTCCCCCAGAAAATTTATATATTTTTTCCTAGAAAAACGAGATTTCTGGCAATACACTTAATACATAATGGCGTTGGACATGTGTACAATAATTTTGTATATATACTGAATAAAATCGCCGAAAAATTCAAAATATGTACCTACCTGTCTATTGCGGACGATATGTTTTCTCGGAAATTTGATTTATCAGATGCAAATTGGTTTACCGACGTACAGGGGGTGTGATATATTGCACAAGACCAGACAGTAACCTGTTTTTCTATTTATCATACCACATTTTTCGTAAAATATCACCAAACGAGCTGATTTGTATATTATTTAAAAAAATAAGGGCGGCGTTGATTTTGCTGAGCCGACTTTTACACGTTCACGTACATGTAGTTATGGATTTCTAAAAGTTGACTGGATAATACCTTATTATTAAAATTTCGTAATGATAAGTGACCTGTTTTCACTACGAATACATAGATTACACGCATGCTCATTCATAAATTACTGAAAATGCGAACTGAAATGGATTGCAACGATCAATTTCACCGGAGAACACATAATGCATAATTGTTTGGAGACGCCTTTTTGGAGTTGTGTACTGAAATTGATATTTCCAAGATTGTGTCAATATTGACAGTATTTGACTATAGTGTGTTCAATTTTTCGTAATAATGTTTTTGGTTCAACATAAACTGATGCTTTGTAGTGACTTACTATGAATGTATTGAAATAAATTTGTATGGATGATTTATAGTGTTCCAGAGATGACGTCATCTCACTACCAAAGTGCGGGATTATGTGAATATTTAAAAAAAGAGCGTTTTTGTGATTTATGACGATTAAAAATAATAAACTATATACGTTCTTGGCATCAAATTATTTGTTTTGTTGAATCTGATTCATTTTTACTGAAACTGTTGACTTTATAGTTGATTCCGAATTATATGACGTACCTCCAAACATTAACTGATATAAACGCTATTGACCTGATATATAGCATGTTGATGGTTTGACAAAGGACGAAACGGGAGAAGGGATGAGCTGTTAATATAAAATTTTCACATGTAAAACTGCCATGAACGGGAGGCTGAACGAGGTCTCATAAAAGATGCAGTTTTCTAGACAAGACGTTATACAACATTTTGACTTCAACTGCAAACATGAATTTTCTTAATAACTCCATAAATCTGATCGAGTCATACGGAAGGGATTTTTTATTGCCACGTGGATTTCAAATAACTTTAGTGATATTGTATGTGATTTCGTCATGTGTAAGCTTTATTGGAAACATAACGCTAATAACGCTTATATTCGTAAAACGTTCGTTAAAGACTTCATCAAATTATTTGCTTTTGTGCATAGCTTTCGGAGAAATACTGGTTGTGGCATTATGCGTGCCATTTACTGTCCTCAGCAATTTAATTCAATATCAATGGACATTTGGAGCCCCCATGTGTTCGGTCGTGGGATATATTCAGGTGGTAATAGTCATCCAACGGGCATTGCTTCTGTCAGCTTCAGCTATTCACCAGCACAGGGCGTTCAGAGCCCCGTTCGGAAAAAGACTTACTGTAAAGACGATACAAATAATCATCGTTGCCGTCTGGACATTTGCTCTGTCGTTGTCTATACCGGTGGCAAAGTTTTCAACGATCGTCTCCAATGGCGAACACAATGACACTGTGTATTGTTTTGAAATCTGGAACTATGAGTCAGGAAAGCACATCTACAACGCAACATTGCTCGTTGTGACATATGTATTCCCTGTCGTAATATTGATAGTCACTAAGGTCGACATTGCCTTCATTGTCTTCGCCAAAGATCCGCCTGGAGAAGAACACAACAATCATATTACCAAGAGACAGATACAACGAAGAAAGGTAAGATCCTATTAATACCGTCACGATAAGAAATATTCAAGTAACAAAAGAATGGAATTATATGTGAGTTTTCCAACAAGCAAAAAAGTGCTCATAGTCAGGTTTCGCATTCAAAACGAAACTAACAGGTTCGGATTGTTAAAATACTGTATGAAAAAAAAATCGCCCAAGTTTATATTTCAAGTTGAATTATGTTTTTCCGGAACACCGCTGGTCAATACCTTTTAAAACATAGATCAAACATATATAATTTATTTTGTAAATATATTTAACCTTTGTGTATATTATATACGGCGGAAGTTATAACTCCCGGCTCAGCTAATATTGATTCACACTCTAACAATTTCGTTGCTGTGTTTTACTAGTGTTTGACATATTTCTGGTAACTACATAGCAAACTTGACAGTAACTTTAATATAAATGAAATAATACTGTTGTATTTTTTTTCAGACGTTGGCAGACTTCCTGATTGTCGTTGCAGCATATGTTATTTGTTGGCTTCCAATACACGTCATCACTATCATCAATGATTTGAAACTCCACGTTCTGGATGGGTCAGATGTTCGTCTGCTTTGGTTGGTTGCGCATTGGCTGGCGATGAGTAACTCTGCGGTCAACCCAGTGATTGTACTGGGAAAGCAAGCAAAGTTTCGGACGCAGATAAGGAATGTTCTAGGAAGTTTTCGATCAGATAAAAATAGATTTAATGCAGATTCTTTAGCTAGATCTAGTGCACATTTAAGCATTGAAGACAAACGTCTCAAAGACAATGTGTCAACTTGGGTTTAAAACTTTTAAACCGCTTTGTACATATGTTGATAAAGTATTATACTTTCGTTTATTTTATTCCAATGTGAGTAACGATTTGTGATTTTCAGATGTAATATAGTTTTATGACAATTGACGAATTGCCTAACATGAATATTTACGTGTTGCATTTAGTGCGTATGGTATATATCTAATATTATTATGATTTTATTTCAAAGTAATGATGGTATAGCACTTACAACTTAACAGGTCGCTGATGTGTACTGCCATTCGCTTTTGTCTTGAAAATATGTTAAACTTTCATTGTATTGTAAATTATTGTAAATCATGTACAATCGTAGCAACGATTGGTTACATAGCATCTACATGCGCTGACAATATAGTGACATGCAATATACTCTTCTATGTGTCGACATCATGTACAAACATGGTGTATATAACGGTATGTGGTGATTTAAGAATAAATGTATATAAATGCTCTTTGTTTCTCCTTCATTCGGGTTGACCATAATTGGTTAGATGTGTTTGAATTGTAACGTGCAGGGTGTCTAATAGACGCAAAGTATTAACATTAGTCTTTATAGCTCTATATAAATTTTCCTTGGGGCTATACCTGCCTAATAATAAGACAACTGATTATACACCAGAACTGACGGGGCATACTCAAGTACAATAAAAGCAATTATGCCGAAAATCAAACTTAACCGTCCTTTTATGCATACTAACACTTCTATAAAGTTTCATAATGATTGCACACAAACTTCTCAAGTTATTGTATGCACAAGACTTATTTCAACTTTTTTTTTAAAGGGACATAACTCTAGTACATTAAGAGCAATTATGCCGGAAATTGAACTTAACCCTCCTTTGATGCCTACTAACACTTCCCTAAAATTTCATAATGATTGCACAAAAACTTCTCAAGTTATAGTCTGCACAAGACTTATTTGAACTATTTTTTAAAGGGGCATAACTCAAGAACGATAAAGGCAAATATGCCGAAAATCGAACTTTAACTGTCTTTTATGCCTACTTACACTAAAGTTTCATAATGATTGCACAAACACTTCTCAAGTTATTGTCTGCACAACTGAAGGGGACACCGCCGACGCCGCCATCAACGCCGCCACAAGTAACCCCTATATGTCGCCTTTTCAGGCGACACATCAATGATTATTTAACAAACTCTATCAACTTAAAATCAAGGATGTGATCTACTAAAATAATTGGATGGGCAACCAAACTCAGTGGATGGAATCACGTATGTACACGACGGGCGAATGGAACGCTGATATCCTAAGGTGATGGGCTAGCTCAGTATCTTATTGTCTAAACAAGGTATGGAATGATGCTTGGTACAGCACATCCCACTATCCTTGTAAACGTGTGTGTGTGAGTATATTTCGAAGTTTATGAGGTACTTCCGCGCCTGAGGCTGCAGTATGTGTGGACCCGGAGTGTTTCCCAGCACTCCTACCTAATTAACTTATTAAAGACTCAGGAAAGTTGGGACAAATTTTGAATCATAGCTGCCAATTCAAGCTATTTATTTTTGTTACTGAAATATATTATATTTTTGGTGTGGTCTTGTGCTGTGGGGGGAAACCGGAGTACCCGGAATAAACCCCACCTGTCCGGTATGGTGACCACCAACCAAACTCCCATGCGCCGGGAGTGGGAAGCGAACGCGGGACGCCTAGGTGAGAATTTAAGCGTGTGTACCAACCACTGCGCTAGCCGGACAGCCCTATCCTTGTAAACACAGCCCTTGTAAACACGGCCGCTTATATAGCTGCAGGTCACGCAACTAAATAGACGTTTTAATAACCGGATGTTAATTTACGAGGAGATCAAGTATATCGGATTATCGAGTTTAATTGTTTAAGTTCTGTGCTTCTATGTATATTAATAAGCAATTGTGTTTTAAGTAATAATATTTTACTAACTACGAGATTTTCTAACAAATTAAATGCATCTCATCATCGTTTGTTGTTAAAGTCCCTAGCTGCATGACATCATCGTCAGACTTACATGTAAATACTAACACAGAGAAACGGAGAGACTGGGCCATTGTCGTTACAGATTCATGCAAGGATATCAGTAAAACTGATGGATGCTCCCCAATGCGCTTTGTCAAGCACTATAAATGCAATGAGAAGGGTAAAGATATTAAAATGACTAAAAATCAATAGAAATGCATACTGTGTACTATGTTTCAGAAATTTTCAAAGTCCCATAACTCTAAGAAAAATCATTGAAGTGGAACATCCTGCTAATATGCACACACCTCCTCTTGGCAATGAAGCTTCCCGTGAAGTTTCGTTGAAATCTGGTCAGTAGTTGCTGAGAAATAGCCCGGAAAAGAATTGTGCACTATATACTATATTTCAGTAATTTTCAAAGTTCTATAACTCCAAGAAAAATCATCATCCTGCTAATATGCACAACTCTTGGCAATGAAGCTTCCCATAAAAGTTTATTGAAATCAGGCCAGTATCCCAGCCAGCATAAATATATGGGTCCAATATGAGCTACCATATGGGGCCTGTATGGGCTAAAGATATGGGGCCAACTGGAATTTTGCAAACTGTATTTGTATGGGTCCCAGATGGCTTGCGATATGGGACCTATGTGGGTTCCATGTGGACCCGAGATGGGTCCTATATGGGATACCCGTATAGGTCCAATATGGGCTTTGATATGGGTCCTGTATGGGCAATCCATATGGGGCCAAATGGGATTTTGCAAACTGTATTTGTATGGGTCCCAGATGGGTTGCGATATGGGATCTATGTGGATTCCATGTGGATCCAAGGTGGGTCCTATATGGGGTACCCATATAGGTCCAATATGGGCTTCGATATGGGTCCTGTATGGGCAACCCATATGGGGCCAAGTGGGATTTTGCAAACTGTGTTTGCATATGTCCCAGATGGGTTGCGATATGGGACCTGTGTGGGTCCCATTTGGACCAATCAGTGTATGCATTATGTTATGCCAAATAAATAAATAATAATTAGTGAACAGTGTATATGTTTTCAACATGTGGTGTATGCTTTACATATCATTGTCTGACAGATTACTTTGAGGTCCACGGCGTCTGGGATTCAAAAAAAAAATCTTATTAAAGTTGATATACATGTTATGTACTCGTATAAGCAAACAACAATGTTATTTTCATGAAATAAACAGCAATTTCATTTTCTCAAAATATCAAACTTACTTTATCAAGCTTGGACAAGTTGAAGTTTGACAAAATGTTGTTTTCCATCCTTTCTGCTGAAGTTGTACTGTAGAATAAAATGCTCTTTCATAATCTCCATACCTGTGTGAAGAAGGGGATACATGAATGTATTATATATCTGTAACATCTGTTATCAGCTATTTATAAATGAGCATTTAAAGGGACTATGTCAACGAAAAATGGCTTCCTATTGCACTATAATTATATTATTTGATAGAAATACGCTCTTCTAAGGCATGTGTATTAAATAAATAAATATGATATAAAACACAATAAGATATTTGATAAACAAATTAGCAAAATGGCCTGAAAAAAGAAAACCCCAAGTGGGTATCGAACTCAAGACGTAGGAGCCATACAAAGAAATGACAGTAGCCAGCGCACTAACCAACTGCATTATCACGCTTGGTAAGGAGTCATTTGTAAACTATGGTTTTACATAATGCTCACAACTCTGATGTCAAAACATAAACAGGAAAATGGCCAAACAAACAAAACCCATAATATTAATTGATTTTTATCTGAGAATGCGTACACTCTTTTCCCATTATATATACCCTGTTTTAACCGTTATTATATGCCAGTATTAATATATAAATTTCAGATTTTTTACAGAAATTGTCCCCTTGAGGCCCTTTTTGATGACATAGTCTGTTAAAGAGACCTGTCCACCAGGCCTTTTTCTGACCTTTTTGAAAAAAAGTACCTTGGTTAAATTTGGGAAATTCACGACGTAAAATTTTCAAATTGGGAAAAATTCGTATCGCTAAATTGTAAGTATAATGAAGAAATTTACAGTCTTAAATCAATAAATAAGAATTTAATAGCACTAATAATTTTAATTTAACTCAAAATTGTGATAAATACCAAAGCAAGCTATGCAACCAAGACTTTGTATTCATATGCACGTCTCATAACTAATAAGTATGTGCATATTTCTAAAAAGCATACCAAATCTGACCAACTTCACCAAAATAAAATGTGGGATCTACTGTCTACATGATTTAGTTTTAATGATGTGTTAATAAACATTGTGGCTTCAAATTGTGTAGTGCTAACACTAAGTAGGTCGCGAAAATGTGTGATAACTTGAAAAGAAATCTTTACCTCCTTATATTTAAATCCTTCCTTTAACTGACACGTCCACTTGTGCAAATAACAAAATATTTGCCCATAATTCATGTTTCATTTCATCATGATATAGGACAAAGAAATCGTTTTTCATTACACATATTAGAGTGTTCTCCCCTTGTAAGCAATGTCAACCATAAAATAAGAGGATATCCAAATGTAAAGCCAGTGCTGTTGTGTAATGAAAAATCGTGTTTTCACTTCCATGTTCGAAAAAAAAATTACAGATTTTTTTACAAATGTGGAATTTTGGGGTCAGAATTGGGAAAAGTTATGCATATTTGGCATTGGGAACGGGTCCCGTGAGCGCAGTAGATAAAGGCCTGTTCACAGATTGGCAAATTGTCAATTTTCAAAATATTTTTCATAGATCCCAAAAAGAAAAATGCATTATATATAAACAAGCAAAATGACACTACTGACAAAGAAATGTATTGGAAATACAGTGTCTTTTATGAAAAATCACCAATTGAAATGGCTAAAATTATAGTTTTATGAAAAATCAACTGAAATGGCTAAAATTATAAAGCGTTTGTAACGCTTTTTGTCGGTATTTTGGAAAACATGTGTACCACTTATATAGCGATTAGCGTTAAACACTCACCTCAATGATAGGCAGAATAGCTGAGTGGTTACAGTGAGAGGTTTTTAATCCTGGCGGACGTGGTTTGAGTCCCGTCCAGGGCAATTTTTATTTATATATTTTCTTGATATAATATTTGTTTGTGGTCAATCCAAAAGCTTTAGTTTAAATTGCAGTTTAGACGTTAAGTGACATTTTTCAAAAATACGAAAATGTGTCAACAAATCCCTTTAAAATAAATATATTTTCTTGCTATTGCAATTACTGGTATTTGACCAGTCTACTGCAGGCAAGATTAACATCATATGTAAGCGGTACCAGTAGCCAAAATAGCCATTGGCTACAAAACTTTATAATTGGCTACTAAAATTTCTATAATTTGGCTACTAAATTTTTTGGAAAACATTTTAACATGAAGCATATTTTCTGAAGATATTTCTAAATAAAGGGTTTTCTTTGCAAAATCAAATTTTTTGGCTACTAGTTCAGATTTGTTATGGCCAACCTAGTCAGATCATAGATTTACACGTAAATATTTTAAATTTTATAATTAATAATGTATAGCAGGTTTACCAATTATGTATAATGTCATTAATTAAGATATAATTGAATTTTACAGAAGATCATGTTAGAATCGAAATAATTGACATGTTAGCGTTTGCTATTGCGGTAATAACCAAAAGTTTGGAGTTCTGATGTGAAGCAATTAAACCACGAGGGCAGTAGTCCGAGTGGTTTGATAACAAGCATCGGAACGACAAACTGTTAGTTATTACCGCATTAACCAACGCTAACCTGTCAATTATTTTGATTCCAACACGATCTTCTGTAAAATTCTTCAGTAATTTTAAAGGTTGTGAATGAAAACTATAGGAATCTATACTCCGCCCATTTTCCACAAAAGTACATTCACGTGCGTTTCAGTAATGTCAATAAACCATAACAATTTAAAATGACGTCAGCTTCATTGATAAACACTGAGCGAATTGCGTTATACTTAAGAAATAATTGATGGGGTAACTGTTGGTTATTGCGGTAATAACCAACGGTTTGGAGCTCAGATGCGAAAATATAATTTAATATTGATTATAGCGATAAATACGAACATGATAATTAATGCAAGGCATATAAAAATGAAATGTAGGATGTATATTTTGTGTGTGAGATTGCTTAAGCTAATTCATACAATTACACTTCTGAACTCAAATGCATGAAACTTATTGTTCCAATTAGTGAAATTATTCCAACATTCAATTAATTGCCATATAGTGCACATTTTAATAAATAATGCAACTTTAACAAAACCAACTATATTGGTTTTCTACTGATAACCCATGCTTTATTTGCACAAAGATTACACGTACAAATCCACACACACATTTTGAAACAGTTGTGATAGTGAAGTAAATTTTTTTAAATAGTCGCGAAAATACATGACAATAGAGATATATTTGCTTTAATTCTGATTTAAAGCGCAATTATGATTATTAAGTTATGACAAACATTTTTCCAAGTGCAAAACACATATTTACTTACTTGATATTTAAGAAATGCAAGCTGCATTGTGCTCCTCGAAATAAAATCTGCACGTAAGATACGGTAAATCATCGGAAGAGGACAGATTGATCTTTAAGTTGATACCAGACTTGCACAATCTGAAATAAAGGAAATGCTAGAAAAATGCTTGGAAAGTTTGCCGTTTTATAATGGGACCCTATGGGAATTGGATTTACTGGTTTCTAACCTTTAAGAAAACCAGGCACCGGCCCTTGAGGGTCCACTTATACATGAAATCACCATGTAACTGTGTTATTTTATTGCGTTTATTACTTTTCACGGAAATAAATGTGAATACGATCGTAATTGACACGTTATCTACACTTTTTACAGCGAAACCTGTTTTTTCGGGTAAAAAAATGAAAAAAAGTACGGAAACTCGCCTTATGCAGCTCACAGCACACCGACTCATGTTATACGCGAATATTACACGTTTTATACCTTATTACCGTCCATTGCATTAAAATAAGTCTAAATGAACTGGTATTTTGACTGGTGTATGTGATTTAGGTGCGAATTTTAGTTCACGCTCCCAATACAATCCAAGTACTGAAGCGCAAGCCAGATGGCTTATCATGCGTCATTCTCAAATGCGTTTTTGGGGCATGTCTACTTAGCGGATCGACCTGAAATTTTGCATGTTTGGTACAAGTAGGTTAATAATGATGTAGAAGAGTTTTTTTCATGATAGCAAAATGTTGAGTTTTCTTTAAGGTTAGATACCAGTAAATCATTGTGTATCCCTCCGTGGTCCATTCAAAAGTAGTGCCTATTACTAAAGAGTTCCTCTTCTCTTCGGGCATAAAAGCCATTTAGGTATCGCAGGCATGCCTTTTGTGGTTATTTCTATCATCCTATGCGTGTCTGCAACATTTTGGTGCATTTCATTGGAGGCTAACTTGAAAGGTGAACTGTTGGGGTGTGTTTACTGTGGTATGGGGCTTTTGTCGAAATATGACTGCCGAAACCCTGTTTTCTACCGGTGCCTGCATTCAAGTGAGATGCATTTTCTTAGAAGTAACTTGACATGTCTTTTTTATTGCAAATGTTGGAAGAGGACATATTGATATTGAAGTTGATACCAGGCTTGCACAATCTGAAATAAAGGAAATGCTAGAAACATGCTTGGAAAGTTTGCCGTTTTATAATGGGACCCTATGGGAATTGTATTTACTGGTTTCTAACCTTTAAGAAAACCAGGCACCGGCCCTTGAGGGTCCACTTATACATGAAATCATCATGTAACTGTGTTATTTTATTGCGTTTATTACTTTTCACGGAAATAAATGTGAATACTATTGTAACTGACACGTTATCTACACTTTTCAAAGTGAAACCTGTTTTTTCGGGCAAAAAAAATGAAAAAAAGTACGGAAACTCGCCTTATGCAGCTCACAGCACATCAAATCATGTTATACGCGAATATTACACGTTTTATACCTTATTACTGTCCATTGCATTAAAATAAGTCTAAATGAACTGTATTTTGACTGGTTTATGTGATTTAGGTGCGAATTTTAGTTCACGCTCCCCATACAATCCAAGTACTGAAGCGCAAGCCAGTTGGTTTATCATGCGTCATTCTCAAATGCGTTTTGGGGGCATGTCTACTTAGCTGATCGACCTGAAATTTTGCATTTGTGGTACAAGTAGGTTAATAATGATGTAGAAGAGTTTTTTTCATGATAGCAAAATGTTGAGTTTTCTTTAAGGTTAGATACCAGTAAATCATTGTGTATCCCTCCGTGGTCCATTCAAAAGTAGTGCCTATTACTAAAGAGTTCCTCTTCTCTTCGGGCATAAAAGCCATTTAGGTATCTCAGACATGCCTTTTGTGGTTATTTCTATCATCCTATGCGTGTCTGCAACATTTTGGTGCATTTCATTGGAGGCTAACTTGAAAGATGAACTTTTGGGGTATGTTTACTGGGGTTTGGGGCTTTTGTCGAAATATGACTGCCGGAAACTTGTTTTCTACCGGTGCCTGCATTCAAGTGAAATGCATTTTCTTAGAAGTAACATGACATATAGTTTTTATTGCAAATGATTGAAGAGGACAGATTGATCTTTAAGTTGATAGCAGGCTTGCAGAATCTGAAATAAAGTAAATGCTAGCAAAATGCTTGGAAAGTTTGCCGTTTTATAATGGGACCCTATAGGAATTGGATTTACTGGTTTCTAACCTTTAAGAAAACCAGGCACCGGCCCTTGAGGGTCCACTTATACATGAAATCACCATGTAACTGTGTTATTTTATTGCGTTTATTACTTTTCACGGAAATAAATGTGAATACGATCGTAATTGACACGTTATCTACACTTTTTAAAGCGAAACCTGTTTTTTCGGGTAAAAAAAATGAAAAAAAGTACGGAAACTCGCCTTATGCAGCTCACAGAACATCAAATCATGTTATACGCGAATATTACACGTTTTATACCTTATTACTGTCCATTGCATTAAAATAAGTCTAAATGAACTGTATTTTGACTGGTGTATGTGATTTAGGTGCGAATTTCAGTTCACGCTCCCCATACAATCCAAGTACTGAAGCGCAAGCCAGATGGCTTATCATGCGTCATTCTCAAATGCGTTTTGGGGGCATGTATACTTAGCGGATCGACCTGAAATTTAGCAATTGTGGTACAAGTAGGTTAATAACGATGTAGAAGAGATTTTTTTCATGATAGCAAAATGTTGAGGTATTTTTAAGGTTAGATACCAGTAAATCATTGTGTATCCCTCCATGGTCCATTTAAAAGTAGTGCCTATTGCTAAAGAGTTCCTCTTCTCTTCGGGCATAAACGCCATTTAGGTATCTCAGACATGCCTTTTGTGGTTATTTCTATCATCCTATGCGTGTCTGCAACATTTTGGTGCATTTCATTGGCGGCTAACTTGAAAGGTGAACTTTTGGGGTGTGTTTACTGGGGTATGGGGCTTTTGTCGAAATATGACTGCCGAAACCCTGTTTTCTACCGGTGCCTGCATTCAAGTGAGATGCATTTTCTTAGAAGTAACATGACATATCTGTTTTATTGCTAATGGTGGTAGAGGACAGATTGATCTTTAAGTTGATACCAGGCTTGCACAATTTGAAATTAAGGAAATGCTAGAAAAATGCTTGGAAAGTTTGCCGTTGTTTAATTGGACCCTATGGAAATTGGATTTACTGGTTTCTAACCTTTTAAAAACCAGGGACCGGCCCTTTAGGGTCCACTTATACATGAAATCACCATGTAACTGTGTTATTTTATTGCGTCCATTACTTTTCACGGAAATAAATGTGAATACTATCGTAACTGACACGTTATCTACACATTTTAAAGCGAAACCTGTGTTTTCGGGTAAAAAAAAATGAAAAAAGTACGGAAACTAGACTTATGCAGCACACAGCACATCGAATCATGTAATACGCGAATATTACACATTTTATACCTTATTACTGTCTATTGCATTAAAATAAGTCTAAATGAACTGGTATTTTGACTGGTTTATGTGATTTAGGTGCGAATTTTAGTTCACGCTCCACATACAATCCATGTACTGAAGCGCAAGCCAGATGGCTTATTATGCGTCATTCTCAAATGCGTTTTGGGGGCATGGCTACTTAGCGGATCGACCTGAAATTTTGCATTTGTGGTACAAGTAGGTTAATAATGATGTAGAAGAGTTGTTTTCATGATAGCAAACTGTTGAGTTTTCTTTAAGGTTATATACCTGAAAATCATTGTGTATCCCTCCGAGTTCCATATAAAAGTAGTGCCTATTACTAAAGAGTTCCTCTTCTCTTCGGCCATAAAAGCCATTTAGGTATCTCAGACATGCCTTTTGTGGTTATTTCTATCATCCTATGCGTGTCTGCAACATTTTGGTGCATTTCATTGGAGGCTAACTTCAAAGATGAACTGTTGGGGTGTGTTTACTGTGATATGCGGCTTTTGTCGAAATATGACTGCCGAAACCCTGTTTTCTACCAGTGCCTGCATTCAAGTGAGATGCATTTTCTTAGAAGTAACATGCCATATCTTTTGTATTGCAAATATTGGAAGAGGACAGATTGATCTTTAAGTTGATAGCAGGCTTGCACAATCTGAAATAAAGGAAATGCTAGAAAAATGCTTGAAAAGTTTGCCGTTTTATAATGGGACCCTATGGGAATTGTATTTACTGGTTTCTAACCTTTAAGAAAACCAGGGACCGGCCCTTTAGGGTCCACTTATACATGAACTCAACATGTAACTGTGTTATTTTATTGCGTTTATTACTTTTCACGGAAATAAATGTGAATAATATCGTAACTGGCACGTTATCTACACCTATGAAAGCGAAACCTGTTTTTACGGGTAAAAAAAATGAAAAAAAGTACGGAAACTCGCCTTATGCAGATCAGAGCACACCGTATCATGTTATACCCGAATATTACACGTTTTATACCTTATTACCGTCCATTGCATTAAAATAAGTCTAAATGAACTGGTATTTTAACTGGTTATGTGATTTAGGTGCAAATTTTAGTTCACGCTCCCCATACAATCCAAGTACTGAAGCGCAAGCCAGATGGCTTATCATGCGTCATTCTCAAATGCGTTTTGGGGGCATGTCTACTTAGCGGGTCGACCCGAAATTGTGCATTTGTGGTACAAGTAGGTTAATAATCATGATAGCAGAATGTTAAGGTTTCTTTAAGGTTAGATACCAGTAAATCATTGTGTATCCCTCCGTGGTCCATTCAAAAGTAGTGCCTATTACTAAAGAGTTCCTCTTCTCTTCGTGCATTATTGCCATTTATGTATCTCAGACATGCCTTTGTGGTTATTTCTATTATTCTATGCGTGTCTGCAACATTTTGGTGCATTTCATAGGCGGCTAACTTGAAAGGTGAACTTTTGGGGTGTGTTTACTATGGTATGGGGCTTTTGTCGAAATATGACTGCCGAAACCCTGTTTTCTACAAGTGAGATGCATTTTCTTAGAAGTAACAAGACTATCTTTTTTATTGCAAATGTTGGAACAGGACAGATTGATCTTTAAGTTGATACCAGGCTTGCACAATCTGTAATAAAGGAAATGCTAGAAAAATGCTTGGAAAGTTTGCCGTTTTATAATGGGACCCTATGGGAATTGGATTTACTGGTTTCTAACCTTCAAGAAAACCAGGGACCGGCCCTTTAGGGTCCACTTATACATGAAATCACCATGTAACTTTGTTATTTTATTGCGTTTATTACTTTTCACGAAAATAAATGTGAATACTATCGTAACTGACACGTTATCTACACTTTTTAAAGCGAAACCTGTTTTTTTCGGCTAAAATTGTTTTTTTTTAAAGTACACAAACTCGCCTTATGCAGCTCACAGCACATCGAATCATGTTATACGCGAATGTTACACGTTTTATACCTTATTACTGTCCATTGCGTTAAAATAAGTCTAAATGAACTGCTATTTCGACTGTTTTATGTGATTTTGGTGCGAATTTTAGTTCACGCTCCCCATACAATCCAAGTACTGAAGCGCAAGCCAGATGGCTTATCATGCGTCATTCTCAAATGCGTTTTGGGGGCATGTCTACTTAGCGGATCGGCCTGAAATTGTGCATTTGTGGTACAAGTAGGTTAATAATGATGTAGAAGACATTTTTTCATGATAGCAAAATGTTGAGGTTTCTTTAAGAAAACCAGGGACCGGCACTTTAGGGTCCACTTATACATGAAATCACCATGTAACTGTATTATTTTATTGCGTTCATTACTTTTCACGGAAATAAATGTGAATAATATCGTAACTGGCACGTTTTCTACACCTATTAAAGCGAAACCTGTGTTTTCGGGTAAAAAAAAAAAAATGTACGGAAACTCGCCTTATGCAGCTCACAGCACATCGAATCATGTTATACGCGAATATTACACGTTTTATACCTTATTACTGTCCATTGCATTAAAATAAGTCTAAATGAACTGGTATTTTGACTGGTTTATGTGAATTAGGTGCGAATTTTAGTTCACGCTCCACATACAATCCAAGTACTGAAGCGCAAGCCAGATGGCTTATCATGCGTCATTCTCAAATGCGTTTTTGGGGCATGTCTACTTAGCGGATCGACCTGAAATTTTGCATTTGTGGTACAAGTAGGTTAATAATGATGTAGAAGAGTTGTTTTCATGATAGCAAAATGTTGAGTTTTCTTTAAGTTAGATACCAGTAAATCAGTGTGTATCCCTCCGTGGTCCATTCAAAAGTAGTGCCTATTACTAAAGAGTTCCTCTTCTCTTCGGGCATAAAAGCCATTTAGGTATCTCAGACATGTCTTTTGTGGTTGTATCTTTCATCCTATGCGTGTCTGCAACATTTTGGTGCATTTCATTGGACGCTAACTTCAAAGGTGAACTTCTGGGGTATGTTTACTGTGGTATGGGGTTTTTGTCGAAATATGACTGCCGGTTTTCTACCGGTGCCTGCATTCAAGTGAGATGCATTTTCTTAGAAGTAATATGACATATCTTTTTTATTGCAAATGTTGGAAGAGGACAGATTGATCTTTAAGTTGATACCAGGCTTGCACAATCTGCAATAAAGGAAATGCCCGAAAAATGCTTGGAAAGTTTGCCATTTTATAATGGGACCCTATGGGAATTGGATTTACTGGTTTCTAACCTGCAGTTGACAAACCAAGATGGCGGCCGTGAATAACTGCCTTGAGCTGGTCATAGAAGCACACATCAGACTGACCGATACGGGCATGTTTGCTGGGTCCCATATTGACTTGCTAGTTAGGAACCCATATGGTCTCTCTTGCTGGGACCTATATGGGCTTGCTTTTGGTGACCCATCTAGGCCTGCTTTTTGGGGGCCCATATGGGCTTTCTTGCTGGGACCCATATGGGTTTGCTCTTGGGTGACGCATATGTAGGCTTTCATGCTGGGACCCATATTGGCTTGTTTGCGTGGGTCCTACCTGGGAATGTTAAGGGCATTACAATGTATGTGAGACCCTTACGGAACCCATTTGGTTAATAAGCCCAGTTATAGCCCATATAGGGTCCCCATAGGCTGGCTTGCCGGGACCCATACAAGCTTACTTGCTGGGGACCCATATGGGCTCTATTAATGGGACCCGTATTGGGTTGAATGTTGGTGTCCCATGTGTGCTTGCTTGTAGGGAACCCATATGGGGATGCTCTTTGTGACCCATATGGGCTAGTTTGTTGGAGACCCATACGGGCCTTTTTGCTGGGACCCATATGGGCTTGCTTGTTTGGTACCCATGTGGGCTCTAATGCTGGGATCCATATGGTCTTGCTGTTGTTGACCCATATGGGCTTGCTTGTTGGGGACCAAGATGGGCTGTCTTGTTGGGACCCATATGGACTTACTTGTTGGGGACCTATATGGGCTTTTTTTGTTGGGACCCATTTGGAGCTTACTTGGTTGGCGCCCATTTGGGCTTTCTTGCAGGGACCCATATGGGCTTGCTTGCCTGGGACGCAACTGGGTTTGATATGGGAAATACAACGCATATGGGTCCAACATGGGGCACATGTTTTGTATCAGCCCAGGTATAGCCCATATCGGTCCACATGGGATGGCTTACTGGAACCCATATGGGCATACTTTCTGGGAACTTATGTGGGTTGACTTGCTTGGTCCAATATGGGCCCGGTATGGGCAGAAAAATATTTCATGGGGTCCATATGGTAGATTTGCCCATGTGAAGCCCATATTGTGCCCATATGGGCTTGCTTGCTATGTTCCTGATAGGACCAATATGGGCTTTCTTGTTGGGACCTATATGGACTTGCTTGCCTGCGACCCAAGTGGGTTTAATATGGGCAAGACGATGTATTTTGGTCTCACATGTGGAAGATCAGCCCGGATATAGCCCTTATCAGGCCCACATCTGATAGCTTCACGGGATACATATGGGCATACTTGGAACCCATGTGGGCTTGCCTGCTTGGTCCAATATGGGTTCGATATAGGCAGAAAAACATATATGGGTCCCACATGGGGCCATATGGTATATTTGCTCAGGTATTTCCCATATTGGGCCCATATAGGCCTACTTGCTGAGACCCATATGGGGCTGCTTGTTGAAAACACACATGGGCTTTCTCGATGGGGTCCCGTATGGGCTTGCCCTTTGTGACCAATATGGGTCTGTTTATTTGGGTCCCATAGAGGCCTTCTCGCTGGGACCCATATGGGCTTTCTTGTTGAGAACCGTTATGGGCTCTCTTTCTGGGACCCATGTGGGCTTGGTATCGGAGGCCCATATGGACTTGCTTGTTTGGGACCCATATGGGCTTTCTTGCCGGGACCAATTTGGGCTTGGTTGTTGGGGACCTATATAAGCTTTCTTGCTGGGACCCATATTGGCTTACTAGTTGGGAACCCATATGGGCTTTTTTGTTGGTACCTTTATGGGCTAGCTTGTCTGGGACCCAAGTGGGTCTAACATGGGCAAGGTGATGTATATTGGTCCCATATGGGGCCCATGTGGAAGATCAGCCCAGGTATATCCCTTATCAGGCCCACATGTTTTGATTTACCGGGACCCATATGGGCACTCTTGCAAGAAACCCATGTGGGCTTGCCTGCTTGGTCCGATATGGGCCCGATATAGGCTGAACAAATTATATATGGGTCCCACATGCGGCCCATATGTTATATTTGCCCACCTGTAGCCCATATTGGGCCTATATGGGCTTGCTGGTAGTTGCTGAGAAATATCCCGGACAAGAATTTATGCAGTATATACTAATTTCAGAAATTTTCAAAGTCTCATAATTCTGAGATCAATATGTCCTGGTAATATGCAAACCTTCTCTTAGTAATGAAGCTTCCCATAATGTTGTGTTGTATTCCGGCAAGTAGTAACGTATGTTTCAGGACGGTGAGGCACATCACATTCCAAAGTGGTTACTGGCTACTGAATTTTAATTTGAAACGACTGTTTGTAATGCTACATTTTTGCAGACACTGTTATCAATCATGAATTGAAATGTAAATAACTGTTTGATTTAGTACAATGAACTGGCACAATTCGATATTTTATCTAACTTTCAGTGTTTGCCAAATGCTGTAGCGCAGAGAACTGTGAGATCTTTACTTTTGTATATCTCAGAATATATTGATTCTCGTCGATATTTCCAGTGTACACAATATTTAATAAAATATACCTGTCAAGGTACTTCACATTTTGAAGATTAAAATCAACTCCACTGATGCGCGAAAAGATGCGCAGAAATGTTAGGCCATACAAATTTGATCCTATGTTTAGCGTCCCGATGATCTTTCGAAACCTGCCAATCAGGCAGGAAAAAACAAACAGTCGATAAAAAACATTATCCTTACACAATTTATTCATAACAGTGGTACAAGCTACAGCAAATGTTTACTTGCAAATCTGTTATATCATCTTCATATTGAGAACCTATTTTATCACAGAAATTTAACTGTGTAAATTGGCTAGTTACACACTGTTTTTACAGATATTGGTAAAAACTTCTAAATTCTTTTTTCAAATTTGTACGTGCTTTCCAAATTGATTTTTCACATTGTCAAAATCTTCTTTTTTTGTTCAGGCATGCAAATTCCTACCAGCCCGAGGACGCTAAACATAGAATCAAATTGGTATTGCCTTAATTGTTAACCAAATGTTTCAAAGAAAAAGTTCGGTTAGTAGATTGCTATGTCGTTGGGAGGTCTTTCGGGTGGTCTTCTACTTTTGGTTTCCACTCTCTTACTCGAGATGAAGCTATTGTAATGAAACTTCATACATAGACACCTTTTAGTGAGACCTCGCTTGGGTTTACTTATGGGGTGGGTGTGGTTAAGGTCAAGGTCACCATTACTAAAAATAAAAAACGGTTTCCGCTAAATAGCTTAAAAACTTTATGTGTAGATACCTTATGGCAAGACCTCACTTGGGTTTTCAAATATGGTGGGTGGAATCAAGGTCACCAATACTAAAAACAGAAAAAACGGTTACCGATCAATAACTTTAGAATGAATTAATATATTTTAATGAAACTCCGTATGTAAATACGTTATATCGAGACCTCAGTTGGGATTCCATATGTTGTGATTGGGGTAAAGGTTAAGGTCACCATTACTAAAAATAGAAAAATGGTTTGTGCTGAATAAATTGAGAAGGAATTGAGAAATATTTAGGAAGCCTTATTTGCAGATACCGTTTATCGAGTCCTCACTTGGGATGGTGCATGGGCTCAAGGTCGTCGTTACTAAAAATAAAACAAACAGTTTCCGCTTAATAACTTCAAAGCAAATTGAGCTATTGCAATGAAACTTCATAATTTTATTAGATACCTTATTTAGCAAACTTACTTGGGATTTCATAATAGATGGGTGTGTTCTAGGACAATTTCACCATTATTAAAAATATACAAAACGGTTTCCACTCACTAACTCGAGTACAAATTGAGCCTTTTTAATAAAACTTCATATATACGTATCTTATATTGAGACCTGACTTTGGATTGTTTACTAGATGGGTGGGTCCCAGGTCAAGGTCGCCATTACTAAAAATAGAAATACGGTTTATGCTCATTTACTCGAGGAAGAGTTGAGCTATTGTAATGAAATTTCACACGTAGATACCTTATAATTAAGATCTCACTTGGGATTGCATATGGGGTGGGTGGGTTCAAGGTCACTGTTACTAAAAATAGAAAAGTGGTGTTTGCTCAATGGCAAAAGAAGAAATTGAGGTTATGTATTTCTAGCCATATCATAATGAGCTTCATCTTGCATCCTTTCTTTTATTATTTTGCTGCCTTTTATGCATTTCGTCGGCAACATTTGGTTTTCGTGGAATTTTCACGTTTCTTGTTCTTATTTTTGTTTATATTAAAGCGTAAAATCTTACTGGAATGTCTTTGTGATTTTCCCATACACCACATTGAAACCAAACTTAAGTTTCTATAATTGAAAGTTTGAACTTCAATTTTTCACGCGCATACAGTATTTGTTCCATTTTTAGCTCGACCTTTCAAAGAAAAAGTCGAGTTGTTGTCGTCGCTCTGTCGCCTGCGTCAGCGTCTGCTTCAGCGTTAGTTAAGTTTTTTTGTCAGAGTCCATTTCTTTAAAACTATCAAAGATATCCATTTGGAACTATCAATACTTGTTCACTATTAAAAGGGCTATTCATAACAATACGGCAGGTAACTCTGTGATTTGTATTTCCAGAGTTAGCTGCCCTTGATTGAAACTTTGAAAATTTTGACATTTTTTGTTAAATATAAACTATCTCAATGACTATCAAAGACATTAAATTGAAACTCAAGACCCATTCTGTAGCCGTGAGGAGGTAACTCCTTCAAGGTTTATGTTGGAGTCATTTCCCTTTTTTCAACTGTTCGTTTTAGGTCAAATTTCTCAATACCTGTATGAGGTATTAACTTGAAACTCAAAGTACTTGATCACAGTGATAAATTTATTCCTTATACAATTGTAGGTAACTCCATCAAGGATTTCTTTGAGTTATTGTCCTTTTTTCAACTTTGATTTTTCGCTTTAGGTCAAATTTCACACTAACTATAAGAGGTATTGACTTGAAACTAAAAATACTTGATCACAGTCATGAACCCATTCTGTAGACAAGAGTTATTGCCCTTTTTCAACTCATAATTTTAGCTTTAGATCAAATTTATTATGATCTATAAGAGTTATTGACTTGAAATGCAACACACTTCATCACATTGATGAACCCATTCTACTAACAAAAGGCCGGAATACTATCAAATTCGAGAAAGTCGAGCGTTCAACACCAGTATGCGATGCCCTTGTTTGATACCTTTTCATTACGACGACGTACCGTCTTTATACGTTGTCAGCGCTTTGATTAGTAAGAAGATTCTTAATTTAAGTGTTTTACATACGTGTACATTTATACGGTGGCATACATCTACATAAGATAACCAGATACTTTTCTTGAAATTTTCTTGACTAATTTTGTCTGTCTGTCTGTTTGTCTGGGTGGCATACTATATATAACTATACTATATATAACTTATACTTTCACTCTTGCTGTAATGCATTAATAATTATTCCTGATGAAGAATACAATAAATAAACACCATATATCTCATTAATCAATTTAATATGTAACCAAACAGCATATTTCATATACAAATTGAGTAAAATATGTCCATGGAGCATAATGGTTGCAACAAGAGATATTTAAGCAATGCACTATTAATATGTGTAGTAACATCATCAATATGTTTTTAAAGAAGACATTTAACATTGCATTAATGTTACTATTTTACTCATAAATATGATACATATTAATACATAAATATACACTAATAAATACTATGGCAAAAATTAGGCAAGCCAAGGTACACTGGAAAGGAAACTGAAAATATACATAAGACATCAATTATCAGCAATTCTATATATATTATGATCATAGACTAAAAGAATTCCAACCTCCAACAGTCTTCAAATTGTCTGTCTGTCTGTCTGTCTGTCTGTCTGTCTGTCTGTCTGTCTGTCTGTCTGTCTGTCTGTCTATCTGTCTATCTGTCTGTGTCTGTCTGTCTGTCTGTCTGTCTGTCTGTCTGTCTGTCTGTCTGTCTGTCTGTCTGTCTGTCTGTCTGTCTGTCTGTCTGTCTGTCTGTCTGTCTGTCAACCAACAGTTTGGTAGGCTGTAATAAAAGTATGGGGCTTGAAATAACGCCAAAACAGATCTGGTTTACTGTAAGATAGGTTAACAACCCACCCTACAACGCGCCACAGAGGCCAACGTAACATATAATTTTTAAATGCAATTATTTATGAGAGTTCAATGTAAACAAGTTGATTCAATAAGGTACCCATGAAAAACGTGAGAGCCAAGGCCAGTGATCACAAACCTCAGTGAGATGGGTCGATCCCGTCCCCGAACATCGGTCGATGCCCAAAGGCCAAGACAAGAAAACATGGTACGCAAGACAGTATATGATCAAGTCGAGATCTTCGATAACGTACACTGCAGGGTACACAATTGGCAATCCATATTACATTATTAATAGGAGGTATGTTCAAGGCGGCTGACTGCAGCAATGAATTAGAGTTCCAGGGAAAATGAGTATTTATAGGAGTGTGCGTTTGCCTGAATGTGTCTGTATGTGAGAGGATGTTGATGTCTTCTTGGTCTTTGATTGAGATGCATGTAAAATTCTGCTGTTATGGCGACCTGGTTATTAACTTTAGTCTGAAAAAATAATATAAGTCGTTGGTCAATGCGTGGGAAGTCTAGACGTCTCCAGTCAAGGGATTATGTAATTTCGGTGACTGATGAAACCTGCTGTAGTCCGTTTTGCCCACCGTGCGGCTTTCCTTTGGACATCTTCAATTTGTTTTGAATCTATATCTGTGTGAGGTGGCCATTTGGGTAAACAGAACTCAAGCTGTGGACGGACTAGATTTGTATAGGCTGTGGATTTGATTAGTTCTGAACGAACTTTGAGATTACGCCCGAGAAAGCCTAAGGTTCGATTAGCTTTTCAAATTGGTAATGTTGTCTATGTGTTTGTTCCATGATATATAAATCATTTGATGTAGTGACTCCAAGATATTTAGCAAAGCTTACAGTGTCGAGGATGGTATTGTGTAATGAGTAAGCTGTTACTGTTTTGCGCTTTGTTATTTTCAACACCTGGCATTTCTGGGGGTTAAAACTGATATCCCAGTCGGCTTCCTACCTCTGTAGTCCAGATCGTTTTGGAGCTGGCTGAAATGGGAAGCCAATGAAAGAGATATGTATATTGCTACAATGTGTCACCTGCAAAACGCCGGACTATGGAGTGTTTTGCATTATCGGGGAGGTCATTTATGTAGATCAGGAAAGGTAAGGGACCTGGACTGAGCCCTGAGGGACTCCTGAGGAAACTGGAAATCCCGAATGGTGTCAGACTTGGAGCCATTTTGAAATCTCGTCGGAATAGCTTTACTTTTAATGAAAATCGTTGTGTTTTTTTTTCGCGATAAGTAACAGTATTTCGCTATAAAAACAAACAAACATATGAAAAGCTTATGCAGTAGCGGGCACTTATTTGCTTTTTTTTTATAACCAGTTAATACTTTCACGAAAACCTCCAAATGCGGAGACTTGAAGACGGTGATTAGTAAGCGCGTTTTTTTGCGCATGCGTGTGAAACTGCGGCAAATTCAAAATGGCGTCATTCGATCAAACCATTTCACCGCACAAAAATCCATTAATTAGTTGTAAAAGCAAAAAATGTGTGTCCGAACTAATCTATTTAGTTAACAAGCATTTATCTGATAATGTTAAAAGTAACTTAGTAGACCATGTAGACACCGATGTAATTTTAAAGGTAATATTCCTCTTGTTTAGACATCACTTATTCAGTGGCAACCATTGACCACCAGCTATGTTGTTCATCGTTTACATTAATTATATTAAGTAGACTCTACAACTTGTATAAAATTGACAGACTTTTTGGCAACTTGACTTGAAGCCTTTAGTCAGACCGATGTTTGGCCCCTACCGAACTTCCTAAGTTGTTATTTCTTATTAACTTCTTTGTTATTTGTCTTTGTTATTTGTATTATGCCTTAATTTATGGTCTGATTTGGGGGATTCCACCCGCAGCCCTCAGATGGAGGAATTTTGGCGTCATTTTCTATCAAGGGGGCATTTTTTTAAATAACAATAATTCTTTCATTAAAGTCTGTTTCATTCAATAAACTATTCTGGATATATCAGTTCCTATATTATTGTAAGGTAAATACAGTCACTCTAATTGAAAGTCTTTCTTTACAAGTAAAACAATTAAATATGTCAGTTTTTGTTTAAAGTGTTAACATCTGGTGGAATTTCTGATCCTTCAAGGGGGGAAATTACACTGATTTTGCTGGGGGAAGCAGCCTTATTTAGGCTGTAAAAATGACAGATTGAGGGCCTAGGTATTGTGACAATTCTATTTCATAAATACATTACTTTTTTTATAATTGCAGATTTTAGATTGTGTCTTACCAAATTAAGATGTATGATAAAATTGGCTGAAATCGCTGCACACTTCATGAATTAGTAACGATTTGCCACAGTTTAAAAGTTTAATAAAGATTCGCCACCGTTTCATTACGATTCGCCACACTAGCGGATCCAGGGGGTGGGCCCCCCCCGCCCAAAAAAAAAAAACTTCCGGACCATACATACAAGGACATATATGAAACGGTAAAAAGTGGATAAATATGCTTAAAAAAATACTCACTTGTTTCGCTCTCTCAATTTGGTAAAAGACACACATCAACTTCAGTAAAACATACCCGACCTAGCCCGCCCCATACTATTTCTTATGTACACCGTAGTACCGGTGCAAAAGTTCATAGAAAACACTAAACTATGGACAGTGGGTATATATACCTTTATTTGTGGATGATATTGTTTTCTTTTTAGCTCACCTGAGCACGAAGTGCTCGGTGAGCTATTGGTATAGGAGACCTCTCCCGCGGCGTCTGTCATGTTGTCCGTGTGCCGTCAACAATTTGTTTCGTAAGCGCACTAGAGACTTCACTTTTTATCCAATCTTAACTAGACTTGCACAGTTTGTGTATAACCATAAAATCTCGGACCTGATTGTTATTGGGTCAGACAGGGTTCGCTCTGGCTTTTGAAAAGTTGTCGCCACTTTTTTTTTGCCAAATTTGAAAACTTGGAGCCAATTAGGCGTGGCATATATTTTTTTTAGTAAGAGACGTTCAGGTGGCATACTATAGTTAACTATACTATATATAACTTATACTTTCACTCTTACTGTAATGCATTAATGATTATTCCTGATGAAGAATACAATAAATAAACACCATATATCTCATTAATCAATTTAATATGTAACCTAACAGCATATTTCATATACAAATTGAGTAAAATATGTCCATGGAGCATAATGGTTGCAACAAGAAATATTTAAGCAATGCACTATTAATATGTGTATTAACATCATCAATATTTGTTTTTAAAGTAGATATTTAACAATGCATTAATGTTACTATTTTACTTCATAAATATGATACATATTAATACATAAATATACACTAATAAATACTATGGCAAAAATTAGGCAAGCCAAGGTACACTGGAAAGGAAACTGAAAATATACGTAAGACATCAATTACCAGCAATTCTATATATATTATGATTATAGACTAAAAGAATTCCAACTTCCAACAGTCTTTAAAGTTTCTATTCACTGGAGAATTTTGAAGTTTGAGCATGTTTGATGGAGATGCAGGGCCCTCAATCTACGATTTTTGCCGCCGAATATCGGCCCCATTCCCCCATCTAAAAAATGGAAAATTTCCCTCTTGGAGGTCTGCAAAAAAAATTACAAAAACATTAACAGGAAACCTAGTTAAGATGCCAATAATCGTCCGCATCACAAGTATAGCCATCTTGGTCTAGATCTTTACATCGCTAATATTTCATTGACACATGTTATGTGCGATAAACCATAAACCGATCCGTTCAACATCAAAGTGAAACAGTTTGACGTTATCAGCTTATATTGCGCGTGCCACCCATGACAACGTCCATTCACTGCTGTCGCTTTAATTAACATCTCGCCTGGAATCCGATCACCCCGCCCACTTGATCATGTGACCATGCGGTCTGGAAACCTCGACAAGCAGAAAACAAAATGGCGGCTATGCTTAGATTACGCGATATTCCGGATGATTTTGGAGAACATTTTTTGCCTTATAAATGTTTGCTACGTCAACGTATCCAGGGAAGAAAATTTGCTAATGAGTCATACATTGACTCTGTGCGAATTTTTAGGGGAAATGATGACGAAATCGACGTAAAGTCTCGTATCTTCCGCAGTCAAAGAAAGGGAGAAGATCCACATACTGTCAATTTGTCGATGTCAAAAACGGCAATTACGATCACACATTGCAGTTGTAAGGCAGGGTAAGTGCTTTCCTATTTGTGACACACATATTACGTTATGACTGACAGGATATGTTTGTAATTTTGTTGTAAAAAAATAACGATAACGACGATTCTCACATGTTATGATGATAGGGCTACTGTAATACAGATTTGTACGTGGTTGACATCATGTTGTATTACTCTCAATAAAGGGAAACACCTGAACTTAATGATAACATTGTTTACACTTCCAAGTTTAACACCAGCATATTTTCAAATATTAAAAGGCAGCAGTTTGATAACATCTCAGAATTATTATTAATTAATGAAGAATAATGTACATTATTTTATATCTTTGTGCAGGATTGCTGGAGAATGCGCTCATGTGTTGGCCGTGGTGTTGAAGCTAACCGACTGGATTTTGGATGGTCTTACGGAAGTACCAAGTCAGCCATCTAGTACCTCCTGTCCACAGCAGTGGGACAAGCCAAGGGGATCTAAGATCCCGGCTGAGCTAGTCTCGACCATGGTACTATCCCGGTCAACAAATGTGGACAGGAAAAAGAGACCTATGACAGCCATCTTCAATGACTACAGGTTGTTACCGTGTTGTTTTTAACATAAAAAATTAATAAACTCTAGTATGACTTTATTCACAATATGCAACATAATAATAAACATCATAATAAACATTGTACAGTCCAGTTTATTGTGGCCAAGTGCACGATAAAAACAAAAAGACTAACATATAAATCTAATTCTAATTTTGTTCGTTTTTCAGAAAAATCAGGCTTACAGAGAAAGACATCGGTCTACTTTCATCGTTAAAGGACACTCCTCTGGGGTACTTGGCCTGCAAACCAGAACAGACCATCATAACAGACCAAGGACCACAAGCCGTTGGCAGTACCCTTTCACACCAGGTAACATGTTAGTCTTGCACAAGCAATGGCATGAAGCCTGTCAAAAAGCAGCAACAGAACCATATTTGGTTTATAGACGGGAACAAACTTATTTCAATTTTATGGTCAACAATTTTAAACTTTTTAACCCTAGAAATGGTATGCTCTACATGTACACGGTGCCTGGCTATTTTCCTGGTTAATTTGACATCGCTGTCAGACATTTGACCTGATCCTGGAGCAAAAGGTGGCATGTACAATTTAAGTCCTAATTTTTCAACCTCCTCTTTAATTAAAAAACCCTTATCCACCCCTCTCTTTATTTTCCCACAGTCAATAAGTTGTTGAAGCATATCCAGGAGTCCTCATTGATTAGTAATTTCTTTATCTGAAATGGCACCGGAAAATAACATGGAAATAAATGTAAAAGAGCCTCTGGGGTCAACTCCAACCAAAGCCTTCAATGTTGTAGCAGATTTGTAGTCCGAGTAGCACTGGCTTTGGGAATGTAATGATGAGGGCCTTTCAAGTTTCATCTCTGTTCCGTCCAGTATAAGTAAAGTGTTCGGAAAGTCCTCTTTGTATTTCTTCGGCATTTTATCCACAATTATATCCCTGTCCGGCCAAATTGGTACTGAACCAAATCTGTAAAACATGTACACTACGTCTAGCGTGATTTCTGCCTTCTGCGACGCACCACCGTGATTCAGCCCAGCGTGACACACTACTATAGTCACCGCGATACACGTTGGAACACTGTGGAACGCGGTGATGTCGCCGTGGCGAATCGCGGTGACAGTCTCGATAAAAATTGTTGATAAGAAATCGACGTGGATCGCGGTGATTTTAGCGAGTCATAATTTCACATTGAGCTTTTTAAAAAATATTTTACGTTTTATTTCAGGTACGACCAAGAACATGGTTTTCGGAAAATACGGAACATTATGACAAAACGGGAAAATGAAAATATGCGTCAGTCAAATCACAAAGACCTCATCAAATTCGTTGTCCGATTCTATGACAAATCTTTGCATTTTTAATATGACTATCAAAACAATTGATTAACATGTCGGTAAAAAACGTGATTTTATACACCTTTGTTCTCTGTAAAAGTTCGAAAGGCAGAGCTATGCACGTGCTTTTTCATAATAGGACGATTGCCACTGAGTAACAAACACGCGATTGGTTAAGCATGTCGCTTCTCTAAACAAAAGAAGCCAATTTTATCGCCGAGAAAGGTGTTATTTTATGGTTTCTTGTCGGCTGTACTTTGAAGACATCAAACTGTCAATTCACGCAGATTGCGAATTTTCGCGAGACTTGTATTAATGCCCTTGACTCTTTGTTTACGATTTCACAACACAACTGCGAACATGGAAAAAAGATTAAAGTTGCAAACAGTGATTATATTAATTGGTAAGTATAGGTTAATAGAAGACGATTTGTACTTTGCGAATAGTATACGGTCTGAAATATCGAACTGTACTTGTTCATTCACATGTACCTGTATTTCACCGCGACCCACCGCGACCGCAGTGGTCCACCGTGAGATTGATTTCCCAATAACGCCCGCGGTGCTCACCCACTATCACCGCGATTCTATCGCGATGGAACCACCTTTTAATCGCGGTGATTTTCCACGCTGACGAAAAATTGTCCACGGTGGGTCTGTGTTTTAGGCAGAAATCACGCTAGACGTAGTGTAGTTTATCCAGTTTCTAAATAGAGCACCTGCGTCGGTAGGGCTGATATTGAAGAGATTCGCAATGTGTTGGAACTGCAGGTTTAGTCTCAGTTTGATCAGTGTCAACAGCAGCTGGTCTTCCAATTTCATTTTTTTAATACTTGAAATTGATCTTGGAAAATCAAATGGACATTCATTCGAAGTGGGTACCACGAACTGAAAGATGGTCAAAAATTTCAAATAAACAAAGCCCGTGTAGTACTGGAAGTTTTTTCCCTTCATTGTTCTAAGATACTCAACTGAAAAAAGTTGTCTGTTTACGGGTGATTCTACACTAGTGGTGAAAATAGGGGTGTGCCCAAATTCTATCATTTGTTACTGTTTTTTGTAAATGAAAATCAAATTTACTTTTAATCAGCGGTTTGCAGATAGTTCAGAGAGATATAAAAACATAATATATTGTTACATTTGATTTAAATGTTGTTTCTTTTTTTAAGTTTTGCTCCACAATTTTCGGAATTTTACGACCGGAAAATGGGACATGACAATGGTGTGCATACTTGTCGTCCTCTGTGGAAGACAGTATCTGTACTTTGTTCAAACTTGAACTAGATATCTTTTAATAAGAGGTGATAGAAGAAGGGCAAACTAAAAAAATGTGACCAAATCAAAGAAAAATTTGATTAAAAGTTAATTGAAAATATCCGTAACTCTTGTTACCATGGTGTCCTGTTAATGGTCCAAATTGTAGGCAGTTTATTGTAGCTCTTTAAAATAATTTTATGTTTTTTTTTCTCGTTTTTTCCATTATTTGCGGTGTTCTTATATTGATTTGACATGTTTGGATTAAATCAAGATGACAGTGTTGCCTTTATTGAGATTTTAAAAAAAGAAGTAAATTCGTGTCCTATTTGTAACGATCGTTCGGATGGTTGTAAAAATACTAGACCGAATTGGTAAAGGTTTTATACCGTACCGTGAAAAAACGCATGTGCACATTAATCGATGATGATTTAAACCAGTTCAGTGACGTCATTCAATATGGCTGAAAATAACATGGAACCTGTCGGGTCCAAAAAAGAAACGAGCGTTACAGGTAACGATCGAACAAATTTAAACTGGTAATGCATGCATTTAATGTGGAAATGAATGTCTTCTTCTGTACTATAATGCGATTAACGATCTCTGCTTAGTTTTTAATATATGGACTGCACTTTAGTCACACAATCTTTCGACATCCGGACATGTTTGTATTCAATTGGATACAAACTCAGAGCACACTCGTTACTGTTAGACACCAAATTCTGTCGTCCATTAAAATTAGTAACAGTCGTGCGTGGTAAACGCTAGATAATTGGTATAGCAAGCAGCAAATATCAGCAGTATTCATGTTACAAACAAATGGAATATTTTACAAAACATTTTTGGAAAATTTAAAGAGTTAAGTACAGTGAGAATATAGAAAATGTTGTTTTTAAGAACTCTTGTTACATTTGGACACCACATATCTGTAACTCATGTTACAGTGGATTCCATAAGTCTACAAAATGTAACGAGCGTTACACATCTTTAGCAAAGGAATAGTTTCTGGTTTGCACAATTATGGATTTTATGCCATGTGTTGAAATATTGTGTGAAAAGTTGTGCTCTGAAAAAAATTACACGCACAAAGAAGGGAACAGACAATTCTCGCAAAAGTTCTGAGGAAACTACCGACTCACCTAGTGAGATGAATGCTCAGTGTGGGGATTCAGAGCTTGTGATCGACTTTGATGATGTTGATGACGACTACAACAAAAGTTCGGTGAACGATAGCCTGATCGATGACTTTGTACTCTCCTTGTTAGAGTAAGTAAAAAAGGAAATTTGTTTGTTTCCGTGTAAGATATCCATGTATTTAATTTTGACATCTCGTGAACACCAAAGGTAATTACACTTGTGGCTTCGCCACTTAAAATAGTCATATAGTCCCTAGTCTATTTATAATCTTGGCATTCAGCATATCATCCTGTTGCTAATTGCTTTTTACTTGTCAATTTCAGCTTCGCTGATGATCCCATATTACCTGCCCTACCACAGACGCATATCCCAGAAGACAAATTAACAGACAAGCCAGCAGAACCTAGGTAACTATGAACTTCCACTAATTCTGTTCAGTCAAATATTCCCTAGTCTATTTTATAATTTTGGCATTCAGCAGATACTCCTGTTGGTATGAAATATGACTAAAATTGTTTTTTATTTGTCAATTTCAGTTTGGTTGATTTCATACATTTATTTGATAGATAATTACTGTTATTTGAAACAAATCCCAAGTGCATGCAAACATATTTTTCTTATGGTATGTTTTCAGGGTTGACAGCGATACCAGTCCCTCTGTTTCCCCCAGTACAGAGAGCGAGAAGACCGAGGTAGCTGTTACAGACTTGACAGGACAAGCTTTGGTCTGCACAGTTCTTTCCTTGCCTGTATCATCAGAACCACAGTAAGTTTAAAAATGTCTAAACTGCATTTGATTTCACACATTTGATTGATCTATAATTACTGTTATTTGAAACCAATCCCAACAAGTGCATGCAAACATATTGTTCTCATGGTATGTTTTCAGGGTGACAGCCATACCAGTACCGTTGATCCACATGATACAGACGAGGATGAGAAGGTGGAAGTAGCCAACCTTAATTATTCAGCCACTGTGTCTGTTGCAGACAGCACCCAATCCACATCCTTGAAACCACAGTAAGTGCTAGTGTGGTTACCTTCCGGTTTAATCTATTGTGTGTACATTGCAAAATTTTGCAGGATCTACAGTAACCATATTTTTTTCATCTGTCAAAATGCTTGGCCATAAAAATCATGTTTTCGTTTTACATATATATATACTGACCGCCGTAATTAATACGACTGAAATATTGTTGAAGGCGACGTAAAACCCGTGCCAGTGCGAAACACTTTACCTTTCTAAATATAAAGTTAGACTAAAATGACAACACATGACATAATTCAGTATCTATAGTAAACAGTTAACTTAAAAATATTCTTAGGTATCAGTCTGGAGACTTTGTAACAGTCAGTCATGGGTCTTCGTTATTGCCAGCAGTTGCAAGCATTGTTGGAGTGTTCTTGTTGAATTTAAAACTGTATGTTGTTGTTTGATATCAAACATTTTAGTTTAAACTTACAGAAGTTTCTTGTTGATTTTTGTTTTGTTTGAACTGTTTCAATTTCTTGTTCATTTTCTTTCAAACCTTTATCTTCAGAAAATAATTGAAAATTTCAAAATTTAAGAGACTAAGAAAATTGAATTTTAGTTCTAGGGATTGAACTCACAAATATAGAGTACAGCTTTGAATTTTTTTTTAATAATTGCAAATATTCAGAATTATGAATAAAATATGGCTGAACATGGTATTGTTATGTATTATCCACAACGGAAATAAGAAACATGACATTCCATTTAGTTTCATTTCACATTTACACTCAGTGGTCAGTATTTGTTTGTAAATGTAACCTGAATCTTGTTCAGTCCATTTCAATAATAAGAAAACGAGTAAGTAGTTCCACTGGTTAACTATAGTAATAGTTACATTTCCAACCAAAAACTGACTTAAATGTATATTCATGAAATTTTCACATCATTTTAAAGGCATACTGTTACCATATATGTTTCCTTTCCAGACTCAGACAGACAGACTGACTTTATTTATAAACATGATGGTTCGGTAGTCAGAGGTTGCTGTAGACAGTCACTGCCTTGCCTAGATGTCTCCATTTTTTGATAACTGCTTTTGTTTATCATTTAAGGTGGATGAATGGCCATGGGTCAGATTTTTCAAGAAAGCTAAGAAGATGTGGACTTTGAATGCAATTAAACACACAGTCCTTGAAAGCGACATCAGGAATAAGCTGGAGCCTCCAGATATTCTCCTGTGCGGAACCAGGCTTCTATACAAGTTTTCAGGTATAAATTTGTAAAAGAGGTACAATGGACTTTTCCTCTTTTAATTAACCTTTGAACTGACGTAAAATTCATACCATATTTCATCTTGTTGATTTTCTTTTCCTCAAGCATATAGAATATCAAGTAAACCAGAACTAGTAGGTGTGGGCTGTGCTGCATATTTCATAACTGTTGATAAACAGTATAGATCAAACCAAGTCTATTGACTTCGGACTCTGCTTGCTTTCTTATCATTGCTTTTGAATGCCCCCCCCCCCCCCCTCCACTCTCGGAATTTACATCTTTGGTAGACAGCAGATTGTCTAATATTTAATAAATTTAAGTTGATACGCTTATTAATGTCATAAAACATATTCCATGTATGTTATCTATTTATCTTTTCAGATGAAGCATGGAAGTGACAAGTTCTTGTTCTGAAACTTGATCTGTTTTGAATTGTTTGATTGTATAGAAAATTAACCATTCTGTGCAAACATTAAATTATCTTGTAAACCGATCTATCTATATAGATCAATAAAATATTGTCTGAGACACACAAGATACTGATCAAATTCATGATTTTACTTACTTGATAACGTTTTGAAAAACTTGAGTGACATTTATGTAATTTGTTGAAATTCCATAATTTTGAAATAACTGCATCGGCTGTCTGGTGTGTTTCTTCCCAATATCACAGAAAGTAAACTTATCAACTTCTGGTTCAATCATCTATTTTGAATGGTTTGAATAATAAGTTCTTTCATGTAAAAAGTTTCCACTACTCTGCCTCTGACATTAATTATTTTAAATTGAAATAAATGGGAATAGTGATTACATGTATCACCAGAAGTTACAAAGTTTACTTGTCGTGAATGTTGTTTGTGACCCTTTTGCTTTTGTCACATTGTTTTCAAAAGTCTGCTGCAGACACGTCAAAAGTCGCCTGTGTAAGGAATGGGTTAAACGAAACAGCAGCTATGGTGAGCCCCAAGGCCCCTTTACACTAGGGTTGCCTTGTTAACCAACCATTCACCAAAATTACAGTATGATGACAAAATGAATGATGGGTGAATGGTTAGGGGACGTCTTAGTAGTCTTTTCTTACAAAACTGCAACTTCAAATTTTATGTTGCTTTTCTAGGCTACTAAGACATTCCCAACCCAATGCGATGATGTGTGAGAATGATTTTGTTGGCAAGCTAAGTGAGAACTAAGTACTTAAATGTCTCATTTTGCTGGTACTTTCAGATTGTTAACGAAATCAATTTAAAAATCATTAATATAAACTGAAATGTTGTTGACTATGTAGATAGTAACCATTTCCTAAAATAATTTATAACTTGCAAAATGAAAAAACCAACTCCTATGCATTTGTTTCAAAGCCAAATAGCATAAAAGCTTAAAAAGTGGAAGCTAATTATGTAACGCTTGTTACATGGTGTCCTTGTGTGTTAATATAATGTCTTAATCACATACAGCAATGCTTTGTAGATTATGAATAATTATATATTATAATTTTAGAAGCCTTGTCTGTTGTGAATATTTAAGAAGATAGGCTTTTAAACTAGAATTTTCATACTAGTGCTTTTGGACACCACGTAACAAGCATTACAAAGTGTCCATTGTAACACACGTTACAGATTTTGTATAATATTTAAAAATGAGGCGAATGGTCTTGCATAGCAGTATCATACACCATTCTTTAAAATTGTTAAAAATAGCCATTCCATGTGTATGTTGTTCTTTTATAATCAGAATAGCACTTTTTTTTTTCAAACTTTTCTGATGGTGATAAATGGCAGAGCTAGAGTGTAAAAATACAGACAAATAATTTCAAATGAAATGTGCAAAAACTGACTTCCTTAGGGGGTTGACCTTAATGATAATCTAGTATATTATCATTTTGTAGTTATACATACCAAAATAAGCAGTACAAGTGATCAAATCCACATAAAATTGGACACCATGTAACAAGCGTTACATTTTAGACAGGGGTATATATAATGGCATGAAAAAAAAAATTTGGGCCAAAAGTTATCTCTTGGACACATGTTTGTGAAAGAGTGATTATTTTACTAGCAGAAAAAAGTAAGAAACAGCATGATTGTCATTGTTTGGAATTTAACATCAATGTCCCACTTTTGTGACCACTAGTGTGGAATCACCCTTACAGATTCTTTTGTTGTTTTTTTCATTTGTTTCCTTAGTGAACTATTCACTCTTGTTAGCTCTTCATTTCTCAGCACTTGGTCAGCCATTTTTCGGTGCAAAGTTGCTTGAACAGCTTGCAGTTGTTGTTTCAAAGCCTGGTTTTCTGCTGTTAGGGCCAACATCTCCAGAGGAGAAACATCTGAAAACAGAAAAATAAAGTTATAAAAAACAAATTATTTCAAATAATTTTTTTTTCAGATACCACTTATCCAGCAAGTAGACAATGTGTTGAGCCAAACCGAAGAATGTGGAACCCTTGAACTGCCTGCACAACCTGATGTGAATTTGGACATTGCAACTGAGCATCTTGACAACATGAAACATGTAAGCGTGACGCAAGACGAGGCTCTAGCGATTGAACTCAACACTCGTGACCAGCGTTCTTGTGCTGTTTGGTCTGCAGAAAGATAAAAAAGAATCACGGCCTCAAACTTCGGACGGCTCATGCTCAGAAAGTCAGCAATCAGCGAGAAGTTTATAGATAGCATCACCAAATCAAAAGTGTTCACCTCAGCATCTACCAGCTATGGCATAGCGAATGAAAGAATTGCACGGAACATGTATAGAAAAAAGACAAACAACCATGTGCACGACTGCGGATTGTTTGTAAATCCGAAGTTTCCATGCATCGGAGCCACGCCAGACGGCAAAGTATGTGATGGTGGTCAGACAGGAATTTTTGAAATTAAGTGTCCATTTTCTGTTCGCAATATGACTATTGCAGATGCGGTAGATCAAAATAATGCAAAAAAAGATTTCTTCTGAATCACAGATGGAGAGAACATTGCTTTGAGTAAGACACACCCTTACTGGTTCCAAGTTCAAGGACAATTGCTTGTTACGGGGGCAGAGTTTTGTGACTTTGTTACTTACACGAGACAGGACTTGTTCATAACAAGAATATTGCCTGACAAAGATGCCATGGAAAATATTCTTTCAAAGATGTGCCACATGTACACAAAGTATCGTGTTAAATAGTTACCTTTTTTTTCATCGGTTTGTGTCTATGCATGATGGGAATGTGGTTTGGGGTCTGCGTTTTCATTGTTCTCACTGTAAATAAAATGTACCTATACATTATTATGTGTGTAAGATATGCCATTTTTGTCGTTGATATAGTGTATTAACATGCTCTGTGTTGGTTATTCGCAATATATATATGCTGCATTACGGGCTTACAAGTTCTGATATTACATTGTTTTTATTGTTTACATGTAAAGATAATACAATATTTGAACCACTGATGTGTTTATTAAAATTTATACCTTGTATTAATTTCTTGTTCAAGATTTCTTCTTCTCTTCCTTGGTACATGGTCATCTACTGGCAGTCTCTTTAATAGCCGTCTGGCTGGTGTGACTGTGTGGCCCAAGGCTTCTATAGGCAATGGGTCAGGGAACTGATCTGTTGGTTTGCCTTCTTGGAAATGCTATAACAATACAAACGCAATACTGGGATCTGGGCATTAAATTAATAAAACGACCAAATTTTACCACACTGGACATCAAATAACTACGAAATAAAAAATGGATGAATATCTGTTGTATTTTTCTAGAGCTACTGAGTAATGTTGCCACGTTTTTATTTTACACTTACGTCAACATAACACTGCAATCATCGGACAAAGCTAGAAAACCTTTAATCTGTTCTGTGTCATAAAAATGGCCATGTTTACATCCCTCCATATTTGGAAATGTTACAACACGTGCAGCATAAATTAATACAAGACCGAATTCTATTAGTCATACATGACCTCATAGGTTTTTTATAACTGTTATTCGATTGCTAAAAATAACTACTCAAGCGTCTTTCTAAAAGCAAAATACTAAACCGTATAGTAAATCAAAGGGTTAAAAATGACAAATATACCTTTGTACAGACAAACATGTGGTAATTGTCGTTGACAGTGTTGACATTAAGTTGATCGTGGGGACGACCGCAGGCCTTTATCCATCTCTTACACTTGTCGAGATCACGTTTTGGCTCGGAAATGCTATAAATTCAACTCCTCCAGCTAATCTCTCTGGATACCGACTGTCCGAGTTGCATAAACCCCATTGACACCATTTAACCATATTTTATTTACGTTAATTTCAAGGAAAATAACAAAACATGTAGAACAATAGTGTGAACCTGGACATTCAGCTTGTCGAGGAAAATGGCGGACAAATCGTTGGCAACCGGCTCCCCGAATTATCGATCGCTGATTGGTCGATCGATATTTAGATAAGAATTTGATTGACGGGTGGCGAGATGTTAATTAGCAGTCGAATTACACCTTGTCCATGTGGAGGGTATACACAGTACCTGTATGTTATAAATCAATACTGACCTATCTGAACGACAATAACGTTATCGATACGGCAAAAGTGTTTTTTTGTTTAAGAGGAAATGTTAACTGCACATCGATGGCGATAAAAAATTTGGTTGGTATGCGCTTCAAAACTTTATTCAAAAGTAAAGATCTCACAGTTCTCTACGCTACAAAGTTTTTATATGGCCATCAATACATCCATGCGGATGACGGGACGTTGTACATGTCAGCATAAATTTGGCGCGCTTTTCTAGCCGAACAAAGGCTTTTCCTGAAGTACATGTGTATTTTAACTGTAAATAAAATTTGTGTTTATGACGTGTGAGCAGTAAAATTCGGATAGGTATTTCACATTTCGATTCAGTATATGTGTTGTGATAACTGATTTAAAATTAATTACAAGGAACTATATAGTATTTTATATTATACAGATAGAATATTTTACACATGGATATAACACATTATGGATGTAAACAACAATGAAAAAGTGATTTAATTATATTTACCTTTTGAGATAGCGAAAATAGGCTTGTGTTTACATGTATATGCACATGAATGACCTGACAAGCTATATTGCGATTGCGATCCATGGACCCCGCGAAACGTGATATAATGGAGTTGTAGTGTATTTCCATTTTCGGTCTCCTAATTGAATACATTAAATAAATTTATAATTTAAAAAGCGGGACTGAAAATTACTTTTACAAAAAAATATGTGTTGCATATTGAATTATATTAGTTTCATATCTCCATTATAAAATCGTGCTGGGCTAGAAAAACACGCGAACTATTTATTAACGCCGCCGAAATCACTAACAACTCGTGGAAATGATGCATGTATAGCTGCAATGTTACATGTATACCGCAGCCTAGTCCAAATTTTAAGCATTATCGGTAGATTCTGAGCTATGATTTTTGTGCTTAAAAATAATTAACGTTATATTGATAGAAGTTTCATTTGCTGTACATATTACATGAGGTTTTTACCAAACTAAAATTAGACACGAGTTTGTTCGGGTTGAGTTAGTTTTCAAATCAGTTAATCTGTAAAAACTTCCATATAATAATATTCCCCCGGTAAGTAAAAATTCCCCCTCCAGAGGGCGGTGGGCCCCTTCAACCAAAACTTATTGAGGGCCCTGAGATGCGACATCAGAATCTAACAAACGTTTTTTACATGGAGTATTTACGTCTGAATTTGCCATTTTGACAAGTGAATTTTCATTTTCAAATTCAACATTTCATACCAATTGTGGTAACAAACTGTTTAATTATGGACTTTTGCTTATTTAATCCAGGGACCTATTTGTTTTTATAGGTCCCTGTTTAGTCATGAACGTCAGCGTGTTGAAAACACTGCATACTTATGTTTTGATTTCTAATTATCGTTTGATCTCGTCCTTAATCTGTTACAAACATTGCACTATTCTATTAATTGCCGGTATCGACGATTAAAGAAAAAGCAATTTAAATGCCAATCTAATGTCCTTGGGCCATATAATCAGTCGCACGATATGCATTCACTTTCACGCTTCAGTTAATTCATTCGTACCGCTTGCATCACTAAAAATCAATACATGCACGATAGCTGTTGAGGATTACCGAGTCAGCAAGACCGCATAGGCTAAAATGGCGCTTACATCATTTCACTAGTAAATGATTCAGACAAAGAACGCTGTCGCCAGAAAAATCACCAAACTTGAAAATTTGTCGCCACTTTTGAGATTTTGTCGCATTTGGCGACATTGGCAATCGCCAGCGCAAACCCTGCCAGATCACACCAGTAACACTAGAGTTATTGCCCCTTTTTCATGCAAAAAAGTGAAAAAATGCTTTTTTCCAACATATAGACTTTATTTTCCATCCAATCTTAACAAAACTTTCACAGTTTGTATATGACCATCAGATCTCAGCAGACGCCAAAAATGGGTCAGTTTGTGTTTCTGGAGTTATTGCCCCTTGTTTATGAAAAATATACAAAAATGGACATTATTCAGGATATAGACTTCATTTTTGTCGAATCTACCTATCTTGCACAGTTTGTCTATGACCATGAGATTACGGTTGAAGACAAATATAAGCAAGATCGGACCAGAAACACCAGAGTCATTGCCCTTTGTTTGTGAAAAAAAATGCAAACATGGACATTATTCAGGAAAGAGACTTCGTTTTTCATCCAATCTTCATCAATCTTCCACACTTTGTCTATGACCTTAAGATTACAGGTCAAGCTAAATAAAAACACAATCGGGCCAGAAACACCGGAGTTATTGCCCTTTATTTGTGAAAAAAAAATATATAAATGGACATTATTCGGGATAGAGACAAAATATTTTATCCAGTCTTCACCAACTTTGCACAGTTTGTCTATGAGTATAACCATAAGATTACAGGTCAAGTTGAATAAAAACAAAATCGGGCCCGAAACACTGGAGTTATTGCCCTTTATTTGTGAAAAAAAATAAAAAAAGGACATTATTGAGGATAGAGACTTCATATTTTATCCAATCTTCACCAATCTTGCACAGTTTGTCTATGACCATAAAATTAAAGGTGAAGTCCTATATAAGCAAAATGGGGCCAGAAACACCGTATTTATAGCCCTTTGTGAAACAAATATACAAAAATGGACATTATTCATGATCGAGACTTCATTTTTCATCCAATCTTCACCAATTGTGCCTAGTTTGTATATGAACCTTTAGATAATAGGTGAAATCGAATATAAGCATGTTTGGACCAGAAACACCAAAGTTATTGCCCCTTGTGTGTGGAAAAAAATGTCATTAAGTTGTCAGTGATTGGCTTGCATACACGATTTTTCATTCAATGTTGACCAAACTCACACAGTTTGCATGTGACCATAACAGTTTATTGATAAAATTTGATTTCCGACAGTGACAAACCTTGCATGCAGTTATTTATACATGCAACATTGATGGCTTCAGAGCCTGCATTAGCATCATTTATCATCATTGGACAGAAAATTATCAAAGAGAAAGCAAAACTTGACCTTATAGCACAGCCATCGGCCATCGTAATTATGGAATTGCGACTAGTTCTCCAAAACTGTCTGTGAAAAAGACTTCTAAATCTACTGTTTCTGCATTTTCCAGAATTGTCACTGACTGAATAAAAAAAATGTGTTTAATGTATTAACAATGTTTTAATCGTTACAACTAGGGATGGGACCGAATACTGAAATCAATATTCGAATATTCGTTTTAGGTATTAGAATATATTAGAATATTCGTTTTGTAAATACTACTATATACGGCACTCTGTCCGAATATTTGCCTATCCGAAATATGTATACTGCGTGTACGTAGTTGCTTTACCTTGTTTCAGTGGTAAATATAACTTAGTGAGTGTTAGGCAAATATCAAGAAATGTAAGATATTGTTAAATGTATTGTTAATTAATTTGTTAATCGTTCCATTTTTTTACCTGGTCAACAAATTTAAATAACAATGCCATTACATGGCAGCAATTAGGACTCATGTTTCAATCCAACTTATATAACATCTCCGATTTGGTTTACACAAGTACCTTTCACAGAAGCAACTAAGCCAAAGGATGTTGGCCATCTAAATGGTTCAGTAATTAGATGTGGTTCCTTTGTACACACATTTCTCATTACATAGATTACACCATACTGGGTTTTGTCTAATGACCGCATCAAGTACTTCCAAGCACCCGCCGGTGGCATTGTTTATTAATCAAGACTCTTGTATAATATACGGTGTTGATATAATGGAGAATAATTTACAAGTGACGTATATTAAGATTGAGCAGATCATGCTAATTTTGTTAAAGAAATTGATTGTCTGATAATGGATTCATTTTGATTCGTGGCCCTTGTAAAGGCGTGGCACCCCCTGCCAATTATCAATTGTCGTTAATTGGACATGTTTCGCATGTGTTGTAAAAACGTTACACTGCCCCCAGCTAGGCAGGAAATACGACTGGAATTCATGTTAACTTTGCAATCAAACTGGAAAGATCATGATTTCTTTAAAGAAATTTTGTTCTTTAAAGAAATTTAAATCGAATATTCGTATTCATTTTTTTATTAGCACACCTGAGCACAACGTGCTCATGGTGAGCTTTTAGGATCGCCTTTTGTCCGTCGTTCGTCGTGTGTCAACATTTTCATTCAAAGAACATCTCCTAAACCACTGGGCAGATTTTCATCAAACTTCACAGGAATGATCTTTGGGTGACCTCTTTCAAAATTGTTCAAATCTTTCCGGTCCGCTGCATATGTAGGTCACCAGAGCTCAAAATAGATTTAAAAACTGAAAAGTTTAAAAATCTCTGAAACTACAAGGCTCGGAGCTTTCATATTTGATATGTGACATCCTCTAGTGGTCTTCTACAAAGATTGTTCAAATGATGCCCCTGGGATCAAAACTGGCCACACCCCGCAGGGTTGGCATGAATCACCCGCCCCCAGGTTTTCCCGGCGGGTTTTACCGGTGTTTCCCGGTCAATACTCTGAAAGTGGGCAATACTGGGCAATACTATTTTTTCTTGAGTTAATATAAAGTTTTAATTGTTTTTATCAGCCTAAATGCTCAGTTAACTTATTTCATAAAGAAAATGACTTATTTTTAGTTTTGCAGATATGCATATATAGTTACAGTATTTTTTAAGTGCCGGCACATATCCACTGGTCAACACTTATTCATCCTTCTTTATTACTTGCATTGAACTGCTCTGTATTGTTAACAATAAAACATAGGGAGACATTCTCTGGATAATAATGCCAGCCTGGTGAATATTATTATCTGGTAATGGGCAATACTGAAGATTACTGGACAAATCACTTTTATGTTCTATTTTCATTATTTACTTTCTTTTTTTTTTCACTTTAAAAGCAAGATTAATAATGATGAAACCAAGAATAATTATTATTTGTATGGTTACAGAACTGAATTATACTGATCAACAATTAACAGCAGGAATCAGTCACTTAAGTTGACAATCAATGCATGTTTCTGCAGCCTTTGTCTGGCCCCGCATTGAGATAGGTCTAATGTTATTAAAGGGTTCCAGTTTAATTGTTTGTTGAGCACTTGAATCTTTCAATCAATTTTTGTGTTTGTTTTAAGGGACTATGTCATCGAAAAGGGTCTCAAGGGGGCAATTTCTTAAAAAAATATATAATTCAGATATTAATACTGACATATAATAATGGTTAAAACAGGGTATATATTGTGAAACAAGAGTGCACACATTCTGAGATAAAAATCAATTTATAATATGGGTTGTGTTTGTTTGGCCCTTTTAATGTTTACATTTTGACATCAGAATTGTGAGCATTTTGTATAACCGTAGTTTACAAACGCCTCCTTACCAAGCATGATAGCGCAGTTGGTTAAAGCGCTGTCTATTGTCATTTCTTTGTATGGCTCCTAATTCGTGAGTTCCATACCCGCTTGGGGTTTTATTTTTTTCACTAATTTGTTTTTATCAAATATCTTATTGTATATTATATTATTTTTATTTATTTAAAGCGCATTTCTATCAAATAGTATAACTTATTGTGCAATAAGCCAATTTTAAGTCTTCGTCGTATCTGGGTTTTAAGTCTTCGTCGTATCTGGGTTGCCCGATGCCCGGGACAAGTAGACTTGATTTCGGGGTAGCAGAAAATGCCAAATGCTTGCCCGATAGGAATAGTGTTTTCATAGGCGTTATATAATGTGTGGACAAAGAAAATTCATTCTAAATAGCATTTTAGGTTTGTTTTTCTTTAAAAAAAACAACAACATACAAAACCCGTTGTATTATTGGAATCTAGTATTTACACATAAACATATGACGTCATCATGCTGTGTGGTGTTCATTATTGTGTAAAAGCTTATTGAAATATAGACAATTGATCGCAGTCGACTAATGACGTCATCATGCTGTGTGGTGTTTATTATTGTGTAGAAGCTTATTGAAATATAGACAATTGATCGCAGTCGACTAATGACGTCATCATGCTGTGTGGTGTTTATTATTGTGTAAAAGCTTATTGAAATATAGACAATTGATCGCAGTCGACTAATGACGTCATCATGCTGTGTGGTGTTTATTATTGTGTAAAAGCTTATTGAAATATAGACAATTGATCGCAGTCGACTAATGACGTCATCATGCTGTGTGGTGTTTATTATTGTGTAGAAGCTTATTGAAATATAGACAATTGATCGCAGTCGACTAATGACATCATCATGCTGTGTGGTGTTCATTATTGTGTAAAAGCTTATTGAAATATAGACAATTGATCGCAGTCGACTAATGACGTCATCATGCTGTGTGGTGTTCAATATTGTGTAAAAGCTTATTGAAATATAGACAATTGATCGCAGTCGACTAATGACGTCATCATGCTGTGTGGTGTTTATTATTGTGTAAAAGCTTATTGAAATATAGACAGTTGATCGCAGTCGACTAATGACGTCATCATGCTGTGTGGTGTTTATTATTGTGTAGAAGCTTATTGAAATATAGACAATTGATCGCAGTCGACTAATGACGTCATCATGCTGTGTGGTGTTCATTATTGTGTAGAAGCTTATTGAAATATAGACAATTGATCGCAGTCGACTAATGACGTCATCATGCTGTGTGGTGTTCATTATTGTGTAGAAGCTTATTGAAATATAGACAATTGATCGCAGTCGATTAATGACATCATCATGCTGTGTGGTGTTCATTATTGTGTAAAAGCTTATTGAAATATAGACAATTGATCGCAGTCGACTAATGACGTCATCATGCTGTGTGGTGTTTATTATTGTGTAAAAGCTTATTGAAATATAGACAATTGATCGCAGTCGACTAATGACGTCATCATGCTGTGTGGTGTTCGTTATTGTGTAGAAGCTTATTGAAATATAGACAATTGATCGCAGTCGACTAATGACATCATCATGCTGTGTGGTGTTCATTATTGTGTAGAAGCTTATTGAAATATAGACAATTGATCGCAGTCGACTAATGACATCATCATGCTGTGTGGTGTTCATTATTGTGTAAAAGCTTATTGAAATATAGACAATTGATCGCAGTCGACTAATGACATCATCATGCTGTGTGGTGTCCATTATTATGTAAAAGCTTATTGAAATATAGACAATTGATCGCAGTTGACTAATGACGTCATCATGCTGTGTGGTGTTCATTATTGTGTAGAAGCTTATTGAAATATAGACAATTGATCGCAGTCGACTAATGATGTCATCATGCTGTGTGGTGTTCATTATTATGTAGAAGCTTATTGAAATATAGACAATTGATCGCAGTCAACTAATGACGTCATCATGCTGTGTGGTGTTCATTATTGTGTAGAAGCTTATAGAAATATAGACAATTGATCGCAGTTGACTAATGACGTCATCATGCTGTGTGGTGTTTATTATTGTGTAAAAGCTTATTGAAATATAGACAATTGATCGCAGTCGACTAATGACGTCATCATGCTGTGTGGTGTTTATTATTGTGTAGAAGCTTATTGAAAAATAGACAATTGATCGCAGTCGACTAATGACATCATCATGCTGTGTGGTGTTCATTATTGTGTAAAAGCTTATTGAAATATAGACAATTGATCGCAGTCGACTAATGACGTCATCATGCTGTGTGGTGTTCATTATTGTGTAAAAGCTTATTGAAATATAGACAATTGATCGCAGTCGACTAATGACGTCATCATGCTGTGTGGTGTTCATTATTGTGTAAAAGCTTATTGAAATATAGACAATTGATCGCAGTCGACTAATGACGTCATCATGCTGTGTGGTGTTTATTATTGTGTACTGAAATATAGACAATTGATCGCAGTCGACTAATGACGTCATCATGCTGTGTGGTGTTTATTATTGTGTAGAAGCTTATTGAAATATAGACAATTGATCGCTGTCGACTAATGACATCATCATGCTGTGTGGTGTTCATTATTATGTACAATCTTATTGAAATATAGACAATTGATCGCAGTCGACTAATGACATCATCATGCTGTGTGGTGTTCATTATTATGTAAAAGCTTATTGAAATATAGACAATTGATCGCAGTCAACTAATGACATCATCATGCTGTGTGGTGTTCATTATTGTGTAGAAGCTTATTGAAATATAGACAATTGATCGCAGTCGACTAATGACATCATCATGCTGTGTGGTGTTCATTATTGTGTAGAAGCTTATTGAAATATAGACAATTGATCGCAGTCGACTAATGACATCATCATGCTGTGTGGTGTTCATTATTGTGTAGAAGCTTATTGAAATATAGACAATTGATCGCAGTCGACTAATGACATCATCATGCTGTGTGCTGTTCATTATTATGTAAAAGCTTATTGAAATATAGACAATTGATCGCAGTTGACTAATGACGTCATCATGCTGTGTGGTGTTCATTATTGTGTAGAAGCTTATTGAAATATAGACAATTGATCGCAGTCGACTAATGATGTCACAATGCTGTGTGGTGTTCATTATTATGTAGAAGCTTATTGAAATATAGACAATTGATCGCAGTCGACTAATGACATCATCATGCTGTGTGGTGTTCATTATTGTGTAGAAGCTTATTGAAATATAGACAATTGATCGCAGTTGACTAATGACGTCATCATGCTGTGTGGTGTTCATTATTGTGTAGAAGCTTATTGAAATATAGACAATTGATCGCAGTCGACTAATGACATCATCATGCTGTGTGGTGTTCATTATTGTGTAGAAGCTTATTGAAATATAGACAATTGATCGCAGTTGACTAAACGCTTCTTTGTTAAAAGCTTAATAAGAAGACTACTTTAGTTGAAAGGGCAATTTTGGAGTACGTGCCAGTTTGTCTGAAATTGAAGTTTGCATATATTTGCATTGTTGTCGGTTATTAACAAATATATAAATAAGTAATGTAGCTCTATTTTGAATTATAAAATTTAAAAAACGCATGCTGTTTGAAAGTGAAACTGCATTTAAAACTGTTTTTTGGTAGGAACTATTTTGGAACTACTTTCGTCAAATGTAGCATGCAGTTTAATAAGGGAAAGTCCGAGAGCGAAATAGCTGATTGCTGCAACCTGCTCCTTTTTATCTTCGCTCTGCTTCCCTCTGGGTTGGTTAACACTGAAATGTTCAATATCTTTTAAAATACAATTTAGTTTGCAAATACTTAATAAATAGACTTTGTTTTAAAACCTTAATTAGAAGCATTTAAGTGAGTAACCAATTTATTAGAAAATATCAACAAATTGATCCAGCTTTCCACGCTGCTCCTTATTAGTAGAGCCTTTTTGGACCCTATATATTTCCCTGTTTATCTTTTTAATCACATTGTGACGCATGATGCACAAAATAGTACGATCGAACCTTATGTATTTTGAGGGAGAACAACAAAAACAAGATGACACACATGTATATAGAAATAAAATATAAATAAATAAAATCACAGAAAACAACATTTTCTGATATTGCTGTAGAGTACCATTTGAAGTTAAATAGTTAAGACAAGTCAAACAGATCTCGGGAAAGTGGTTTTGCTAACAAGCTTGCCCCAACTGGCAAAAAAAATTAGCGTGAACAGGGTATACATATTGTGGGTGGGTCATAATGATATAACAATATTGTGTCATTAATTTAATGTACAGTATGGGATTGCAAGAGGGTATTGTTGCAACATGACATCAACTAAAATATTTTATAACATAAAATATGTTAGAATTGTCATGTTTCTCTTCTGTATTTCCTCTTTTTCTGTAATTTACAGTATATAATGGTTAATATACATGTGTTTACATGTAGAAACTATTCCCCAGTAAAACCCTGCAAAACCCGGTTTTTCCCAGTATTACAGGCCTGGGCCGGTCAGTACTATAAAACCCGGGTTTTATGCCAACTCTGACGCCCCGGGGGTTACATGGTTTATATTGACTTGTATAGCCAAATGACTTTAAAAATCGTCTTCTCTGAAACCGTAAGGCCTAGAGGTATCATATTTGGTATGTAACATTGTATAGTGGTCCTCTACAAAGATTGTTCAAATGATACCCCTGGGGTCAAAACTGGCCACACCCTGGGGCTCACATGGTTTATATAGACTTCAATAGCAAAATCACTTTGAAAATCTTCTCTGAAATTGCAAGGCCTAGAGGAGGTTTCATATTTGGTATGTAACATTGTATAGTGGTCCTCTACAAAGATTGTTCAAATGATGCCCCTGGGGTCAAAACTGGCCACACCCCGGGGTCACGTGGTTAATTTAGACTTGAATAGCAAAATGACTTTAAAAAGCTCCTCTGAAACAGCAATGCCCAGGGGTTTCATATTTGGTAACCGTATATAACATTGTATAGTGGTCCTCTACAAAGATTGTTCAAATGATGCCCCTGGGGTCAAAACTGGCCACACCCCGGGGTCACATGGTTTATATAGACTTACGTAGCAAAATGACTTCAAAAATTTTCTCCTGAAAGTTCAAGGCCTAGAGGTTTTATATTTGGTATGTAACATTATGTAGTGGTCCTCTATAAAGATTGTTTAAATGATGCCCCTGGGGTCAAAGCTGGGCACTCCCCGGGGGTCACATGTTTTATATAGACGTAAATGGCAAAACGATTAAAAAATTCTCTGAAAGCACAAGGCCCAGAGGTTTCATATTTGGTTAAAACATTATATCAAGACCTCGATTGGGATTGCATATGGGATGGTTGGGGTCAAGGTCACTGTTACTAAAAATAGAAAAACGGTTTCCACTCAAGAACTTTAGAACGCATTGAGATATTTTAATGAAACTTAATACATAGATATCTTAAATCGAAACCTCGCATGGGATTGCATATGGGGTGGGAGTGGTCAAGGTCACTGTTACTAAAAATAGAAAAACGGTTTTCGCTCAATATCTTGAGTACACATCGAGATATTTTAATGAAACTTAATACATAAAAATACATTGTACTGAGACCCCGATTGGGATTGCATATGGGGTGGGTGGGGTCACGGTCAAGGTCACCGTTATTAAATATAGAAAAATGGTTTCCCCTAAATATCTTTAGAACGCATTGAGCTTTTTTAATGAAAATTAAAACCTAAGTACCTTTTATCGAGACATTGCTTGGGATTGCATATGGGGTGGGTGGGGTCAAGGTCACCGTTACTGAAAATAGAAAAACGGTTTCCACTCAATAACTTTACAAAGCATTGCGATATTTTAATGAAACTTAATACACATATCTCATATCGAGACCTCACTTGGGTTTGCTTATGGGGTGGGTGGGGTCAAGGTCACTGTTATTAAAAGTAGAAAAACGGTTTACGCTCAATAACTTAAGAACGTATTGAGATATTTTAATGAAACTTCATACGTAGATACCATATATCGAGACTTTGCTTTACATATGTGGTGGGTTGGGTCAAGGTCACTGTTACTAAAAACAGTTTTCGCTCAATAGCTTGAAAACCTAATTAGATATTTTAATGAAACTTCATACATAGATATCAAGTGAGTGACCTAGGGCCATCGTGGCCCTCTTGTATTCGAATATTATCTGATATTCTAATATTCGGTCCCATCCCTACATGTAGTTACAGTTGTCAAACGTAGTACTAATTAGATAATTGGTGAATTGTAAAGATCTTGATTAAAATACATTTATGTTCATCATGCTTTATTCTTGCATAAACGGCGAAATTTTCCTTTTTATGTTGTGCCTACACGCATCAAATATTAAAGACCTGTATTTATTAAATCACATGGTTGGTACACGCACGCTTTCCATGCGTGGAACGTGACGTCATTGTTGACGGCAGACAATTCACGCTCTTGTAGAAAACCATTATCTGATACCCACGACTAATCATTCCGTTACACTTGAGCATTAGCCGTGTGTTAATACAAGAAATGAATGCCGTTTTGACCCGCACTGTAAACCTTTCTGTCGGCCAATGAAATTTCTACTTACAAAAAGGAATACTCTTCGCTCTAGAGGTGTGAAAGTATAACATCGATAATGGCGGCAGCCATGGCAAATAGATGTGCTCTATGTTTCAATGTCATTAAGGGAAAAAGTTACCGGAATATGAACTCAAAAACAAGTTTAACTGAATGTGGAAAAATCCTCGATGAAATAAACACAACTGGAAATGTTTGCAACATTTGCGTTTACAAGTTTAATAGAATTATTACATTGGATCGCAAATTACAGTGCCTCAGATTAGAAAAGGATGAGCTGGTAATAAAAATAAAGGCCCCGCCGGGGACAGTTGAGAGCAACAAATGTGGCAATGTCACGCCACATGGTAAGTTAAATTATTTTGCAAAACAATGAAGACAATAACGATCAAACTCGTAAATTTATATATTACAATTTCACTTTTTGTAGTTTAGCTTTTGTTTCTTATGCAACATAGCTGAAATCATCGGATGATAAATGTCTAGATGTTTTAGATAAATTAGTAAGCTAAAACTGATCTCATAATACTGGAGTAACAGAATGGTTAGTTGGTATCATTTATTACCAGTGTATAATTGTATGTGCTTCGTCCACAACTATTAGTTGAATGGAGGTACTGGTCCTCATTAAGTCCCGCCACTTCTGAACACCAAGACTTCCTGGTGAAGAATATGAAGTTATGCACTGCTGCTAAAATATCTGCTTCTTCAGAAGGATCTCGCCCAATGAATGTTGCATTGAAACCTAAGGATATCAAGTATTCACATTGTTCCTTCATGATTGACATGAGTGGTGTAATGACAAGAACTTGACAGGTAGTGCATTTGATAAACCAGGCTTTTTCCCCCACCTGTCTTGGTGCTTAAAAAGACATCACGTCCTTCTAAGAGATTTGTGATACATTTTGTTTGAAACTCACTTAATTTCTCAATTTTAAAATGTTCGCATGGACATCGCCATTTTGACAACAAACCCGAAGTGTATATAGTACGGGCGGTATTAATGGTCCTAATATCTTCAAAAAAACATGAAGGAACCAATGAAATCACTGCATTTTACGCACCCTAAAACAACGAAAAGCGTTCGTAATGTCCCACGGTCGATGAATGGAGAGGAGCGGAAAGGGTTGAACGTGGGTATCCGACGATGGTAGAAAACACAGGTACATAAACAATACAGCTTGTGTTTACGAAACTACAACGAACGTAACACTGGATATGCTTTTTTTGTTTACAATTTCATATTATAATATATCAGACTGATTGTTTGCAGTTTATTTTTTGAAGTTATTAAATTCATCAAATAAATTAGGGAGGACATTAATAAATACGAAAAGGGTGAGCAATCTTTTTACGGTCGATAATACTCATAGATGCGAGTATAAGGTTACTTGTGTGTGGATACATGCCTATTGGGCCGATTGGTCAATCATAACGTCATTCCAAAGCGAAGATAAACAGAGCGTTTCTATTGGCTTACATTTATTTTACTGGGCACTTAACTGCCAAAGCAGGTGTATGACATACAGATGAACCAACATGTCTTTCGTACATATGGTGAAGTATTAATTAATTCAGTGAAACAAAGTGCAATTGGTGATGCTGCCCCCCCCCCCCAACCGAAATCCTGAATCCACCCCTGCGCCACACTACTTTGGTGATTGAAACGCAGATATTTGATGGAAATTGATAATCATTAAATGTGTTTTAAGGGCAATTTGTATGAGTATTTGACAATAGATTTGGAGGATATATTTAGAAATGCTTACACTATAAATTGCTGAAAATGCAATGAAGGAAATGTGATTTTTAAGGTGCACTCATAAATATGGTGAACTTAACTCGGCAATAATAAAACATATATGTTGTATACTTTATAATGCATTACAATATCGTGGATGATAGCATTGCCCATGACAACGACGACAACAATGTTGAATTTTTTTCTTTATACTATAGAAGCTGTTCATAGGAGTTAGATTGCACAGGCACTTGAGCCATTACCGGTATTGCTTAAAAATGTGTTAACAGCTAATGAAAGTCACTCCATAACATCGATAAGATAACAAACTGCAATCGTTCACAAGGCGTCAAACACGTCAATTACAATAGCACCAATTATCTTTGTTACAAACTCCTAATTAAATGTGTTAAATTTAATTTTGGAACCGGAAAACAGTACCATTCCCAATCAGATTTACATACCAATTTTCTCTGAAGTTAAAAAATTCCAAAATCTCGGAACAAAATTTAAAAAAACTTTCAATCTACCACCTCCAAACAATAAGTACAAGTGAAAGATTCAATGAAACAGGTTGTTTTATAGTTAATTTAATGTAACTTGTTGATTTCACATCCACAAGCAGTTTTTGATGAAAGGGATATAATTCCCAATTGTTAAAACATCGACGCTAATTTTCCCAATTTGACCAGTACGGGTAATATTCCCAAAGTAGATAAGAAAAACACTGAAACAGTTCAACTTATGGCATTTGCCTGTGTGGCGAATCGTTATTCAACTGTGGCGAATAATTTTTGTGGCACATTTTTATAATACTATGTGCATAACTGATGATTTTTGTAAACATTCATGTTGAAACAGTAATTTGGTGTTTGTTAGTCTAATACAGGATGTTTTTAATGAATTTGATCAAAATTGTTACAAAATTTAAGTGCTTTCCTATCAAAATGAAGACTGAACTAAATGATTGGAAACCTCTAAAAAATGCATAGTTGCTAGGGTGCCTTCCTAGCATTGGTCAGTAAATTAGTGAATGGCTGCTCTCATAATTATCTGGCCTTTATTTTGTAGAAAAGATCTTAAATTTAAAGATAAAAGTCTCACTGGTGTTGAACATTTGTTCATTTAGGATATAAAAACAATTAAGCTTTCAAGTGGCCCGAACATACAGGAAAACAGGCTTAATCTTAAGACTTTTTGGCCTGTGTTCAAAATTTAAGTAGCCTTTTTATGCCCCCGGCATCTTGATGCGGGAGGCATAAAGTGATCGTCCTGTCCGTCCTTCCGTCCGTGACAAGGTTCAGTAGATTTTACCGTTGTTTCATCTAGCACCAACACCGCTTACTACAACACTTTGATACTTACACAATTGTGGCTTATGACTATTCCCAATCCGCCCATATAACCCAGCCTTACTTTGACCTTGACCTTGATCTAATTTGGACTTAAAATAATTCAAAAGTGCAATTTCTTGGTTAACTAGATTTTACCGTTTCGTCTAACCCCAACACCACTTACTACAACACTTAGATATTTACCTAGTTGTTACTTATGACCGTTCCCAATCCACCCATAGCTTTCAACCTTACTTTGACCTTGACCTTGACCTAATTTGCACTTAGAATAATTCAAATGGGCTGTTTCTTGGTTAACTAGATTTTACCATTTCGTCTAGCACCAACACAGCTTGCTACAACTCTTGGATACTTACACAGTTGTTGCTTATGACCATCCCCAATCCACCCATTCACCCAACTTTGCTTTGACCTTGACCTTGAACTAATTTGGACTTATAATAATTCAAAAGTGCCATTTCGTGTTTAACTAGATTTTACCATTTCGTCTAGCACCAACACCGCTTACTACAACACTTGGATATTTACACAGTTTTTACTTATAACAGTTCCCAATCCACCCATATCACCCAACCTCACTTTGACCTTGACCTAATTTAGGCTAAGAAATGGGCTACCCATCACCAGCCATGGGCATGTGTGTTTATCAAACACAGAATCTTGTTTTTTAGGTAGAAATGAATGCAAGATAGATATTGACCTATTTTATTTTTAATAGACTTTTTTTCAACACTCATTCACCTTGAGTTCATTGACAGAACCACCAAATTGTTACTTTTTTCCAAACACTCATTCAACTTGAGTTTGTTGACAGAACCACCAAATAGTGTAACAAAGAAAATATTGCATTGCTTCATTGCAGGATATCAAATTTGCTCTATTCAGAAATGTGCAAATCAACGGCCAAACTATTCCTGCAGATGAAACAGACCTTGATACTACAACAGGTACTGTAATATTTATGAGCAGATATTTATGGTATGTTAAAATTATTGGGACTTGTCATGGGAAAAGCGGACTTAATGCATGTGCGTAAAGTGTCATCCCGGATTAGCCTTTGCAGTCTGCACTGGCTAATCCGGGATGACACTTTTCTCTTTAATATTATTTTCTGTTTTGAGGAAGTCTAAACATCAATCCACTGTAGGCGGAAAGTATCGTCACTGATTAGCCTGTGCGGACTGCACAGGCTAATGCGGGACGATACTACGCACATGCATTAAGCTCGGTTTTCCCCAACATGCCTCAATTATTCTGAATATTGTAAGTGGTTTGTTCAAAGACTGATTAAAAATAATGTGTTACAGTTGGCCCAAATATGCCCTGCACTACCATTAATCCAGGTCTATTGTGAGTCATTTCACAATAACAGCTTTGTTCATTGATGTCCACCATAACATTGTAGTTCTTTGATTCATTTAGAAATAACTGTGTACAATATTTTTTTCCAGTAACTTTGCTATGCGAGCATGAAGTTGAAAAAGCTTAATAAATGCAATGTTGTTGATTTTAAACATGTGTTGCATACATATTTATTTATTAATAATGTTTACTCAAATATTAAAGTGAAATGCCAGACTGCAGTTATAAGGTGTGTGGAAATTTCATTATGAACTTTTAAATCTGATAATCAAACTTCAGTGGGTTGTGTTTTCAATAAACTATACATATTTTATTAGATTACGAAGTCCTCAACAAGACCAAGGAGTCCTACATCCAGAAAGACCTGTTGGTGCGCTGGAACGACAGCCTTGTGAAGACCATGATGCTAAGAAAAACGACTCCTGCCCAGCTGCGATCAAGGCTGAAGAAACTCATACGACATGAGCTCAGATATTTGGTAACAGAATTGCACATTATGCATAATGCCATATGGCAGTCATCAGAATTAGCAGTTTGGTCAGGCAAGCCAAAATTCTTAATAAAAATAGTTATATCATTACTTGAGAGCGCAAAAAAATTGCCTCAAGCCCACCCATATAAAACTGAGAATCTGAGCAAGCCCAGTTCAGAATTGACCAGTGCAGGGCTTTCAAGCACTGATATGGTACTGTGGAATCACTTGAAGTCACGGGGTACAAATTTTGCTGACTTGCGATCGTGGACATGTTTGCGCGGTCCTAAATTCGCTCAAATCTGGAAAAAAACATCAGTTGCGTTTTACAAAAAACGTGTCAATTACTCGATGAAATGCCAAACTCGGCAGAAGACCAGTGAATGGTCGTATTGTAACAGCTTGTTTGTCAATACCAGATCAATGGTCCACTTCTGAAGAATAGGGGGCGCGTAACATGTAAACTCTGGAGGTGTTGCTAAATTACAATATGGGTAAATATTCGCGGTGGTCATAAAATTAGTAATTCCACAGTATATGTTGTGAACCACCTGTATTAAAAATCAGTAACATTATAAATGCAGTGGGTTTTTTTCACTGTCAGGGGAATGGTGGAGGGGCCCTTCAAGAGGGGAATTAAACAGTTGAAGGGGCATTTTCCGGAATACAGTAAAACCATTATTATACTATGTAATATAAACATTTTTATATCATACACTTCTTATATTTGAAAGCATCCAACTGGGTTTCTTGAAAAAAAAAAGTAATGATGCTCACGAAAATTCCATTATCTTCGCCAATTTTTGTCCAATTTTGGTCAATTTTTTTTCTTGATAAAGAATATATTCTGAAAGGAATGTGTAGGTTAAAATAGGAAAAAAAAAAAATTTGCAGGGAATTATCAGCCCCAAAATGGCCCTAGAAATCACTGAAATGACATTAAAATTGTTTTCAAGAATGTATGATAATTCATTGGTATCAGGTTACATTATAATGCCAAATATGTTTATGCATGTTCAGTACATGTGTAAATACAATTCAATCCAGAATTGATAATAACATAACATTGGGTTAGTATCAATTGAACCAATGGTTTCAATAGGTTGAAACTAAAATGCTTGATACTACCAGTGTAGTCATAACTTGTCTGGCAGTAGCAGTCAGTTGAGTGTTTTCACAGAATTTTCTTGCAAAATTTGTATTTAGTTTCATACTGCTAATTTGTTTTGACACATGTAAGACGGTTGTTTTTCATTTTTAGCTTTTGTGATCGCCTTTTTTCCGTCGTCAGTCATCCGTCGTTCGTAGTCAACATTTACCTTGTTGACACACTGTAGACCACATTTATTGCCCAATCTTCATGAAACTTGCCCATAATATTTGTGCCAATGATATCTCGGCCGAGTTCGAAACTGGGTCATGTGGGATAAAAAAAAAATAGGTCACTAAGTCGAATTGAAGAAAAAACTTGATAACCCTCTAGAAGTTACATTTTTTGGGTCATGTGGGGTCAAAAACTAGGTCACTAGGCAAAATTGAAGAAAAAACTTGTTATTACTCTAGAAGTCACATTTGTTTCAATGATATCTTGGACAACTTCGAAACTAGGTTGCATTGGGTAAAAAACTAGATCACCAGGACTAATTGAAGAAAAAGCTTGTGAACACACTAGAGGCCACATTTATAGCCCAATGGCCCCAATCATCAAGAAAATTGCTCAGAACATTTGTCCCATTGGTACCTAGGACCAGTTCGAAATGAGTTACTTAGGGTCAAAAACTAGGTCAACCAGCCAAATTGAAGAAAAAGCTTGTGAACACGAAAGGCCACAGACTTGGCCAAATCTTCATAAAACAGTTTAGGTCCTTAGCCCCATAGGTGAGTGACCTAGTGCCTTATGGCCCTCTTGTTACTAAATATAGCATAGCATGAGTCTGGAGCTTTATTTGTTTTATTATTACATGTATGTATAATGAAATAGATCTATTAGTCATTGTTTTAATAAATGTTAAATATATTTTAAAATACTAGTACATGTACTTTAGATTAGCTGTCTTTAATTGTTTATGCTTAATGTCATGTCAGTTAACTTAGGCATTAATAATTTAATAGAGTAAAACAATTTGAGGTGTGTCGTGGGAAAACCGGGCTTAATGCATGTGGGTAGTGTTGTCCCGGATTAACCTGTGCAGTATGCACAGGCTAATCCAGGACTACACTTTCCGCCTACAGTGGATTTGTGTAGAAGAGACTTTCTAGAAACAGATAATACCATAAAGGCGGAAAGTGCTGTCCTAGAAAGTGCTGTGTGGACTGCCCAGGCTAATCCGGGACAACACTTTTTGCACATGAATTAAGCTCGGTTTTCCCGCGACAAACCTCATTTGTTAATGAAGACCTGATGATAGTAAAGGATACTGGTACAAAAACATCATGTTCAATATCTACCTTCATCAGCTACATTAAAAAAACTGAACAATAGTTGATCATAATGTGAATTATTATAAGCTAATATTATAATTACATGTATAAAGAAAAAATATTAATGGCAAACTCACTGGCAGTCTTAACAAGAAGTTTTTGGAAGAACTTGCCCATTTGGGCATTGGTTATACAATTTCAACTTGCCTGAATCCACCTGAACTTGTCTGAAATTTAAAACCCAGAGATTACCTAACCAGTTCAAATGATAGTGATGAATGGTCATGTACTCAGTCATATGGAAAGAAATTCAGGTGATTATGATATATTTGAGGCGCATCGTGGGAAAACCGGGCTTAATGCATGTGCGTAAAGTGTCGTCCCGGATCAGCCTGTGCAGTATGCACAGGCTGATCCAGGACGGCACTTTCCGCCTAAAGTGGATTTATGGTTAGAAGAGACTTCCTTTAAACAGAAAATACCATAAAAGCGGAAAGTGCCATCCCGGTTTAGCCTGTGCAGTCACACTTTACGCACATGCATTAAGAGCGGTTTTCTCCCGATGCCCTCATTTAGGGAAAATAATCTGGACATTATTGTACATTGTTAATGAATGAATATTCTAATTTTGTATCCTCCTTTCTGGCAGACAGGTCAACATTTTAACTTGCCAGAATGGATTTTTACTTGTCCAGGGGGCTTCGGGCAAGTGGATTATTTCAAAGACTGGCAAAGCAAATATTTGAATACCGAAAATGTTATTTAATACCATCCCTAGTATTTTGTTTCAATTTTCTATATATTTTTTTAACATAGATATCTTATAACTTACCCATATAAAGTTAATTTGTGTTTGTATTTGCTTTTATAGACCTTTGCGCAAATATCTTCTTCATGTCCTGTACAAACCTTGCATTGGATTTTACAGGCAATGTGCAATGTTGAGAACACGAATAAAGACCACTGTGTGAAGTGCGAGGAAACTAAAGTGTCGGACAGTGAAGTTGATCTACTGCTGGAGGGGACATCTTACAAGTGGCATTCACTACAACAGGTAGTCTGGTTCTTGTGTGCAATGTCCATTGATGGCAGCATTTTTTTCTCTATTTAAACTTGGTACCCTAAAAAGGTACCTTCCCAATCCAATTTACCTTTTTTTTTCCAATTGGAAGTTAAAAAATCCCATAATCCAAAACGATCCCAAAAAGATTCACTATATTTATGGAACTATATTTAACTTTTATTTTACCTGCTGGAAAGATGTGAAAGAATCAATGCAAAAGTTGTTGTAGAGTTTATTTTTATGCCTCGGAAGGAGGGCATATAGTAGTCACACCGTCGGTCCGTGGGTGGGTGGGTGCGTGTGTGGGTCCATCCGTCCAGATTTTGTTTCCGCTCTCTAACTTTTTAATGCCTGGATGGATTTTAATATAACTTCAGATTATTATTCCCCATGACTAGACGATGTGTCGTATAAAATTCCCATGCTCGTCCGTCAAAGGTCAAGGTCACAATTCAAGGTCGAAAGTCATGATTTTTGGTTTCTGCACCATAACTTCTAAACTCGTGGATGGATTTTAATATAACTTCAGATTATTATTCCCCATGACCAGACGATGTGTTGCGTATAACTCCCATGCTCGTCGCTTAAAGGTCAAGGTCAGAATTCAAGGTCAAAGGTCATGCATTTTTGTTTCCTCTCCATAACTTCTAAATGCCTGGAAGGATTTTAATATAACTTCTGATTATTATTCCCCATGATCAGACAATGTGTTGCGTACAACTCCCATGGTGGTTGGTTAAAGGTCAAGGTCACAATTTAAGGTCAAAGGTCATGACTTTTTGTTTCTGCTCCATAACTTCTAAATGCCTGGAAGGATTTTAATATAGCTTTAGATTATTATTTCCCATGACCAGACGATGTGTCGTATACAATTCCCATGCTCGTCCGTCAAAGGTCAAGGTCACAATTCAAGGTCGAAAGTCATGATTTTTGGTTTCTGCACCATAACTTCTAAACTCCTCGATGGATTTTAATATAACTTCAGATTATTATTCCCCAGGACCAGACGATGTGTTGCGTATAACTCCCATGCTCGTCGCTTAAAGGTCAAGGTCAGAATTCAAGGTGAAAGGTCATGAATTTTCGTTTCCTCTCCATAACTTCTAAATGCCTGGAAGGATTTTAATATAACTTCTGATTATTATTCCCCATGATCAGACAATGTGTTGCGTACAACTCCCATGGTGGTTGGTTAAAGGTCAAGGTCACAATTTAAGGTCAAAGGTCATGACTTTTTGTTTCTGCTCCATAACTTCTAAATGCCTGGAAGGATTTTAATATAGCTTTAGATTATTATTTCCCATGACCAGACGATGTGTCGCTTGCAACTCCCATGTTCGTCGGTCCAAATGTCAAGGTCACAATTCAAGGACAAGGTTACACTTAAAAGGTCAAATTTTAGAATGAACTTTTTGTAGGAAGCATCATTTTTGCCAACAAGGAATGTAATAACTAGGTGGGAATGAAGATCATTATGAGGCAGTGTGTCAACAACAAACAGCTGTGTTGCTGAAATCTCAAGATATTTGTCCAGGGCATAATATTGTACGCTGACATTGTGTTGCCTTCCTCTGATAAGCATGTTTCGGGGGCATATGTCACATCCTGTGACAAGCCTTGGTCTAATTCTTTTCTGCTGTTTTTGCTGAAAGTGATAAATTTCCCAATTTGGTTGAAAACGACAGTATTTTTCCCAATTTGGTACCTGTACCATTCCCAAAGTAGTGAGGAAAAACACTGATTGATGTTATATTTAATGGGAAAACAGTCAGTTTGCAAGTTATTACTAATAACTTAGGAACTGACTGCATGAAAGTTATAAACTGCTTCAGTCGTTAGTCAGTAGGCGAATAGAATAAATATTTTCCATTTTCTGTGTGTATCAACAGAGCCTTTTATTTCATTGTGCATGAATCTGGCTTTTTATGAAAGACTTTTTATAGGTGTATTTTCCCCCAAAATTAGACTGCTCCTGGATTGTATGCCTCTTTTAAAGAAAAATTGCATTTTTTCTCATATTTTTAGAACCTGAAACCCATCAACAAGCTCTGACAAAGAATGCATTGAAATAGGTTTTTTTCTCTTAAGGATTTGTACTGTATGCAAAATGTATTCATTTTTATTGCATCATTAAAGGCTTTTTTCTTAGTGAACTTTCAAAAGCTGTCCATAGCATGTCTTTCGAGCGATCTTGTTCTTTGTTTGGTGAATATATTTCGTCAGTGTCAGTTGTTATAAGCATCTGCTCTATTTTCAGGATATGGACTGCCTGAGTGAGAAAGCCGAGGAGCTGATGTACAGTCTGCAGGTGGCAAAGCGCTCACACCCGAGACTCGACGCCTTGTTTGACACTCCCCCCACCTCCCCCATGGAAACAGATTCACCTAAAATATTGTCAGCACTTATGAATATAGACATTCCACAGAAACTGCTCACTTGATCAGTGTTAACTGTTTTTTTTCTCTATATTCATTACTGGACATATTGCGTCTTGAATCTTGTGCATTTTGATAATGGTATTTATGAGTGTTACTATATTTAGTCAGTGAATGGGGACTAAATGTGATGAATGTCATAGAAATTAAAGCTAAAGTGCAGATGCTTACAACTGCATGCTTTTATATTGCTTTGGCTTCTTACTTCATTTGAGTCAGTTGTGTTTGATCTGTTGTTTAAGATGACAATGAAATATGTTTCCTTATTTGAATGCCCATTTGAGTTAATTATAAACCTACATAGCAATCGATGATACTCAAATCTTAACAATTGGTAAAAATGTTTGGTGAATTTTCTTATTCTACAATACTGTTTGAAGACCTGTCTATTTAAATATCAATACCACATTGACTGTTCTTATTTACAAACGATTTTTAGCTCGACTATTTGAAGAATAGGTGAGCTTTCCTACTACCCCTGGTGTCTGCGTACGCATCCACGTCTGAATTTGGTTAAAGTTCTTATTCAAAAGTCTTGTAACTTCAAAACTACATAAGTTATTCACTTGAAACTTGGAACTTACCTTTGTCATCAACTCCAGTGTCAGGGGCAACATTCCCCATAACTCTGTTTTGTATTTTGACATATTTATGCCCCTTTTTCACATAGATTTTCTGGTTAAAGTTTATATTTAAAAGTTTTGTAACTTCAAAACTACATAAGTTATTCACTTGAAACTTGGAATATACCTTTTTCATCACCTCCAGTATCAGGGTGAACATTTCCTATAACTTTATTTTGTATTTTGATAGATTTATGTCCCTTTTTCACATAGATTTTCTGTTTAAAGTTTATATTCAAAAGTTTTGTATCTTCAAAACTACATATCAAAACTACATAAGTTATTCACTTGAAACTTGGAACTAACATTTATCATCAGCTCTAGTACCAGGGGCAACATTACCCATAACTCTATTTTGTATTTTGTCAGAGTTATGCCCCCTTTCACATAGATTTTCTGTTTAAAGTTTATATTCAAAAGTTTGGTAACATCAAAACTACATAAGTTATTCACTTGAAACTTGGAATATACCTTTTTCATCAACTCCAGTATCAGGGTGAACATTTCCCACAACTCTATTTTGTATTTTGATAGATTTGTGTCCCTTTTTCACATAGAATTTCTTGTTAAAGTTTATATTCAACAGTTTTTTAACTTCAAAACTACATAAGTTATTCACTTGAAACTTGGAACTAACCTTTATCATCAGCTCTAGTACCAGGGGCAACATTACCCATAACTCTTATTTTGTATTTTGTCAGAGTTAGGCCCCCTTTTCACTTAGATTTTCTGTTTAAAGTTTATATTCAACAGTTTGGTAACTTCAAAACTACATAAGTTGTTCACTTGAAACTTGGAACTAACCTTTGTCATCAACTCCAGTATCCGGGGCAACATTACCCATAACTATGTTTTGTATTTTGACAGAGTTGTGCCCTTTTTTCACATAGATTTTCTGTTTAAAGTTTATATTCAAAAGTTTTGTTACTTCAAAATTAACAAATGTATGCCCCTTTCACAATCCAAAATATGAACCAACTGAAATAGTTCGAATAGTGGAGCGCGCTGTCCTCTGGCTGCTCTTGTTAAATATATTTTATTGTTTTGTTGTATGAAATGTATATTATTAGGTGGGATTGTTATTGTTGTTTTATGATTATATTACAAGGAATTGTGTTGCAATACAGTAAAATGTTTTTCTTATTTCTATGTGACTGTACATTTTATTTACCTCAACATTTTGAAAATTTATACATAAAGGGTTAAATTCTAAAGTTCACTTGTAAAGGAAAACAGATTTTCAAATAAATCAGATACACATTTTAGTGACTGGTCAATTTTATTTGAAAGTTTCTTTACTACTTCCATACCTTATTCATGTATATTCCATACTGTTGATAGTAAGTACAATATACATGTACTTATTATTCTGGGCTGATTATCAGCTCAGGACTAAAGTGTTTGTTGAAATGTGTTGTTTAGATGGGACAAAGTGGTATCTTCCCCAGCTAATTTGACTGTTGTCTGGTACTATTTATATTGTATGTATTGACTTTGACATACATAGATGTGTATTCACAGGCCTTTTAAAGGTTCTGAAATATTTCAAAGGTATTTAAAATCAAGTTTTAGTCATGTACACTGAAGAATGAGTCTGTTATACACATGTGTAGATATAATTGTGGTTTTGTTATACACGTGTAGATATAATTGTGGTTTTGTTATACACATGTGTAGATATAATTGTGGTTTTGTTCCCAATGGTGGGCTTACTGAGGGAGCTCAGTGTACTTTCCAGTTGAAAATGTCTAGTGTAGAGTTTATGCAGATCTTTTATCAAATAATGTTTTTTGCTAATTCAAACACATATACAGGACATTTAGATCTGGGATAAATTGCTGACTGCCTCAGAAATCTAGGTGGTTGTAGTCTACTTCTTTTATCACCTAAATAGGAAATCAAAACAATAGTTTTAATAAAGTTCTATGGACGATAAATATATACTTTTTCCAAGGTCAACCATTAGTTACATCAATGCCTGCATTGACATGTGGTGTACAGCAGCAGGCTTTCAACCAATTCCTACTAGTATATTCCTATATTTTGGAAAGAAATCCTATATTTTGATAAACCTATATTTTCCTATATTTTAAAAATGGTTTTTTTTTTTTTTTTTAAATAAATTTGGCCATTCACGTGTCTAAAATTGGTCTGCAAACAATATATCACGAACCTATACGTTTATTTTTTTTCTTGCTAGATAATCGCAACACACTTAAAAATTCAAATTAATTTTTAGCCATGGCATGCATGTCTTAATTGCAAAGTGATTACCAAATTACAGGTTGTCAACTGGTCCTACTTTTTCCTACTTTAACTACTTTTTTGATCCCATCATACTTTTTCCTACTTTTTGGTTAAAAAACTCCTATTGTTCCTACTTTTTTAGTTTGCCAGCAATAAAGATGAATTAAGTAATGTTCTATATGAAAAAGAACAAAGCCTATTTGTAGATGTGTTGTATAGCTGGGACAATGTGGTATCTTCCCCTGCTAATTTTAAGACTATTTATATTGGTTGTATTGACTTTGACATGCATAGATTTGTATTCACAGGCATTTTAAAGGTTCTTAGATATTTAAAAGGTATTTAAAATCAACTTAAAAGTCCTGTTCACTGAAGAATGAATCTGTTATCATATACAAGTGTAGATATAATTGTGGTTTGTTCCCAATGGTGGGCTTACTGATGGAGCACACTGTACTTCCCAGTTGAAAATGTCTAGTGTGGAGTTTAATGTTTTTAGCTCACATGAGCACAAAGTGGTATAAGGGACCTCTCCTGCGTCATCCGTCGTCTGTCGTCCGTGTGCCATCAACAATTGGGTTCGTTCTAACGCTGGGTACTTCACTTTTTATCCAATCTTAACCAAACTTGCACAGTTTGTGTATGACTATAAAATCTTGGATGGGATTGTTATTGGGTCAGATCACACCAGTAGCACAAGAGTTATTGCCCCTTTTTCATGCAAAAAAATGCAGAAATGCTGTTTTCCAACATATAGACTTTATTTAGCATCCAATCTTAACCAAACTTACAGTTTGTGTATGACCATCAGACCTCAGCAGATGCCAGATCGTGTTTCAAACACCAGAGTTATTGCCCTTTGTTTATTAAAAAATATACAAAAATGCACATTATTCAGGATAGAGATGTCATTTGTCATCCAATCTTCCAAATATTGCACAGTTTGTCTATGAACGAAGGACTACAGGTGAAGTAGATATAAGCATGATCAGGCCAGAAACACCGGGGTTATTGCCCCATGTGTTTGGAAAAAAATCGTCAACAAGTTATCAATGATTGGCTTGCACACACAAATTTTTATTCAATGTTGACCAAACTTAAACAGTTTGCTTATGACCATAAAAATTGATTGATAAAATATGATTTTCAACAGTTGCAAACTTGCATGCCGTTATTTGTACATGCAACATTGATGGCTTCAGAGCCTGCATTAACATCATTTATCATCATTGGACAGAAATTTATCAAAGAAAAAGCAAAACTTGACCTTATAGCGCAGCCATCGCAATTATCGCATTGCATTTAGTTCTCCAAAACGGTCTGCAAAAAGACATCCAAATCTACTGTTTCTCCATTTTCCAGAATTGTGACTGACTTAATGAAAAAGGGTCAGGTAAGAATATCGAGAAAAATGATCTGAGAACCATTAGCAAAAACACAGCACATCCACTACCCAACTCGTACTTTAGTTAGCCCATTGCACTAACCGATGTTTTAAATCAAATTGATCCTATACCCTTGTGCGTACTGTTCAGACACCTTAATTTTCAAACCTGTCACAACAGTATGGTCTTCATCTGTACCAGTTCTCAGGTGAGCGCTTTGGGCCATCATGGCCCTCTTGTTTTGCTAATTAAAATACATATACAGGACATCAGGTATTTAGAATCTGAAATAAATGCCTGACTGCCTCAGAAATCAAGCAGGTTGTAGTCTAATATAGTGATAAGTCCTGCTGAATTCACCTATTCATTAGTCTGATATCCTACCTACCCATTGGTGTAAAACAAATTGAAGTGACGTTTGAATTCACAGACATCTTACTGTGGGTTAACGTCTCTGACTCTTGATCACTTGCCCCTTACCAATGTAGGCCCAAACCACAGTAGACTCATGACTTAATGGGGTCGTATTCTTTCAAGTGAGAAAGCTACCCATCTAGCTTATAGATCGGTGGTTCTACCCAGGTGCCTGCATGTTTGTTTGTCTTTCTCCACCATGAAAAGCTGGAAATCGCCATATTATAACTGGCTGATGAGTGTGACATTAAATCCAATAAACAGTAGGCGAAGATGGCCATATACAACTGGGAGTACAACTTCTTCAAATCAAAACGCTGACAGCGGATAAAGACCGTTGGCGAGAAAAGAAACTAAGAGCAAATGTATTATGAGTACTTTTTATCATAAGGAACATTTATTGAAGTACGTCACCTGTCTGTTATTAATTTCTAAAAAAAAAAATATCGAAACTCATAACTATACACTCTACTTAAAATAAATTGGCATAAGCTGGTATTTGACCTAATTGAAAATGGAGATCCGGGCCACTGTTGTAATGTTTTGCAAATTAAAACTAATATAGCATGCGTCGAATTCAATGCTATAATTTATCTACGACATTCTCATCATTATTTTTTTGTAATTCGTGGGAGGCAAATATTTTTTTGCAATCTATTTAAAAGCAAACAGAGTTATATGCATACAAGTTTTTGCAATCTATTTAAAAGCAAACAGAGTTATATGCATACAAGTCAATCTACAATGGGTAAAAATAGTCGATGAACCGTACGAGTTGGAATCAATATTCAGCGATTTTTATCACAAGCGCTATGTTCGGTAAATACCAATTTAAATAAAAATAATTTTAATTAGTAAAAAAACATTCAAAACTCTTTAGAAGTACAATTGTTTTCCATAATTCTTATGCATACATCAAAAACAATATCAATCGTCAATCGAGTGGCTACGATTGTTCCGCTATATGTACTGACTCTTATACACTGTTGTTAAACTTTTGCAATATGTTATACGCAGTTAATCAGTCAACAACACTTAACAGATACACTAGCATACCTATGTGAATAGACATAACATGAATTCACTAGTAGATGTGGACTAAAAGGATTATTTTAATTGCCTATTAGTGTTTTCAGTCGGATCTATTCCTTGTCATCTTATTTATAGAAAGTAGCATTGATAACAGGAAGTCTCACTGCTCAGCTTGCGAAGCGCAGTAATTTATCGATTTACTGACACGTAGCCTGCAAAGTAAAGAAGTAGTTCCCTCAAGACCGACTTCTGAATACACCTACTAAATCCTGTTGGCTTGCGCCTACAGTCTAAAAAGAAAATTGATTTCAAAGGGCTTGATACTATAGTAACTCTGTGAAACGTTTGCTATTGATGTAACATATTCTGCAGAGTGTACATGTTTATTGTAATCATAACCTTATGTTTATATTAAGCTAGTTATTGGTATGTTTGTATTATTAGTTAAACAATTAAAAAAACAATTCGGTAGATGTCCCATGATCACAGTCCTAAAGCTGAACAGTTGCCTATTGTTAACATTGAACGGTAATTTACATTTGTGAGCCAATTTAAACATAACTATGCTATGGTAAGTCTTTACAAACGTCTACTTTTTTGACGAGCAATATATTCTTTTTCATACCTTTTTCCTACTTTTTTGAAAAGAAAGCTCCTATTTTTTTCCTACTTTTTCACTGAGGACGAGTTGACAGCCTGAAATTAGCAAATGTTTTGCATATAAAAACACCAACAGTACAACTTATCAGGCTAGAATATGATCCCATATCATCCTTATAAGGAAGTGTTTATGCCCCCGAAGGAGGGCATATAGTAGCCGCACCGTCCGTCCGTGGGTGGGTGGGTGGGTTCGTCCGTCCAGACTTTGTTTCCGCTCTGTAACTTGTTAATGCCTGGATGGATTTTAATTTAACTTCAGATTATTATTCCAAATGACGATTTGTCGCGTACAACTCCCATGCTCGTCGGTCAAAGGTCAAGGACACAATTTCAAGGTCAACGGTTATGAATTGTCGTTTCCGCTCTATAACTTCTAAATGCCTGGTTGGATTTTAATATAACTTCAGATTATTATTCCCCATGACCAGACGATGTGTTGGGTACAACTCTCATGCTCGTCGGTCAAAGGTCAAGGTCACAATTTAAGGTCAAAGGTCGTGAATTTTTGTTTCCGCTCAGTTCTTAACGCCTGGAAGGATTTTAATATAACTTCAGATTATTATTCCCCATGACTAGACAATGTGTCGCGTACAACTCCCATGATCGTCGGTCAAAGGTCAAGGTCACAATTCAAGGTCAAATGTCATGAATTTTTGTTTCCACTTTATAGCTTCTAAATGTCTGGAGGGCATAATATTGTACTCTGACATTGTTTTGCCTTCCTCAGACGAGCATATGCCTTGGGGGGCATATGCCACGTCCTGTGAAAAGCCTTGTTTTACTATAAAATTCCTATATTTTCTATATAAAAAACACACAAAGTCCTATATTTTGGGTGAAAATATTCCTATATTGTTCCTATATATTCTTGGTTAACAGCCTGCAGTAAGGAGTCATGTATTACCAACTAGAAAGCGCTCGGATGCCCCAGACGTCCACCAATGCAGCCCTTTTCTCTTTTCTGTTGTGCAACTAGTGACTTCTACAGCATAATGCGGTTTTATGCCATCTCAAAATAAGGCAATACACATTTTGTATTGTATACTTAGCGTCCCCAGCGTCGTAGACACGTTGAGACAGCTGCCTCGGCTAAAATTTGAAGACCAACCAAAAATTAAGGTAATGAAATACTTTGAAAATCATAACATCTTAAACAAACATGCGTTATAACGAATAGAACGCATTAATATGTATATAGGAGCTAACACGAGTTGTCATTTCATACCATATTTTATTAAACGAGTCCAGGAATTGTGTTAGTAAGCGAGCCTTCGGCGAGCTTACTAACGAATTTCCTGGACAAGTTTAATAAATTTGGTATGAAATGACAACTCGTGTCAGATCTTTTTTATCACATGCTTTTAAACTAAAACATGTCGATAAATCCCAAAATTTGTGTACTGACGTAACGTCATTTCATGTTGACGACGTCATTTCACCAAAATAACGTCGTGGGATTTGTCAGTAAACGAAACAGAGGATACTGTATTTGTTTAACTCGGTGTAAGATCGTACTTTCTTTCAAGAGTTAATCTTACACTGAATTAAACAAATTTTCCTTTTATGGGCGATAAATAAAAAAAAATGCGCGAGATATGCTGAAGCTTCACACGTTGTGTGTATTATGAAGTCATATGATTCCGAAATTGTCGCTCACTGTTGTGGTGGGAAAATAGCGCCGTACTTACTGCGTCGTTATCACTTAATTATATGGTATTGATTTTTATTATGTGTTTTCTGTTGTTTAAAAAGGTCAATGTTTACACTGGCGATAAGGGTATTCTTAATACTTTCAAATAATAATAAGTTAAAAGTAGTTCCATAATTGTTCCAGTATTCAGATTCCTATTTCACGAAACAGACTATATCTATTTTACATGCCAAAATGCTAATACATATAAGAGCTGCAGACAGCCCGCACATTCAGTCTCTGTTAGTATTTGTTAGTAGTTGTAGAGCAATGCTTAGCTTTCATTACAATGCTAGAATAAAATATATAACTTCACACTTGTGTTGTTACTAAGTCATTTAACATTGTATACAAGAAACCTACAACACTACAACATACGATATTATAACATGGTGTCAGAATAAAAGTGACTTGAACTGGATTTATGGACAAACAAAATATCTTGTGAAATTTAATCCTGGACATTGGTGATTAAACATGGTGCTTGCTGAAACTGCACCACCAGTTATGAACTGGGATGATTCTAATCCTGCAGAACCATTAAATAAAATTCAACGACATGTCAATTTTGTATTTTCCGGACCACTGAAACATAAAATAAGACGGAAGAAGAAAAAATCTGTTATTTATTATTGTGGATTGGCGAGAAGGGCAGAGACATACATAGCACTTGGCAATTGAGTGAAGCAGAAAGCAAGAAATTTGACACTTATTTTGAAAAGTTTGTATCACATCTACAGCCCAAAGCCAACCCAATATTTTGCAGATTTAAATTCGATAATCAGAAGCAAGAATCGGACACCATAAATCAGTTTGTAACCAGACTTAGGCTGATAGCCAAAGAATGTGACTTCAAAGACAGGGATGAAATGATTCGGGACCGAATTGTCTTCGGCACAGATTCATCAAGAATCAGAGAAAAACTGATCAATGAAGGTGCACCTCTTACGTTGGACAAAGCAGTGCAAATTGCTCAGTCGTTCGAATACAGTCGCGAGCAATTAAAGTCGATGCAATGTACGGCACCAACTGACGTCGCATCAGTCATGAAACCAGGAAAGAGAGAACACTCCAAGGGGGCTACCGCTGGATCGAAGGTCAAGGATTCCAGGATGGCCAGTCGAGCGTTACCAAAAAGTGACCGTGGCATTCCACATATATCGTAGCACCAAACCGTGCAAGAAGTGCGGACGTTCACACGCGAAACGGAACTGTCCCGCTTATGGAAAAACATGCCATGCATGTAACAAACTGAATCATTTTGAATCTCGGTGTAGGTCAGTGAACTGTGTTGGTGACAGCCAGTGTAATTCCAATTGTGAGGAAACAGACTGTGATACTAACATTGGTTTGGTGAGTACAAGTTTTCCAGATCGAGCCTTTGTTAAACTTTTGGTGGGACCTTCTGAAACAGTGATAAATTTTAAAATTGACACAGGATCTGCTGTAAACATACTGCCAGTTACACAATTCATAGCTATGAAGATTTCACACCCATTAGAGCCAGCAGTTCACACACAAGCTACACAGGCAACACACTTCCCATACTAGGTAAAATCAATCTCAAATGCAGATACAAATAAAAGGTAATTCAGACTGATTTCTACATTGTTGATAGCAAATCACGCCCATTGTTAGGTATGCAATCTTGCCTAGATCTTGACGTAGTGAAGTTGACATTCTCATTTGAGAATAATGACCGTGACACAGTTTTGACTGAATACGGCGACTTACTTAAAGGCGTTGGGGTTATGCCTGGAACATGTAAATTGTACTTGAAACCAGATGCTGTTCCTGTAGTTAATCCGCCTAGGCGAGTACCTGAAGCCCTCAGGACAAGACTTAAATCCAAACTAGACTGTATGGAAAAGGAACAGATCATTACAAAGGTCAATGAACCTACTGACTAGGTTAATTCCTTAGTAGTAGTTGAAAAACCTAAAACAGGTCATTTGAGGGTATGTCTAGACCCTAAGCATCTTAATGAGGCCATTAGACGTCCACATTATCCGATGCGCACATTTGATGACGTCACTAGTAGGCTAAGTGGCGCACAGCACTTTATAGTGTCGTAGATGTTACACATGCATATTGGTCAATTAAGTTGGACACGAAGTCTTCTTACCTCACTACGTTTAGTACACCGTTTGGACGGTACAGGTACTTACGTATGCCATTTGGTCTGCATTGTAGTCAAGACATATGGCAAAGGACCATTGACGAGACATTTGAGGGTCTCAATGGGGTAGCATGTGTTGTTGACTATCTCTTGATTTGGGGAAGTACAAAGTCGGAGCATGACAGCAATCTTCTCGCTTTGCTTGACAGGGCACGCGAGAAAGGCGTACGTTTCAATCCTGAGAAACTCATGATAGACGTGAAAGGAGTGCCATTTTTTGTGCATGTCATTACAGACAATGGTCTTAAAGTTGACAGTGAAAAGGTCAAAGCCATTACTTCTTTACAGTACCCGAAATCAAAGGCAGAACTTGAAACGGTTCTTGGCCTGTTGAATTACCTGCAAAATGTTTCACCAAGTTTGGCTGATATTGCAAGCAGTTTACGTTCTTTACGGAAAACAGACGTGATCAAACATCATTTCACTCGACCTAGAGTGAAATGATCGGGTTATCATTCACTGGTATTCTCCACTCATTCACCACATAGCATGAAATAATATGCAGCCAATGAAACGCTCAAAATGTTATCTTACACATGTGTTACTGAACTACTATATATAACATCAATGATTCGGTGTATTCTTGATTAAAACATGGTTTTAATTAAGTGGCCTCTAAAACGCACCAGAGACGTTCTAGGTAAAAAAAAAAATCTGCCGGACCACCCTAGACTGCCTCGGCTTAAATTTGCCTCTAGCTACGCCTCTGGTCCCCATGATTTTTCAAAACCTAACAACCAGACAGGAAAAAACAAACAATGCGTCGATACAAAAACATTTTTGTTCATAATTTATTCGTGGCAGTGGTACAAGTTAAATCAAATGTTCACTTGTAAAACTATTATTTACGCTTTCCAAATCGATGTTTCCATTGTCAAAAATGTTTTTTTTTTTTTGTGCAGGCATCCGAAAACTTACCATCCCGATGACGTTAAACATAGAATCAAATTGGTATGGCCTAATGAAGAATCCTGTATCCAGATGTGATCTGGATCACCACCACATTTTGATCATTTTTTCATTGGCCCATATTCAAATTGGCAAAATTTGCATACAAATCCGCTCTTTAATTTTTGCGTAAAGTTGCAAAACAAATCAAAAACCAACGCCTGTAAAAGCGTAACCTCCTTGTTAGCATAAGGTCATAATATTTATTGACATATGTCTGCATACTGACAAGTGACAAGGAATAAAAACATGAACGTCAAGTATCAACACTATACAATAACCGGTATGATATGTATGTACAGTTAATGTCAAAGGCGAACTTTGCGCACCCGAAGTGCGCTCTGATAGGGAATGCCGGCGCTCTTATACGAACTTCCGGTGCTCTGTTCGGGGCTTCCGGTGCTCTAGTATGGATTCTCCTGGATCTGCATGGGAAACTCGAAGCAGACGAGCACGTTACTATCCTGGTCCACCAACTCCCACTTGACGACCAACTTGATCTGCAAACGCAGAGAAATCAGGGCCGGTGTTCACAAAGCTACTAAGGGAAATCTTAACTTAAGTTGTACTCAAGTGACATTTTCAAATCAATTCAACTGTGTGAAATCCAATGACATCCGTTTACAAAGGGGGGACATCTAAGCAATATTTACAAGTTTGAAACATTTAAATGCAAAGACACCTATACATTAAAGGTGTTGTTTTTTTAAATAAATGTATGAAATTGTCATAAGTTTTCCTTAAGGATCTTTGTAAATACAGCCCCAGGTCCTCATTATAGCTCGGGCAAATTAACCTGAGGCAAAAAGTTTTGGTCTGTTATAGCTGAGGGGTTAATAGAATTTTACTTAAGATGTAAACGGGCAACTTACATCCGGGTAGATGGACAAAACCGGAAGGACGTTGATGTACTTGTGTTCGTTCGCGTCCAGAGGGCAACTGAGGTTGCACCCTTGACACCCGTCCGTATTGGGTAGCGAAAATGGTACGAATATACCGGACACCTGGCCGTACACCTTCGTTTGCACGTCCGTCACTGAAAGGGAGACGTACTGTTTAAAAAATACGCACATTTCGATAAGAATGTGGCACGAATTAAGTGAACAATATCTAATGCGACGTCTAAACAGGTGTGAAACAACTTCACTTAAATACGTACAAAACAACGTCACTTGCATACGTGCAAAACAACGTCACTTGCAGACGTGCACATGTGCAACAACATCAGTTAAATACGTTTAAAACAACGTCACTTGAATACGTATGCAACAACGCCACTTGAATACGTGTGAAACAACGTCACTTAAATGTGTGAAACAACGTCACTTGCATACGTATAAAACAACGTCACTTGAATACGTGTTCAACAACGTCACTTGAATACGTATTACAAAAAGTCACTTGAATACGTGTGCAACAACGTCACTTGAGCACGTGTGAAGAACGTCACTTTAATTCGTTTGAAACTATGTCACATTATATGTTTCCATAGAGTATTTATATTTTGTTTTTAATAAGACCTTACCCTGGTGTATTAAGGGTTTAATAAGACCTTACCCTGGTGTATTAAGGGTTTAATAAGACCTTACCCTGGTGTAGTAAGGGTTTAATAAGACCTTACCCTGGTGTATTAAGGGTTTATTTTTAAAGAAGCTTATTGCAGTTAAATTTAATTTTCGATTTGTCAGCCAACTGTAACGGCATGTACGTGTGTGTGTGTGTGTGTGTGTGCGCGTGTGTGTAGTGTCAGTCAACTGTAACGGCATGTACGTGTCTGTGTGTGTCTGTGTGTGTGTGTCTGTGTGTGTCTGTGTGTGTCTGTGTCTGTGTGTGTCTGTGTGTGTCTGTGTGTGTGTGTGTGTGTGTGTGTGTGTGTGTGTGTGTGTGTGTGTGTGTGTGTGTGTGTGTGTGTGTGTGTGTGTGTGTGTGTGTGTGTGTGTGTGTGTGTGTGTGTGTGTGTGTGTGTGTGTGTGTGTGTGTGTGTGTGTGTGTGTGTGTGTGTGTGTGTGTGTGTGTGTGTGTGTGTGTGTGTGTGTGTGTGTGTGTGTGTGTGTGTGTGTGTGTGTGTGTGTGTGTGTGTGTGTGTGTGTGTGTGTGTAGTGTCAGCCAACTGTAACGGCATGTACGTGTGTGTGTGTGTGTAATTATAAGTAGGTTAGCGGGGGCTGGGTTGCGAAGTAGTTTGTTTGTATAAAAATAAACGTACCTGACCAGGCCGTAGTAAAGTCGATGGTGACAGTTACATTCAAACCCTTTGTGAAGACGCATGGCTCTACCTCACATGGGTCCAAGGCGATATAATATATGCTTTCAGGCCCTGTAAAGAGAAATAACATAGAGAAGAATTGTCGATACATTTCATTCCCATTTTTCCATATTACTCAGAGCGAAAGGATAAATAGTTCATACCGGTAGTTTCAGGTACTGATTGATTGAAGTTATTATATAAAATATTAAACAAATATAAAATATATAAACATGCTAACATTTTCCTAATCAATTAAATGTTTTCCAGCATTATTCAAGCGGACTGTCAACGAATCAAGACGCACACACCCCTCCCCCCGAATTAACACACACTCCAAACACACACACTGGTACTAAGGTACATGCGCACGAATTCTTTTCATACGCATATTCAAAATCGACAAAACTTATTTTTTATCTTTTGTTGAATTAGTTCGGTATGCAAAGTTATCTGTAAATGCTCGCCTATCGGTCGAAAAGTAGGTAGGAAACCCCCGATTTAAATTTGATTTTAGAGTAATCCATTGTCAATAAAGCTTTCGTTTTTAGGCGTAAAAAAATTAGTTCCGTTTCTGGTCTCCTGCCCAAAAAACATAAGGGTCGGTAGGTAGGGATTTTTTTTTATTTTATCTTTTTTTGATGATGGGAGAATGATGTGCGTGTTCCATATATGTTTCTATTCAGATGAGTATCGTGTATTATGGTACTTCTTGTATTACGCACACATTTTTACCCTAAAATTCTGCTATGAAAATTCGGCGCGCGTTGTACACGGTAACAATTTTGTTGAGTCATTTTAAATTTTAGTGATATTTTATTTTATATTAAATTCATACTTTTTTATTAACGAAACATTGCATCCTAATTACCTTGCAATCATATTTCCAATTTGAACAAACAATAAAATCCGTTAAAAACACAGTGATTGATAATAACACTGTTACAACTGAGAAGAGTGAACGCGCAACGTCATTAAATAGCCAGGTCTTTAAAATCTGCAAGCCGTTAGCAACAACCATAGCAACGGTGTCGGTTTGACTTGGATGTGACTGCTGAGCTGGGGCCACTGTCTAGCAGTTTGTAGCACTAAGCGTGTAACACGATTAACACGTGGTCAGTGAAAAAAAAAAGCATCAATCAAAACTATTGTACCTGAACAATGCAAGCAGTGTCGATAAAGCATTAATGAATTAGCGTTCAAGAGGAAATGTCAAGGGTGTGAAAAAAAAGACAGTATGTATACTGAAACTATTTATACTGATCACCTTGTTTCCAACTTATTGTATTATATACATACTGTTGCCTCATGTGTTCCTGTTTCATGAATAGGAGCGAATGAAACGTTGATTTGACTTGTTGCATCGGATAAATTGTAGATGTAAATGGGAGTGACAAAATATATATGTATTGGTAGCGGATCCGTGGTCTTGTGGTAATGCACTGGCTTCACAACCCAGGAGTCGCAGGTTCGAGCCCCCGCTACACCCTAACCTACTAACTCGTCTTTCGCATGAGACGTTAAACCGAGTTGCAGTGTACTAGGTGCTTCACACCGGGCACTAAAAGACCCACAGTCGTCTCTGGAATGGGGCGTCTCCTGTATCTTGCACTATCCCCCGTAACCCAACTAACAAGTCTTCTGGGGGCGATGGACATATGGGAGAGAATCCGGGTGCACTCGATAAAAATTACTACACATACACACACATAAATGTATTGTAATGAACATGGAGATTGTGTTACGGCATAAAACTTAGATCAATATTACAGAAAATAACAATAAAAACATGGACACAATTTGGTAAAATATGTACCATGTGCAAAAGTGAATCATTATAAACTTTATGAAACGCGATAGCCAATTAAAATCTTGTTTGGTAAAATGAATAAGAATATATATCGGCGCAAATAAATTATTTTTGGACCAAAAATATGTAGGGTCGGCAGCAAAAGTAAAGGGTCGGTCGGGAGACCAAAAACGGGACTATATTTTGGGGGGCCTTAACCTCGCATATTACCAGTAGTAGACACAAACAATGCGCGCTAAGCATGCGTCCTATATCAATCCAAAAGTTCACGCGTCCTATTTTCTTCCGTCTCGGTATGCATCGTGTGTTTTTCATCTTCATCACTAGCCTCTGTTCACTTAGTATTATAACATTAAATTTAATTTGTAAAATTCTGTATCCGTAGATCCATTTACCATAAATGTAATAAATTTCAAACAAGAAATGTCTTTAAAAAAGACAATCGGCGTTGACATTAATATTGAGATATCATTTTTACACTAAACATTATACAAGAGGGCCAAGATGATTGATTACGTGGCTTCTCGGACCCCAAATTTTATGAGCACCATAAGAAAATTTATCAGATCCCAAAATTAATATGTGATTAATTCAAAATTATTAATATTTGTACCGTGAATAAACCGATCATACCGCCCCATGTTTTCACCAGTGATACATGAATAACCTAAATAATGTACGTTAACATCATTATTATATACATTTGTTAGTCAAATTTAACAAATTAACAATGTACGAAAATAATTGCGGGCATGAATGAAAATTATTTTGTGCCAGACTCGTATTGTTATTCAGGTCTTAAGTAATATACCCTACCTTTATCTTGAAGTTATCTATGCATAATGCATACACATTTCGAAGTCAATTAATCATTTATACTGTGTATCCTAATGAAAAGCAATCTTCAGAGATCATTCAGCGCATTTGAAATAATAATGACTTCCATTTTTGATAACACAAACATAAAATTTCATTAGACTGGAGATTTAAAATAATATTCGGTAGGAATATTATGTATCAAGGGTTTCTGTGTATAATTGGTATTGCAAATAATGTATTAATGCTACGCAAATGAAGTAAAAGTAACATGAATAACATTTCGACGCATTCCGAGACTTGTTTCACCACATTTTATTTATTGACCGATGTCTTTTTATAGGTTGATTAACATCTACTGGAGAAGTTGATAGACATGTGCAATTCTATTAAATAAAAAAAAACGCAACCACCATTCGGTTTCAAATTAACATGCACAGTAAGTTTATAAACAACAATCGGCGTTCAAATTAATATTGAGATGTCATTTAAAGATGACCTAAACAGACGGCCAAGATGATCGGTTACGTGACTTCTCAGATCCCAGATAGAATTATAATTAATATATATGCCGTGAATAAACCAATCATACAACTCCATGTTTCCACCAGTGATATATGAATAACCAAAATAATTAGGTTAGCATAATTGTTATCTGAATTTGTCAAGCCAATTTAACAAATTAACAATGTAAGAAAATAATTTCGGGAATGAATTAAAATTATTATGTATCAGACGAGTCTATATAGTTATTTATAGTACCGGTAATATACCATTCATGTTAGTTATCTAATATAATAACGATTTGAAGTCAAATAAGCATGTACACTGTGTATCCCAATAAAAAGCAATAGTCAGGGAACATTCAGCGATTTTTGAAATGTTAAGACTTTATTTTTTGATAACGCAAACATAAAAATTCATTAGACTATGACGATTTTAAATTATATCAGTAGAAATATGATATATCAAGGGTTCCTGTGTATAATTAGTATTGCAAATTGTGTATTCATGCTACGCGAATAACAATTCGACATATTCCGAATCTTCTTTCATAACACTTTAGCTATAGATAAAGTGTTATGAAAGAATATTTTCTATAGAAAATGTAGCATCTTTTTACAGATTAAATAACATCTACTGGAGAAGTTGACAGAAAGATGCAATTATAAATAATCGTTAATAAATCGTAACCACAATTTTAAATCAAATTAACAGTAAGTTTATAAAAATTAATTCCACATTTATTGAAATTTTTAGGTTTATGATTCTCTGAACGCTATTATTGATGCATGTACGAGTATATTACCACAGCTATACAACGGTTGCTAGCTACGCGCGCTATGTTTAGAATCACACTACTGTTTCTGGAATGTGAAGAACTCGCTAGAATCAATGGGCTACATGGAACGGCAACTCTGTGAATGAGATTTATGAATGGGAACATTGCACAATTGCTATTTATAGGGCGTACTGCTTATATAAATGTAGGCTGAACAAAATAGTTATTTCGTTACGTGAATGAATATATCATTCTGTTTATGGCATACAATGAGAAAATACGTTCATAATAAGCCTCAGTTCTAGAGTATAACTTCATTTTAACCGCTTATGTAAACAATTATGTAAATTTTTATTCCCCAAAAGTATGCAACAGTTATTGGTATACGTTAAACCATTGTTTGAAGTTTGCATTCCCTAGAATTAGAAAATTTGCCCAATTCTATTGGCATTGGCATTCAATTTTCCCGCTGCATAATTATCGCAAGAAAATCTGGGGCAAAAGTGATCTTAGACAGCTACGCCGAAAAAAATTCGCACATACTATAATCACAATAACGACCACTCTTAAATTGATAAACCGGTTTGCTAGGATGAGAAAACAAAAACTGAATTTGCTTACCACAATTTTTATACATGGTGATAACTTTCCCGTCCGTCCGTTGGTGACATGTAGACAGGAAAGGTAGAATGTAGCAGATCACCTGAACGAGAGAAACCATTGTTGAGCACTTCGATGTTTGATTTCTTGCCGCAAAGTTTATAAGAACGAAAATACTACAGCCGAACTTGGAAGACAACTGTTGCTATCATACCATGAGCGCTCGGGTATCACGGGGTATTTATGTATTGATCAGGCCAGTGGCGTATTCGGGTAAAAAGTCCTGTACACGTGGGGCAGTATTTTTCAAACGTTTTCACTGAAGTTAAAATATTAGCATCCTGCATTCGTTTACTCAATAAACACATAGAGAATACTAGATTAGTGTTGAATATAAAGAAGTTTATCTTGCGAGACTAAGAACACCGGCAGCGCGAGCCTTCGCGAGCGCTTCCAATGTTCGAGCCGAGCAAGATACTCAACACTATACTCAACACTAATCCTAATATTCTATTTATCCCGTCATTTTTTTCTCCCAAACTATATAAAAGCAAATTCATAAACTGGTAGCACAAGTACTACAACTGATTTTACTAGTATTAAATACAAAATATACGAATTGTTATAAAGAAGAAGTCCCACGATTCTAGAAATACAATAAACACAAGTTAGGCTGTAAACAAGTTTTATTGTATATGTTTGTGGCATTAGTACAAAAAATAATAAAATAGTAACTTTCATAATGAAAAGTCATCAAGACACAACTGCGTGATGATCCTTACAATTTATAATCTATAAGTAAATCAATAAATGACCATGACCTTTCAGCTCCTTTTCAAAAACTCGGAAACGAACCACACGTGTGACTGCAAATTTTATATGATTGTTTCGGAAAACATGTTTGCGTATTTTAAATACAATGTATGTAACTTATCTTCGAATGACTGACCAGTAAATGCGATCGGCAAAAGTCAACAATCCGGCTATATCGTGAAAAACGTAGTCCGTGCACGCGACAAGTATATTTCCACAGTTGGGTGTTATTTCGTCAATGACAGCGTGAATATGGGATAGAGTTGTATGTCTTTTAGAGAATACTAGGTTAGTGTTGAATATAGAGAAGTTTATCTCGCGAGGTTTAGAACACCGGAACTTCAGATGTTCGAGCCGAGCAAGAGAAAGTAAAAAATTACTTAAGATGCTTTGTGAATACAATCCCTGGGAATACACAACGAAATTTAGGTGTAAGAATTTGATGAAGCAATCAAGAGAACAAACACGATAAATACATTTGTTTCAAACCAAAATAAATGCATTGAATAAAAACAGGCGAATACATGTACTCCTGTTATAACATAAACAGTTTGCACAAAATAGATAACATGACTAAGAGTATGTATCATTATACTTACTTATACATGAACATTATGTATCATTATACTTACTTATACATGAACATTTATTCATGAGCCGTGACCTGAGGATGATTATTTATCCGTACTTATTTTGCTTATATGGGCGTATAGTCAATTTGGCACCAGCTACGCCCCTGGTGTTATCGATCTCGCACCACATCACGTTAGCCTTGGAACAGTGGCGTGATTTGGTTCTTACCATATGCACGCAATTGTTCCCTAACAAATAACCAATCATGACCTAGCCACCTGAATCTGGCGGTTAAACGTTTACACGTTTTAAAAGGTTAAATCAGTGGGGCGATATTGATATAGTCATTTGCATACGCTTGTTATAATATTTACCACGTGCAAAAGGCGTATCGATAAGAAAACAAGAAATGTCTTTTACAAAGACAATCGGCGTTGACATTAATATTGAGGTATGGTTTTTACCCTAAACATAATACAAGAGGGCCAAGATGATCGGTTACATGGCTTCTTGGACCCCAGATTTTTCGGTCCCCACCTACATAAGAAGACTTCTCGGACTCCAGCTATTTCGGACACCATAAGAAAACTCGGATCCCCAAATTAATTTGTGATTAATTCAATAATTATTAATATTTGTACCGTGAATAAACCGATCATACCGCCCCATGTTTTCACCAGTGATACACGAATGACCTAAATAATTTACGTTAACATCATTATTATATAAATTTGTCAGCCAAATATATCAAATTAACAATGTACGAAAATAATTGCCAGAATGATTGAAAATTATTTAGTGTCAGACGCGTATAGTTATTCTTAAGTCATATATGCCCTACCTTCATCATGGAAGTTATCTATGCATAATACATACACATTTCGAAGTCAATTAATCATTTATACTGTTTATCCTAAGGAAAAGCAATCTTCAGAAAACATTCAGCCTATTTGAAATAATGATGACTTCCATTTTTTATAACACAAATATTATAGTAGACTATGGCGATTTAAAATAATATTCGGTAGGAATATGATGTATCAAGGATTTCTGTGTATAAATGGTATTGCAAATAATGTAGTAATGCTACACAAATGAAGTAAAAGTAGCATGAATATCATTTCGACGTATTCCGGGCGAGACTTATTTCACAACATGTTATTTATTGAAATGTATCTTTTTATAGATTGAGTAACGTATACTGGAGAAGTTGATAGAAATGTGCAATTCTAATTGTTTCTTTATAGAACACAACGCAATTCAATTTCAAATTAACATGCACAGTATGTTTATAAACATAAATTCCCCATTTATTGAAATATTCGCTCTTATGATTCTCTGTACGCTAATTGATGCATGTATATTATAACAGCTGTACACCGGCAGCTCAACGCGCGCTATTTTTAGAATGATCGTGAAATGAACTCGCTATCTAGAATAAATTGTTATTAATAGAGCGGGCCGCAAGGCTAAACAAAATAGTGGATTAATCCTGGGACTTAATATAATATTCTATTCATGACATACAATAAGAAAATATGTTCATACTTATGCTCAGTTCTAGAGTGTGTATCGAGAATATGTTTATAACTTTCTTTTAACCGCTTATGTAAACAATTATGTAAATTTTAATCCCCAAAAGTATGCAACAGTTGTTGGTATACATTAAACCATTGTTGTGAGTTTGCATTCCCAAAAATTAGAAAATTTGCCCAATACCATTGGCATTCAATTTTCCCGCTGCATAATTATAGCAAGAAATCTAGGTCAAAAGTGATCTTAGACAGCTACGCCGAATAAGCGTATCGCAGCCTGTGTTGAACCATAGCACGCACGGAAACTTCAGGCGCAGAAAACAAATTATACTTCAAGACATACCATTAAAATGCACTAAATAATATTATTATTTTATTTGTCTACGTGCGACTAGTTGTTTCATACACTATATACACTCAACAAAAGTTATAACGCACCAAATGGAAATTGTCGTATTTTCTTTATTTATAAAAAAACATCAGCTGCGCAATGGTTACACGAAATTCTTTCGTATTCTTTCCAATAGTTTGGTATGAACACATATAGGAATAACTCAAATAACTCAAATAAAAGTTGACATTTCAAGCTAAAATTAGAAAATACAACAATTTCCATTTATTTCCATTTGGTGCGTTATAACGTTTATTGAGTGTAAGAGTAAGTACAACTAGCTATATAGTCCAACACATGAACATGATCAGTACACGATCAACTGAATGACCAACTTTTAGTCGCTAATGTCCCTCACTGGTGTGTCAACAGTTTAATTCTTCTCTGTATGGAAAAATAGGCGATGACAGAGGTTTGTCTGGGCTCATTTTCTTGGAAAACTCGTTGACTAATTAGCACAAATGCACAAAAGCTGGTAGGAGTTGTTGGAGTGTAACGCACCCGCTCATTAAAATACACACGCGTCTTGACCGATATTTCTCCTATTACACTTTAAAATACTCATAATGTTTACAATACCATAGACATTTTTGATCAAGTATAATTATGATTTTTTTTTTCTCTCTTAATTTGTTTTTCATCAGAAAAAAAAATCTACTTGTATTTTTAAGACATTCATTCTGCATGGACGTAACTTGTCTTCAAAGCAAAGTGACGCTACGTCAAATAAATTTTACAAAATAGAAATCAACATAATAATGTATAATAATAGAAACAAGAAATGTCTTTAAAAAGACAATCGGCGTTGAAATTAATATTGAGATGTCATTTAAACATTACCTAAACAGACGGCCAAGATGATCAGTTACGTGACTTCTCAGACCCCAGATTTTTTGGTCCCCACCAATATTAGGAGACTTATTGGACCCCAGATTTTTCGGACACTATAAGAAAACTTCTCGGACCCAAAAGTTAATTTGACATAATTAAACATTAAATAAAATTATCATTAATATCTATTCCGTGAATAAACCAATCATACAGATCCATGTTTCCACCAGTGATATATGAATAATCAAAATAATTTAGGTAAACATAATTGTTATCTGAATTTGTCAAGCCAAATTAACAAATTAACAATGTAAGAAAATACTTTCGGGACTTAAAATTATTACGTATCAGACGAGTCTATATAGTTATTTATAGTACCGGTAATATACCATTCATGTTAGTTATCTAATATAATAACGATTTGAAGTCAAATAAGCATTTATACTGTGTATCCCAACAAAAAGCAATAGTCAGGGAACACTCAGCGATTTTTGAAATGTTAAGACTTTATGTTTGATAACACAAACATAAAAACTCATTAGACAATGACGATTTTAAATTATATCAGCAGAAATTTGATACATCAAGGGTTCGTGTGTATAATTAGTATTGCAAATTGTGTATTCATGCTACGCGAATAACAATTCGACGTATTCCGAATCTTCTTTCATAACATTTTATCCATAGAAAATGTAGCATCTTTTTACAGATTAAATAACATCTACTGGAGAAGTTGATAGAAAGATGCAATTATAAATAATCGTTTATAAATCGTAACCATAATTTTTATTCAAATTAACAGTAAGTTTATAAATATAAATTCCCCATTTATTGAATGGAATGTGATGAACTCGCTAGAATCAATGGGCTACATGGAACGGCAACTCTGTGAATGAGATTTATGAATGGGAACATTGCACAATTGCTATTTATAGAGCGCGTACCGCTTATATAAATGTAGGCTAAACAAAATAGTTATTTCGTTACGTGAATGGATATAGCATTCTGTTTATGGCATACAATGAGAAAATACGTTCATAATTAGCCTCAGTTCTAGAGTATATGTCGAGGATATGTTTATAACTTCATTTTAACCGCTTATGTAAACAATTATGTAAATTTTTAATCCCCAAAAGTACGCAACAGTAATTGGTATACGTTAAAACATTGTTTGAAGTTTGCATTCCCTAAAATTATAAAATTTGCCAAATTCTATTGGCATTCAATTTTCCCGCTGCATAATTATCGCAAGAAATCTAGGTCAAAAGTGATCTTAGACAGCTACGCCGAAAAAAATCTACACTTATCTAAGTATACACCGTAATGGTACAGTTAACATGGGCGATTGCAAAGGTAAAGAGATATTAGCTACTCAGACAATATCCCCTTTGCGAGAACATGCATAGGCGGCCAGTAGTCGCTTCCTCTGTTTTCCAGGTGCGGTCCACACATTCTTGGCTAAATACGCAAACAAAACTGTGACCTTTATAAATAGCGAAGGGGTTATTGCCCACTTGAGCAAAATTGGTAAGGGCTTATGTCCTCCTAAGCATTTTGCAAAGAACGGGATATTGTCCCATGGGCTAAGACCACAATTTTTTTCTTTATTTTGGGCAACCCGACCATACCTAGCGAAAACCCCCGACCCTAAAGTTTTTGCGACGATTGTTTCTGTGAAATCAGTATTTGTCAGATTTTAGATAATTTTCAATGTTGTTTTTTTTACCGAAATGTGTTTTTTTTTAAGTTGAAAAAAAAATCAATCCCGACCCTACCTAACGTTTTTGAGACCGTTTTGAAACACAAACTTTTTTGGGGGCTAATGTCTTGGATTTGGTTTAAACCATGGATATGATGGTTACGTCATAGCATCGCTATACGGGGACATATATTGTGACCCCTATTTATAAAATATTATCAGTGAACGATACCAAACAAGGGCCACGCTGCAGCTTTGTTGCCAAAACAGAATGTTATCAATGACACTTAAGTGTTTTTCTTTTCTGAATTTAGAGACGTTTTGTTTGATTTGCTCTTGGCAAACCTAAAAGTGGACTCAATTTCTAATCGGAATTTGGACGTGTAAACATTTGAAATCCGTTGTTTTCAGAGTTCATCGTTCTCGTTAAAATAATTTCGGATACTACATATTTAGAACACTTACGTTAGGTTGTCCCATTTTCAATACAAGTCGCACCTACTGTTTTACAATGAAAGAAGTATTTTCATGGAATCCCAGTTATTCTTAGAAACCATAATGCACTAACAACTTCTCTCTCATGTATATACATATCTATTTATTTAACTTTGAGGGGGAAATTTCCATAACTACCGGGTACTTCTTTTCTTTGCAGGCTACGAGTCAGTAAATCGAAACTTGAAAGGGTCCTCCTTCAAAACAACAAAAAGTCACGCCTGTTTTCTTTCCTATTAATTATTTGAGAAAATGCATGTCATGTGTTTTATAATGTGTATATCATGTGATTTATTGAAAGTACAGTTTTCTTTAAAAAAAAAGTTACGTCAAACTAGTGACGCCCTTAGTTTAGCTCTTTACTTGTATGTAACCGAAATATTCACCTGGGTGTCCTCGAATAAGACCACCAAATTAATACGCTGCATCGGTTATTTTTGACTCGCGAAAGTGTTATTTCTTATTAAAGATTCTTATTCTGAAAATTTTGACAACAAATTACTGCAATGTATTAATTTTAAACTTAAGTATGGAAAATCGAGAGCACGCATCTTAGGACCTATTTATTATTTTAACTCAGTAGGCTACGAATCACTAACAATAGATGCTCCTAACTACCAAGCTTCATCGGTTAGTCTGCATGGCTCGTTGCAGATTGATTTATTTACTGGCATATATATATAATTCCGTTTGCATTAGATAATAGCTTGAACAATATTTGTTCGTTACCTACAAATTATTTTTTATTATGATGCCGTATTTATTAAGAAGCCATATTAACAAATTTAAAGGTGGGAAATTGAAATTCGTTTAAACATATGTTTCCTTTGAGCAAAAATACACTGATAATGCACATGATTTTAGTGTCTTTTGTCGCCAACAGTCTCGCTACGCTGTCAGCGTTTTGATTCTGGTATGCGATTAATACTAATATCAAAACGCTGACAGCGTAGAAAGACTGTTGGCGACAAAAGAAACTAAAAACATGTGAATTATGAGTGCATTTATTTTTGCTAAAAGGAAACATTTGTTGCATGAAGTTCAATTTCCCACCTTTAAACTTTATAAATTGGCTTCTTATTCAATAGTATACAACATCATAATGAAAACTACTTTTGTAAGTAACGAAACACTATTTTGTTCCAGCTAATTGTCTTATTCAATTGGAATTATATACATGCCAGTTTACAAGTCAATCTGCAAGGGCCAGAATAACCGATGAAGCGTAGGCGCACCGATTCTTAGTGCTTCTTAGCCAAAGTTCTATAAATAAACATGTTTTTTTTTATTATAGATCTTTGTTCGTAGCCTACTGAGTCAAAATAGATCATACAATGCAAGTTCTATATTGTCCATATAACAGTTTAAAAATAATAAATTGCAGTAATTTGTTGTCAAAATATTCAGAATGAGAACTGAACAAGAAAAAACACTTTCGCAACGAGTCAAAAATAACCGATGTAGCGCATAATTTGGTGGCCTTATTCCAGGACACTCCGACAAATATTTCGGTTACATACAAGTAAATAGCAAAAGTACGGGTGTCATTAGTTAAAAGTTATATATTTTTATAAATTGGCCTTTTTTACAAACTGTTATTGTAATAAATCCCATGATATACACATTATAATACATATAACATACATTATATTAAATAATTAAAATGTAAGAAAACGGGTCGGAAATTTTGCTGTTTTCAAAAAGGACCCTTTCTGGTTTCGATTTACTGTTTAATAGCCTGCAAAGAAAAGAAGTAGTTTTTCGCGATGCCTGTTTTGGAAAATACCCTCTCAAAAGACCGTTGGCTTCCGCCTGGTGAAAGTGTATCACGGTTAGGAGACTCACCGGACCACCTCATTTCGAGGTGGTGACTTCCGAGGTGGTCCGGTAGGGCAAAAGTATTGTATGACTTATCAATTGTGTATTATTTGCTTATGATATAGGTGCTTTTTAAGAAATCGGCCAATGTCATTACTAGTAGGAATGATAAAGGAACACTTGTTCGCTGTTTCGTTAAATAATGTACAAAAATAAAGGCTGTAGGATTTTGAGGTTGAAGTCCTTGAAAGAATATGTCTATGCTACTCTATGTACTGACATGTTTACCCGTTTGAGTTCTTACTACAACCCATTATGAAGTGTGTGACGACTGACGAGGATCACAAATAAAAATGTCTTCACATTACATGTTTTGCAATAATTTGTAATTGTGGTTAGTTTTCTGGGATCCGGTGGTGCTGAGGTGGTCCGGTGGTGTTGAGATGAGGTGGTCCGGTCTCCTAATCGTGCGTATGTACCATGTCTTGTGGGCATCTCGGCTACGTCATGAAATTTTAGAAACCTAATGTACCAGAGTCATTCTTACCTTATAAAACCTGATAACAGTTTCTCGGCTAAAGCCCCATTTTTAAGGAACAACCAACCGTAAACAGGTTTCATACAAAACTACGGCATATTGAGTATTATTTCAATTAATATTATTTATCAACATACATGAATACGTAATTTGCAGACACCGATGGTATGAGCGGCTTTGCTGGGCGCTGTAACACAATATTTGGCGCCGAACCCATATTGTGACCAAGAGAACAGATTAGCATATAGTTCATACGTATTGCCAATGTCAAGTGCACGATTACGTAGCTTACTTTGTAGGATATGATTTCAATCGTTGCTAGTATATAGTGTTCAGGTATACATTATTATATTATAATCTAACAGTTGTTGACATTGTTTAGCGGCAGGTGTGTCAATGTTTTCCTCGTTTGTCTGCATAAGCCAGTGCATTCGGGAGATGGTATTTTCATGTATTTAACTAATGTTTTTGATTTACAACCTCACCTACACCTTATTTGTAATTCTCCGACAAGCACCATTTGCACTATAGATACGAATGGCTGTCAAGATACACTGAATCTCTGGCCCTGAATGGCTAAGATACACTGAATCTTTGGCTCTGAATGGCTGTCAAGGTACACTGAATCTCTGGCTCTGAATGGCTGTCAAGGTACACTGAATCTCTGGCTCTGAATGGCTCTCAACATACTCTGAATCTCTGGCTCTGAATGGCTGTCAAGATACACTGAATCTCTTGCTCTCTGAATGGCTGAAGGCACTGTCAATCACATCTTGTCAATGGATCAGTCGCCAGGAGTGCCATCTGTGATTCTTATGCAGGTGCACTTCACTGACAGTTTCAATTCACAGTTTTCTGCGTTCCGCACCTCTGCTGAAGGTTTCGTAAGCTCTGGGAGCCGCGAAGTCGTATGGGTTTGGGTCGAAATTCACAAAACTCTTTAGGAAATATTCACTTACTGGTAAGTTGTACTTCAATTGTCAATGTGGACTGCAGTGATTTCGGTTCCCAAAAAGCGTAAACTATGAAACATCGGTTCAACATTTACTAGTGTAAAACATTTTATTGTAGAAAGACATACATACCAAACAGCCAAAGTTTATGATGTTAAGAAATTTACTGAAGTTTTTACTAAGGAGTTTTGTGAATACGGCCTTGACAACTGGTGATTTCTAACTCCAAACTATAGTACATGCACCATGGTCAAAATATTGTACATCGAATATTGTGCATGCACGAAGACATTGCGGGCAACCAAAAAGTACACTTAATCATGCCGAATATATGGACACCGCCATATTTTGAACTAGTGACCAACTCTGTATGAAGCATGTAACAACACAAGTCATCTTATGATCAGACAGATGCAGCATCGATATGTAAAATATAGGGCATACTAATGGCCGCACATTTTATTCATGTTAAAATTATATACTCACATTGTATAAGCGTACAGTGAGTTAAACCGGAAGTTGGTGATCTGTACGCCGATGATCAGTTAGTTGCAAACAGCAGAAAACGCAGTAAGTGACAAAAAAAAATAATTTTATATTTTACTTTGAAGCAGAATATAAATAAAAGTAAGTTCTCCGAACACATATAATGACATTACGTAAATATATTCTGTCGGTTATGCCTAGTGTTTTAAGAGTACTTGTTTTAGCAGACATTATCACTTAGTGCTTCGATTTTTTAAATAAAATAATAAGTTTGTAGCCGAATACTTCATAGTGATGATGGTTGTTGGTGTATTTTTGTGTAAAAACTGATAAATAAATCACTTACAAGTCAAGCAGTATTCATTTAATTAAAGAGAATAGGTTTTGCGCGGAGAAATCAAACATTATGTCCAACCACCCAACGTGACTCGACTGCACGACTAGTTGCAAAATGTCAAACTTAGACTGTACGATTAGTTACTCATGAAAACGATCTGAACGGTTATGTTCAAAAGCAATTATAACTTGATTTAATGTGTAAAGTCAATTTATGTTAATTTTCTCTGTCCGCATTTTCTAGACGATAATTGTATATGTAAGAATGTAAGAATTTTAAAACCAAAACTAGAATTGTCACATGAGTGATGGACATACCCCCACAATATGGCCTTGTCACAAAACTGGCATCCATTCGAAAGAAATGGACAAAGAGAGAATGCTTTAATTTGTGAATGGTAAACAGTGTATTTGGAAAAATTTAATTTCAATAGGAGCCATAACTCTGTCAACATTTAGTGGTTTGTAACCAAAGTTGAACTTGATCTGTATTTTATGATGTTACACCTAAGTACCAAAAATAATTTAAATATGTGAAGCCTTTTATGACTTTATGTCCATGTTTTTCGGGAATTTAAGTCAGAAAGGGTCCATGACTGTGTCAAAATTTAGTGGCTTGTAACCAAAGTCAAACTTGACCTGTATTTTATGTTGCTACGCATTTGCACCAATAATTATTTAAATATGTCAAGCCGTTGTTGCGTTATCATCAGGAGACCATGTTTTTAGGGAATTTAAGTCAAATAAAGGGCCATAACTCTGTCAAAATTTAGTAGTTTGTAACCAAAGTCAAAATTGACCCATATTTTATGATGCTACACATGAATACCAAGAATTATTTGAATATGTCAAGCCATTCTTAAGTTATTGTCTGGAAATCATGTTTTTAGGGAATTTTAAGTCGAAAAGGGACCATAACTCTGTCAAAATTTAGTGGTTTGTAACCAACATCGAACCTGAATTGTATTCTTTGATGTTACACATTTGTAACAAAAATTATTTGAATATGTCAAGCCTTTCTTGAGTTATCATCCGGAAACCAAAAACCAACAGACCGATAGACCGACAGACCAACAGACCGACAAGCTCACTCCTATATACCCACCTAAACTTCGTTTGTGGGGGTGTAATGATACATTAATTGTAGTTGTTTTACTCAAAAAAGAAACGAAAGTGTGTAAGTTATATTTATTGTAGAAATGCATTTCAATTTCATCCTGTTGTATTACATGTACTTCGATGACGCATCACGTTGATGTCAATTAAACGAAGAATCCAACCCAACAGAAGAAACGCCGAAGATTATGTCATCAGAACCATCACTCACCATAGCGAGGTCTGCGACATGAACAGGAAAATGAAACAATGGGCGGTGCAAAACGGACACCATAAGCTTCTACAGTCATGAGTTAGGGGAGATTGCAATAAATGGAGAGAAAGTGAAGCAGACAAAGATTGAGACCCTGTTAGTGAGTGAATTTAAGTGTGTTTATGCTTGTGTGTGTAAATATGTGCAAATATCATAGTATATTACAATAAATGTATGTCAATACATGTATGTTTTTTTGTTATGTATATACATGTACACAAATTTATAATGTAAATGTACATGAAGATGAGTGCATGCGATTATGGTATTTAATCCACTTGTGTTAAATAAGACATGTACACTGTAATAAAAAATTAATTTAAATTAAGAAGACAATAAAACAAATATTTTCAAAATTTATTTATTCTTCCTTTATTCTTTATGAACATTCAAAATGTATATGAGTATATGATATAGCATGATTACTAAAGTACATTACATACATACATGTATAACCAACGACCATCTGCCTGTGCAAGTCACACTGCATAAAGTGAGCATCTGTCTCGTAAGACAGGTTAGACTGTGCTTTGCATGTGCAATGCATCACTGAATATAAATGTGCATTGTTTCAATGAGATATATTGGTTCAATAAAAAAAAACTCCTTCAACATTTTTGTCCGAGTATGTTTTTATAAGAACTAAATGTTTGTTGTTACAACTTCATGTAAAACCGGTGTTCATTCATATTTTTGTAAATGAAACAAAATAAGAAGAAAAGTAGTTCCATTTAAGCCAGACTGAAATGAGCAATTGTCTTCATTTCACACGACCCAGAGTTATCATCCATAGTTTCCACTCGCTCACCGAAAAAAGCCTGAAATAAATAAGGAACATTTAATTGTTGACTTTGCTGTAAGATCTCCATGTTGTTTGTCATGGAAAGCTTAGTTGCTCTAGGACTAAATGTTGATCAGCAATTTTATATGAGCGCGAATGAAATATAATACTAGTTTAACTTAAGATGTAAACATTCTTAGGGACCTATACACATTCGGACGTACGGACAAATACGCGCGATTCCTATAAAGCAAAATAAATGTATAATAATTATCGATATGTCACCATGAATTGACACTGTCGAATTAAATTATTATTTATTGCGCATAAGTAATACATGCACATGTAAACTAAATAATATTTACGTACAATTATATAATAATTATCAAGGAAGATCGAACATTTCTTAAATTTGTGTCGATCACTGATCACAACTAAGCGTACAGAATTTTATTTCAATCGCGCAACTAATGATTGCGTACAGTCGCAACTAGGCGTACAGTAAATAAACAAACAGTGACTGAATAAAACGGTAAATATCTTAAATATTACAAAGATAATCCGTTATCAGTAATGTCTCTAGTTTAATCCGTGTTTATACGTGTTAACCAATACACAGGTTTACACATTTACGCGAAATCCAAAATTAAATCAAATTTTTTCGATCGTTTCAACATATTTGCAGTGATCAACTACCGATTTCTCAACAAAAACACAATTTCCACACAAATCACAAAGCACATGTGTGACAAATAGGACAATAATTAACAAAAACGTTTAAATCGTGTAACATTCAGCCCTAAAGTAAAAGATAATATCAACACTTACTTACTGCGTTTTCTGCTGTTTGCAACTGATCATCGGCGTACAGATCACCAACTTCCGGTTTAGCTCACTGTACGCTTATACACTGTGATACTGTTACAATAAAAAAATAACAAATAATTAATACTGCTGGCTCATAATCGTGACATTCAGCCGGTCGTCAGACTGTCCAAGTTGCCGTTAGTAGCCTGTCCTATTATGGTATCCTTTACATTTGCCTCTCCTCGATTTTCTGCTTTTAAAATTTCACAAAATGGACCGATTTCCAATATAAGGACAATCATTTATGATAAACACACGTTCTATTTGTTTTGTGCTGACGTTGTTTTTACTCCCGTTATTAATAAAACATTACAGTGGCACCAACAACACACCAGAGAATGAGCTGAACATGTGGCCATGGATAGCCTCGTTGCTGTTGATGATGTTTCGTACCCAAACCTCCTCCCTAGTGTTAACCTAAAAATAGAGTAAAATTGAATGATCAAGTATATAGTCTAATGAACTACTAAATGTATTACAAATCTGTAACAGGGTATTCACTACTAATCCTATTGATATTTTACTGACCACTAATCCAATTAGAGAGTGAGAAGTGTCCGTGTGAGTGAGTGATTGGTGAACTGTTTTTACTAATGTCTGTCCCATGCTTTTATAGTGAGATGTTTATAATCAATAGGTGTAATAGATTTTTCTATCTTAGTGCATTCGCTATTTTGAGTTTGTAGAAGTAAGGTCTCTGGCATTTACCATTTGCCTATAGAAGAACTTATTTCTTATTAAAACTATAGGGATTGGTCACTGGTGAGTGTATATATATTATTTTATTGCATAAATTGTATTGTATTGAATTGAATTGTTGATATATTTTTATTTAATACTTGTCCTAAATTAATTAATATGTATTACAATGAATTATTGAAATTACTATTATTATCATTGTAATATGTTGTATTATAATAATTGTTATTGTTTCAGGCCATCATTTGGATCATACGATCATACATAATAAAGTATATAATTATACCCACGAGTGGTTTTTTTTATCACACCCTGCTACAATCACATAAAGTCTAATGAAATACTCAAATTTATGACAAACCTGTTCTCAAACTTATTCATTAAGGCCATTATTGGTCCCCGAACAGCATTTACAAAAACTTATAGATGTGTATATGTATTACAATCAATATTGGCATAACCTCTGTGTTTGTTAAAATCAACGATCAGACCACGGTGATTAATGTCGTATCATATTAACCCGAGAATATACACATATATAGTTTCCTCATGAAAACAAACACAGCGATTAATGCGATTTTCTTTATCAAAATAATATAGTGACGTACGAGAGTCATTTAATACCCGCAAAGAACATTGAGCTGAATCCACACTGTACCTCAATGACAGCTGTTTGACTTCCGGTGTCCCAGCCAGTGTCGCCATGAATTCTCGCCACGGTGTTACCATTGTGAGTTAACTCCCCAAAGAACGCCATACCCTGAGCAGGGTGAACGAGGGTGGTGGAGAACAGGTAGATACCCCTTTGTGGCGCGATGAAATAGCCTAGGGATGCGTGGTATCCTCCTCCTCTGTTGTAAACTACTGTGTCAAACAGAATGGTCTGGCCGACTCCCATGTTGCCCAGGCCTGCTTTATTGACCGCTGTGAAGGCAACGGTGTCCTCCATTAGAATGCGACGCGGATCTGAATGTAATGCAAGTTCAGTAACGCAACGATCAGCGATCCAGCGTGGAAGGTTTTATTGACGTCAGAAGACTACCGATCAGTATACCCTATTATATTATTTACGTTCAATAATAGCCCATGCATCAGACGCATGTAGTTCTTACTTGTTGTGAACCCTGCTCGCGTGATATGGACAGGAAATTGTGAATGGATCCCGCATATGTCCTATATCGTATATTTGCCTACATCGCCCATATCGGATCCATTTGGGGTTCTTGCTTTATAATACTAGGATGTGCCCATGATTCTCAATGAAGTGCGTGTACAATTTGATACTCTCTATTGCCCTATTAAAATGCTCAAAATACAAGTACACATAAATCTACCCGTGTATAATGTGCTTACGGTTCAAGCCCATTGTTGCATTTCTGTAAGGTCCTCGGGCTTCCTCGCTCTGCTTCATGGGTTCCATCAAAATCTGCATGTCCGTGTTCTGTGCCTTTAACCGTTTCTCCATTTGCAACAGGCGACGTTCTACAAGTTCATGTTCTTCGTCGTGGCGTTCTTTTTGACGACGGGCAGTTTCTTCCAGCTGCGTGATTCTAGCCTGAAGAATTTAAACCTTGCTTTCTTGCCGTTCACAGAGTGTCGTCTGCATGCAAAATGCAACCAGACACAAGATGAACATCGCAAACATCCGCATATTTACAATGGAATGACCGCAGAACAATGTATATTTTTTGTTGAGTTTTTCTTATCTGTTCTTATCAGTGACGTCACAGCTTTCGGCCGGTATTATCAAATATTTCAGAACAATACCATTCATATTCAGTCGTGCATATACACAAAATTATGGTACAAACACTGACAGAACATCGCATTATATTTTAGATGATATGTGATTCATGTTGAGCCATTTCCTGAATGTCAACTTGACCCACGACGGAACCCGTTGGTCTTATCCTAACTTTTTATTGCTAGAAAAAGAATGAAATTGTTTCCCAGGCAAAGCCACATTTTAAAGGAGCTACCAACCCTTAACAGGGTTTAAGACAACCTGCGGCATATTGATCGTCAACTATATCAATCATTATAATTATTGGTATCATTTATCAACATTTACGTATTTTGCCGACGTTGATGGATGAATGGCTTGCCACATTTGTAACACAATGTACTGCGTCCAACCCGTATTGTGACGAAGATAACAGATTAGCATGTATAGTAAATACGTATTGCCAATCTGATTTACTTGCTCGAATGCGTAGCTTATTTTTTATGACATTATTTTAATCAGATTGTACATTATTTATTGCTAGTATATGCTGTATAATAATGTAAAAGTTGTTGACACTGTTTAGCGGCCGGTGTATATATGTTTTCCTCTGTCGTCTGCATACGCCAGTGCCAGAGATGGTATTTAAATGTATAACTGATGTTTCGTTGTTGGATTACAACCTCATGCACCAACTCAATTCTTTCTCCGACATGCGCCGTTTGCAGTAGGGCTCTGTATCGAACAGAATTACCGATACGATCTTTGTATTACGATACAAAATGACCGATATTCGATATATAAAATGATATGTTAACTTATAACTTTAATGGATATATAACTGCATACTTATGTTTATATTTTGCACTTGTATTCACATATGGCTACAGCAAATCCCAGACATTAATCAAATTGTACCAAATTTGATGAACCACTTGCAATTAAAGTGTAGATTTTGTACATTGTTTTCCATACAAGCCGTTTTTTCTGTAACAAGGTCTTGCTTTTTATAAATCAGTATAAAAAGTCAACCCTTTGAGAAGGAGACGGTTATTCGCGTCAATTCGTTCTCCGACAAGCACTGTTTGAAGTATACGAATGTCTTCCAAGACAAACAGTGAATCTCTGGCTTTCTGAGTGACTGTCAATCTCATATTGTCGATGGGTCAGTCGCGAGGAGTGCGATCTGTGAGGTACACTGCACTGACAAATTCACTTCACAGTTTTGTGCTCCGCACCTCGGCTGAAGGTTTTGTAAGCTCTGGGAGCCGCGAAGTCGTGCTGCTTTGGCTCGATATTCACTTAACTCCTATGGAAATACTAACTTTCCGGTAATTTGTACTACAGTGAAAATTTTATATCAAATTGTCAATGTGAAATGCACTGATTTCGGTTCTTAAAAGGGGAAATCATGAAACATGTGTACAACATTTAACTGGTTTAAACATGTTATTGTAAAAAGACATACATACAAAACAGCCAACACTTAAGGAAGTTTATGATTTTAAGAAATTTGCTGAGTTTTTACTAAGGAGCTTTGAGAACATGGGCCAAGAAAACAGGCGATTTCCACTTATAAATTATAGTAGATGCAACATGCATAATCAAAATGGTGTACATCCAATTGTTCTACAAATGATGCATCCACGAAAACATTGCGGGCAACCAAAGGTATATGGAAGGGTATATCCGCCAGTACATTCATGCTTCTAAATGACAATTAAATGTTGCTAAATTACAATTGCATGCTGATAAATTACAATTCCATGTTCCTAATGACAATTACATGTTGCTAAATGATAATTGCTTATTCCACTGTGTCATTCGTTACTAATTAACTGCAACTTCCATGCGACCTAGTGCTTCTTTCGATAGGTTAATTAAATTAAATCACAAATTCTTGCGTGTAAATGACAAATGCATCCTCTCTGTGTCATCGTTAAGTGTTTTTGCGAACAAGTTCATATTGCTTTGTACATTTTACTATGTGAATTTGATTAAACCTAGTAATGATAGTTTAGGCATTAAACGATTGAAAGTTTAGCAAGGCGAAAGCAGCAAGCACTTAGCAACAAGAAGTTACTCAAATGCGACTTGACAATTTGTAATATGCCATTCATATGTAACCGGGAACCAGAAATTCCGGCCGTGTCCGTAAAATCGCTGGGAGATATCTAACTCCAAGCTACTTTTGACTAGTTAAGCTCCTGGCTATTTTGGTCGAAAAAAGGTCCCGTTGTTCGTACCGCCTCTGCGAATCAGTAAATGGCCGATGAAAGCTAGTCTTAATGAGCACAAGCATGGCGATGTTGAGCTAATACCTTTGTCTGTCAGTACTTTCGTCCGTACGTCCGGGTGCCTGTCTGTCACAAAGCATGTCGTATCTTTTTCCTTAAACCGTTTTTAAGGAATTAATTGAAAAAATAGTTTTGTGTTTAGTGTATCAGTCCTGACGGTTTGCGCATTAACTGCCTGCCCAACCGTCTGTCTGTACGGATGACTTTCAGACATACAACGTATCCGTCCTACAACTTCTGAATAGCTTGAAACACTGCCCGGTTAGCTCAGTGGTTGGTAGACTGGCTTTTCATGTAGGCGGTCCGGGTTCATTCCCTACTCGGCGCATGTGGGTATGATTGGTGGTCAACATACCGGATAGCTGGAGTTTCCTCTTGCACTGCACCCTGCACTGTGTACTGACCGCCCCCTCCCCCCAAACAGCACAACACCACACCAGAATAACAAAAAAATACAACAGAAACAGATTTATGATTCAAAATTCGTCCCAACTTGTGATGAGTTTAAAAGTAAATTAGGCAGGGGTGCTGGTACACACCCCGGGTCCCCACGAAATGCAGTGGCGCGGAGGGACCTCATAAACTACGAAATACGCACATTCAACACACACACACGCACGCACGCGCGTACACCACGCACGCACGCGCGCGCACGCTCGTACACACACATACACACACATACACATCAACACATGTGTCCGAGTGTCCGTCCGCCCGTCTGTCAATGCATGTGTATACATATATATGCATATCTACTGCTTGGGTTACTCACGAATATTTTATGAAATTGATAATAGAAATCCACAACAACATTAAATCGCTATTTTTCGTTTCTATGTCGTATTTTGTTTATTATTTCATGTTTGTCCTGTAATTAAAATTCTTTGTTGAAAAAAATATTCTTAACGATTACATTTTACGCGAAATGCACGTTCAACAGAACTAGATTGGACTCCAACAGTGTTATTTTTATGACAAAAGCAGTCTACAATATCATCTCCGGAAACAATCGAACATCTGAATTTGCTGTCAAGAATTGTCTCCCGTATATAGTAATTTGCGCTAGAAAGTCAAATTCTTATTGGTTCCCTGTCATGTTATAATGCATTAACATGCTTAACAAAATCCACTAGTTAGTTAATCGCTTGTGACAATCAGCAACAACACAGTAAATGAGCCTAGTAATGCAGAAAGGAATAGTATGAATAAACATTTCAATACTGCAGTAGGCAAACAAAAAGGCTGAAAGCACTTGTCAATGACATGCAAGAAGCAAGAATTTGGCATTAAGAAGCATGCAGTTACCATGTAGCACAAAGCATATGCATGTAAATAACATAACAATGTCATTAACTGGCGGATATGTATGTCGCTCCATTACGAATATCATAATGCAATAGGAAGTTGTCATTTAGCAACGTGCAATTGTCATTAGCAACACGTAATTGTCATTTAGCAATATGCAATTGTCATTTAGCAACATGCAATTGTCATTTAGTAACATGCATATAGTGGCGGATATACCCTTCCATAAACGTACACTTAATCATGTCTTATCCACGCCGAAAATATGGACACCGCAATATTTGGAATAAGTGACCATTGCAACTCTGTATAAAACATATAGCAACATATACCATCTTATGATCAGAAAGACGCATCATCGATATGTACAACATAGGCCATATTAATGACCGCACAGTTTATTCGTGCTAAATATATAATATTGTTACAATAAAAAATTAACAACTTAATACTGATGACTCCTAACAGTGACATTCAGTCGGTCGTCAGACTGACCAAGCAGATGTTAGTAGCCTGTCCTAAAATGTCATCCGTTACATTTGATTCTACCTAGATTTAACTGTTTAAATATCACAAACTGGACATATGTATTTCAAATAATAACACGTGTTTGTTATAAATACACGTGTCTAGTTGTTTTGTGCTGACGTTGATCTTACTCCCGTTATTTTATTACAGTGGCACCAACAACACACCAGAGAATGAGCAAAATAGGTTGCCATTGATAGCCTCGTTGCTCTTGATGATGTCTCGTACCCAAACCTCCTTCCCAGTGTTAACCTGAAAAATAGAGTAAAATTGAATTATCAAGTATATAGTCTAATGAACTACTAAATGTATTACAAATCTTTTCTCAAACTTATTCAGTAAGGTCATTATTGGTCCCCGAAATAGCATTTACAAAACTATGTGTATATGTATTACAAATCAGTATAGGCATAACATTGGTGTTTGTCAATAAAAACGATCAGGCCACGGTGATTAATGTCGTATCATATTCACCCGAGAATCTATACACGTATATAGATTCCGCGTGAAAACAAACGCAGTGATTAATGCGATTGTTTTCTTTATGAAAATAATCTAGTTACGTATGTAACGGGGTGTTGACTGAGGTCAACTCGTTGTTTAGTTTCGATATTTATTCCAGTATATTAAATACAACAAATAACCAAGCAGGGAAAAATGACTTCAACAATATTTCTTTGCAGGATACTATTTCAAAGTATGTAATGACTGAAGTCTCTGGTGACAAACGTAAGAATGTGCTGGGTTTCTTGTAAGAAAAAGGGACATGTTAGCTAATTGATAGCTTGTATGGGGATTACATTAAAATGTGCTCATAACCAATTAGGACAGTGCAAACCTATCACACGTCATTCACACGTCACCTTACACACATAACTGTACACTGATTACACGTAGAGTCATTGAATACCAGCAAATAACGCCGTGGCTGGGCCAAACCTAGATCCCCACTGTACCTCAATGACATCGTGCATATATACATAAGGTACATAAAGTGACAGAACATCGCATATATTGTAACAAATAGTTATGATGATATGTGATTAACATTGCGACATATCCTGAAAGTCAAACCCACGAGGGAACCCATTGGTTTTTTACCTTGTTATTACTAGTAAAAGAATGGCTAACCATTCTGAACTCAAGAAATTCCAATTGTAGTTATTGTACTATGAACGGTCGCGTGTGATTGTCAATGCATGGCGTTGTATTGTATACATGCGCTTTAATATTTTGACGCTTTAATATTGTATAAGCCTAATTAACCAACTTTCATGTAAAATGATACTGAACATTCATTTATAAAAGTGTGGTTGCAAAAAACATTGCTCCGCACAGTTTCTTTTAAACTGTTTACTAATGCATGGCTTAATCATTTAAAAAAGCCTCCAGATACGGTAAAAATCGGCAACTAAAACGGTTGACTGCACGTTTCTATTTGTAGGTATGCTTCAAGGGCTACGATATGTAGACTATTTGAGAGCTTATATTGATTTTTTTGTTTTCTCCTCAGTAAGAAACAACGATCAATGCTCATGGTCAATGTGCAATGATGATTGTGTCGTAGGGTATAAAATTAAACACTTTATATTTCATTCCAGTTATTGTAAATTATCATTAATTATTTAAACACATGTTCATTATTACGATATACAAATAAATTAAACGTTTAATGATCAAATGGAAACTACCCAAACAGTTTAATTGCATGCATAATCGACTAACAACGTAGTTATCGCACCTTAACCCGTGATCCACGTGCACGCAAAATTTAGTTCAGGTTGGACATATTTCAAGAAGTTGAAGAAAATTTGATATTTATTCAGGTAAATTATTATTATTATAAACAAATAAAGGTTCATGTTTTAATTTAAGGTATACTTTTTTGTATTTTATGCGTGTATTTGTAAAATATGTGTCTTTTGTATTTTATTGCTAAAATAATACTTGGCTCACCGTACCGACATGTATGTGTATTTTCTATGCAATTATTTTGATATGATAATTATCGTTTTCTATGTTTAATTTAATATTTCTTTCAGAATTTCGTAGTTTGGCATCAAACTTAACGGTCAACCAGAAAACAAACCACTATAATATTTACTTGTGCGTTTTTGAATAAACCACGATTCACAAATAAGACACGACCCTGAAAATTGGGTTAATGAACAGAAGTCCAGATCTACCAGCCTTCAAAGGCCTGCCGGTAGTCGATAAGTCTCGGTGCAACTTCAAGTCTGCTGCATTCTAGAGTTAACCATATTTCTATTTATAAATTCTTACTCTGTTCTGGAATGCTGACTCCCTCTTGAGTTCGTTTAATTGGTATAGTAGTTTAAATTTAGTATTTCTCGATAAATGAGGTACTTCAATTTGAGTGAAAACTGCATTTTGTGAGGACATGAATCAGGGAAACATTGGGCGATGAAACGTCTGTTTTTGTCTCTTTTTTTTATTCCAGCAAGTCGCTTTAAAGGAATTCAGTATGGTTTTGATAGCATTTGAATGTGCCAAAGTCGTACATGCATGACGTTTACAATATGTACCGATATTAAAAACCTCGACCACTATGCAATATTTGCGCACTTCTATACGAATAGTCCTACGACCCGGGAAATTTCCGGCTTACCCAAGAGACAAAAATGTCGATTTTAAAGTGAACGGTATTATGTGAATTCGTGACATATATATTTGTCATTTAATTTAAATGTTTCAATAACATGTTAATACATGTAATATCGAGTAAAACGGGGTGTTTACATACATATAATGCATAATTATTAACAACTTCGCCGTCACTACACGATTTGGTCGAGTTATCATAGGTACATCTATCAATTTGGTATTTTAAATAGCATCCCATTTCGGAAGTTTGGTTAACTGTGAACTTAATTCAACCTTTTTAAACACGGGATGCTATACATAATCAGTCCATGTTAATTGTGTGTATATTTAGGGGGTAAAAACTATTAGTACATACTTACCCATTTTACAGTACGGTGTAGGTTTCTACTGTTGCCATGACGCGTTGATACAAAGATGGCGGACCCAGAACCTTTGACGGAAGCAGAAAATGTGGACGATGAGCTGAAAGGAGAAGAAGACGAAGACAAAGTACCAGAATCAGACGAACTGTCAGAAGATGCACAGGCCTTTAAGGAAGAATTGGCTAAAATTGTTGTGCATGCGCCAACAGTGGATTTGTAAGAATTTGGCACATGTTTTCGAGACTTGTAAAACGGATCCGTGATAATCGGACTTGTATGCTAACTTAAAGTTTACTTGACAGAAAAAAGTGAAGTTTTTTTTATATCAGATATTGTTTATTGAACATAATGATGACCATAACTTGTTAGCTTTGAGCAATATTGAGGCTTGAGCTACTTTTTTATAATGGCACTATTTGCCTGCAGCACATAATGGCTAAAAGATCATTTCTGCCGTGGAAAGTTTTCTTTCTTATTCTATATCATTCTAACAGGATTTTGATTGCAACTTTCACCTTATGAAATTTCACAGTTATTGTGAACAGATTGCAATATAATTTATATACCTGATCAGAGAAATTATTCCTCAGTATTGTTTCATAAATATTTGTATGATGCCAGTTTCATTTAGATGCATGGCCAATTTAAAACTACACGTTATTGCAATTTTTAACAAATTTTGTTAACTGTCATTGTGTAAACTTCTATCAGTATCTGCTATGCTGTCAAAACATTAACATAATTCTATTTGTCTATTGCCTAGAATATTTATGGAAACCTCATTCTGGTGAATGAAGTAGATTTATTTGCAATTTCAAATCAGAATCAAAAGCATGTAGTAAGTAAATTTCAACACAAATAAAGCAGTTTAGGTGTTGTTTTGTGTAAACTACTTTTATATGTAACTTATTGTTGCAAATAATGGAAATTTATGAAAATTTAAATTTTCAGGTTTCGACCTCTAAAATAGTCTTTGAGAGGTTATTAAAGACATAACTGCGAATTTAGCCCTATATATATTTATATAACGTAACACTAAATTCGTTGCACAGCTTATTAATAAGACTAACATAATGACCATCCAATGACAGCTTTGCATCATAATATTGCCTTGATTAGCTATGCATCATAATATTGCCTTGATTCTAACACAAGTCTTTTAACATAAAACACAATTATACAACCAGACAAATTGCTTGTTTTAAGCCCTTATTGTCAGCATTTTTTTTTCAAATACAGACATTTAAACTTTAGTCCAAATGTGCAATGCATTATAATATTAAATAGCTATCATGTACTGTATGCATATACTGAACTGTAAATATGATCAAGTATTCAGTTAATTCACTAAACCAAGTAAGGAAGTTAGGACAAGAAACCACTTTGACATAACATTCTTAAACTGACGTGTTTCAAAATACAAAAATCTGTGAATCCCTTTAAGAATGAATTTATATCATATTGCTCAAGTAAAATTGAAGTTGAATGCATAGCGCATGAGAACCTAAAATGACATCACGAACAGTGTTTGGAGATGCTTTTTTGTGTTTAGTATGTCTTATGTTTTATTTTTACTGTGGTTGTTATGTAATTTTTATTGAAATTTTAGGTGATTTATAATGGTATGTTATATTAACTAAAAAACTTGATCATATATTCACTGGACATTTGAAGATGTATGTAAAACATCTTGACTATTTACACATTAAAGTTTAAACTTATTAGACATACTTAATGTTTTTTTTTGCACATGTTTGTAATGTGCTAAATAAAGAAATACACTTAAGAAAATGAAGTAGAAAAGTCAACAGAAGACAGTTCAGACCTAGACGGCCTATTGCTTGTCTTAACATAATTGTAGCGTTAAATACAACTGCAACTTTGAAAAAACAACAACAAACAAACAATACACAGTGAAGAAAATGAAACATTCACACATTATGAGTCATGGAAGCTTTTTTATGTTGTTACACTTTTTTTTACAGAAAAATCAGAATCACAATTTCCTCATTATTCAAAAATCATCCTGTTTAAATCCATTTAAAATTATTCAGTAATGTTTAATAAGTTATGTCATTATATTTGTTCTTTTTCAGAACTCCAAAAGAAACATTTGACCCAGCCGAATTCCCAGCATCTTATAAAGAAAACCTGCCAAATGAAAATTTAGTTCTTCAGTTTGCAGAAAACTTTCGAAGACAATACGTACACCTTTACCGTGATCGGAAACCACTCTTGCTTAATCCAGTTAATGAATGCTTTACTGAGGTAATGATATAAAATGTTATTTACAACTACAATGTTTGCAATGTTCTTTAAAATCTTATGTCTCATATTGTACATAAATTTTTTAATCTTCTCAGTAGTGTACTGGATGTGGTGACCGCCATGCGATCGGAGGATCTTGAGTTTGATCACTACCTTGGGAGCATTCTAATAATCTTCCTCAAAAGACACCAAGTACTGGTTCGACGCAGGAAAAAGACTTGAAAATGTCTCAATGAGAGTGGCTTTATACACAATTCTGCTTAAATAAATAGGTTTAAACTAAATCTTCTGTTAAACCTCACTAAATTTGTTATAGTTCTATTTTTGTTTGGAAACCTGTTGATTGACATAATTAATGATACAGTCTTCAAGATTAACAAGTGGACCATGGACTGAGTCAACCAAATTTTTGCGCGGTCCAGCAAAATTTATAAGTTAACTGGACCAACGGTCCATCAATTTAAGGTCCTTTGGTCATTAAGAAAATCATAGTTAAAAAAGAAAACAAATCTTTTTCACTTATTGACAGTCTTAAAGGCTGAGTGGACCGACAGTCCACTGATTTCAAAATTTATTCGTGAAGACTGATGATATATATGGATAATCAGGGAAGTGATTCTTCCGCCTTTCAGCTGAATTTTTAGCTCAACTATTCACTGAATAGTCCGAGCTATTCTTCTCACCTGTTTGTCTGCTCGTAATGCTCTAATTAAGATTTGCATGCAACAAGTCCACATCTGTAACTTCTACAGATATTTAATTGAAACTTTACATATGTCTTTTGGCAGGCCGTCGCCGCCGGTCCGGCCATGGTTGGACCACTGACCACTTTTTGGCCGATTTAAGGAGTTTAGTATTGGGCTGGACCACTTTTACCTTCTTCAAAGTGACGTTTTATGTCATGAACATCAAAACACAGTGTTGTTTTTACAACCTGGCAATAAAACATCCCCAACTCCAGACTGTTGGTAAAGTCATGGTAACCGATAAAATCAGTATCCTTAATTGATCCTTAATTGATCAGTAAGCTATTGGACAATATCGTAATAATAAAAAGATTTGTAATACTGTTTGTGTAAATTAAGCTCACATGTGTAGTGGCACGCGTCGTCGTTGCGAAATAATAAAGGTGCTATTCTCTGTCAAGTGATGTCAAGGGTTGTGAAGAAACTTTATTAATTGGCATTAAGTGACACTGATGTGGCTTCGAAAATAATTTATGTGTATAATTAAAGCATAAGACCCCACAACATCATATTAAATGTAATTGTTGTTGCGACTCAGCCTAATTAGTTTAGTTGTCATTGTACATCTAAAAGTGTATAAATGAGATAAAACATGGCCTGTAGCAATGTTCCTTCGGAACCAAATAAGTCTGAAACATTAAAGTTTATAAAACAAACGTTTAGTCAGAAAAATTCTGTCCAGAGATGTTTCTGAGGTAATTGTTATCTCGCATTCTGTCATGTGCATATGGCAGTTGAGAGAGAATACAAGCAGTCTGCTTCCAATGTTGAAAAGGTGTTCTATGTACGGGCTTCTTTAACTGGAAAGATGCGACCGCGTGCTTCAAGAATCACAAAATTTTTAACTGCTTTGTTACCAATGATGACAGTGACGCCGAACACGATAACTGCAGGAAAGCGGGAGAGCTTTATATAAAATAAGCCTAAAACAGCTGGCAATGAAGGTTGAAATAGTCGCAGATGTGCTGGAAAATGCTCCTAGAGGCTTTCTAGAAAAAAAAAATCCCCAGACCCTCCCTAGAATTTTGTTCCACACTTTGGCCGGACCACTTTTAAATTGCGGGTGACAGGGCTGCATTAACCATGGCCCATAACTTTGACAAACAGGAAGTAATAGTTGAGTGCGCTTTCTTGAGACAGCTCTTGTTATATACAATTAGTGCTTTAGTTGGCATTATGTATGGAAATCATAACTTTTAGTGAACCTTTCCACTGATGCATGGTAGTTCCCTCCCCTGAAGGGTTTTGGAAGTATCTCCACTTTATAATATAAATTAATTCTTGCACAGACATAAACAGCAGTTGAAATAATCACAAGCCCGTAAGCCTTGCACTTGTAAATTCTGAACTGGGCTTGCACAGATTCTCAGTTTTATGTACGCAGGCTTCTAATATTTTCTTGCCCTCTGGCAATAATGTAAGAATTTGGGCCTGCTTGGCAAACTGCTAATTTCGACGACTGCATAAATATATACCTTTTTCTGAATCTTTTGTTGTTAACAGAAATTTGTCTGCACCACCATCCGCCCAACACAGCTTGAGTACAAGGAGCTGTATGACTGGGATGGGGCTGCCGAGTTTGTGGCAGACTTCCTGAACTTTGAGACGCTTGAGCCTCCTTTTGAACTGGTGAGTAGTGCAACTGCAGTCAGTGGTGCTCTAGATATGGGAAGAATTCAATAATTTCTGTAAAAATGTATGGCCCTTTTTTTAGAAAAAAAGAGACATTTTGGACTTGTGTTGCGTGTAACTCAAAAAATATTAATGCTAGAGTGAAGAAACTTGTGTATAAACATATTAATCAGCATCTGAACATGTGCACCTGGATTTTTGGTGCATTTTTTCCAACGTCAGTGGAGTTTTGTGACAACCAGCGAAATGTGGGGGCATCGGCGACCTACGGACACAAGTCTAGTTTTTGGAAGGAGATACATGTATTGTGTGAGGGGCTAATGTCCGTTTGAAATGTTTAGTGCTTGGGTGATAATAAGACCTTCAGTTATGTAACTTACTATTTTTAATTTTCTAATTTTCATGGATTGAATGATAAACTGCCGTTCAGATAGCTGGTATTATCAAGTTGTTTTGCTTTTCTGTTAAGTTTGGATGTTCAATAAAAACAAGAGTGATGTAAATATCTGGAAATAGATGTCTGACACTTACTAAAATAGGTGCTACATCAGGATATTTCTAGAATCTTAAGTTTTATAATACGATATTGCTAGAGTCTTATGAAAAAGTAAGTCTATCCCCACTTTTATGTCTGCTTGTTGATAAATTATTGCCATTCGTTTTGAAAGTGTTAACTTCTTTCGTGCAATAAGTGTATAATTCCTCAACATTCTCGGTGAAATTTCTTTTCAGCCGAAGCGACTTCTGTCCCCAACTACAGTACTTAAGCGTCAGAAAGGCAACTGCTTTGAGTACAGCACTCTGCTGTGTTCTCTGCTAATTGGGGCGGGGTACGACGCGTACGTGGTCAACGGGTACGCCACCCGAGAGGTCTGTCTGGCAGACGAGTCCCGTGAAATATGTCCCCTCATGAAGAAAAAGGAGGAGGTAAAGTAAAAAAACTAAGACGTGTCAGTATACTCAAAAGTACAAAAAATTGTGTCTGGAGATGTGATACATGTGCATTAAATATGATAAAATGATAATTTGTTTTTATAAATTTCTTTGCTGTCAAGCAAAATAATACAACAATAATGATACATGTAGTAGTGTTATATCAAAATTAGTTTCTAGTTAAATAATTGAATCATGATGGCGAAACTATCAGGATGGCATCAACTGTATTGCAAATCGTGTACCTTTCAGTAATGTACATGTGTTTTGGAAATTGAAGAATTTGGTTATTTAATCATACAGTTATCATTACGTATTAAGATGAAAGGTATAAAATGAATCTTTGAAATCTTAAAGTCTCTGATTAAAGTTTTAAAATCACAGTGATCAAAATATTAGTGTTCATATTAAATTTTGTGATGCAGGTTAAGGAAGAAGAAAATGTTTCAAGTCTAACTGTCGTAGACTGTACAAGTATTTGTTAAGATCACTTTAATCACTACGTTAATGTTCAAATTTATGCTGCAGGGGAAGGAAGAAGATAATTTTTGAAATCTTACTGTCTCAGACCAAAATTTTTGTTAAGATCACAGTGTCCAATATGTTATTTTTAACATTTCGAGAGTTAAATGTGAAATTATTGTATCTGATATAGAAAGTTTAGCAGATACCACAGTTTCACGCTCAACCCTCGGTTTGTGCTACATGTGAGCCCCCAAAAAAAGTGTGTGTTTCGGGCAAGGGTCTTGGAAACGTTAGGGTAGGGATTGGGATTTTTTTTTTTTACTTTTTTTTTTAAAGACATATTTCAGTAAAAAAACATTGAAAGTTATCTAAAATCTGGCAAATACTGATTTCATGGAAAACAATAATTGCTAAAAACTTTAGGGTTGGGCATTTTTTGCTAGGTAGGTTCGGGTTGCCCGAAACACAGAATTTGTTTGGCCTGAAGGAAGAAGGAAGAAGAAGTCTAGCCTACTCACATCAAAGTTTTTGTTAAGATCACAGTGTTTGAAACGTTAGTATGCGAATTTGTAATGCAGGTGAAGAAGATAAGAAGTTTTGAAGTCTAACAGTATCACGTTCAAGTTTTTGTTAAGGTCACAGTGATTGATATGTAAGCGTTCACATATTTAAGTGTCCACTTACCTGCTGCAGGTGAAGGAAGAGGAGAGGAAGAAGGAGCTGAAGAAGTACACGGTGAAGCCTGCCAAGGACCTGCAGTCGAAGTTTGAGAGGAAGCAGGCCGCCAAGGCCAAGGCTGAGAAGGAGGCAGAGGAGGCCAAGCGCCGCACTGTGGAGGAAGAACGACAGGCCGTATGAAACACTCAGTGATCCTTCCATGTTTAATTTGATTGTTTATTTCTTTGATTCTTAGGTGTTATTGCTAATTATGCCCCCCTTCGAAGAAGTGGGGATATATTGCTTTGTCGGTCTGTCCGTAGCCCATTTCGTTTCCGCACGATATCAAGAGAACGCTTTGACCTACTATCATTTAAGTTGGTATCCTGGTTACTTGGGAGGAAAGGAAGACACCTATTGATTTTAAAGTCAAAGGTCCAGGTCACAGGGGATTGTAACATGAAATTCATTTCTGCACGATATCTAGAGAACGCTTTGACCTGCGATCATTTAAGTTGGTATGCTGGTTACTCGGGAGGAAAGGAAGACGCCTATAAATTTTGAGGTCAACAGGTCACGGGTCAAGGTCACTGGGGCTTGTAACATGAAATCTGTTTTCTCCGTAGACCATTTTGTTTCCGCAGGATATCTAGAGAATGCTTTGACCTACGATCATCCAAGTTAGTGTGCTGGTTACTCAGGAGGAAAGGAAGAAGCCTATCTATTTTGAGGTCAACCAGTCAGAGGTCAAGGTCACAGGGGCTTGTAACATGAAAACCGTTTCCACACAATATCTAGAGAACGCTTTAACCTAGGATCATATAAATTAGTATGCTGGAGGGAAGGAAGACCCCTATCGATTTTGAGATCAAGGGTCAAGGTCACAGGGGCTTGTAAAAAAAAACATTTCCACTTAATAACAGATGAACCATTGGTACATGGTCCTTAAACTATATAGGTACAATGTTCAGTTTGAGTAGCTGACCTATTACATAGTGATAATTACTGAATACTTGGGTCGAGTCATCAAACTTGATAGGAAGAATGCTCTTGCAGAGAAGACACCTCCTATCAAGGTAATGGTTAACATGTCTCAGCTTAGATTTTTCAGAAACAGTACACTTCTGTGATGAACAAAGGCTGCAAGTCGGGGGGAATACATGTTTAACAAACATCTCTTGTTTGTTCATGATATGCATGGAGTACCCGTCCTATTAGTTAAATCTTTGAATTGCAATTCTAATGATTGATTATAGTTTTGAATAAGTTGGTTTCTAATGAAAGATAGTAATTATAGCACATGATTGTTGTCTACTAAGTTTAAGAAATAGCAAATTAAGGGATTTTTTTGCTGTTCATATCCTGTGAAAATGATCTTTGTCACTGTTGTCTGTTTCTGATAATCATTCTGTTGACTTTTTTACCTTACTAATTGAATCACTCAGATATAAAAGTTTATCCTTAATAATTGAATTAATAAAACATACAAATGTTGCAATTGCAGCTAATGAATGCCGCTATCAGCACACTACTGACATAATTATCTTTTTAATGAAAAAGTCATTTGAGGCATGTCGTGGGAAAATCGGGCTGAATGCATTCGCAGTCCACCCATGCTGATTCGGACGACACTTTTCGCTTTTATGGTATGTTCTGTTTCAAGGAAGTCTCTTCTAAACATAAATCCACTGTAGTTGAAAAGTGCTGTCCTGGTTAAGCCTGTGCGGACTGCACAGTCTAATCCGGGACGACACTTTACACACATGCATTGAGCCCGGTTTTCCCATGACACGCCTAATTTCATATGCTCTTAAATCGTATTTCATCAGTATTTATGTATGTTTACCACATGTTCAGGAGCTGGAGAAGCCCCCACCGGACCCGCTGTACGGCCTACGTGTGCACTCCTGGGTGCTGATCCTGCACGGGAAACGGGAGGTGCCCGACAGCTTCTTCGTGGAGCCCTTCACGGGCCTCTCCAACCCCGTGGATAGCCCCAACTACCTGGGCATCGAGAGCGTGTGGAACCATGTTAACTACTGGGTCAACATGCAGGACTGCGCGGAGGGAGTCAAGGTTTGGAGTGATGAATACTTTATAGAGATATACACTTTTAAAGAGCAATTACGTCAATATGCAGGGCTGCGCGGAGGGAGTCAAGGTTTGGATCACTGAATATTTTTATAGGGATATATTTATATTTAAATATGTACTTGGAAAGAGCAAGAGTTTGCAAACATAAGTCAAGGTTTGTTTGAGGAATTATTTTATAGAAATTTATTTGCACTTTGAAAATGTTATAGAGGTACATTTATATGTAAATATGTACTTGAAAAAAGCAAGAGAATGCAAACATAAGTCAAGGTTTGTTTGAATAATACTTTATAGAAATTAATAATCACTTTGAAACAAATACTGTATAGTCCCCAAGTCTTTGCTGAGTTAATTGTGTAATATGAACAATCCTAGTGTGGTATGATAATTGGTAGTCATTGATTCATTTTCAGCAACAATCTGGTTTGACATTTGATTCCTTTAGTGCCTTGTTAGCAGATCCTGCCTTCAAGCTAATTTCTAAGAAACCATCATCCTGCTTGTGTTAGATTTGATATGGGACTTACTCACAGACTTTCATATTTTTGGAATTAGTCATTAAATGCATTAACTGCAGATTAACAAATCTGAACTAACCAGCCCAAATATTCTTATCAACAGAAACATTCAATCAAAAGGCATCTTGCCTGTGCCAGTGCTCAAACCTACGATTCAAAAGTCTGTTATGCTATCCTAAGGCCAAAAAAAACAAATTCTGTGTTTCAGGCAACCAGACACTACCCAGCACACACCCCACCCCCCGCCCTCCGACCCTTAAGTTTTTAGCGACAATCATTTCCTGTGAAATCTGTATTGGTCAGATTTTAGATAATTTTCAATATTTTTTAGCGAAATATGTCTTACAAAAAGGTTTTAAAAACCAACTCAATCCGGACCCTCCTAACTTTTTTGAGACCGTTGCCCGAAACACGAATTGTTGTTTTTATGCGGTGTAAGTGTGCACCAACGAAAAGCATAAACACTTAATCGTTTTACCCATTTCAGTTTGTTGATTTCCAATATACTTCTGTGTCAAGAGAGTTATTTCGCGTCTTTATATATACTGGCATAAACATTTCTTTATGGAATCTGTGACAAAATTTAGGAAATTGTCAATTTGCCAATCAATGAATACCTCCCTTTAAGACATAGTGGCCGCTTTAAATTAACACTATTTCGACAATAATAGAATTCTTTTTATAATCAGAATTGAAATGTTTTGATAAAACCATTGTTTGACATGCCTAACCATACTGTAAAACAATTTTTATACATAGTTCGCATGATCTGAAAATGTACATTTGTTGATATTGTTAATGAACTCGACACGGTATTCAAACTTTCATTTAGTGCAAAAATTATTGATGACTTAATTAACCTTATATGCTATGAAGCACATCACCGTATGCACTCGTTTCCCGATTCGAACCATTCATTTAACACATTCAGATATGTAACATGGTTGACAATATGTTTATCGAATCAAGAAAACATTGTTAAATCTATTGTAGTATGTAATAGCGAAAACAATAAGTAAAAATCTATTGTAGTAATAGAGTTACAATGCATGACATAGTTATATTCAATTGTTTACTTTGTACAAGAACAGTTTATGCCCAATACGGATTTGGAGGCTTTCAATATGATATGATGCGTATCGTGGGATAACAGGGCTTAATGCATGTGCGTAAAGTGTCGTCCCGGATTAGCCTGTGCAGTCTGCACAAGCTAATCCATTACGTCACTTTTTTCTTACATTGGATTTAAGTTTAGAAGAGACTTTCTTGAAACAGAAAATACCATAAAAGCGGAAAGTGCCGTCTCAGATTGCACAGTCTAAACCGGGACGACACTTTATGCACATTCATTGCGACTCATATAATTTCCACTACAGAACCTCATCTATGACCTGGGAGACTGCACGAGATGGGAGTACATGTTCCCGAACACGGACAAGCCCCTTCTGCAGATCCCCGAGACAGAAGATGACATCATGGATGGCCTTGACGATGAGGAGGTTAGTTACCGTTGCAGCCAGTTCTGCTGTCACGAAATTAAAGTTAAAAACATACTAAATAATTAGCTGTGTAGATATTTCTTTGTATGCCATGTATGCATTTGTATATTAGTAACCATAGCAGGCAGTGTAGCTGTCATAATATTAAAGTTAAAAACATACTAAAACAAATATTTGCGTAGATCATTCTTTTTGTGCTATGAGGAAGTTGGTTACCATAGCAACCAATGCTATTGTGATAACAAAACATAAAACATACTAAAACAAGTATTTGCATAGATATTTTTGTATGCTAATTGCTTGTCAAAGTATTATCATTATACAAACATTGAAAGTTAAGTTCACTGAAAAAAATTGGGAAATACTATCTTTAAAAGAAATTGTCATAATGTTATTTTACTGTAAGTTTAAACAACATAAACAAGAATCTGCATAGAACTTATTTTAAAGTGTGTATGTATGATCTTAAAACCGATATAGTGGCAGAAATACAATCAACAAAATAAAGTTAATTAACATATATTTCAATTTAAAATGGAATAAAAGTTAAGAACAAACATTGCTTTTAAACACGCAATAAGCTAGTTTTTAATCACCAAATAGTTTTCGTCTGTACAAGCGGAAACTCAAATACATGTATATACGTTGACTTGACAGTTGGTTTAGGTTACACAATAATAAAGGATGCTAAAATCGACACTTGTACTTGTTGATTTATTTCATATTGAAGTGTTTTTTATGTTTTTGTTTTTTTTCTGTTTGCTTTCAAGTTTTATTGTAACTTTATCTGCCTATTTTGAAAATAATTTGATGAAAGAATGAACATACACACTTTAATAATTTATTTACTATAATTTAGCATGAATGAAATTAATTATTTTGCATATTATCTTAATAGTTTGCACCACACAGTTTCCAGCTTGAACTGTGGTCAAATAACATTTTCCAGACATATTAAGTTTGTTTTATTTTTGTACATTTTTCATCTTCCAGTATTTGAAGGTATTCTTTGTCCACTGATTAAAGACTGGAGTTTTTAGTGTAGATATTACTAATGTATTTTTGCCAGGGGTTGTCCTTAATTCAGCAACAATTGCAATTAAGAATCTAAATTTTAAGTAATTTAATTCAAGTTCTTATTATGTTAAAACTATTATCAGTGTTTGCTATGTTAAACATTGACATTACATTTTTTGAAGAAGAAGAAGAAAGTTTTCAATTGAATTTGTATTCTGAATTGTCAGCCCCTGCTAATTCTTAAACTTTGATGCTTGGTCTGCTCACAAGCTTTTGTGGTTGTATAATATTTATTATGATTTCAATATGATTGAATAACAAAATTCCAGCCTGGAAGCTAAATTTCTATCAGATCTTTTAAAAATAAGAGTTTAGTGAAGATGTTGCATAAATGCTACAAGATATAGTAGTAACCTTGGTATCAGATGCAAGTATGACGGAAGCTTTACTTTCATCAGTATCGACAGCTTCAAGTCCTAATTTCTTACAAAACTTAATCATAGCCTTCAGTCATTAGGGTTTCAACAACTTAATTAATGAATGGCTGGGTGTTAGAAGTCAGATACGCCAACAAAATCAATGTCATGGCCTTGGTGTCTAAATTATGTAGGTTTTGTTGACTCTTTAAGGTTTATTGTACAGTGAGCAAACCAATGACAATGGATTTCAGTGTGTTAAAACATACTGGTAAACTGTGGTTTGATTCAAATAGAAATTATGTCAGCGACATCAAAGTCACAGCTTGGTTTTCCCCTTGCTTCATACAGTCCCTCACAACATCGTTCATACAGTCCCTCACAACATCGTTCATACAGTCCCTCACAACATCGTTCATAACTGATTTACATGTCCGACATATCAAACACGGTATGTCTTAATGCTAAAAGTCTCAATGTTTATACGCCAGTCATAGTGTCACATTTTTGTCGCCCTGTTTGGCAGGTACGTAGTTCAACGTTGCTGTAACGCCTCATGTGGCACCAGTTGACAGGTACAAAGTTCATTGTAAATGACAAATCTGATTTTTGAACATGATCAAAATACTGCTATATTATACAAGAAAGTATTTATACATACGAGGGCTGTTTCATAAATTCACGGAATTGCTCTATATCTTCAACCCAAGGCCATTGATCAAAAAACAAAATACATCTTCAGATACGTTCACTTATGGCTGACTCACTGATAAAATAGTGCAGTGGTACATTGAATAGTTAATTTTACATGGAACATTGAGCAAGAGCACTGTGTAGTACTTAAATCACGCAGACGTCAATGTAATGTCACCTAAACGTCTGTCGTCAAAGTGAAAAGTGTTGTTCGTATTCTCGTTATCACCACCGGTGACCAAGCACTTTGTATGTCAAGCAGGTCTACCCACTTGGCAAATGTAACTTTAAACCAATCCTCATTAAATGATGAAATTTCTCTTGAGTTGTTGTAATTTTAACAATGTTACAATGAAACAAAGTTTGTGTTTTAAGCTGTCACTAGAGAAATCGGACAACTTGACTTTTTGCCACCAAGTTTCTACCGTCCCAAAAATGTGATTGACATTTGTACATAAATGTCTTTCCCATGTTGATCATGTATCTGAGTGTTTTTAAAGTGTTTTGTCGTAGAAAGTTTGAGTCCAACACAAAATGTAATAATGGAATGTAACTCAGTAACGTCCATTGAGGTCAACAGATTTTGCAAAGTCATGACTAGAAAACGCTGCTTGGAGATACCGTTCACGACAATGTCGTCAAACTAGCAGAAAATGACATCAAGACGTGACGCTAACGTCAGGAGCTTTCGCGCCAATATTCTGTAAACTGTGACTTTTTAACATCACTTTGAGCATGTTTCGAATGTATGAAAAAATGGCGTGCTTCAAGTGGCTAAACAGTGGTTCTATAGACGCCATTTAATCTCCAAGGGGTTGAACAAAATAAAACCCAATTTTACATTATTATAGGAAAATTTAAAATAATTTACTAGGGTTGAGCGTGAAACTATTGTATCTGACATAAAAATGTTAAGCAGAGTCAGTAGTTTCATGCTCAACCATCCAAATGTATCAAACTACTTGTGATTGTGATTTCATGTAATTTGAAAGAACAATCAAGTTTTGACAATGTGGCCTTTACATATCACAACATGAACAGAACAGACTGATAGTCCAGTCAATTGCTATGTTATTCTGCATTATTCGCTACATTAAACTACAATACATCACACATCACTGTGGTTAATGTTATGTGTGTCTGTGCTATGTACTACATTCTTCCACGCAACGCTACATAATGGACAAATAATGTCAAATAATGTCAACGGTGCATAATAACATGACACTATGACTGGGCGCTACAGCCTTTGATATTAGAAGCCTCAATCTCAAATGCCTAGATGTAGAAGCCCAGTGTTGTTCTCAATGTCAAAAGCCTCTTTGTCAAAAGTCATGTCATACATCTCCTTGTCAATGGCCAAAATCTCAAAAGTCTGAATGCCAAATTCTCAAGATGTCAGAAGTCATGATGTCAAAGTCGTATTTGTGGTTTCAATATGTTATTAATGTCATAGTTTCAGAAATGTAATACACATTTAGACCTTTCTGTAAAAATGTAAGTATGTTTCTTGCTTAACAGGAATTGTCTTAAAATCATTAATTTCCATAAATCTGAGGCTCATTTATTGTTTAATTTGTAGTATGTGGTTTTATTCAGAAAATGTGATCAGCAATTTTCAATTATGTATGGTTTAGTTAAGACATTATTATAACTACCAGCACTGCGCAGAAAACTATTTAGATATGTATGGTTAAGTTAAGACATTATTTAAAAATACCAGCACTACACAGAAAACTATTTAGATATGTATGCTATTATTAAGACATTATTTATAAATACCAGCACTGCGCAGAAAGCTATTTAGATCCTAGAAATATGGAATTTTGTTTTTTCAACAATCAAATGAATTGTAATAAAATTTACAATAAAGCAGCTGAATAGTTTTTGTCTTAACTAAAAATGGCTCAGTTGTGTATGGTTTGTACGTTGTTATTTTGTACCATACCATTTAAAAGATGTTCGGTTTAAATTACCTCTGCTACCGGTAATTGCACATACATTTTGGCCTTGTGCCCAAAAAGGCCCCATAAATTATTGATTTCATTTAAAAATTATAGCATCAAATCAACAACAGATTTATACATTGCATTCCGTTTCAATTAACCAAGCTGAATTTGTTTTTTTATTCCAACTGAAAATAAAACACTGTTTGCTGTTATATAAAAGTAAACCCAACCCTAGGTATTTACCAGTGATCTGTATTTCATGTTTGTTGTATTTTTAGATTGTCTTCAGATCTTGAAGGCTATAATAGTTATCAGTTTTCATTAAGGATTGCTATGTAAATTATTTGCACTGACACCTCCTTTGATAAAAACGTAGATGTTCATGTACAATTGCACAATTACTTGTATGCTCATTAAAACCCAGAAATAACATATAGAGAGAATATTAGGTGAGTGTCGGATAAAGATGAAGTTTATCATGTGAGGCTTAGAAACAGACGAGTGCGAGGCTTGCCGAGCATGATAAACTTCATCTTTATCCAACACTCAACTCATATTCTAGTTATCCTAATTGTGCTATGCTCGGAAACAATTAAAACGGTGTGAAATATGTCAAAAGTGAAAACAAATTACTTTGGTTTCCCAGATTTAACACTGTGTTTTTTGTTTACTACAAATGGAATCATTCAGTATGACGTCACACTGAAATACGTAGAGTTCTAAAAATATCAATCGAATAAACGTGTGCTAAAAATACCGATCGGATAAAGCCAAAGTTTATACGATGGGTTGTTATCCGATCGATTCAGCTGTAGTAATAAGATAAAGTTAGAATTATTTTGTACAGAATAATGCAGGATAATGTTTTGCTAAGGTGTAAGAAATGAAAACAACAGCATTAAATAATAATGATATGTCATGTATGGGCTTTTTGAAGTGAAATAGCAGGTGAGGGGCCTAATTTTGTTGTTGCTTTTGGTTCATTTGATTGTTTGCTTGTTTTGTAGAGTGTGTATTATTTACAGGCGATAGGGATGCACCATGAAAGCACCCCGGTTTCTATGGACAGTGTATAAGCGTGTTATATCATTAAACAGTTTCTCGGTGTACCATGTATACAAATGTCTATATGCATAGCTTCCAGCCTCGATGTGTCTTTGTTTTGAACATGTAGTTTGATAAACATGCTGTTCAAAAGCTCAACAGTATTTATGCGCCCTTTAGGCAGTATTGGCCCACCTTCGAAAGTATTGCATTGTTGCCAACAGACTTGAAAAGTCAGGGAAATTAGATTTTTTTTCAAGGTCAGTGAATTGTTAGGGAATTTTGCAAAAAAAAGTCAGTGAAAAATCAAATTCCAAAAAAGTCAGTGAAAGTCAGGGAAAAATATGCCTGAAGGTAAAAAAATCATTTTGCAGGTTATGGCTATGGCAGTCTTCATGTGTTTTGAACTACTAAAATGTATGTATAAATACATAATATGCTTATTTTTAGTTGGGAAAAGTTTTTGTTAATGTCCTAGTGTGACTTAAATATGATTTGTTCATGGACTGCCCTTCCTTAATATTTGGACGACTAAAAGGGGAGGAGGTGGCAGTTGAACATTTGTGGTTTTGGTCAGTGAAAATCTGGATTTAGTCAGGAAATATCAGTGAAAAGTCAGTGAATTTTTTTACTCCCAAGTGCTGGCAACCCTGTATTGGCCCTCGGGCTAAAGCTTTCGGGCCAATACTGCCGAAGGTGCGCAGATACAGCCTGCAGGCACACCATAGCGGTGTATTAACCTACTGTATAGTTGTAAGTATTGGAATGGGTAACTTTACCATGATGGAAATAAAACTGTTTTTTGATATAAGAATATGACCATCAGGCAGTTTAAGAAAAAGAGCTGACATTCGCAAATAAATTGCATGCGTGTGTGCAAAGCTACCACGGGTGCAAAGTGCATGCAGTATGGCCGTGTTTACAGAACTGAAATTGTGTTGTGCATAGTTTCTTTGCATGCTCTAGATAGAACAGGTTGTATTGTTTTCATGTCTTTATTTCTCATTACGTGTCCGAATATTAATTTTGTTCCTTCATCCATGTAATTTCTTGAACTGCTAGTGCTGATTGTGTAACCAGGACATTTTCTATGCAATGAATTCTGTCAGAAAATTATGGAAGGTCAGTGTTTTTCCATGAAGAAAGTCTTTAATAGACTTTGTAGACATTGTGAATCTGTAAATGTCAAAGGTATATAATGAAATTGGCTGCAGTTAATAGTCCATGGTCATCACTAACTGAATGGTTGTGCTGAAAAAAATAAGACTCTATATATTTGAGCAGTGTCATGGGAAAACCGGGCTTAATGCATGTGCGTAAAGTGTTGTCCCGGAATAGCCTGTGCAGTCTGCCCAGGCTAATCCGGGATGGCACTTTCCGCCAACAGTGGATTAATGTTTACAATAGACTTCATTGAAACAGAAAATACCATAGAAATACCATAAAAGCAGAAAGTGTCCAACTGGATTAGCCTGTGCACAGGCTAATCCGGAATGACACTTTATGCACATGCATTAAGCCTGGTTTTCACGTGACACGGCTCATTTGTTTTTACTTAGAAAAATATAGCATGAACTTTTGAAAGTTGTCAGAAATTAAAAGAAATTGTTTGTGAATCTGCAAATGTCAAAGGTATATAATGAAATTGGCTACAGTTAATTAGCATGGTCATCTCTTAATGCATGCACAACGCTGAAAAAAATCAGTTACTAGACATTTTTCTTTAGTTAGAAAAATGTATGATGGACTTATGAAGGTTGTCAGAAAATATGCACCTATAAATATTTTCCCCCAGGAGAGGGGAGCGGGAGCTTCAGGCATATATGGGACTTTAGATTGAAAGCGATTCCAGACAGGCGGGAATTTGACACGCCCAATGATTCCGTGTCCTGGGAAATAGACTATACAAAAACATAAACTGTCACATGTAATATGTATATCATAACGTATAACATCAAGGCAATGACATGTCTGGGCGGGCAAAAAACCGCCAACATAAAAACAACAATGACAGTATTATAAATACAATATCAATGGAACATATACAAGAATGAAAGAAAATTGGCACATATACAATGGACGGACAACAAACCGTCAGATGCAGAGACCCCAAAACATGAATGGCTATTTTAGAAATTTCGCCTAACGGCGCAGAACTAAGAATGACATAAAGCAATACATAACAATTGGGTGGTGGAGGGGTGGCGGTGGTTAATAAAAATAAATTCAACTGCAAAATGGCGAGGCAACTGCCCACGCCAACAACAAACAAAGGAATGACTGATGCGCCCTATGGTGGGCGCTTGAGCACGCTGGTGCGTGCTACGATTGGCTGATAAGCGTCACATGGTGTGAACGGACGGCTTTGATGAGCTGATAATGTGTACAAAGAAATTTATACTATTCCTAAATGCTGTACTTTATAATACCATTACATAATGAAAATTCCGATTACATTACATAATGTAAAATCGCAATACAATGACATAAATATTTTTATGTGGCCATAAAAAATTATTTATGTATTGTCTTAGCACCTATTATTTATTACTATTAATAATAAGTTCCTAACACGAGGTCGAACTCGCATGTCATGAAATAAACACACTGAAAACGTGTAGATTGAAAATGGGCATTTATTTAAAATGCCTTAAAAACATAATATATACATGAATATACAAAAACATAAACTGTCACATATAATATGTATATCATAACGTATTACGTCAAGGCAATGACATGTCTGGGCGGGCAAAAAACCGCCACCAGGAGGAACGCCGCCGCCCAGAGAGACCGAGTGGGGGAAAACTGGGACACGGATATACATACTAAAATGACGAATAACGTAAAGGAGACATTAAACGAAAATAAATGAAAACAAGTGAAATTTGAATTGTGTACATAAATGGAAAGCGCTAAAATAACTAATAAAAATAAAAACTGCTGCTTGAAACCTGCCATCTGTGACGTAGTAAACGCAACATACTAACAATTTGATAACATATATAACAGTTTTGACAACAAAACCAAAACAAACAATAACCTGGTATACTCTGAGAAAAATTTACTAGAGAGTAAAACCAAGACTGTGGCTTAAAACCGAAAGCCTGGTTGAACAGCAATATGGCGGAGATCAGAACAAAATTCTAGTAAAATGGGTAAACAAACATGTATATACAGTAATGACAAACATGAGGATAATAAAACACGCACTTGTTGTGCGCCAAATGAATAAACTTCTCGTAACATATATACATGGACTGCTGAAAACATAATTAAAACTAATAATCAGCACAACCATACTATTAGACGATATTACGTAATATATACAGCAAGAATTTTAGCTTGATGAAAACATTAGTTGAAACCGTGACTGCTGCTTAAAACCGTCAGCCAGGGTAGACATAAAAGTTCACAGTTCGATTTATTAGTAATGGCACCCAGCTTATACATAGGAAGTATCAGTAGAGTATACCCCAGGGCTGCTGCTTAAAACCGTCAGCCCGCGCAGACCGAAAACAGAAAACCCTTATTTAATGAAGAGAAGGCGAATGAGTGTGGATCGAATATTACATTGTAGAGTGCAACGGTTGGGTGGTGTGGCGAATGTATTTAAGATAGGCCGATGTTTTCCAACGACCTAACCGCTGAATATCAGATGCAGACATGCGCATTTGGTGAGCGTAAGTGGCTCCCCCGATACGAAACGAATGAGGGGTGTAGACTGTATGGTCCAAGTGGTTGTGGAGTACGCATTGACGCAGTATTGAGCGGAAAAGTGCAGTAGTGACAGGTTGCCCCAGCTTATCAGTAAATAGTCAGCCATTTCTGAGGAGAAACCTGCAATTATTGAAGCAAGGCTGAAACTAGGCAAATTTGTTTGCGCTTTTGGCGTGAAATAGGAATGGTGGATATTTTTGCTTGTGAGTGTTTGAAGCGACGAAGTGTAAAAGTAATGGATGTAATCAAGTCATTATGAAAATTGTAAGATATATCGTTCCGACTCAGCAAGTTATGCCTGCCGGAGCGTGAAAGGGCCATTTCGCCCACACGAAGCAGTCCAAAAAAGGCAACAAGGAACATGGTTCAAACAACGAGACGAAGATAACAGTCAGAAATTACTGTTTTGAGACTAGTAACTAGATTTCCTAGCTGGTCTGGAGAATGGACTTCGCTTGTCGGGGAGACTGTTGTGGTGTAAGCTTTGTAGCAATTTTTTGATTAAAAAGGAATCAGCTGGGTTTGGTAAACCATGTATCTTGTGCCAATATGAAATAGCTGAAATGTATGAAGTGACAGTTGACCCTTTTAGAGAGCGGTTATTGCAAACTGCAATAAATTGAGCGAATGAGGAATTTAACAGGAGATAGACTGCTTGATTTAACAGTGCAAGAGCAAACTGTCAGGTACTTTGGTGGGAAACTCGTCCATGTGGAGAGCCTGGGATCAGAACTTGGCGACCTGCAAACAGGAAAGAAGGTCAGGTAACACATTATATTTGCCAAGAATGTGTTCAGATTGGACAAGTATGTTATGTTTCATGCAGGCAACAACAAGACGTCAGACTAAAACCATGATGGTAGGAACTTTGCAAGTTTGTTTGTTAATAATATAAACCACTGCTGCGTTGTCAGTGTGTAGAATGATACAACGATTGGTAAGCATGGGACCCCATATTTCTAAAGATAGTACAATCGGTACTAATTCCTTAAAGGTGATGTCAAAAGATAACCAATGAAGTGGCCAGGATCCGTAAAACCAGTGAGTTTCAAAAACATGCACCATAACCTAAAGTTCCTGATGCATCTGTATGAAAGTGCAAACGATCGGACGACAACCAGCGTTGTTCTGTTAGTAGTTGCTTGCCATTGAAATGTTCCACAAAAATGAGCCATGCAGACAGGTCCTTACGACTTTCGCGTGTAAGCGTGATACGATGATGAGGCTTTGAGACCTTTTTCGTTAATTCAGTAAGGCGACGTAGAAAACAGCGCCCTGGAAGAACTACTTGACCACAAAAATTTAGAAGGCCTAGCAGTGACTAAATTCTTAAGTGTTATTTTCCGTGATTTTGCCGCGGAGGCAAGGGAGGTTCATAGCTTTTGTCCAGTTTGTCTGGTGGAAGATGGGCCTCCATACGAACAGAATCGAGTACAAGACCCATGAATGTAATAGTAGTGGTGGATGATTCAGTTTTGTCTGCCTTAATAGGGACACCTATGTCGGAGCATAGGGCCAGGAACTTTTCCAGGTTTTGCTGACAGATTGGAGAATTCGCAGGCCCCAAAAATAGGAAATCATCTAGAATGTGAACCATATGTTGTATATGAAGTGTGTATTCTGCAACACGTTGTAATGCAGAGCTAAAGCGTTTGAAAATGGCACATGACGAAGATGCTCCCATTGGAAGACATGTATCATAGTAAATTTGGTTATGAAATTGAAAGCCAAGAAGATGATGGTCTGCGGGATGAATTGGTATTAAACGGAACGCCGAATCAATATCCATTTTACTCATGCCTGGACCTAACTGTAAAAGTAGACGGACTGAGTAATCAAATGTGCAGAAAGATTTGTAGCTAGATCGGGATCAATAAAATCATTGACGGAAGCGCCCGTAGGGTAACTGAGGTGGTGAATAAGACAGAATTCCCCTGGTGATTTTTTAGGTACAAGACCAATCAGACTAATACGAAGGTTAGGTAGAGGTGGCTTTGCAAAAGGACCCGCAATACGGCCCGCTTTGAGTTCATTTTGTATTTTGTGGGCTACTAAGTCGGGGTGTTCTAAACAAAATTTCAAATTGGGTGATGATGTAGAAATGCGAGGACCTATGCATACCTGGTATAAAATAAAGCATATAACCACTTACAACCTGTTATCAAGGAATCGACGAGAGGAGGACTGGCGGTAGGTACGGGGGGATGGGCATTGAGAACAAAAGGGCTGGGGTGAAAGGAGGTGCAGGCCATCAGCCAAAACTCAGTATGTAGGCGATCCCAAGGGAGGGGAACGGATTCGCGGAGCATACGAAATTGGGCGTCATAGTACGCGAAAGCTAACCCGGGATGGCGTGAAGCGATGTCCCGGACAATCTCAACATACTTAATTAGCTGAGGAGTTTCTAGGGGATATTTTGTTGTATATGCCGCAGTGAAGCAAATGAAAGCTGAAGTCCAAGCCTCAATAGAATTGATTTTTTTAGAGTGATGAGAGGCGGTGATAGATAAGTTTGCCTGATTGTCCAGTTGTAATGTGTACTTAGGGTTTTGTTGAGTAGCATTCGATGGAAGCAACAATGCCAGATCAATAAATTTATTGTGCCATATGGCTTTTTGGATGGATTTCTTAATTTGAGGGAGAATTGCCGTACTTACTGGCTCGCAGAACTGGGTGCCATTACCTTGTATCAGTGACGCTGTATGTTGCGCTATGGCCGATGGCAAGGATAGTAGCATGGGGTCCTCTTCATAGTCCGAGGAATGGTCGCTTGAATCGCTGGTATCAGAGAGGTGGGCGGGGCTGTCCTGTTCTGTAGCCAGATGGTTCGGGGTAGAAATGGTAAGAGGCTCCAGTAAACCCGTGTTGGTTGCTGGATTAATGTGGTCCTCCAGGGATAGTGTCACCCGGGGAGGAGGTGGCGTAGACACTGGTCCAACAGGGGAAATTGGAGATGGTCGTTTCAGTTTTGCCCCAGTCATATTGGAGGAAGACACTCCGCAAGGGCAGGAGGTCACCATGGCCGTCTTTCGTTTAGGTTTCATCTGGGGAAACAAAAGATCGGAATGGAGGGATTATAAACTTTGCAAATGCATACCTGGTATAAAATAAAGCATATAACCACTTACAACCTGTCAGTTATAAACAAGGCCTGTAAATAACCAACCTCAGGCAATATGGACTAAAGGCTAAACCGGATGTTAAGAGTATAATTATTTGGTATAAAGTACACCATGTATCGGATTAGCATAAAGTGAAGTACAACATAATACCTGGAACAACCAACATCAGGTAAGAACAGTAACGTCCAATGCATATAGGGGATACCAACAGAACATCTCTGTACCGGATTGTAACCAAAACAAGATAGGCCTGGAACAACCGGCATCAGGCAAAAACAACAACAACAACAAACGATGTAATTTGTGTATGAATATATACCAAACAACGGATGTTAAATCCAAGTAACCGAAAAGGATGCCTGGAACAACCGACATCAGGCACGGATAACTATGGCATAATTTACCTGATTTTACCAATTATAATCAATAGCCATAAAGTAACTATGTATTGGATGTAAACATGTAGTAAAGTATAACCAAAATATGTAATTACCAACATCAGCTATAGTCTTTGTTGATTATTAGTATTATTATTATTGGAAAAAACAAAAACAAAAACAAAACAACAACAACAGTATGGTGGGTATAAACTAAGGACCCACAAAATAGGGTCGGGCCTGGAACAACCGACATCAGACAAAAGCAATGAAAATCAGCGTGTTTTTGCAGTATTATGTATAAATTATGTGTTTCCGGTAAACTGCAGAACATGTAAAAGCGTGCCTGGAAAAACCCACATCAGGCAAAAGCAATGACAGTGTGTATTTGCAGTAGAATGTATAATTTATGTGTGTCCGGTAAACTGCCGAGCATGTAAAAGGGTGCCTGGAACAACCGACATCAGGCAAAAGCAATGACAATCAGCGTGCATTTGCAGTAGAATGTATAATTTATGTGTGTCCGGCAAACTGCCGAGCATGTAAAAGCGGGCCTGGAACAACCGACATCAGGCAAAAGCAATGACAATCAGCGTGTATTTGCAGTATAAATTAGGTGGTGCCTGGAACAACCGACATCAGGCAAAAGCAATGACAATCAGCATGCATTTGCAGTATAAATGTATAAATTAGGTGGTGCCTGGAACAACCAACTTCAGGCGATTACAATATTTACCGAAATGTAACTCCAAATAGACTAAAGTTACAAAAATCAACACAATTTTCTGTGCGATATTGAGTGGCATAACAAATGCTCTCTTAATCCCCTAAAAGAAAATCAATAACAAAATTGTAACAAGTGGAATACGTATCTGAAAGATCCATTAGACAATGGAACCCTTCTGGGCGGTGACCACAACAGCTCGAATATTGGAGATCAAACGAAGCTGACCCGCCTGTAATAAATGGCAACCGTCTTCGGCAAAATTTTGGATCTTAGACGTGGCTGACCAGAAACCCTTCATGCGCCAGAAGAAGGCTTGTGGGTGGGAAGTATTGTTCAGATGAGAACTCAGCAAGCGATTTAGTAGATCCATGCGGGCATTGTACCATGCTAAATCCACTGGGTATCTGGTAGGGACTGAAGAACCAGAATGGTGGAGCACAGAAAGAAGAATGACTTGTGGGACACGCAAAGTCACAAGTAACGTGTTGATGAGATTGAAAATATCTGAAGCCACACTTTCCGGAGACTTGGAACGACCATAAATATCATTTGTTCCCACGACGAGAATCAATAAGTCAGGTTCGAAATCCGAAACTACAACGAGATGTTGATGCAGGTCCTTTGTCGTGGCACCTGGAAACCCTGAATATTGAATGAGGGGTTTCCCCGGAAGATCCAGATGAAATTTAAGTGAGTCCGTAGCTATAATGAAGTTCCATAAGCATTTAACAAATGAATGTCCCAAAATATGCACTTTCCTTGTCGAGAGCGCGGCCATCTTGAATTCCGAAAACAAAAGAACACTGATCCAAAATGTTGCCTTCCAAATAACAGATTAAATGGGTCACCGCCCAAATAGCTGTGTCAATAAAAAGTAAACCTACAAGATTTTAAATCTTAATCTATAAAAATACCTCTGTGAAATTGCAGTATTAATAAAAATAAATTCGACTGCAAAATGGCGAGGCAACTGCCCACGCCAACAACAAACAAAGGAATGACTGATGCGCCCTACAGTGGGCGCTTGAGCACGCACCAGCGTGCTACGATTGGCTGATAAGCATCACATGGTGTGAACGGACGGCTTTGATTAGCTGATAATGTGAACAAAGAAATTTATACTATTCCTAAATGCTGTACTTTATAATTCCATTACATAATGAAAATTCCGACCTATGTAAAATCGCAATACAATGACATAAATATTTGTATGTGGCCATAAAAAATTATAAATGTAGAAACTGATGGTTGCATTTATAGTGTGATTAGCAGCTTCACCTGTTTTCACATTTCTTTGTTTACTGCCCAGGTAGGAATCTAACAATGTTGAAGGACATAAGCTATTATTGTTTGCGCAAATTCTTTCAGTATTTGAAGTGAACATTAATCTATTATTATACATGACATTATCTGATTTTGTTTGCGCTAATGTTCATTTATTTGAAATGAATATTAATATATTATTTTGCTATCCTTTCTTACTAGACAGATTTCACAGTCAAGGTTATAACACAAGCAGGATCACAGTAAACAAAGCCAGTGAATGGAAATGATTTAAATTTTTAGCTTTGTTTTATTTCGGCTCCACAAATGGTGGCCAAAATTCAAGAGACTAAACGCAAATGACATTTGTGATTGTATTACCAACTACAGTTGAATGATTTGTGATTCATAACAATCAATATGTATTAGCTACTATGTTTCTCTATATTTTATTTATCTTGTTTGCATGATTTCTTTTTTTAATTTGTATACTTCATGTCAATACGAAATATTGTATTCAGTCACTATTTTATTTTTGTGGATTTAATGCACCTATCAGTATTTTCTCCCATGTGGGGGACGGCGGGCTGACCCAGGGGAATTTCACCGATTTTATTTTTTGGGGGTCTAATTTCCCACTCTAGAGCCAAGCATTTTTGTCTAAATCCCAACAATACATTGGGAGATGCTTGGAATATCAAATGGCCTGGGTGGGTGCTCAATATTACTGGGATCTAAAATCCAACCAAAGTCTATTTCCTGAGACCCGGAATCATTTGCCGTGTCAAATTCCCACCTGTCAGGAATTGCTTTCAGTCTAAAGTCCCGTATATGCACGCCGCTCACCCTCCCCCCCCCCCCCTTGGGGAAAATATTGATAGGTGCAGAAATACCTTTACATTTTAGATATGAACATATTGAGTAAAGTAATGTATTTCTCATTTTTGTATTCATGTATTTCAATTTTGTCCCACATATAACAAACAAAGGTATACCTCACCAAATCTTAAGTATTAGCATGCTTGTAGAGTATCCAACTCATATATAACAAACAACCCACACAGAGACTCACATTCAGCTTATATAACATGCACAGGGAATCACTTTTGGTTTGCATTCTAGGAAAACCAGGATGAACATGAGAAACAACTCGATCTGCCCCCAACATGGGTGGAAGCCATCAAGATATCAAAGAAAGGTAACCCTTAACAGTTCTCTCTTTTTAAAATACAGAGTTACTTCCCTTGCAATCAAGTATTTCCAGTGTGTATCAAGTTTTCAAAAAAAAATATGAGTATGCTTGAAAACTTTGTTGTTTGGTAAATTTGTAAATTTTGTTTACTTTTTGTAAAGCTGAAAGTAACAGAAATTCAGATTTGATTTTAATATGAATACTGGCGCATTCAATACTTTTTTGTCCTAGGCTTATAGAAAGTGCTAGTATATTTTTATAACCAAGTGTAATCATAATGTAAGTTGATAATAAATTAATTTGTTGGAACAACCCCTTAATCATTCAACATCTGTACTTTATTGTGCCCCCCGATGAAGATGGCAGGGTATATTGGTTTGCTAATATCGGTCGGTCTGTCCGTCTGTTGGTCGGTAGACCAGTTTTGTTTCCGCTCTCGAAGTCCAACAGTTTTTATCCAATCCTCACCAGACTTCATGAAAATGTTTGTGGCCATAATATCTCGACCAAGTTTGATTATCAGCCAAATCATCCAGGAATTGTTGAGTATGGCCCTTGAATGATCTAAAATTGGCATTTTTAGATGTTTCCGCTCTCAAAGTTCAAAAATTTTCATCCAATCTTAACCAAACTTCAGGAAAATGTTTGTGGCCATAATATCTCGGCCAACTTTGATAATCAGTCAAATCGCCCCAGGAAGGACAGAGTTATTGTCCTTGATTAATCTAAAATAGGCCTTTTTAGCAGTATACACTATGTTGAACAGTTTTCATCCAATCTGCACCAAACTTGATATTTTAAATATTGCATTTAACCAAGACGGGGCATAGCTGTTTTACAACCAGCTCTGTTTCACTTAGGTTTAATGTTATAGTTCAATAACCAAACCAAGGTATTTAGTGCTTAGATTGAATCACATTGAAACATCCCAAAACAAATCCAGTTTGAACATTTTAACAATTTAACAATGAAATTTGTGAAGGAAATTCTGCCGGTAAGCGGTCATTTATCAGCGTGTACCCTGTTTTATTTCAGATTTTGAGATGCGGTGTCCGCAGGGCAAGAAGAACAAGCTGTACAAGAGGGCCAAGCTTGAGAAGTTTGCACATTACCTCATAAAGGATGGCCTCGTGTCTCGTCTGTCCATATACTCGGACAGGGAATGTAAGCTGGTGTATTTAGATCCACTGTGAAAAAGCTGGGTGCTGCACCATGCTCTCTTCTGCGCCCCCTCTCCTTGATGCCCTTCTGGGCAGATCAACATCAGAATTTGAATTTCTTTTGGAATTATAAAAACTCTATTTTGTTGCATAATATTACATGGTGTGACATTGTTTAAAACACTTAATTTGATGCATAAAAATAAAAAACGTTAAAATTAACCAGGTAATTAACAGAAGCGAACAAATTATTCTGACACCCTTTGCTCATCGTGAGCAGCATTCTGGTCCTAGATCATGCTCTAAATATTGCTTCTTAAATATATTTGAGGCGAGTCGTGGGAAACCCGGGCTTAATGCATGTGTGTAAAGTGTTGTCCCGGATTAGCCTGTGCAGTCCCCACAGGCTAATCCAGGACAACGCATTCTGCTTATATGTTATTTTCTGTTTCAAGGAAGTCTCGTCTATATCTACTGTAGGCAGAAAGTGTCTTCCTGGATTAGACTGTGCGGAGCCTGACTGGAATGATACTTTACACACATTAAGCCCGCTTTTCTCATGACATGCCTCATATATTAACTTAGGTGTAATATTATTTCACAGTATTGTCATTTTTAGTGTTTGCTTTTGCTTATTTATTTGTATAAACTGTAGTCTAGTGGTTGCATTCACTGTTGTTGTTATTGCTCGTGTTGTTTGCCGCAAAGTAGCCAGTTTTCTTATCTAATGCAAGTTAGGCCTACACATGTCAGCAGTAATTTTGAGTTCCATTGGTCATTGAGCGCTAAAATGATCGCTAAAATATTTATACCAATGGACTCATCCATTTACTGTTGTTTCTACATTACTGCCCCATGAAATGCCACCAGTAATTATCATATGAAGCGTGTCCTGGGAAAACCAGGCTTAATGCATGTGCCTGAAGTGTCGTCCACACAGGCTAATCCAGGACGGCACTTTCTGCCTACATTGGATTTATGTTTAAAAGAGACATCATTGAAACACACAATATCATAAAGAGCGGAAAGTGTCGTCCCTGATCAGCCTGTGCAGACTGCACATACTGATCCAGGATGACACTTTACGCACGTGCATTAAGCCCGGTTTTCCCACGACATGCCTCATATTCCTTACAACATTTCAGTACAAGACCTGATCATGACGAGGGAGTATTTCGACCACAGGGAGGACAAGCTGTACAACAGGGTGCACAATCACCAGACCTCCTGGATAACAGAATACTTCAAGCCTGGACGACTGAAATGCCTGAAAGGTAGCTTATTAGTCAGTCCAGTTCAGTTTAATATACTGAACCAAAAAAGAAACTTTCGTTAAGAACATGCCAAATTTTTACCGTTATGTAAGAGATGTACACACATAAATACATGTGTTTATTGTAAAATTGTTCTACTTTGCAAAATCGACCAGTTAATCCCAGTAGATTGATACGAAAAACTTATACAACAAACAGAAGATTTTAGCCAAATCTTTTCAAACGTTAAAAAATTATCTACATTCAAACTAAGCGAAAGCTTCTTTTGTTGTTCAGTATAGCTTAGTTGGGTAGGTAAACACTCTGTGGCAGATCCGTGGTCTAGTGGTAACACATTGGCTTCACAACTCAGGGGTAGCAGGTTTGAGCCCCCGCTACACCCTAACCTACTAACTCGTCTTTCGCATGAGACGTTAAACTAAGGTGCAGTGTACTAGGTGCTACATACCGGCACTAAAAGACACAGGGTCGCCTCTGGAACGGGGCGTCTCCTGTATGTTGCACTATCCCCCGTAACCCAACTAACAAGTCTTCTGGGGGCGATGGCCATATGGGAGAGAATCCTGGTGCACTCGATAAAAATTCACTAAACACACACTCTGCTGTGACTGATATAAACTATTGTTCAGTTTGTACTGAAGGGTTACTAGTAAAGTACAATGATGAGCATTTAGTGATCTCAGTTAAAGTTTAGCACTGTGGATTAAAATGTAGATCTGCTCAAATGTTAACTTACGTTCTAGCATGATACACGCAGAGTTTTCTGTAGACAAAGAACAATTCACTGTTGTAAAACTACCAATACACTACCTGAAAAAATAGTTCCAAAACTGTAAAATATAGTTCACAATGTAAAAAAAACAACAGAAACATATTGTCAGGTCATGTTACAATCAAAATTATTTTCGTGTTATCGTTGTTTATGGGCTAATAAACAATGATTTGTCGTTCTGATGTGGTTTATGAATCATCAGAACTCCAAATCATTGTTTAGTAGCAGATAAACGACTCTAAATCAAGCATTATTTCTTAATTAAAGGTAATGATTTATTAATGCTAAACCATGTTCATTGAACTCAATATTGTGCTATTTTAAGATATTTATCATGGTAGTGCTTAAATTAAACTAAAGCTTAAAAACCATTTTGCCTAAATATTATAAATTATAAGTATCTTGTTTCCAAATATATCCATTCTTGCATGTTTATTTTATTTCATTTCATATCTGGTCTGTGTGATATCACTCTTACATACTACATAATATAATTAAGAAACAATCTTCAATTTAGCATTGTTTATCAGGAAATAAACAGCACATATCTGAATAATATACTAAGAGTCGCAGTGATATTTGGATAATGGTGTCCACCTTGTGATCAAGAGGTCATGATTTTGATCCCAACTCTGAGTGTTCCAATGATCTTTCTCAAATAAGACACCGAGTACTGGTTCTACCCAGGAAATGACCCCGAAAGAGTCTCATTAAGCCTCACACTCGTAAACACAAGATCTCCCTCTTCACTTCCAGAGCACATGTTCAAGGCCACCAGCCCCGGTCCGGAGAGTGACAGAACCATGCTCTTCTACTCCGAGGCTCGGGTTGACGGGCTCATGAAGCGTACAGAGACTCTGGTGGAAATGACCGAACACTTCAGAAACAGAGACGATTTCATGTATTACAAGCATGTGGATTTTGGAAAGAAGCCAAAGAAGTTTGGGCCCCAGGACAAATCTGTTATACAGGACCCCAGACCTATTTTGGTAAGACAAATATTTGTTGATGAATCTCTTTGATAAGGTTTTGTGGAAATCATGCAGTGTTTTTGTTGTGTTTTTCTAGTCAATTTGGGGCCGAAATAGGGCCCCATTCACAAAGCAAAAAAGTATCTTTTTTCTCAAATTTTCCACCAAAATGCACAATTGGTACTGAGTTTACATCTGACTTTTTTGTGTGCTTAATTTTTATTCCATGCATAGGTATTTATTTAATCTGACTAAGATGTTTATATTAAAAGGCTTACAATATGTACAAATTCAATAAAAAATTTAAAATTGGTTACAACATTGTGCAATTTAACCCTGATAGAATAAGTTTATACATAAAAGGTCGAAATGTTATGTTCAAAAACAATGGTATGACAAGCGCTAATTTTCACAATTCAAACAGCCCAGGCCCAAATCGCAAAGGCCTGAAAAAAACAACACTTGTCATGAATAATATTCACCTTCTGTTGTATGTGTGTAATAACAACTCCACTACAAATCTACAGTGAACACTAATACAGTAATGAGTGAGTTGTTGCTTGAAAATTTTAATTTAAATGACTGTTTTTCATTCATTGTAACCATTTTCAAGTAACAACTTACTCAAGGGTATTCTAAAGCGTTCTTAATCGGAATGCCTTTAAAAATTTCAGAAAATGCACATGCAAAGTACCATCAAAACAAGACCAGTGAAGCTAACTCAGCAGATCTACATCATTCACTCTAACCATTTCTTCCAGCAGCAGTTATGTAGCTACTCAATGTTATACTATATTGTTGATGCTTTCAAACATTTCAGAAAATGCGCATGAAGTAACACCCCAACAATAACAAGGATGCTAACTTACTTACACAATTACATTATTCACTGTAGCCATTTCTTTGAGTAATAGTTTCATAGCTACTCAGTTTGTAGATTGGAATGCTTTGAAACATTTCAGAAAATGCACATGAAGTATCATCGGAACAAGAACAAGGACGCCAACTGCGACATTGCTGAGCTTGTGTACCTGTGCTCGGAGGACAAGATCCAGATCACGTACCACACAGAGGACAAGTGCATCGCATCGTCCACACGCGAGTTCATCAAGCCACACAACTGGGACGAGAAGGGCGCCACCTTGACCTTCTCTGCAGAAATGCACTCCACATTCCAGGTAACGTACCAGTGATTATGCAAAGATTTTGCTGCACTGGCCCGTGGGCAAGTTAAGTGCACTATTACTTGCCAACACAAATACCAGGTTGCCCATCGTAAATTCATTTAAAAGTTCTTTTATACATAACCTCTATGTTTGTTATAAATCTACAGTGGTCCTGTATATGTATGACTTAAATCACTATGGCCAGTTCTGAAAGACTTTTGAAAGTCGCTTTAAGGAAAACTGAAACTTCTCCTGGAATCAAAAATCTGTTTAGGCGGGGAGGAACTTCTTACAGCAATTTTAACAAGTTTATATATGGGTACTGCCCTTGTATTTCGGAACTTTGTAAGAGTATGTCTTTTTAATATGAAATGTACCAGTACTAAGGTTTGATCATCAGTTACAATAAAAATACCTCGTCATCACTTGTTTGGCATTGTACCACATATGTTTATTGTTTTAACATGTTAATTAAAAAATTTTCAACCGGTAGGTTGGGGGGGCGGGCTCTCAGTCGGGCAGGCATTGCAATTTGCATTAAAGTTTCATATTCCTGTCATATTTTCAAAAGTTCTCGGTCAATCTTCATGAAACTTTACAGAAATGTTCCTTGGATGGTCCTCTACCAAACCTGTGAAAATGGTTCCGATTCACTGCATAAGATGGCCACCAGAGCTAAAAATAGAATTATGTCTAAACGCCATTTTCTTCTAAACCTTTGGCTAGGTTTTCAAATAATTTTACACAAATATTTGTTTAGTGTTCCTCTACCAAACTTATTCAAATGGTTCCGCCTCACTGCACAAAATGGCCACTAGAGCTAAAAATAGAATTTGCGTAAACATTTTGTATTCCTGTCATATTTTCAAAAGTTCTTGGTCAATCTTGATGAAACTTGACAGAAATGTTCCTCTACCAAACCTGTGAAAATGGTTCCGCTTCACTGCACAAGATGGCAGCCAGAGCTAAAAATAGAATTATGTCTAAATGCCATGTTCTTCTGATTCTATGGCTAGATTTTCAAATAATTTTACACAAATGTTCGTTCTACCAAACTTATTTAAATGGTTCCGCCTCACTGCACAAAATGGCCACTAGATCTAACAATATTTTTTCATATTCCTGTCATATTTTGAAAAGTTCTTGGTCCTCTACCAAACTTATTCAAATGGTTCCGCCTCATTACACACGATGGCCGCCGGAGCTTAAAACGGAAATATATCTAAAGGCCAATAATTTAATGCCATCTCTCTTGTCCACACTTTTTTCCCATTTTATTTTGAGACCAAATTTTTGCCAGTCGCACCAAACTGCGTACATTTTAGATCATCGACATCAAACTTCCATACTTGTTCACCAACATTGACTTGTACATGTACCCCCATCTGCAAAATAAAAAAATCCGGCTTTAATGCAGTTTCTGCAGTTTTCTCTGGTTTTATGTTTTGAACAGAACCATTTTTGAATGACCCTGTGTTATTGTGAAAGTGCAATTTCAATGATCATTTTTGCCTATACCATCATTCCAAGAAAACAGCTTTCTTTTAAAGAAAATGAATGTGTCTTTAGTGTCTTTAGTGTCATAAGGATGAGTTAGCTATTGTTTTCAGACAAAGTATTAAAATGAAAAGAATTACGACATGTTGTACATATTTTCTGAATTTATATCTCAAAGACATATAACAGAACATTGTCATTATCTCTAACAGCTAAACATCTCCAATTCATTTAACAGCCCAACTACATTATCTCAAAGATGTTTGTGTTACAGCTTATAATAATAATAATAATAATAAAATGACAGCCCAATTTCATTCCCTCAATGTTGCCGTTGATTTGGGTTAACATTAAGGATATATTACTGGTAGTCTTAATAATGCACATTTAGTGTCATTGGAACAAGTTAATCATTACTGACAGTTACTGTAGTTTTGCTCTCGGCCCGTATTCACAAAGCTCCTTTGGGAAAACTTAAGTAAATTCCTTAAATTTATAAAATTCCTTAAATCTCTCGCAGTTTCATGTATAGGTCTTTTAACATTAAAAGGTTGGAAACTTGTAAATATTGCTTTTATGTTTAATATTGCAGCCTTCTTTGTACATAAATCATTGGATTTCACATAGAAAACTTGATCTGAAATTCTTACTTAAGTTAAGATTTCCCTTAGGAGCTTTGTGAATACCAGCCCTGTAAATTGTTGCACTTCTTTTCATATCCACTGACCACTACAACTTAAAATTGTCGTCTAGTATTCTCATACTAATCATCAGAATATGGTAGAAGCATGTTTTTCACGAGTGACAAATCTAGTGACAGTTTGCTATACATTCTTTGTGGAATACAGCTCACCATTTGTCATGAACAAACATAAACATGTTTGATATTATGTTAAAGGGACCTGTTCACAGATTGACAAATTGACAATTTTCAAACTGTTTGTCACCAATTCCAAAACTAAAGAAATAGTCTATATAAATGAGCAAACTAACACTACCCTCATAGAAATATGCTGTAAATATGGTTTTGTTTGTGTGTACAATAATTACAATTTCCTTTGGTTTCATCATTGCACAGTGTTCTGGTTGGCTGAAACCCATCATGTGACAGGCGTTTATTTCTCAATGAAGCCGGTTGCCTCAATTAATATAATTAATATTCATAAGGGACTACTTTCTATATAGCCTCTAATGAATGTAGATCTACATACAGTGCAAGGAGCGGAGTCTGCGGATGATACTTCAATGTATTGCTGCGTGAATTGCAAAAAATAAATCCCAAATTATTTTTTTATTTTTAAGGTTAAATTGTAAAGCATACTCACAATTGTAATTATGCCCCCCTTCGAAAAAGTGGGGGTATATTGCTTTGCACCTGTCCATCGGTCGGTCGGTTGGTTGGATGGTCCGTCAGTCTGTCCGTAGACCATTTCGTTTCCGCATGATATATAGACCAACGATCATTTTAGTTGGTATGCTGGTTACTTGGGAGGAAAGGAAGACGCCTATTGATTTTGAGTTCAACAGGTCAAAGGTCAAGGTCACAGGGGCTTGTAACATGAAATTCATTTCCGCACGATATCTAGAGAACGCTTTGACCTACGGTCATTTAAGTTGGTATGCTGGTTACTTGAGAGGAAAGGACGACGCCTATCAATTTTGAGGTCAACAGGTCAAAGGTCAAGGTGACAGAGGCTTGTAACTGAAAACTGTTTACTCTGTAGACCATTTTGTTTCCGCATGATATGTAGAATACGCTTTGACCTACTATCATCCAAGTTGGTATGCTGGTTACTCGGGAGGAAAGGAAGACGCCTATCAATTTTGAGTCAGGTCAAAGGTAAAGGTCACAGGGACTGTAACATGAAAACTGTTTTCTCCGTAGACCATTTTGTTTCTGCAGGATATCTAGAGATGTTTTGGCCTATTTGATGTTTAAATCAAACAGAAAAAAACAGGTATCATTATATAATAGACTGTAAAAATAAATCCACAATTATACTCTATCGTTCTTTCAGCTTTATATTTACTTTCTAAAGCATCAACTTTAATTTCCTCCCCATGTGTTAATGTGCACATACAATATTTAAAAAATCTCAATAACAATTGCACATATTGACGACTTGGCTGCAAGTCAGGGGGCATACTTGTTTTACAAACATCTCTTGTTAGAATTGTTATAGAAAGAATTGAAACACTCTTTTCGGAACTTTATCGATGTATGAAGGTCTGTATGTGTGAACCCCTTTGGGAGCAACTTTTTTTCTTTTTTTTTTAATGCTTTTCTAAGTGTTATAGTACTTGAGCTCTTTACTTCAAATACTTTAGTTTGTCAAGTTAAGACATTTAAAAGTACCGGTAGATTTCAAAATAAATAAATCTGTGAACAAGTCCTTTTAAGGGATGAGAAAAGGCTTCATAAACATGAAAAATTAAACATGAATTTTTTTTTTCCATAATTAGAATTGGCTGAAAATATGTTAGACACAATAAGACAGACAAGAATAGGGAATTATTTTCCACTGAAATTGTAAGTAATGGAGTTGAAAATTCCCATTACTAACTTTCTTCAAATGCCAGAAGTAACTGTTTCTTTGCATTCAGTGTTTACTTTTGGTTTTATGTACACATAGTCTCAAAGGCAGCATTATTAAATTATGGTAACTCTGTACATTACAAGTCTAATTGATTTAAAACCCCAGCAGAGTTGTTTGAAAGTGTTATTGCTAGAAAAGGAAATTGGAGAAAAAAATCCTGGGGATAAGAGAAATACTGTAATATTCCAAATTGTCCTACTTATTGACATGTTTCCCTGGATTAGACCTATGTATTACTATGTTCTTGTATATTCCCAAAGCCATAATAATACTTTAATTGTTAATAGCAAAAATTGGATTGTGTTTCAGGTGATGATCCATTATTAGGCAAATTGTTTTTATTAGGATATTAACCTAAAAAGGATGGCATTTCGAAGAGTTATTGCTCCCTGATGAAAGGTTATTCCCAAGTCTTATTAGTAGTGGCTGCGTTGGAAGTTTGTATCTGCAGACTTTTAAGGTGTTTAGAGTTGTAAAGAGTCATATACTTTATCTATAACTACTACATTATTTGATTACTTTGGCTGGTTTTCACATAGAAGACTACTGGGAATAGCCTGCAGGTAAATTGGATGATAAACATATCATATTCTAGGAACGATTAATCTAACATATGAGGTGCGTCGTGGGAAAACTGGTCTTAATGCATGTGCGTAAAGTGTCGTCTCGGATTAGCCTGTGCAGTCCGCACAGGCTAATCCAGGACGGCACTTGCCTACAGTGGATTTATGTTTAGAAAAGACTTTATTGAAACAGAAAATACCATAAAAGCGGAAACTGCCGTCTCGGATTAGCCTGTGCGGACTGCACAGGCTAATCCGGGACAATGCTTTACGCACATGCATTAAGTCAGGTTTTCCAACGACGTGCCTCATATGTAAAACTTCATTCTTTTTATTGTGATAGTTTTCTTTTTTTAAATCCTAAACTAGACACCTTTTTACAAAGTGAAAAAGTTTGATATTGACCACATTTTAATACAAATGTCTAACTTGTTGAGTCAGCTTTTACATGAAATAAAACACATAACTTAAACTTACTATAGTTTTTATTGTGTTGCCTGAAAAGGTGACATATAGGGGTTACTTTTGGTGACGGCGACGGCGTTGTTGGCGGCGGCGGCGGCCCGTTTAGTTGTGCAGTCAATAACTTGAGAAGTTTTTTTGCAATCATTATGAAACTTTATGGAAGTGTTATTAGGCATAAAAAGAAGGTTAAGTTTGATTTTGAGCGTAATAGCTCTTATCATACTTGAGTTATGCCCCTTTTAAAAACAAATAGTTTAAATAAGGCTTTTGCAGACAATAACTTGCGAAGTTTTTGTGCAATCATTATGAAACTTTAGGGAAGTGTTAGTAGGCATAAAAGGAAGGTTAAGTACGATTTTCGACATAATTGCTCTTATGTTCTTATTGTACTTGAGTTATGCCCCTTTTAAAAAAAAAAGTTCAAATAAGTCTTGTGCAGACAATAACTGAAGAAGTTTTTGTGCAGTCATTATGAAACATTAGGAAAGTGTTAGTAGGTAAAGTTTGGTTTTGGGCATATTTGCTCTTATCGTAATTCAGACATGCCCCATCGGGCGACACATCCGACTCGCGGAGTTCTAGTATAGAGTAAGTATCAACACCCCCTGTACGTCGGTAGTCCAAAAAGCAGATGATAAATCAGATGGTGATCAAGATTATATTCTAATTAATAATTTGCATTTATAACAGTGTATTGAACTAATTTGTTGTATAATGTATTGATGGCGTTTGCAAACTCTTCTAAAATCTTGGCATTGTTATGGGTGTGCATTAGACAGTATGTTACATGTACTCTATTTGCTAAGTGTAAAATATTGTACGCTAAAACCAGCATAAACAAAAATATATTCTAAACAAATAAATCACATTCAGAACAAAGTGCTTGGCAATAAAACACATTTTAACTACATCTGGCGTTAACATTTTTTCCAAAAGAGGCAGTAAAGGATTACAGAAAGCCAACAACCGTTCTTGCGTTATTTTAGCATTGCAGGTTTTAACTGTACTCTTATGGGAAATTTACACATGGGTAAATTAAACATTTGAAAGGCGAAATTCTGTTTACTGTTTTCTCTCATTGTAAAACTTGTAAGTTTATGTCCCATGGTATCACACAAGGGGTCTACAGAATGAAAGTTTATGTCCCATGGTATCACACAAGTGGTCTACAGAATGAAAGTTTATGTCCCATGGTATCACACATGTGGTCTACAGAATGAAAGTTTATGTCCCATGGTATCACACATGTGGTCTACTGAATGAAAGTTTATGTCCCATGGTATCACACAAGTGGTCTACAGAATGAAAGTTTATGTCCCATGGTATCACACATGTGGTCTACAGAATGAAAGTTTATGTCCCATGGTATCACACATGTGGTCTACAGAATGAAAGTTTATGTCCCATGGTATCACACATGTGGTCTACTGAATGAAAGTTTATGTCCCATGGTATCACACAAGTGGTCTACTGAATGAAAGTTTATGTCCCATGGTATCACACAAGTGGTCTACAGAATGAAAGTTTATGTCCCATGGTATCACACATGTGGTCTACAGAATGAAAGTTTACGTCCCATGGTATCACACAAGTGGTCTACAGAATGAAAGTTTACGTCCCATGGTATCACACATGTGGTCTACAGAATGAAAGTTTACGTCCCATGGTATCACACATGTGGTCTACAGAATGAAAGTTTACGTCCCATGGTATCACACAAGTGGTCTACAGAATGAAAGTTTATGTCCCATGGTATCACACAAGTGGTCTACTGAATGAAAGTTTATGTCCCATGGTATCACACAAGTGGTCTACTGAATGAAAGTTTATGTCCCATGGTATCACACAAGTGGTCTACAGAATGAAAGTTTATGTCCCATGGTATCACACGTGGTCTACTGAATGAAAGTTTATGTCCCATGGTATCACACAAGTGGTCTACAGAATGAAAGTTTATGTCCCATGGTATCACACAAGTGGTCTACTGAATGAAAGTTTATGTCCCATGGTATCACACATGTGGTCTACTGAATGAAAGTTTCTCTTTTAAAAGATGAAATTAGTGCCTTGGCGCAAATTTTCCAGTCGCAAAATAAATATATATTTGAATTTTATGTATCAGAACTGACATAACTTACACCTCATAGGATCAGGAGATGCCTGCGAACAGACATTTCCAGTTTTTGCCACTAAAAACGTAAGCTTTTTCTTAAGAGGATTTATTTTTTATTTGTCCCAGTGGTGTAGACCTGTTTTAAAGAAAGTGGGACTTGTCTGGTCATTGCCATTTGCTGGCGATTCAGAGTCGCAAAGAATTTAGCCTATTCTCATGCAATAATTTATTTTCAATGTAAATAACATAAAAAACATGGAATAATTATGTAATAGGACAAGCATTTAAACAATTTGTGACTACGAGTGGTTTTGTCACAATTTCAATCTATATATTAATCAGTTTTGTTGTTATGTCTACATAAATTTTGTATTATTATATATTTTTCTCGAAACACAAGGTCTTGTTTACACCAAAACAGTGTTTACCAATTGTAATATTCACAATATGTTGCAAAAATAGGGCATTAGTCCTTTGTTGAATTAATGATGAAGGGTGGCAATGTGAATGTGTACCACATACTCAGCTTGTTCTGGGGCTAACCAAAACATCAGGTTTTGTTTGATTTGCTATTTATGCAACAAGTCACCCTCATGTGTCAATCATAATGTATTTACTATCTCTACAATGTTCCGTTAATGGTTGTTGAATAGATTTTAAAATCTGGGGCCATATTCCAGAAGCATGTGAAGTTTACCAGACTTTACCTGAAAGGGACCTGGTCACAGATTGACGATTAGACATTTTTTCAACTTTTTGTCACAGATTTGAAAAATAAAAGAACAGTGTATTCAAGGGAGCAAAATAACACTACGGACAAAGAAATATACAATACTATAGTACCTGAGTAAACAGTTGAAACTGATAAAGTTATCAAGCATTTGTAACGCTCAACAATGGAATAATTTGGAGTGTTTCTGTTGTTTCGTTAAAATTGTTGACAACACGTGGACACCATAATGTTAATGCAGAATTAAATATAGAAATCGGAATGGCCGAGTGGTTAAGGCGATAGCCTTTTAATGCAGAGGTCCCGGGTTAGAACCCCGGTCGGACCGAAAAAAAAAATTCTCTGTTTAAAAAAAAAAAATCCTTATCTTGTTATTACACTTGAGCTCTGTAGTTCCGATGCTTAAATCTGTCAGGTTAAGACATTCAATGGCATGCATAAAAAAATGTTTAAATCTGTCAGGTTAAGACAATCAATGGCATGTATAAAAAATGCTTAAATCTGTCATGTTAAGACAATCAATGGCATGAATAAAAAAAATGCTTAAATCTGTCAGATTAAGACAATCAATGGCATGCATAAAAAAAATGCTTAAATCTGTCAGGTTAAGACAATCAATGGCATGCATAAAAAATTGCTTAAATCTGTCAGGTTAAGACAATCAATGGCATGCATCAAAAATGCTTAAATCTGTCAGGTTAAGACAATCAATGGCATGCATCAAAAATTGCTTAAATCTGTCAGGTTAAGACAATCAATGGCATGCATAAAAAAAAGGCTTAAATCTGTCAGGTTAAGACAATCAATGGCATGCATCAAATAATGCAAAAAACTGTGAACAGGTCCCTTGAAAGTATTGTCACTTAAGTTCCGATTTTAGTGAGATAATATTTTTAACACTACATGAAGATTAGTGAATCAGATTTACAGTTAGGTAAATAGTAGTAAATAATAAGTTGAAAATTAGTGAACACTAAGCAGAATTTCATTTATATGTGGAATAAAATGCTAAAGAAAAATGATGATTTTAAGGGTGAGGATAAGAATTTACTTACGATGTTTTTGGAATGTGGACCCAGCTCATTTGTTGGTCGATTAGGTTGACCCCAATCTGCCGTCCAATAAGCAAGTAGACAATCATAACACATCAGATATTTCTGTTTCGTAATTGATATTTGAATACTTTTTTTTTTAACCCGCTAGTTCACTTGTTAGGTTGACCCCAATCTGCCATCCAACAAGCAAGTGGAGCTGTATGAGATGCTGCTGTCCCTGCTGGAGGGGGAGGGTCAGAATATCGAGGGTGTGCGCAACTCCGAGGAGGAAGTGCGCGAGATTCTCGACGACCGTCTGCGAGAGGAGACCACCCAGGAGCTTGACATCTCAGTGTACAACACTGAGCGCAACGAAAAGGCCAAGAAACACCGTCTAGAGCTGGTAGGGTTTTCCTTATCTTGAAATAAAATAAAAAACATTAATAATTGTAATATAGATTGTCCTATACTGTTACCACTGCTAAATGTTATGTGAAAGGCCCGATTTGCAATATGGAAGTAAAATAGTTGCATTTGGTTTTGTCACCTTGTGCATGACATTTTACTGTTATTTTTTAGCATTCAGTATGTTTTAAGTTTCTTTCAAAAATATGTAAATGATTTATTGTTATTTAATCCAGATTCAGGTTCATAGCGGTATAGCTGGACTTCGTTGTCATGAACTCGCAGAGAATTTGAAATTACCTAGACATATCCAAAGTCTGAGTCATCGGAATAAAGACTATAAAACTGATGGGTATAAATGATTGAAAATCATACTATAATATATCAATAGTGTATGCCTATACTGTACTGTTAACCAAAGACCATTTACTCAATTGAAAGACACGCTTTATTGCTAAAACCTGTAAACAGAAATGGTAAGATAAGTCTTGCCACATGCGTCAACACTTCGAGACAAACACAATTCATAGAAATAAGTGTCAAAATATTTGGGATAGGAAGGCAACAAAGTGTGGCAGATTTAGGGACGGGAATATTTGGGATAGGAAGGCAACAAAGTGTGGCAGATTTCGGGATGGGAATATTTGGGATAGGAAGGCAACAAAGTGTGGCAGATTTAGGGACCGGAATATTTGGGATAGGAAGCCACTTCAACATAACCAAAAATTTTATTTAAAAGTGTGAGATTACCACATTTATTATATATAATATATGAAGGAAGAAAGTCGGGAATTAGTTTCCACTTCGACATGTCCAGAAATTCTACCTAAGCGAGTACGAGATAAGGAAGTTCAGCTGGGGCAGTGTTCACAAAGCATCTTAAGTAATTTCTTAGATATTTTAACTAAAGTGTCGAACTTTGATTCACTGTATATGTTTGATTAATTAAAACATTTGCATGCTGTTTATATTTGTCAAAAAACATTTAAATTAAGGTGTCATTTAATAAAGTTATTTAGTGCTGCACTGTGTTTATATGGATTTATGCAGTTTAGAAAGTTTGTTGATGAAAGAAGAATGATAAAATTTAACTGAAGGTCTTTGTGAATACCAGCCCTGTACCAATATATAGGATCTGACATGAGTGTGAATACCAGCCCTGTACCAATATATAGGATCTGACATGAGTGTGAATACCAGCCCTGTACCAATATATAGGATCTGACATGAGTGTGAATACCAGCCCTGTACCAATATATATGATCTGACATGAGTGTGAATACCAGCCCTGTACCAATATATAGGATCTGACATGAGTGTGAATACGAGCCCTGTACCAATATATAGGATCTGACATGAGTGTGAATACCAGCCATGTACCAATATATAGGATCTGACATGAGTGTGAATACCAGCCCTGTACCAATATATAGGATCTGACATGAGTGTGAATACCAGCCCTGTACCAATATATAGGATCTGACATGAGTGTGAATACCAGCCCTGTACCAATATGTAGGATCTGACATGAGTTGTCATTTCAAACCATAATTTATTTAACGAGTTCAGGAATTTCAAAGGCTCACTAAAAAAAAGAATTTCCTGGACAAGTTTAAAAAATATGGTATGAAAGTAGTGTCAGATCTTTTTTATCACATGCTTTTAAACGAAAAAAACAACCTTATAATTTTACCAAAGGATGTTGATAAATCCTAAAAGTTGTGTACTGATGTGAAATCATTTCATGTTGACGACGTCGCTTCACCAAAATATCATCATGCGATTGGTCAGTCAAAGAACATGTAGCCAATGAAAATGCTCAAAATGTTATCTTACACATGTGTAAGATAAAAATATTTGTAATGGCTGTATTACACAGAAAACAAGGTACAGCATGTAATAAAAAGTAAATCATGACTATTCACCTTTGTTGCCACAGGAGAGACAGCAACTGGAGGAGAAGATGCGCAAGCAGGAGATGGAGATCGACTACCTGGCACCGTTCCTGGCGCAGATCGGCGACCCTGAGAAGATCACGCGCCAGCAGGCCTACAAGCTTAAGGAGGACTGCCTCATGGATCTGAAACAGAGGCTCATAGACAAGGCCAACCTCATACAGGCCAGGTTTGAAAAGGTATGAGTATTGAGATCAATGCTCTGTTGATTGTCTTGGATTGAATAACTGGGTTATAAACGGTACATAGGCAAGCCAGCCTCATAGAAGCCAGGTTTGAAAAGCTATGAGTCTTGAGATGTCCTCTTGCTATTGGTACTCTGTTGTTTGTCTCGGATTGAACAACTGGGTTATAAAAGGTACATAGGCAAGGCCAGCCTCACAGAGGCCAGGTTTGAAAAGTACACAAACCCCTTGCTGCTAGGGTTCATTTGTGGTTTGAGATAATAAAACTGCTTGGTTTAATGTTATGTCATTAAAACATTCCCTTTTTCCTTTAATAATTAGATACGTATTTTGCTTTCTTGTTTTCAGCTGCTTAATTGCACCCACTGTGCTTATTAAAAAAATTCTAAAACAAACCCACTTCAAATGTGTTTACAATATTTTCACTAGTCTAGACGTATTTATGTGGAATTCGATTATAAAGTATCTTCAGTAACAATCTATAGTAACGATCTATATAAATGTTACTTCAACTTAACTTTTAAATGTCGTGTTTGCCCTATGCAGGAGACACAGAAACTGCAGAAAAAGCAGGCGTGGTACCAGCAGAACCAGGTGTCCATGATGAAGGATGATGAGGAGGCATACTTGGAGTACTGCAGCCAGGCCATGTTCCGTATACACATCCTGGAGCTCCGGCTTAACAGGTATGTCTTTTACTGCAGCCAGGCCATGTTCCGTATACACATCCTGGAGCTCTGACTGAACAGGTATGTCTTTTACTGCAGCCAGGCCATGTTCCGTATACATATCCTGGAGCTCCGGCTTAACAGGTATGTCTAGTACTGCAGCCAGGCCATGTTCTATATACACATCCTGGAGCTCTGACTGAACAGGTATGTCTCGAGAACTGCAGCCAGACCATGTTCCGTATACACATCCTAGAGCACAGATGGGACAGGTATGTCTAGTACTGCAGCCAGGTCTGTATGAATGGCGCAGTGGGAGCAGTGGTCCAGTGGTAGGACGCTGGCTTTGAGATCGTGAGGTCCCTAGGTTGCTCCTCTCCACCCAGGTGTATAAATGGGTACCTGTGAGGGAAATAAGCCAATGTGCCATGGCTGCATTCTGCGCGGAGTGTTAACGGACGACTTATGACCCAGTGATCGGGGGATAAATGTGAAAGTCGGCTGCAGATGTATATCAATATCAGACTATAAACCTATCCTTTACCTTTTTTAATATCCTAATTATCCTGGAGCATCGACTGAACAGTCTAGAGTACTGCAGCCAGGCCATGTTCCGTATACACATCTGAGAGCTCCAACTGAACAGGTATGTCTAGTAATGCAGCCAGGCTATGTTCCATATACACATCCTAGAGCTCCGACTGAACAGGTATGTCTTGAGTACTGCAGCCAGGCCATGTTCTTTATACACATCCTGGAGCTCCAACTGAATAGGTATGTCTAGTACTGCAGCCAGGCCATGTTCCATATACACATCCTAGAGCTCTGACTGAACAGGTATGTCTTGAGTACTGGAGCCAGGCCATGTTCCGTATACATATCCTGGAGCTCTGACTGAACAGGTATGTCTAGTACTGCAACCAGGCCATGTTCTATATACACATTCTGGAGCTCAGACTGAACAGGTATGTCTAGTACTGCAGCCAGGCAATGTTCCATATACACATCCTAGAGCTCAGACTGAACAGGTATGTCTTGAGTACTGCTGCCAGGCCATGTTCCGTATACTTATCCTAGAGCTCTGACTGAACAGTTATGTCTTGAGTACTGCAGCCAGGCCATGTTCCATATACTTATCCTAGAGCTCTGACTGAACAGGTATGTCTTGAGTACTGCAGCCAGGCCATGTTCCATATACTTATCCTAGAGCTCTGACTGAACAGGTATGTCTTGAGTACTGCAGCCAGGCCATGTTCCATATACTTATCTTAGAGCTCTGACTGAACAGGTATGTCTTGAGTACTGTTGCCAGGCCATGTTCCGTATACTTATACTAGAGCTCTGACTAAACAGGTATGTCTTCAGTACTGTTGCCAGGCCATGTTCCGTATACTTATACTAGAGCTCTGACTGAACAGGTATGTCTTGAGTACTGCAGTCAGGCCATGTTCCGTATACTTATACTGGAGCTCTGACTGAACAGGTATGTCTTGAGTACTGCAGCCAGGCCATGTTCCATATACTTATGTTAGAGCTCTGACTGAACAGGTATGTCTTGAGTACTGCAGTCAGGCCATGTTCCGTATACTTATACTGGAGCTCTGACTGAACAGGTATGTCTTGAGTACTGCAGCCAGGCCATGTTCCGTATACTTATACTGGAGCTCTGACTGAACAGGTATGTCTTGAGTACTGCAGCCAGGCCATGTTCCGTATACTTATACTGGAGCTCTGACTGAACAGGTATGTCTTGAGTACTGCAGCCAGGCCATGTTCCATATACTTATCTTAGAGCTCTGACTGAACAGGTATGTCTTGAGTACTGCAGCCAGGCCATGTTCCATATACTTATGCTAGAGCTCTGACTGAACAGGTATGTCTTGAGTACTGTGGCCAGTCCATGTTCTGTATACTTATACTGGAGCTCTGACTGAACAGGTATGTCTTGAGTACTGCAGCCAGGCCATGTTCCGTATACTTATACTGGAGCTCTGACTGAACAGGTATGTCTTGAGTACTGCAGCCAGGCCATGTTCTGTATACTTATGCTAGAGCTCTGACTGAACAGGTATGTCTTGAGTACTGCAGCCAGGCCATGTTCCGTATACTTATACTGGAGCTCTGACTGAACAGGTATGTCTTGAGTACTGCAGCCAGGCCATGTTCTGTATACTTATAATAGAGCTCTGACTGAACAGGTATGTCTTGAGTACTGCAGTCAGGCCATGTTCCATATACTTATGCTAGAGCTCTGACTGAACAGGTATGTCTTGAGTACTGCAGCCAGGCCATGTTCCGTATACTTATACTGGAGCTCTGACTGAACAGGTATGTCTTGAGTACTGCAGCCAGGCCATGTTCCATATACTTATACTAGAGCTCTGACTGAACAGGTATGTCTTGAGTACTGCAGTCAGGCCATGTTCCGTATACTTATACTGGAGCTCTGACTGAACAGGTATGTCTTGAGTACTGCAGCCAGGCCATGTTCCGTATACTTATACTGGAGCTCTGACTGAACAGGTATGTCTTGAGTACTGCAGCCAGGCCATGTTCCGTATACTTATACTGGAGCTCTGACTGAACAGGTATGTCTTGAGTACTGCAGCCAGGCCATGTTCCATATACTTATACTAGAGCTCTGACTGAACAGGTATGTCTTGAGTACTGCAGCCAGGCCATGTTCCATATACTTATACTAGAGCTCTGACTGAACAGGTATGTCCTGAGTACTGCAGTCAGGCCATGTTCCGTATACTTATACTAGAGCTCTGACTGAACAGGTATGTCTTGAGTACTGCAGCCAGGCCATGTTCCATATACTTATACTAGAGCTCTGACTGAACAGGTATGTCTTGAGTACTGCAGTCAGGCCATGTTCCGTATACTTATACTAGAGCTCTGACTGAACAGGTATGTCTTGAGTACTGCAGTCAGGCCATGTTCCGTATACTCTAGACTCTCAAGTCTTTGCCAAAGAAATAACTTGTTATGTAATGCTTTCATTAAAAAATTTCAATAATAAAGCAAATCTTCACGACTTTCTGCGTTCTGAGCACAGCAATGTAACAACAAACATACTTAAATAACTACTCGGATCCCAACTGCTGATTTTCAGGAGCTTGAAATGTTGACTCCACTAATGAGTAAGATTGTCATTTGATTTACAATTTAAGCTGTTATTGTATTGACCTAGACAATGTAATTGAGTTAAACTTTGAAATAAATATTTTAGCAGAAAATTACATAGGAAACTCGAGGGAAGAAAATGAACTCCCATAGAAACCTACACTGTTGTAATAGATGACTTGTGTCCTCACCCAGTTCTTCTGTAATTAGTACAATATCTGGTTAAACTTTAAAGCAATCATTACATGTTTCATCGGTTACAGCTTTATATCACTATTCGTAACAAAATGTACTGATGGCTATTGTGTAGATGATTGCATTACTATTTATCTCAGTAAATGACATTGACCATTGGTAGAAAAAGATGGTGCCACATTTGTTGTTATATACATAGATACATGTATCAAACGCATGCATTGAAGTGTACATTTGACTGTTAGAACTAAAGTTTAAAGGGACATAACCCTTTAACATTATTATAAAAAATTTGAAATGTATGGATAATAGTTAGCAAATATAGTTACAAGTAGTATGATCTGTAGCGTAAGTAAAAATAACACATAAGAGGCGTTTCATGGGAAAAGCGGGCTTAATGCATGTGTGTCCCGGATCAGCCTGTGCAGTCCGCACAGGCTGATCCAGGACGACACTTAGCGCTTTTATGGTATTTTCTGTTTCAGGGAAGTCTCCTCTAAACTTAAATCCACTGTAGGCGGAAAGTGCCGTCCAGGATTAGCCTGTGCAGACTGCACAGGCTGATCCGGGACAACACTCTATGCACGTGCGTTAAGCCCGGTTTTCCCATTACATGCCTCATAAATGTATCTTTGGTATTGTGGTATTGTGAAAGAAACACATACTCATTGTTAACTTTAACTTGTTAACTTCTGTGGGTGATCTCCCCTGCTAGCTAAGCAGGGAAAACCACTGTGAAGCTTTGGCACTTTACATGTAATTATTTCAATTTATTTTTACTGAATAAAGGGTAATGTATCTTGAAGTGTAAATATTTGCGGACACCTTATTGAATTTATATTTTCATATTTTATGTAAATTATAAATGTGAACTTGCTTAATAGAAATTGCTCATGTAAAATTCCTCTCTCAATATCAATATTTGCTGATGGCTGTTATTGTCAAAGCTTTCACTGTGTTAGATATCATGCTTCAGTTATAATTTCTCTTCAAACAACTACACTACCCAGAAGGACAATAGCCATAATTGATTCCTGATTTCCTCTTGAGGATGTTAGAGTGTGATAGCTATGTTACCTGCTTTTTGTCATATTAACCTTGTAGTCAATTTTAGAAAATGTTTTATTATTAACAGCATGAGATATTACACATGATTGTTTCCACTTTATTCTTAAAAGAAGCTCATTTTATTGTTTTCCATTGGACTGCAGTGTTAAAATCTGTTTACTATAATGAAATGATTATTTCTTTAAAACTGTTACAGTTAATATGCACATGTGTGAGCTGGTTTGTTTGATCTTTATTATTTTGTCTGCAATTAATTTCAATATAATATAACAGTAAATAATACAGTATAATTTAATTTTATGCAACATAGTATGTTATATTATAAATTCTGTTATTTAAAATGTACAAAATATATAGGTCATTTTATATTACATTATAAGTTATATAATGTTTTGCTAGGAATATCATGTTATGTTGTATTATATTAAATATGTTGATGCATATTTTCTTTTATTACATATTATATATTACATTATGTATTATTATATAACATTGTCTCATATTATTTTGGTTTCAGACACAAGGACCAGGCTCCACACAAATACATGTTTCTAGAACAGACCCTGAGGACAGATGCCAGACTGGCAGAATACTTCTGAATATTCACCTGGACTGTTAATCCAACATTTCGTGAACTGTGCATTACTATGGAATGATCCTTTTAGATGTGTCCTTCTAACATCTTTTTTAGTTTTTTTTTCTATGCCACAGACAAATTACTGAAACACGGTTCAGAATGTTTTTTATATTGACCTTTTTTGTGAAATACGTTTCCAGTTGTAATATTTATAAAAATAGCATTGTGATTGCATATATGTGATATTGTTCCGTCCATTAGTAATTTTGTGACTGTACAATTTTGTATTAAATAGTTAATTACATACTTTTGTTTTGATATTCATTCGTTGACCCTTTGTCTTCCATGGTACATCTGTTTGCCAACGCTATTTACCACAGCATAAAGGGTAGCTATAGTTCAGGATGTTAGTGCAATGTCTGCTGGCAATTTAGAACTTTACCATTCTCAAACGGGTCGAACGTACTCCGGGGATTGCTGTAATATGCGTGTATCAAATTGATGTAATCAATTATTCATTGCAAAACTTGATTATGTACACTTGCTTAAACCTTTCCCCATATAGTGTGTAGATAATTACTTAAGATGGGTATTTATTGACACTAAACGTGTGTTGCAAATGAAGAACGGTCAATCATAGTGAACAATGACGGAGTAACCCAGTGTGCTACACGGTACATGTTTGACAGGTTCATCTTCCTTTGTAAGACATACTGAAAAGGTAGTATTTTAGTGACTATTCGTCATGAAAATGTCATAAAAATGGTGTAAAAATTGAGTGTTGATAGCTAACAACATCATTCCGCCTCTCTGATCCATGTTTAGCACATTCGTGAAAACCGGTCCCGTTTCCATACGGCCGCGTTACTCGTGCTCGGACAACGCTGTTTATTTCCTCCTGTACCTGATTAAGATTTAAGGAAGTTCTGCTGCTGACTTAATCTGGGAAACAGCAATCAAGTCGCATCGGTAAGGTCATTTAATCTGAATTATCGATAGCGGTTACAATTTCTATCGATATTAGACTGCCTGTATCTTAAACGAGCTGAAACCCGGATGTTCTTCACAGTTTACGAAGTGCATTTTTCATTCAGAACTCCGAGACCCAACCTTATACGAGCTTTATGTCCGTACAACGTATTACCGTCAATTGATTAAAACGGAATGGCAGGTAGCATGAGCTCTTGGTGAGTCAAAAACTTTTTCCGAACTCCGATGGTCATGTGAACGATTAAACACATGTCTTTTGTAACCCACGTGGGGCAGTGTGGCTAACATGTCGGAATTTAGTTAGTCAATATGTGATTTATTTCGCTAAACATTTGCAGACAATTCTGGTTATGTTTGGATTAGTTTTCCGAAGAGTAATGAATACGCCGTTATGGTGTTGGTCACAGCTTGTAAATACACGTACATTTCAATCAGTCACGTCTTAGTATATTTGACGTAAACAAAACGTCGCTAAAAATGAACAGCGTCGGTTACGCCAAAAAACACATAGCTGGCAATAAATAGATATCCCGGTTTAGTTTTCAATTATAAACAATGCTTTCCTTAAATGGTCATTCGACTTATGTTACCGTCGTTTGTCTACCGTTCATCAAATTGACAGTCTATGTTACATTAGATTGAATGTTTTACGTCACTGAACCTAATTGTCATAGTGAATTCTTCCAGATGTCACGCTGACTGCCCAGAATAGCATAATTATGCAGTTGTTATAACCCATTACACACTGACACGTTGATGCGATGCAATCAGTGATTTACTCTTCCATGAAATGGTTTCTAATTTACTCTAAGCCAATTAAGACCTGTTGATCTAGACTGCTTTGCTGCGTTGATTGAAACGAAGAGATGTTAATCAAATGGATGTTGTATAAATTCAATTCATTGAAACGAAGAGATGTTAATCTAATGGATGTTGTATAAATTCAATTCATTGAAACGAAGAGATGTTAATATAATGGGTGTTGTATAAATTCAATTCATTGAAACGAAGAGATGTTAATCTAGTGGATATTGTATAAATTCAATTAATAAATCTCATACGTCTCTAATATATACGTTATACTCATATAATATACAAACATTTATATAATTTACGTAATCACACGAGTATGAAATGAAAATCCCCACTTGACATGTGTGCTATAAAATGCCTGCCTTTGGCCTCGGTCATCATGTCAAGAAAAGTGGCATAATGCCCTCAAACACATCTGTTATATTAGCTATACAAGAAAATTTAATGGAAATGTGGTCTTCTCTGCCAAAGAACAATTATCCACTCGTAACGTATCACTTTCGTGTTATTTCATCATACGCCATTCAGAGACGCTTGTGTGTTTTAGGTCAATAGTTTCGTCTGTACTTTAAAATTAAATTAAACGCACTGAAATGTCATTTTCCAGTGCCAGCATCACACAGTGGTCAGGTGATTACGTTTCACATACTTATTATGGTGTACCCACGCCATATTACATTGTAAACTGCCAGATGAAGGTGAAACTCATTAAAACCGATTAAAATGCAAATTCCAACAAGTACACGTGTAGCGAACAAATAATATTGATTTGGCTTGTTATCATGCAAAAGTATGCCATATCCGAGCAAAAACGCACTTATAACGTTGAGTAGGAGTAACTGGGGTATTGTTTTGAATTTTCATTTCAGAATTTTCGTTTGAAACAAACAAGCAATTACTATATTTGTTTGTAAAAATATATAGAAATAGAATGATGTAATTTAATAAACATTTATTCCTATATCTTTTTTTATGTATTCTTGACTGTTATTTGATTTTTTTTTTATAATGTTAAAAAATGCCAACAATTTTAATTATTAATAAGACCAAATATCTATCAATAAACATCTGTTATCTCTGATAAGACAACTTATCTAAATATACGGAATTAATAGCACAGTATGCAAATCGACGGAAAATAAAAACAGTACGTAAATTGATGGGTATAATAAGACAGTTAATCACAGTATTGTCAGACTACGAAGCACTCTATTCTTTTTTTTTCAAATCAACTTTAACTATTTCATTATTTGTAATAATGTATTTTATCGTTAACATAAAAATAACGGTGTAAGTCTGTATAAGTTTCGCCTCCTCACACGTAAATTGGCACATCCAATATTTTAACATGACAACCGCTGGGTTAAAACTCAAATATTGACTGTTTGATATATAAAGATTTGAGAAAAAAAATACTTACAGAATTTTTATTATAGACCAAACATTCCAAAATGTGTTGAATTATTTATGTCACAGAATGCTGTAATAAACAAAACTCTTTTAGTGTATGTGTTCAATGCAATGAAAGTAAGAGATTCATTTTATTAAGTAAGAGATTCATTTTATTATTAGTAGTAGTATTATACATAACTTGATGTCAGTATGTGTTTGTACTTCTCGCTGAACTAGTCAAACGTGTTACTAATTTAAACCACATATATTTACATGTTACTATTTTAAACCACATATATATGTGTGTATATTACATACTATATAGTAAATATATTACATACTTTTGCGTGATTATTCTCTGGTATGTATTTATGTACCACTATTATGTATTCTCATGGGCATTATTGCCTTGATGTATTCAGAATAAACTGAACTAAACTATATTTTAATAGCTTTCCTATGCGCAACACATACTGGTATGAAACAGCACATACTGGTATGAAACAACACAGCGCTTCAAATTGCTCTATACAGTAACAACACAATTTAAGAAAACCATGTTATTTCCCGTCTTGTGCAAAGGAACAGAACTATTTTAAAATCTTGCAGACATATTTATACGACTGCCTATAACCTAGTGCAGTGTTTGAAATGTCCTAAAAATAATATATGGCGTGTTATGGGTGCTTCTTACTGATTACAAGTTGCACTTATCAAAAATTAAAAAAATGACATAACATGTGTGTATCATAAATGAATACAATGTAATATGTTATAAACATACCATAGTAATATAACAAAGCAGTATTTTAAACACATTCGAAAAAAATGTCTCCAACAGGAAGGTATCAGCTAACTGGAACACTGTTAATAATAATTTATCATTCCCTTTATTGAATTTGTTTTCCAGCTCTATCTCGATATAAAGGGGTGTGACTTTCTTATTTACTTGTGGTATAGTTCCGTCCATCATTAATTGTGTGACCGTATAATTGTGTTTTAAATAGTTAATTATACAATTTTATTTTGCTGTTTATCTCTTGACCCTTTGTCTTCCGATGTATTTACAAAAGCCCGTTACAACGTCATAGGAATGGCTGTTAGAATATCAGTACACTATATGATGCCATTTTAGAACTTCCATATACTCAAGGGATTGTTGTTATGCATGAATCAAATTGGTGAATTATTGGTGAATCAATTATTCATTGCTGAACTTGATATATACATGCATTAAATTGTTCCCATATAATTTGTAAATAATTACCTTAGATGAATATTAATTGACAAACACTGGTGTCATCAACGATATATGGTACATATTAGTGAATAATGACCCAGTAACCCTGTGTGCTTCAAGGCGTATGATTTACAGCTTCATATACTACTTGTACTAGACAAACAGTATAACGTGTTTTAATTAACAATACTTACACGAAAGTTGTCCAAAAACATTGATGTAAAAGAACAATGTTTATAGCTTACAACATTATTATTATACTTTGCTGATGTTAGCATAATTACTATAGTGTTTATGCATCTATTGGTTCATTTGCTTTGTTGCATATACATTTGTAGTCTAATTCAATGATTGATATCGGTGTGTCGCCTCTCTGATCCATGTTTAGCACATTTGTGAAAATCGGTCCCGTTTCTATACGGCTGCCTTACTCGTGCTCAGACAACGCTGTTTAGTCCCTCCTGTACTCAAAGCCTTGATTAAGATTTGATGAAGGTCTTCTTCTGCTTACTTACACTGAGAAATCAGCAATAAAGTAACATTATTATGGTAATTTAATCTGGATGATCGATATAGGTTAACATTTCTGAATGATCGATAGTGGTTAAAATTTTCATCGATATTAGACTGTCTGTATCTAAAACGAGCTGAAAACCGAGATTAACCTGATGTTCTTCACAGTTTACGAAGTGCATTTTCATTCAGAAACTCCGATACCCAACCTTAGACAAGTTTTATGTCCTAACAATGTATAACGTTCCATTTATTAAACAAGTATTGCGGGTAGCAAACGTTCCCGATGAGTCAGTTTTATTCCGAAATCAATCGTCATGTAAATGATTGGACAAGGCTTTCGTTAGATAATTTACTGGGAGTGGTTAAGCTAACAGATCAGAAGGGAAATATTCATTCCGTGACGTGTATTGTTAAACGTTTGATGGCGCTTAAATATTGCACATCACGTTGTCTTGTTCATGAGTAAAGCTACGTGTACAGATTGGCATCTGTAGTTTTTATAGACCATTACACAAGTTGATACGATGCAATCAGTGGGGGTTTTTTCCCATCAAATTTATTATAATTTCACTAAGCCAATTTTGATAATTTTTTTTGGAATAGACTGTTTCGATATAAATGAATGGGTGTTGCAAACGCTCATAATATAAATGGAAATGTAATACGTTACTATATAGATGTAATGCGCATACGTATATACGTATGTTTTAATAAAGTACTTAAATAACTTGTACTTGAACGGTTGATAACGTGTTTTCCGTCCGAAAAGCACGATATCAAACGTGTACTGATGTTCATACCAGAAACAGCCATCATTTGGCATTTTTATAAGTTATACAAGCAGTCGAAGATGAAGGCAATTTAATGGAAAGCGGACAAGGCGAAGAACAATTATCCACTGCTAACTTATCGCTTTTTCGACATATCATAACGCTATTCAAGGGATGCTGATGCGATTTCAGGTCAAACGTTTTGTATGTTTATATAATAATGAAGTTACTAAAACATGATTTGATGCGTAAGCATTACACGCCGGTCACATGATACCGTTGAACATAATTCTTACTTTGTCGTACTCGAATAAACTTTTAAAATGCCAGATATCTGAGAAAATAATGATAATGCAAATCCCAACCAGTAACATGTATCATAACAAATAATGTAAATTTGTTTTATTTTATAATGCAAAGTATGAAAAACATGAGCATACTTAAAGTAGTTTATGAGTGACTGGGGAACTTTGTTGAAATTTTAATTTCAGTTTGAAACAAACATACGGTGGCAATTATTGTTTGCGCCATGTTTTGATTCATGTATATAACTGCTTGGTGATGATGTCAACAGTCATTTATTCCGAGATCATGTTTTATATCTTACTTTTTCATCATGTAAAATTGCCTAAAATCTTCTTATTAATTGGACAATATGTTAATCAACATATAAAGGATTGGACAAGATGTCAATCAATGGAAAAGATAAGACAAGATGTAAATCAATGAAAATGGTAGGACAAGTTGTAAATCAAGACAAAGGAATGGACAAGTTGTAAACCAAGGGAAAAAATAGGACACTATGCAAATCGATGGAAATGCTACTGCAGTATGTTAGGCAACTTTGACAATCTTCTTGTCAGAAACCACTTTCAGGATTTTTAAGTATGTTTATAGAAATGTTTATTGCATGACCCTCTACCATATTCCTTCAAGTCATATTGATCTGGTTAAAAGCAAGGTTGCCAGGAGGCGGGGCAGTTTGATATGTATGTTGTTATGGGTGTTACAGGTCCAGTATTATTATATTTGTCAACATTTAACTTCAAAAATCTGTGTACCCGCTATTAAATTTGTAAAGGTCTTTATGATGCCTTAAACTCAGGTGAGCGACCTCGGACCATCATGGCCCTCTTGTTGTGTTTTGTATCCATTATTTTGTTGATATTGTTGTATTACGACGTTTATTGAATATTATAATCTTCAAGAATTCTGAGCTGAAGATGCTTATTATGTATAATCATGCGACTAGAACGGTGTCTCCAAACCGGAATGGTGTCTCCAAACCGGAATACACTTGGAAACAAAATGATGAGATGCACGTGCTATATGAGATATGCTGGCCATAATGTATGTTATTATCTACTTTACTATATAAATGATAATTAAGCGTTTTCAACTGTTTACCACTTTGTTTAAACAAGCTCCTCCCAACAGGCAATGTTTTGTGATGTTTCATGGTTTTGATTCGTTATGTTGCCCTCATTATTCAAAGGGGGGCAACCTGCGCTGAACGTTGCGCAATGTAACTTTTTGGTAACACTTGATTGCTACTGACTGCTATAAGCAGGACCCAGGTTAATGATTGTTTTATTTTGTAGTTTTGAGTCACAACTATCGTTATATTAGTTTTTATAGAAAATAAAACAATAAAATGTTGTTTTATTTATTATTATTAACGGCCTCGGGGCAACAGTTCAAAAGTTGCCCCCTCTAATTCAGGAAAACAGTTTGAGTGTTCCCAAAAGCCAATGAAATATCTGTATAATAATACCGGTGATGTTATGGTCAGATACTCTAAATTAAATGTTAAAACATTATAATCTGAAACTCCGTCATCATACTAATCACTATCAAAATCATTATTGTCCTCATTATTATATCAAAAGGCTGACAGCGTAAAAAGACTGTTGGCGAGTAAAGAAACTAAAAGCAAATGAATAATGAGAGCATTTTTATCATAAGGAAGGAGGGGGTAACCTAACTTTGGAGTACACACAAAATGTTTTGGTATCAAAATGTTCAGGAAGATGTCCTCTCCTGGAATCTGTTGTATGACACTTTGTCACCCTTTGGCATTTTGAAATAATCCAAGATGGCCAGCAAGATAGCTGCCTTCAATTATAAATCGGTCTATGGGTTTGTATATCATCTTAATAGTTATTTCACAAACTCCAAATCATACACATTGATAGTATGTGTGTTTTTAATGTATTTGTATTCTCAAAAGCTTTTATATACAGCATGTGAATCCAAAATGGCCACCACAATGGCCTCCAAAATGGCCGCCAAATAATGAAAAATGTATTTTTAACTGGTTTAATGGTAATAAATTGGACAATTGCATTTTTTGTATGTAAGTTGTATTTTAACCAATAGTATGGGTGTAATTTATGTATTTCTTTTCTATAAACTATTTATATGAAGGTTTTAAATCCAAAATGGCTGTCAAAATAGCCTCCAACATGGTCGCAAAAGTAGGAAAAATGTATTTTTAACTGTTTCAACGAAGATAAATTGAAGAACTGTATTTTATTTGCATGTAAGCTGTATTTTAACTAATAGTATGTGTGTTATTAATGCATTTGTATTCTTAGAAGTATTTATAGGCAGGTTTTCAATTCAAAATGGCCGCCAAAATGGCCTCCAACATGGCCGCCAAAGTATGAAAAATGTATGCTTCAACTGTTTCAAAGGTGATATATTAGACAATTGTATTTTATTTGCAGATAAGTTGTATTTTAACTAATAGTATGTGTGTTATTCATGTATTTGTCATCTTAAAAGTATTTATAAGCAGGTTTTAAATCCAAAATGGCCGCCAAAGCATGTAACTTATATTTATTGCAACTTGTTTTGCAACTTAAATTTTCAATTATAGTATTCAAAATATACCCGTAGTCTGGTGGATCGAATGACGACACCTATACTCGTCTGAAAGTAGTTCCGCTTGGCATTTTATCGAAATGACTCGGAAATTGGTGGGAGTATCTGAGGTTTTTGCATCTTCCTGATTGCTTTTCTTCCAATTATTGTCTTTCAAACTCCATAGCGTAGATCAGACATGCCGTTTTCCCCTTTTTCCATAGCACCAAGCGTAAACGTAGTGGCCTCAGTTATTACCTCATCAAGGTTACAATCAAATTTCACCTAGAAGTTTAATTTATGTACCCTTTTCTAATTTATTTTAATTTCTAATACCGGTCGGTCTCGCTCCAGTGTCGCGACCTGTGTGCATGGGCACCAAGCAAACTTATTATGATTGGTTGGTGTTTGTTACAGATGTCCTGATATTGATTATTATTGATTCACCGTTAGTACCCTTCATTATCGTCATTGTAGACAAATTAGTCAGGGAATAGAGGTGTAGGAGAGCACGAAGACATCAGTCACATATAACTTTAACACAGTTGGCCCCTTGTGTTGCGGCATATACTGTTGGGTAATGATAACATCTGCTTCCTTGTTCTTAGATCCAAACAGGAAACAGGAAAATCCATTTTTAACCATAGGAACGTCAGAATATCGACTTATCATGAAACGTTTACTAGATCCTGTATGTGTGAGTGATTTCTGTTTCAGGTCTTCACAGAGTAGGTTTAACATCTGTACCTTTATGGTGTCTGTGTTGGTGAGGACTGTTGATTGTTTTGGTAAGGGAGCTGCGAGTGTCAACTTATAGGCTATGGATTGCTGGTCCACTCTTCCTGTTCTTGTGCTGCCCTTGATAGTGTATTGGTAGTATATATCAAACACCAAGAAGACATTGCTTGTGGTCAGGAGCAGTGATATGGAAGTCAAGAACCCATTTAAGTAGCTTTCCATAGTAACATTTGTTTATATATCTACTTTTTGATGACACTGATGTCTTCGTGCTTCTCCTATGATGTTGATGGAGGGTGCTAGCGGTGAACGGACGATAAACAATATCGGGGCAACTGTTGCAAAACACCAAGCAATTATAACAAGTTTGCTTGCTGCCCATGCACTTACAGGATGCGACACCATAGCGCGACTGACCGGTATTAGCAATTACAATCAATTAAAAAAGGGTACAGAAATTAAACTTCTGACTTCTGAAAATTTGACTGTAACCTTGATCCGTTAGTAACTGAAGCCGCCACTTTTATCGTTTGGTGCTATGGAAAGGGGGGAACACCATATCTTATCTACGCTACGGAGTTTGAAAGACAAACATTGGAAGAAAAGCAAAAGATGCCAAAAACTCAGATACTCCAACCAATTTCTGAGTCATTTGAAAATGGCAAGTAGAACTACTTTCAGTCATGTGTATGGAAGTCGTCACTTGATCCCGATCCACCAGACTTTGATGTTGAGCTATTTGGTTGGAGATAAGACATTCCATTAAAGGCATTTGTTCCTCTAACAGTATAAGAAAATGTATCTCACTTGAATGCAGGCACCGGTAGAAAACAGGGTTTCGGCAGTCATATTTCGACAGAAGCCCCATACCACAGTAAACACACCCCAACAGTTCACCTTTCAAGTTAGCCTCCAATGAAATGCACCAAAGTTTTGCAGACACGCATAGGATAATAGAAATAACCACAAAAGGCATGTCTGAGATACCAAAATGGCTTTTATGTCCGAAGAGAAGAGGAACTCTTTAGTTATAGGCACTACTTTTGAATGGACCACGGAGGGATACACAATGATTTACTGGTATCTAACCAGGAAGCCTCAAGGTTACGCATGCGCAAATAAATTCCTTCTTTGTTACATATAACATATTCAAAATTTGATCTCACTTTTCACCATGACCAAGCTACTTTCCAATATATCACCATACATTGTTGGAAAGATGAGGACATAACCTTTTGGCAAAACAGCATGTCAAAAAATTCTATGTGTTGTAACTCAAAATATTTACCTTAGAAAAAACACACCGGTTTTGACGGGTATGGAGGCTGCCATTTTGCGCATGAATACATGGGCCAAAAGTTATTAAGCTGGGAACCACTAGACAAACAAGTAGTGCACAAAACAGCCTTTTTTCTTATTGCTTACATATATACCTTTAAAATGATACCAAAACATATCATTTAAACTGTATTTTACAAATTATATGCATCCTTAACTCAGCCACATGTGCTTATTATCTAACTGACAGCATGTAACCCTGAGGATGTGACTTCCGTTTTGGGGTAATTAGACCTCAATGCTCAGCGAGCGAAGCGCAGTAATTTATCAATTTACTGACTCGTAGCCTGCTGAGTAAAGAAGTATTTCACTCAATACCGATTTCTGAATACAACTACTAAATCATGTTGGCTTGCGCCAACAGTCTAACAAGATCATCAAAATATAACCAATTTATCAATAAGTAATTTACGAATTCCTATATTATTTGCAGATTCCCGTAAATTGCAATGTTGTGTGCACGCATATTAATATTGACTTCATTTGTGACAAAACACCACTTCAAACTTTCTACTGAGTATCGGGTAATAAAGCTTCATTTAAGATCAATTTATTTGAACAAGCAAATCTTGAAAAGCAAACCTAGTGACGATCATTATCAAGAACGTCAATTTCTCGTATGAATTACAGCAAAAGCGGGGTGAAAAAACGACATAGTTCGACATCATTACGATAAGGCCCCCCCCCCCCCCACCCAAAAAAAAAACAGTCCCGTTTCTGGTCTCCCGACCGACAATTTACTTTTGCTGCCGACCCTACATATTTTTGGTCCAAAAATAATTTATTTATTTCGCCGATAACTATTCTGATTCATTTTACCAAACACGATTTTAATTGGCTATCGCGTTTCATAAACCTGATATTGATTCACTGTTGCACATGGTACATATTTAACCAAATTGTGTCCATGTTTTTTATTGTTATTTTCTGGAATATCGAACTAAATTTACTTTCATAAAAAAAAACGTAATCAATGTAAATTTCAGATACGCATACAAAATTACCTTGTGCGCGAAACACATATTAATCCAATTTGAAAGCAAATATTCATGTTACTATTCAATAAGTTTTATGCCGTAACACAATCTCCATGTTAATTCCAATACATGTATATTTTGTCACTCCCATTTAAATGTACAATTTATCCGATGCAACAAAACAACTGTCTTATTTTTTTTTACACCCTTTACATTTCTTCTTGAACGCTAGCTCATTAATGCTTTATCGAAACTGCTTGCATTGTTCACCTACAAATAGTAATGATTGATGCTGTTTTCACTGACCACGTGTTAATCGTGTTACACGCTTAGTGCTACAAACTACTAGACAATGGCCCCAGCTCAGCAGTAACATCAAAGACTTTTTGAAGTCAAACCGACACCGTTGCTATGATTGTTGCTAACGGCTTGCATATTTTAAAGACCTGGCTAATTGATGACGTTGCGCTTTCACTCTTCTCAGTTGTAACAGGTGTTATTATAAATGACTGTGTCTTTCACGAATTTTATTGTTCGTTCAAATTGGAAATGTGAACGCAAGGTTATTAGGATGCAATGTTTCGTTAACAAAAAATTATGAATTAAATATAAAATAAAATATCACTAAAATTTTCAAAAATAACATGACTGAAAAAGACTATTAATCACACCAATTTGATTAATATTTCATAACGATCAACTTTTGCCTCTCTTTTGAATGTGAAAGTTCTAAATTACCAGTAGAGGTTGTAATATCCATCCGTTAGAACATCTACTGGTAATTTAGAACTTTCATTAACTGAACTCGATGATGTACACTTACACGAGTTCTGTTCCATATAATGTGTAGACAATTATTTAACATGGATATAAATTGACATATGCATGTGTTGTCAACGAAATATGACACATAATAGGGAATAATAACCCAGTAAATAAGTCTACTTCACGGTGCATGTTGCTACTTGTACTTGACATAATGCATACTGTGTTTTTATCAACTTTACTTCATAAAAATTGTCCAAAAATAATGATGTACAAGACCAGTGTTTATAGCTCACAACATTTTCATAATACTTTGCTGATTTCAGCATAATTAAATGTCTATAGTTACAGTTGCTCTGCTGTGTATTTATTTGTAGTCGCATTTCTTTATTCACTACTTATTTCTAACGGTAAATAGCCATATTAACCCACGTTTTGTGCATTCGCTATATCCTGTCATTTTTTCCACACGGCTGATTTACTTGTGCTCAGACAGCTTATTTCATTCCCCTCATGTATTTTAAAGTTTTAAGATTTCAGGAAATTCTTCGCCATTATGAAATCGGCAATAAAGTTATAATATTACAAGATTGGCGCTAAAAAACCTGAACTAGTAGCCAAAAGCTCTGATTTTGCAAAGAAAATCTAATATTTAGAAATATTTTCAGTAAATATGCTTCATGTTAAAATATTTTCCAAAAAGTGTTGAAGCCAAATAGAATTTTTAGTAGCCAATTAGAAAGTTTAGTAGCCATTGGCTATTTTGGCTACTGGTAGCACTAACATAGATATTATGGCAATTTAATATGACCATAAAAAATAAGATCGAATTTATTTGAACAAGCACATCTTGGAAATGTTGGAAAGCAAACCTTGTGCTGATTATACTCAAGAATGCCAAGTCCTCGTGATTAATGACACCGGAAGAGTGATGAAAAAAAGAATGAGATTGACATCATTCATGACAATGTTTGCAGGCATGACCGGTAATGCTTCTGTGTTGTTTCAATTACCCAGCGATCATTATATTGATATAATAAGTGACATCAGAAACACATTGTCGCTGTTGGGACTAGTCTATCAGAATGAAAATGGTGTCTACAGAAAAGTACGCACATGCTAATCTGTACATGCTTTTAGGTATAATTGGTATACTCTTAGGTATAGTCGTTTTATCTTCAAAACTAGTTATGCATGAACTATTTCAAGTTCTTGTCAACGCGAATATGTTCAAACGAAGGATGTCTCCTCCTAACAGACACAGACTGAAGTTTCAGCACCTGCGTCTTTAAGCAAGGATTGCATGCACAAGTTTGATATATCAATCTACAATTCGAATGTGATAAAAAAAAATTTAAAGTATAATCGCTACTATAGTTATTTTTCACCATTGGTTTGCCGTAATATGTCTCAGTTTTCACAAAACAAAATCATACTAGATTATTTAGTAATATACCAGTGTATTCACAAGTAATTGATTTGTTTTTGTTTGGAAATCAATAACACGTAGGTACATAATGTCCTTACCTTGTTGTATTGTGCGATTTTATTGACCTGGCACTCATGGATGGTCCGTGTATTTTCGTAAATCTATTTTAAGCTCCTAACCCAGATAGGAGACTCAGACATGAATATGTGTTGATTAAATCCTTACCACATAACAATTGATATTGTAGTGTAGTGGTAAGTACGCAAAGTTTGAAAACATGATGTTTTGGGTTCGAATCCCAGAAAAGGCACTTTTAATTTATTCATGTTTTTATTTATTTTAATTTATTCAAGTGATCATTTTGCTGATGTCATGACACTAAATCTCATCATCAACCCCGATTCTGTCACAGAAGAGAGCTGCATCGATACTGCGAGCGAAACACGGTCTTTGTGTATGCATTTTTATGTCGATAAAACAATAACTAAGAAAAATAAAAAAAAAGGAAGGAAAAGAACATTAAGAAAAAATGTTACGCGTATAATTGATGTTGAAGTAAAAGAATATAAAAAAAGAAAAGATTTTGGCTGGATTCGAACCACAGTCACTGTGATTCTCTAGTCTAAAACACTATCCACCGCGCTATTCTTCCTGACACGTGTTGATGGTTTTTTCGGCGTATCTGTCTAAGATCACTTTTGACCTAGATTTCTTGCGATAATTATGCAGCGGGAAAATCGAATGCCAATAAAATTGGGCAAATTTTCTTATTTTAGGGAATTCAAACTTCAAACAATGGTTTAACGTATACCAATACCTGTTGCATACTTTGAAGGATTAAAAATTTACATAATTGTTTATATAAGCGGTTAAATTAAAGTTATAAACATATCTTCGACATACACTCTAGAAATGAACATAATTATAAACAATTTTACTCATTGTATGTCATGATCAGAATGTTATATATTATTTACATAATGAAATAACTATATTGTTTAGCCTACATAATCGGCGCGCTCTATAAATAGCAATTACAATGCTACAATTCACGGGTACGACAGTCGGTCACAACGTACAATGTTGCCTGTTGAGCTCGCAAGTACAAAATATAAAGTGGTAAATTTCTGGTATATTTCTTATAAATAAACAAAACTAATATTAGCAAATGTGATTGAGCTTATATTTCCTATTATTTTATCATTGTGTAAATATATTATTGTACGCTGTAACCGACTGTCGTCCCCGTCCAGCAGGGTGAATCATTCTAAAAATAGCGCGCGGAGAATCCTATACCCGAGAATTGCAATAAATGGGGAATTCATAAACTTACTGCTCATTAATTCCCGCTATTATTTTCTGACAATGTTAATTCATGCATCAATTATGTTTACGTGAATTATTAGTATTCTAGCTTATTCATGTATCACCGGTGAAAACATGTGTCGGCATATGATCGGTTTATTCATGGTACAGATATTAATAATTATTGAGTTTATCTCAAATTAATTTTCGGGGCCGATACGTTTCTTATAGTGTCCGAAAAATCTAGTGTCCGAGAAGTCTCCTAAGTAGGGACCGAAAAATCTGGGGTCCAAGAAGTCTCCTTAGTAGGGAACGAAAAAATGAGGTCCGTGAAGTCACAGCTTGGTCCTCTTGTATTATATTAAGGGCAAAGAAATGACATATCAACATTAATTTCTACGCCGATTGTCTTTTTTAATGACATTTCTTGTTTGTTATAAGACTGAAATTCGTGCTTTACACGCTAGATAAAGATTAAACCTATAGAAATAAAACAGCCGAGCGCTACCGGAGATTAATGAGCGCCAGGTCAATAAAATCGCACTATACTATTGGCAGCAAGCGAGATTTACAAATAACTTACTTTACTTCAACATCTGTACGCAGAAAATAAAACATGGTCCTTTCACGCCTACATGATCACATAAAGTTTAGAAACGATTTGTTTATATAAAAAATACAGCTAATTCTTCGGGGATATTGCTGCTGTAGAAATTAAAACAAACACAGCATCATTTCGAGATAACATAAATGTGTCTACCTGATTTGCAGTGTTTTAATGATTCTCGCTACTAAAGAGCAAGGTTGTAGTATGATGTGCATGATTTGGTGAGTTGATTTTATATTGGCATGACATTGACAGTATAATGTTGATAACGAAGAAATGATAATAACACAGTAAATGCAACATCTTGTCTTCTCACCCACTTCTGTAATTAGTACGATTTTATTTTTATTATTGCAATGGCTGGCCATTTTGTTTGTTCAAAAAAAATGATATAAATAAGGCCACAACAAATTGATCAGTTGTTCTATGAATTTTGTCCGAAAAAAACTGGAGCGAGTGAGCGAAATAAAAATAAAAATAATTTTTTTCCCATTTTCGATAAAATCGGAGGAGAGCGAAAAGCGCAAAATAAAAAAAAATCCTATCTTGCCCATAGTGATTAAAAATAACTCCCAAACGCCATCATAACTTGATATCTTGTCAATAATTTCTTCTTCGTCTGCTCTGTTCCATAAATTTTTGTCAAAATCAATATATATGTAATAAACTAAACAACTCATGTCTCCATTTCTTCGTCGACCATTTTAAATTAACACGCGGCAGTAAATACTTAATAGCCATATCTTAACTTTAAGAAAGTAGACCTTTCAAGGTAATTGTCATTATCAAAATAGATATTTGATACACCAAGTCATTCACTACCAACAGTTTAATAACATGAATATGAAATGTCATACAATAAACACAAAACTATTTAGGAATCACTAGTATAAGTTCTGTATCTTTAAATGACACGACATAACAACTGGACGCAACCATTTTTTTAAACCTTAAACCAGGGCTCACACTGGCCCTTATGTTCCTTAAGCCAAGTTTTAAATCGACTCGCAACATCGTTGCGTGTTTCCATGTCAGGGAATGGTTATATCTTATTGTTTTAATTGTTATAAAATTATACTTCACTGTGCTGTATATTAATTGCATTATGGCATTAACAAAAGCATTAGTATACTTAGATTTCTATATTAACATTTTTCTTAATTGTTCATTGCAGTAAACTTGGATAATTATTTTTTATGTAACATACACTCTTAAACTATCTACAAGATGTTAACAAAATATATCCATAAATAAACTGAAATTAATAACTAACATAATGAATTGGCTGGCCCTGTTAAATGTACCTTAATACATAAAAGCTGAACAAAATGTACACCAAACAGATACGTTGAATTTATAAAATGGACATGTCAAAAACAACTTCTATGTGTGGATATTAGAAGTAAGAAATCAAGAACAAACCGCTGGTCAAAACTGTCCGAAATGTAAACATACCCGATAATCAGTCCATTTGACATAATCCAGACATCCAATTTCACACATCCTTTATCAACAAGATAATCATTTAATTAACTGTTAATTAGCAAAATTGTAGGTGCGGGCGCAAAATAAAAAGAATTTTTTTTTTCGATTTACGATTTTAAGATGCGGCAAATCCGAAGAACATCTGATCAATTTGTTGTGGCCTAATAGTATATGTAGAAATATCACTGCAGAAACTTGATTGAATATTATAACTTGTACGATATTTGAACTTGATATATACAAATTGATAATGCAAACTTGCAATGCCACAACATGTTTTTGCTGAAGAATTTAATTATGCTCACATCTTTTACAGTGTCCAGATATCATCATTCAATTTTAATTTAATTTGTATTTCACTTCAAACAATAACAGACGTACGGAATACAATAGCCACAATTTTTACCTGATTACAACCTTGGGGACATAGCAATTTCATGTCTCTGGAACAGGTTTTTTGACAAGTTATGTATACCTAGCTGTCAACATCGGGTTAATTTGCACTTGTCCATTATGTTGTGATATTGACTTTTTATAATATGTTTCTTAATTAGACTTCTTTTTGGTTAATGTCTTATATCGTCAAATATACCATAATTGGAAATAATTTACTTTCGCGTAGGCAGATAGTTTATGTAGTTGCTGTGTTATCAATTGTTCCTGGCTGAACACGATTGCATCTACTTGCATGATCTTTATCCCATATATTTTGTATTAACTATAACGATGAATATTAATTGACAATTACATGTGTAATTAAGAATTCTACCACGGCACGCGGCTAGTGGTCCATAGATAAAGTAGGAAAATAGCTGTGGGTTATTCTGCAACAAATTATGGGCGGAGCCTAATGTGTTGAAAATAGTTTCGGAAATTCGAAGAAATTGGTCCGTAAAATGCACGTGCATAAACGCGCGATAGCAAATTGTGACAAACAAATCATTTTCTGCATTATGTAGCACAATAAAACCACACTTTTAAAACACATTAAATGCTTAAGTTTACAAGAACGTTTACGTTTTGTTAATATGCTTTTAATTTGAGCTTTTTAGCGTCCTATTTTCACTGTATTATATCGATAAGTATGACGTCATTCGCTCAATGTTTATCAATAAAGCTGACGTCATTTTGAATTGTTATGATTTATCAAACCACTCGGGCTTAATAATTGACGGGTAACTGTTGGTTATTGCGCTAATAACCAACGGTTTGGAGTTCCGATGCGTAGGAATTAAACCACGAGGGCGGTAGCCCGAGTGGTTTGATAACAAGCATCGGAACGACAAACCGTTGGTTATTACCGCAATAATCAACTGTTACCCATTAATTATTTCGATTCTAACACGATCTTTTATAAAAATTCGTATTTTTAAAGGTTATGAATGAGAACTAGATTTATCTATACTCCGCCCATTTTCCGAGAAGAACATTCACACGTGCGTTTCAGTGACGTCGAGAAATCATAACAATTCAAAATGACGTCAGCTTTATTGCTAAACATTGAGCGAATGACGTCATACTTATCGATATAATACAGTAAAAATATCATGCTAAAAAGCGCAAATTAAAAGCATATTAACAAAACGTAAACGTTTTTGTGAACTTAAGTATAAAATATGTAGTACAAGTGTGGTTTTATTGTGCTACATAATGCAGAAAATGATTTGATTGTCACAATTTGCTATCGCGCGTTTAAGCACGTGCATTTTACGGAACAATTTCTTCGAATTTCCGGAACTATTTTCAAAGCATTAGGCTCCGCCCATTATTTGTTTAAGAAATAATTGACGGGTAACCGTTGGTTATTGCGGTAATAACCAACGGTTTGGAGTTCCGATGCGTAGGAATTAAACCACGAGGGCGGTAGCCCGAGTGGTTTGATAACAAGCATCGGAACGACAAACCGTTGGTTATTACCGCAATAACCAACTGTTACCCGCTAATTATTTTGATTCTAACACGATCTAATATAAAATTCGTTCTTTTAAAGGTTATGAATGAGAACTATGTTTATCTATACTCCGCCCATTTTATGAGAAGTGGATTCACACGTGCGTTTCAGTGACGTCAATAAATCATAACAATTCAATGACGTCCGCTTTATTGATAAACATTGAGGGAATGACGTCATACTTATCGATATAATACAGTGAAAAAATATGATGCTAAAAAGCGCAAATTACAAGCATATTAACAAAACGTAAATGTTTTTGTGAACTTAACTATAACAAATGTAGTACAGGTGTGGTTTTATTGCGCTACATAATGCAGAAATTATTTGTTTGTCACAATTTACTATCGCGCGTTTAAGCACGTGCATTTTACGGAACAATTTCTTCCAACTTCCGGAACTATTTTCAAAACAATAGGCTCCGCCCATAATTTGTTGCAGAATAACCAACAGTTATTTTCCTTCTTTATCTATGGACCACTAGCCGAGTGCCGTGGTATAATTAAGAAATAATTGACGGGTAACTGTTGGTTATTGGGGTAATAACCAACGGTTTGGAGTTCCGATGCGTAGGAATTTAACATCGAGGGCGGTAGCCCGAGTGGTTTGATAACAAGCATCGGAACGACAAACCGTTGGTTATTACCGCAATAACCAACTGTTACCCGTAAATTATTTCGATTCTAACCAGATCTACTATAAAATTCGTACTTTTAAAGGTTATGAATGAGAACTATGTTTATTTATACTTCGCCCATTTTCTGAGAAGTGCATTCACACGTGCATTTCAGTGACGTCAACAAATCCTAACAATGATTGAGCGAATGACGTCATACTTATCGATATAATACAGTGAAAATATGATGCTAAAACGCGCAAATTACAAGCATATGAACTAAACGTAAACGTTTTTGTGAACTTAACTATAACAAATGTAGTACAGGTGTGGTTTTATTGCGCTACAAAATGCAGAAATGATAAGTTTGTCACAATTTACTATCGCGCGTTTAAGCACGTGCATTTTACGGAACAATTTCTTCGAACTTCCGGAACTATTTTCAAAACATTAGGCTCCGCCCATAATTTGTTGCAGAATAACCAACAGTTATTTTCCTTCTTTATCTATGGACCACTAGCCGAGTGCCGTGGTAGAATTAAGAAATAATTGACGGGTAATTGTTGGTTATTGCGGTAATAACCAACGATTTGGAGTTCCGATGCGTAGGAATTAAACCATGAGGGCGGTAGTCCAAGTGTTTTCATAACAAGCATCGGAACGACAAACCGTTGGTTATTACCGCAATAACCAACCGTTACCCGTTAATTATTTCGATTCTAACACGATCTAATAAAAAAATTGTACTTTTAAAGGTTATGAATAAGAACTATGTTTATCTATACTCCGCCCATTTTCTGAGAAGTGCATTCACACGTGCGTTTCAGTGACGTCAATAAGTCATATCAATTCAAAATGACGTCCGCTTTATTGATAAACATTGAGCGAATGACGTCATACTTATCGATATAATACAGTTAAAATATGATGCGAAAAGCGCAAATTACAAGCATATTAACAAAACGTAAACGTTTTTGTGAACTCAATTATAACATATGTAGTACAGGTGTGGTTTTATTGCGCTACACACTGCAGAAATGATTTGTATGTCACAATTTACTATCGCGCGTTTAAGCACGTGCATTTTACGGAACAATTTCTTCGAATTTCCGGAACTATTTTCAAAACAATAGGCTCCGCCCATAATTTGTTGCAGAATAACCCACAGTTATTTTCCTTCTTTATCTATAGTTCACTAGCCGAGTGCCGTGGTAGAATTAACGATATACGGTACATAAAAGTGAACAATGACGTCAACAAGTGTGCTTAACGGAGCATATTTGACAGCTTTATCTGCTACTTATTCTAAACATATTGTATGGTGCGTATTTTTTTATATAAACAATCCTTCATGAAAATTGTCCTTAAATAACGCTGTATACCACTAGATTTTATAGTTCACTACATTATCATTATACATTGCTGATTTCATAATAATAAGGCCATACAAATTTGATTCTATGTTTAGCGTCCCCATAATGTTTCGAAACCTACCGACCAGGCAGGAAAAAACAACTTGATAAAAAACATATTTCTTTCGCAACTTATTGATGGCATTGGTACGAGCTAAAGCAAATGTTTACTCGCAAAACTGTTATATATATATCATTTTCATATTGGGAACTTACTGTTATACAGTATTTTAGCTGTGTACTACTACTCGCATGCTATGCTTTACAAATATCAGTAAAACACCTTTTTCATTTTTTTCTGCATATTTTTATGCGCTTTCCGGCTCGTTTTTTCACATTGTCAAAACTGTTGTTTGTTTTTTTCGTTCAGGCGTCCGAAAACCTACCAGCCCGAGGACGCTAAACATAGAATTAAATTGGTATGGCCTTATACAATGTTCATGTGTCTCATGTTTCAGTTGCCTTGCTGTGTATGCTATTTTGATATTAAATGCTTAGTTCTCAGGGTATATTGCCCCTCTGACCCATGTTTAGATATTCAAGAGAACCTGTTCAGTTTCCACACGGCTATGTAACTTGCTCTCAGACAACATAGTTTAGTCCATCCTGTACTTTAAAGTATTGATTAAGATTTCACGTTTTTCCTCAGTCAGCTTGCATTGAGTAAAGTTCATTTTTTATGGTCATTTAATCTGAATGATTGGTTGTGGTCTGTATCTTAAACGAGCAGAAAACCGAGCTAAGCCGGATGTCCTAAACAATTTATGAATTGCATTTACATTCAGAGCTCCGAGACATAACGAAGTACAGGTTTTATGCCCTAATTACGTATTACGATGATTAAAACTAATGTACTATCAACTTCAGACGAGTTAAAACGATTTTTGTTTCAAATCACCTATGGTCATATAAATGGTTATAATATTATGTTTATTCATTGACGTATTTCGCTTAAGATTTGCAGAAGCTTACGGCAACCGTTTGATAAAATTGTCATAGAGTTATAAATACGTTGTAATTACATGGGTCATACTGGTTGTTATTAATACATTACGATTCAGACACTTTTTTATGTTTGACGTACACTGAATGTCAGGACACGGCAAGTGAATGTCCTCGTTTATGCCAAACACATAGTCACTACATCTGATAGATCTCCATTTAGTTTCAATTTAAAGCAGTGAGTTTTGTGGTATACCTTAAATCGTCATGTTACATTCAGTTGGCGTCGTTGGCGTCACAGAAATGGACTGTAGTATTGCGACATTGAATTCTTTCAGGTATCACGCTCATTGCACAGATTGGCATCTGTAATGTTTATGGCCAATTACACAGGTTGATACAATTCAATCAGTGATGTATTTTCCATGAAATTAATTCTAATTTACACTAAGCCAATTTAGATCTGTTGATTTGGGCAAGTAAACTTGTTGATATAAATGAAGACGTGTTAATCTTATGGATGTATGTTGTAGAAATACGTCTCTCTATATATGTTCTGCGTATGTATACATGCATTTGTGTAATTTACGTGCTAAAACCGTTGATTGATACTAGTTACCGCATATTTACATCGTAAATTACCATGGCTTTTGTCCTTTTGTCAATACATTTGTTACAATGCCGTAAAGCACATAAAAGAACAGTAGCAGAGGAAGAACATTTGCTGGAATGGTGACCTTCACTGCCAAATTATTGGTTTCCGATGATTTGATAAGCAATTCGAGGCATGTGTGTGTAATGGTAGGTCAAAAGTTTTGAATGTAGTTTATATAAAATTAAAATTATAAAACAATGTTATTCTACAATGCAAGCTTGACATTTTATGTACCATCACAAATTGCCTTTAAAACTGCCCAATATCTGAGACACTGCATGCAATACCCGGGGCAAAACCCCGACCATAAACTACAGTATGAGTGACTAGGGTATTTTGTTGAAATCTTCGTTTGCAGCAAACAGGCAGTTACGACATGTTGAACATGTAGTATAGTTTACACAATGTTTGTATACATGTTAGACTTGTCCAAAGGTCAACAGTTATTTATTTCGAGAATTTGGTTTTACGTATTAAATGCCATGTTATGTGATATTTATTCATCAAGTTACAAATGCCCAAAATATTAATTATTGATAGGACTTATGTAAAATCGATGGAAGGGACAGGACATTTTGTAAATCATGTTTTGGACCATTTGATTGAAGTTTTCTAATAATTTGTTAAATCTTGGGGTTTTATCACTCGAATGCTTCGAATTAAGTTAATTAGTCATTGTTAGGTATTTGCAACAATACTACATTTCCAATGATATTCAAACTGTCTATGTTAACCAGACATGGGACCCAATAATAGCAAGGTGCAACATCCTGCCATTTAGCTCTGTCCAGAGCTTGCCTACGTATTTACTGCCACATCATTTTCCATCAACTTACATACTGTTTATAATATGTGATATGTATTTGAACGTTTACGTGAAAATAACAGAGTCCGGCACTATAAGTTTCCATTGCACAAACGCTTTTTGGCCCATTCAACCAACTTACATATGTAGAATAGGGTTTTTTCCAATACTGACTTTAATCACTGGATTGCATTAACTATCTATTTTTAAACAAAGGGTTTTTCCAATAATGACCCAAATTATTCTGATGTAAATAGGTAGATCTTGAGTGTTTCTGTCCTAAGTAGCTTGCTAATATTGATAATTAAAATACTCCAGATATGTTATATATTTGAATTCAAATAAATTGGAGCATTCAAATGTCAGTTGATCATATTCAAAACTAAATTTCATGCAATACAAACTCATTGTTTGGAAATGTTAACAATGACACAATCAGATTTTTGTTGTTGTTCTTTCTCTTCATGTACACAATTACTTTTACAAAGTATATATTCATATTATGAAGGTAAACAATGACGCACTGAAGTTTTTGTTGTTCTTTCTCATCCAATCATATGATGATAATATAATTACTATGTTTAGAACTGCCTTAAATTACTTAAAATACAGTTTTTGCCATATAAATGAAGAAACTGAGTTTATTATGCAAAAAAACAGCAAGCTTTGTTCACTTGTTTGATGATTTGTTCAATTACTGTTCAGGAGAACTATTTATTTTTTTGTGTACATAATTTTAACATTCAAGTAAGAATCAGATGTCACATTTTGAGAATATTGATAATTGGGTTATGTTGTTTTATGATATACCAAATGAAAAATTTGAGCTTTTATAACAATGGTTGACTTAAAGATTATTTCCAACAACTGTCGCGGCCTTAATGATTGTAAAAAACGCAATGATGTATTTGATTATTTAAAAAAACAAAAAGCGCATGTATATTGTTTACAGGATTGTCATTTTACCCCATCTATGGAAAAACAAATATATACACAATGGGATGGTGAATGTTATTTTAGTCATGGTACTTCCAACTCTAGAGGTGTATGTATTTTGTATAAAAAAAATCAGTTAAAGTACAAACAACTGAAAAGGATACGTTTGGTAATTATTTACTCTTAGATTTAACAGTTGATACAAAACGATTTACTCTATGTACCCTGTATGGGCCTAATAATGACAAACCAATGTTTTACACTGAGCTTTTTTTGAAAATAGACTCTTTTGGAAATGACCATTATGTTATTGGTGGGGATTACAGTCGTGTACTAGACTCAAAATTGTTAATTATAGAAGCCTGGATAACAACAAGAAATCAAGGGAACGGTTATCTTCTGTTATAAATCATAACTTGATAGACACTTTTAGACTAATGAATGGGGATGCTAACCAATACACATGGAGAAAACCAAACACTATTCAGCAAGGCAGGCTAGATTTCTTCCTTGTCACTAGCAATCTTGTACAACATATAAGACAGTATGATATAAAAGCAAGCTACAAATCCGATCATTTAGTTATAACTTTAGATTTAAATCTCTGTGAAGTAAACCATGGTAAGGTACTTTGGAAGTTCAACCATTTTTTATTACACGACGAAGAATATTTAAAGTGCATAAAAATAAAAATAGATGAAATTAAAAAACAATATTGCTTACCTGTATACAACACTGAATCATTAAATACCATTGATAATAACATGCTCCAGTTTACTATTAATGACCAACTATTTTTTAGAAACCCTATTAATGGAGATCAGAGGCAAAAAAAATCCTATTCATCTTATAAATCCAAACAGATGAAAGAAAGAGAAGATGTTCTTGTCAAACAAACTGAACTTCTAGAAAAACATATTATTGAAACAAATATTGAAGAATTAAATTTATTACAACAGGAGCTTTCAAATATATGTAATATAAAAATGAAAGGATAATTTATAAGATCCAAGAGCGAAATTGATCGATGATGGTGAAAAACCCACAAAATACTTTTGCAATTTGAAAAAACAACATTCATCTAGTAAAACAATACCTTATATAGTAAATGATAACGGCCAGAAAATATATGATCAAAAAGATATTTTAAGAAGCTGCTAACTATTATAAGACATTATATACTAAGGCTGCAACAAATCAAAATAATTATAATAATGATATTTTTTATGACCTTGAAAGAACAGAACCAGTAAAACTAAGCTATGACCAATCTCAAACATTAGAGGGCTTGTTGACAATGGAAGAAATCTCAGCTACTTTGAAAAATATGAAACATGATAAAAGCCCGGGCTCAGATGGCTTGACAACAGAATTTGTCAAGGTTTTCTGGAAAGACTTTAAATGCTTTATTTTAAGAAGTCTTAATAATGCTTTTAACTTAGGGTGTTTGTCAGTCACTCAAAAGCAAGGAATCATCACCTGCATACCAAAAGATGAGAAACCAAGACATTATTTTAAGAATCTTAGACCTTTAACACTTTTAAATGTTGTATACAAAATAGCCTCAGGTACAATTGCTAATAGACTAAAAAGAGTTCTTGACAAACTTATTTCCAAAGATCAAACTGGCTTTATAAAGGGGATATATATAGGAGAAAACACAAGACTTTTATATTATATTTTAAAATATACAGAAGATAACAAAATACCAGGGCTTTTAATGACATTAGACTTCGAAAAGGCATTCGATACATTGGCAATTAATTTTATTGAAAAAAAAACGTTAGTATACTTTAACTTTGGTACAATGTTCAGAAAATGGATCTCTCTTTTCCTATACAACACCATGACAGCCATTCAGATCAATGGGTTTCTATCAGATTTCATTAAAATTGAAAGGGGTTGCCGTCAGGGTGACCCAATCAGTTCGTATATCTTTATATTATGTGCTGAAATTTTAGCAATTAACATAAGGAATTCCAAACAAATTACAGGAATTAAGATTGAAAACATAGAGTACAAAATTTCCCAATTTGCAGATGACACATCTTTATTATTGGATGGCTCAGATAGTTCACTAAATGCTGCCATTGATTTATTACAATTTTTTGCACTAGAATCTGGACTTTAAATTAACTATGACAAAACAAATTTGATTTGGATAGGTTCCAAGAAATATAGTACATACTCAATTAAAACCAAGTACAAATAAGTGTGGGGCACAACCAATTTTAAAGTGTAAGGCATTATATTTGATGTAAATTTGGAAAAAATGATCGACCTCAATTTTTCAAGCAAGTTGATCAATTTACAAAATATCATAAAGTTTTGGAAAAAAAGAAACCTTACACCACTGTGAAAATTAACCATAGTAAAATCTTTATTACTTCCCCTTTTCACACATTTATTTATTGCTCTCCCCAGCCCTGGATTAAATGTATTAAAACAAATACATAACCTTTTTTGTAACTTCATCTGGGATGGACCCATAAAAATTAAACACAATATTCTAATTAAACCCTATGAAGGACTTAATATGATTTATATTTACTCATTTGAAAAAAGTACGAAATTTACTTGGATAAAGAAAATAGTAACATGTACAGGTAAATGTTTTCAGTTAGTATATTCCATGTTTGATGTTAAAAAAATGCTAAATATGGGGAGTGCTTATGTTCAGAAAATTGTGAACAGATTAGGTAACCACTTTTGGAAAGATGTCCTTATATATTATATTTTGTACATAAATAAACTGAACGTACTTCTTGGAATCTTTAATGAAAAAATGAACCCTATAATCTTTTTATTTCTAGAAATTAAAAGATACATCTTTATATGTAAAAATCATGTAAAATCCCATCCATTACAGGGCTAACGAAAAGTCTACAATTAGCATGGGAAATTCAAAAACATACAAATTACAGTGACAATGAATTCCAAAATCGGTCAGTTGTAAGATTGCTGATACAATAAACCCCAAACTATGCAATATTTTTATCATAATATTTGTGTACGCTTGAATGACTCTATACTTGCAGTACACTGTGGCCTAACCAATCTTTTTTTCTATACCTTGTATATACCTTGTATATTTAAACATTTGCTGTCAAGATTAATACATGTTTATTTACCCAAAACTAGTGAAGCAATGCAACATAGATTATACACATTTTTTGTCTTTAATTATGTAATATTCATAGCATGTAGATATCATAATGATGTAGAATACTTATATCTATATAATATTAGTATTTCTGCTGTCTACAATTTTTGCAAAATAGATTGTACACATTTTCTTTTGTATTCTATAATATATACATATTCTGTGTCAACAATTTAATATTCTTTATCATATGATATTATGTTGTTCAATTATATATCATAAGATATTATGCTTTTCAATTATTTCAATTGGTACTAACACATATATAAAGAATACAAATGCTACTAACCTATTTTCAGTACGGTATGGAGCAGGATGGCCTCGACCTGCACATACCTATGGACGAGGTAAATAAGCTTGTTCATCCCACCAAAAAAAAGATATAGTGGCAAACATAAGAAGAAACTAGAAACTTAAGAAACATAAGAAGAACCATTGCTGTAAAACGCAACATTTGTTAGTTTTTTATTATAAAGTGTCCTTTGACTGTATAGCCCAAAACTCTAATATACTTAATACTTTGATTTGACAGATGTTTTAGGTTACACAACACTAATAAACGATCCTAAATTCGAAAAAAATAATTACATAATGTAGAAATTCGGGATGACGTAGAAACTCGTTGATTCTATAAAATATCGTTAATGCCGCTTTTTCATATGTTCGTATCCGCATCCGCACTGCGCAAATCCGCGTCCGAAAAAAAATCGAACAAGTTGAAACAGTTTGACCGTTTTCATATGTCCGCAGTCCTTATACGCAAAGTGCATCCGCAAAAGCCGTCCGCAAGAAATCGCGCGGTGAGCGATTTTATGCGGATGCGGACGACATGGTTTTTTTACTTAGCATGTTAAACAAATGTCCGTATGCATTGGATAAAAAATAAATAGATAAAAAATAGTCTAATAGCACCTGGATAACTGAACCTAAGACTCACCGAGTACAATACTCGATAATAACGGGTAATCTGTAAGGCCTAGGTCACACAGAGGTCGCCGATCGATTACCGACCACGACCACTAACATTTCGATCAACGACAACCACTGGCGACCAAAACTCAGACAAAAAATTTAGTCGAAGATTGGTTAGCGGTTGGTAGGCGATTGATCGGAGACTGGTCGGCGATCGGTCGTACTAAAAGTCAGCGATAGTCTTTCAACCATCAACAACCATCAAAGACTGGTTGGCGACTAGTTTGCGATTGGCCAAGTTGGCGATTGGTTGGTGACTAGTTGGGGATTGGTTGGTGACTAGTTGGCGATTTGTTTGCGACTGGTTGTCGATGCTCGGTGGGCGCAATTTGGATTATTCGATATTAATTTAGTCAGTGATATGATTTTTCTCTATGACACTATTTTAATGTATGCCTTGTGCAAATTTAAGAAAATTAATTTCTTGTAGTTTTGTTGATTATTCAATTCAATTATAATTATTATTATCCTCCGGCACCCAGTCTACTAAGTCCGACAGCACAGTTTCATGTTGAGGTAGACTATCGGGTACACTTTTCATATACGGCAATACCCTCTGCCCCTGCCCTTCCCATTCTTTGAAAAGGCATTCTAACACTTTTAAATTATAACTATTACGTCTCCTGTCAGGTGAAAGAATAATTGTAAGATTGTGCGTTCATGTTTTAAAACGTAATTTGGTGACGAAAGCAAGTTGTCGAGCAGTTGTAAGATGGTCCGCGAATAAAAACCGACCAGTCTGCGATCAGTCGGCGATAAATCGCGGACCAGTCGGCGATCAAAAAATGGTCTGTGACAAGTCGGAGATCAGTCGGCGATTGATCGCCGACCGAAAACAAAACCAACGAAAACTTCTCACGACTTGTTTGGTCGGCAAAAATGCCACATCGAAGACCATCTGCTACTAAAACCCTGGTAACACATAGCCTGCGACCAACTAAAGACCAACTCCCGACATCCACGACCAGGGGTTGCTGACGATCTTAAAAAGGTCATTAACAGGTTGTTGGAGGTCGGAGGCTGGTTGTCGATGGTCGCCGTATGGTCTTCAGACCCATTTTGGTCGCAGATGGCCTTCGATGTTGCATCGAAGACCGTTTGCCGATCAAACAGGTCGTAAGGTTTTCGTTGGTTTTTATTTAGTCGGCGATCAATCGAAGACAGGTCCTCGACGATCGCCTACTAGTCACAGACCAAGTGTGACTTGTCGCACGGTCTGTATCCTGATAATGCTGGCTCAGACGATAATGCATATTCAGAAGATAATGCAGGCTTCAGCGGAGGAGCAGAGAATGGGGTTCGAAAGTTTGTGTATAATTGTCGTTTTACCCTTACTCCATGCATTCCTTTTGCGATAGATATGAATTAAGCGATCCATTACCTATGTACAGGTACCCTTATTTTCGAAAATGTTCGTCAGATAAACGTATAAATCGAGATATGATTACACAACACCACCCAAATCAGCGGAAAAAAGTATATTTTAATCATTTAAAAATAGATGTAAACGTTGATTTTTTATATCGAACTTGTGTAAACAAAGCCCAATCATTGACAATGAAAATGCAGTCGTGCTTGGTTCAGTAACATACGTATGTTTCTAAACAAATAGATTTTTCCCAAGCTTTCTGCACCGAATTGGATAATGGCTCGCTACATGGTGGATAATGATAGGCTACAAAAAACGGATAATGATCGAGCTGTATTCATTTTACGGTAATAGAAATGCAATACATTATCGAACTTCTTTGATCTACTCTGCTTTAGTACATGGGACAGTGTATAATTAAATAATCCCAGGAAACAAAATATGTATTTGCTGGTAGACCTACCCATTAATTAGAATATTTCATATAGAGCCATTTTAGTACGTGTATGCACCCTATAACATACAGAATACAATACAATTGTCAATAGAAACTTAGAGCTTAAATGACAATTAGTGTACATTGTATAGCACTGACGTCATCTAGTACATTGTATAGCACTGACGTCATCTAGTACATTGTATAGCACTGACGTCATCTTACACAGGATTTTACTCGCAAATGGCGAAGTTTATAACAAGGTAACGATGTAACTCAGAAATATATATTCACATAATTATGGAGAGACATCATGACTGCTTAAATCCTGACATGTGTGAGTGGAGTGTGCAATAGGTTTTGATATTTACAAATATGTGAATTAATTAGATCCTTCTTGTTAGTAAATATTTGTTTGAGAATGTGCACTCTCCGATAGGTTAGCTTGGCAGTGATTTTGCTAGAGGTGTGTTGTATTCATATTCCTTTATGTACTATACAATGGCAGCTATTGATGTTGTTTTAGCCTTCGGGAGAACACAATATAGAAGATTCTGAGAGGATCTAAAAAAAATTTTTTATCGAATAGCACGCCATTATCCATTTGGGTGCAGATAGAATGGGAGAAATCCATTTGTTTAGAAACGTACGTATGTTACTGAACCAAGCAAGACTGCATTTTCATTGTCGATGATTGGGCTTTGTTAACACAAGTTTAATATATAAAAAACTAGGGATTGCAAAACTGTTCGAATATTCGATTGAATGATCGCTATTCGAATAGTTAAAACGGCATTCAAATATTCGCATCATTTATATAGCTTTAACAAAATCTGATCATAAAAAGTATTTTTCTTTCAATATAAAAAAGGATTTTATCAATAGATACCTAAAGTTATTCCGTGTTTTCAATAGGATGGTCCCGTGTCACGTGTCAGATTAAGAGCTATTTAATATACGAGTAAGTGTCAGCGGCCACTCGTCTAGTTGCCAGTAAGACACGCCTTCATCAGACAACGTGAAACCACAAGGGTTAATTGGAGATTACGCTTTAAAAAGTGTAACAAAATTACAAAAGTGCGATCACACATTAAGCAGTCATTATAGCTAAGAAATATTGCTCAAATTAACAATATACTTATAGACAGACACGTGTCCAAATAGATTAGAAATATGTTGGTTAGTGATTATTAATAACTTCTCCAACAAAAGAACAATTAAAACCGGGACCTTTATTTCTTTTATTTAATCCTTAATAGCGCGTCTTGAATGTTTTCGAATGTTTGTACAATTTGTTACGGAAGATTTTTCTCGGAATAGGAAATTATACCTTATACAAAAGGCTACAGTATGTCGGCTAACTAACAAAGCTCAAAGTAGTAAATATGAGAATATATGCGAATATTCGAATATTCGATTGAATGAAAATGCGAATATTCGAATACCGATTTTGGTATTCGACGCCATCCCTAAAAAACAACAACATGCTTACATATACTTTTAAATGATTAAAATATACCGTTTTCCGCTGATTTTGGTGATGTTTTCTAATCATTTCTCTATTTATACGTTTATCTGACGAATATTTTCGAAAGTATGGGTATCTGTAGATAGATAACTGATTGCTTAATTCATATCTATCGCATAAAGAATCAATGGGGTAAGGGTAACACTACAATTATGCATAAACTGACGTACCCCACTCTCTGCTTCTCCTCTGAAGCCTGCATTGTCTTCTGAGCATGCATTATCTTCTGAGCCAGCATTATCAGCATACAGACCGTGGTCGCAGACCAATTTTGATCGCCGACCGGTCAGCGATTAATCGCCGACTGATTGCCGACTGGTCGGCGATTATTCGCAGACCCTCTTACGACCGCTCGCCGTGTTACCTTCGTCTCCGATGCCGACCCCCAACAACCTAAATACCTTTTAATGACCATCAGCAACCACTGGTTGTCGGTGGTCGGCAGCAGGTCTTTAGTTGGTCGCAGGCTGTGTGTGACCGCCACTTTAAAGAGTCATGACTGACGCTGTAGATATAAATGTTGGATGCTTTATTTTGTTTAAAAACCACCACATGTGAATGTTTTTACATGCTGGCATCTCCATGAATAAAACCTAACTATTATGAAAAAAATCAAAACACATACATTTGCGGACGTGTGTATTGGAGGAAAACTAAAATTTCTTCTGGAACAAAATACTATGACTGACTCCATGAATTCACAGTAGTTGCATATCTATTTTTGACTGCCTACAATTTATTGTCCCAACAGTACACTAATAGTATCATGTTTACATAAGATTATAGATACAGTGGATTACATATGCTAGGTTATAATGCATGCGATCTGTGGAGATGTTATGGTCAGCACAGACACTCTATATTTCATGTACATTCATGTTCTGAAACATCATCACCACACTAATAATCATGCCAGTCATAATTATACATAATTTCATCCTTATCAAATCACCACCAAGATAGCAATTGCAATTTTGCAAATTAATATGATATTGGCAGATTTATGTTAAGTACATTGTTATATGCTTGCATTTGCATTTCGACATTTATATTTTTTATAAAACTCCACTACAACCTTTCTGAGGAATCACGTAATATAGAGGTGACCGTCCCTCTTGCGTGAAATTCATAACAATACAAATCGCATTTAAGATCAGGTTACATAATCATTTAAAAAGGAAATAATGGAAGGCAGACATAGTAATAATAATCTAAAATGCAACGTTCGCGTTTCTAATGACACCGGTAGAGGAGTCAAAGAAAGATAGTTTGACACCATTCATGATAATGTTATCAGGTATCACTGGGAATTCTATTGTGCAGCTTCAATTACCCAATTGATAATTATATTGTAATAATGATAGACCTCAGAAAACTGGTGTCGCTGTTTGGAATTTTTCTTCATAATGTGTACGTAGAAATGTTAGTAAATGCTTCATGTCTGATTATCTGTCCTTTATATTTGTTATGTGCATAGTAATTGCATACATATTAGTGATTTCAATTACAGTTAAGTAAATGATAGTGTATAATTAGTTGGTACTTAATGAACCCCTGGTCTGCCGTTCTCATATACAACGCTGCAGATACTTTATTCTTCATAAATGCCACGGTTAAGTTTTATGATATTTGCATAGCTCACACAGCCTTTAAATGTTTTAAATGTTTTAACTGGTACCAGCAGTCAACACCTCTAGACTACCGCTTTCCTGTTAGCTATCTGCGATTTAAAGTTTTGGTATTTTATAAATGAAGCTCAAAATTTTTCATTGTCTGACCTTTCAACACCTGCGACCTAAAATTAGCGCAAAGATTTGATACAAAGGCATGATATATTAAGTTATTTTGGTTTGTTGCAAATAAGTAACATGTACTTATCTCGTACTATTTGCAGAAAGCGGGAATTAAATACAACCCACCTAGAAAACTTTTGTGGCAAGAAACAGAACTGTGCTTTCACTCCCATATACTCAGTTTGAATTATTTATAAAATGACGGCAAATTTTTATAAAATAGTAATTCGCTTGGAGATAAACTCCATGTGTATATCACGAGTTCAGGAGTTGCACAGTATTCCTTCCTCTAATGAGTAGGGTTTGAATATGACTTCAATATGACTTTCATGATTTTGAGAGTTGTTATGTGTTAAAATAGGCAATATATTTATGTTGAACTGTTTTTACCTAATAATATGGGAAAATTACACAGGAAATTAGAACGAAGAGATCTCCTAACACAGTAAATTAGTACAACGATTTGTCTCCTCACCTACTTCTGCAAGTTCTACTGGTATTATGCTATTGCAATACTTATTATTGAGAATTTTTCACGTTTGACAAGAAAATAACATGTTTCACGTATCATATATAGCAGTGAATAAAAGCTGGCCTTCATCTTATGAAAAAATCTCAAAACCATAAACCGCTATTGATGAATAAATAAATACAAATAAATAGCTTTATTGTAAGAGGTGAAAAAGCTATCGGTGTTGGTGTGGTTACAGTTAATAGCAATGTTATTTTTTACGATAAGTTTTACTTATTGATCAATGCATTTCGTTAAGGTACATTTGCACGTGTTAAACATACGAATGTTATGGCATAATGTTGTGTTTTAGTAGATTACTCATATATGATACGCTCAATGTATTTAAAATCATTGTTTTCGAATATTATTTAATAAGAAATGTAACGTGAATGCAGTACGAAGTATCCATAGCAAGACGTATATTATTGTTATTGTATTTCGAAAATTGCAATACATTGTAGGCAGTCGTAGAAATAGATGTGCAACAACTGGGAAATCGTGGAGCCTACAAGCCCAGTAATATAGCTAGTGTTGTCTCCTCCGTCAATATATGTTAAGAAATTACGTGTTTTAGACTTGTATTATCTCAACCTCATATTTTAGTAAGCAGTTTTAAGTGTATGCTATGTACGGTGGCACAGAGGTGACATGCACTTTTCTTTTTGATCTCGTTCCCACGAGATATTAACTCGAGGGAACGAGATACTAATTCGTTAAAACGAGATGCTAACTCATGGGAACGAAATAACTATGTCGAGGGAACGACTTACTAATTCGTGGGAACGAGATACTAACTCGAGCGAACGACTTAATACCATCTTACAACATGATCGTTTGTGTCGACCATGTTTATTATAAACACATATATACGGAAACATTTGATTGGTTCTCTAACTCGTGGGAACGAAATACTAACTCGTGGGAACGAGATACTTACTCGTTCCTTCAACTTAGTATCTCTTTCCCACGAGTTAGTATCTCGTTCCCTCAACATAGTATCTCGTTTCCACGAGTTAGTATCTCGTTCCCTCGACTTAACATCTCGTTCCCTCCATTTAGCATCTCGTTCTCTCGACATAGCATCTCGTTCCCACGAGTTAGTATCTCGGATTTGCGAATACGCATAATATGCAATTGACTCACTGAATATAATTTAAGTTATTAAACACAAATTATGCAATCGACTGAACATAATTTAACACATTTTAATAGCTTAGATTGTAATCTGTCTATTTCGTGAAATGGAAAATCTGTAATCTTACTTAAAAACAAACATGGACCGCAATGCATTGACCTTTTCCCTATTCCCCCAAGTTCGTGTGTCACTTTAGATGACGTCATACCTATACCCAAACAAATGTTTCGAGAACAGACCCTGAGGACAGATCCCGGAATACTTCTGAATATTCACTGGGACAGTCATACATGCCTTCTGTGAACTGTACATTGCTATGGAATGATCACTTATAGATGTGTTTCTCTGACAACTTTTTTAATATTTATTTGTTTGGCTATTTTATTCCTAAACAAATAACTAAAACACTTTTAAAACTTATACAGACCGTGGTCGCAGACCAATTTTGATCGCCGACCGGTCAGCGATTAATCGCCGACTGATTGCCGACTGGTCGGCGATTATTCGCAGACCATCTTACGACCGCTCGCCGTGTTACCTTCGTCTCCGACGCCGACCCCCAACAACCTAAATACCTTTTAATGACCATCAGCAACCACTGGTTGTCGGTGGTCGGCAGCAGGTCTTTAGTTGGTCGCAGGCTGTGTGTGACCGCCACTTTAAAGAGTCATGACTGACGCTGTAGATATAAATGTTGGATGCTTTATTTTGTTTAAAAACCACCACATGTGAATGTTTTTACATGCTGGCATCTCCATGAATAAAACCTAACTATTATGAAAAAAAATCAAAACACATACATTTGCGGACGTGAGTATTGGAGGAAAACTAAAATTTCTTCTGGAACAAAATACTATGACTGACTCCATGAATTCACAGTAGTTTGCATATCTATTTTTGACTGCCTACAATTTATTGTCCCAACAGTACACTAATAGTATCATGTTTACATAAGATTATAGATACAGTGGATTACATATGCTAGGTTATAATGCATGCGATCTGTGGAGATGTTATGGTCAGCACAGACACTCTATATTTCATGTACATTCATGTTCTGAAACATCATCACCACACTAATAATCATGCCAGTCATAATCATACATAATTTCATCCTTATCAAATCACCACCAAGATAGCAATTGCAATTTTGCAAATTAATATGATATTGGCAGATTTATGTTAAGTACAATGTTATATGCTTGCATTTGCATTTCGACATTTATATTTTTTATAAAACTCCACTACAACCTTTCTGAGGAATCACGTAATATAGAGGTGACCGTCCCTCTTGCGTGAAATTCATAACAATACAAATCGCATTTAAGATCAGGTTACATAATCATTTAAAAAGGAAATAATGGAAGGCAGACATAGTAATAATAATCTAAAATGCAACGTTCGCGTTTCTAATGACACCGGTAGAGGAGTCAAAGAAAGATAGTTTGACACCATTCATGATAATGTTATCAGGTATCACTGGGAATTCTATTGTGCAGCTTCAATTACCCAATTGATAATTATATTGTAATAATGATAGACCTCAGAAAACTGGTGTCGCTGTTGGGAATTTTTCTTCATAATGTGTACGTAGAAATGTTAGTAAATGCTTCATGTCTGATTATCTGTCCTTTATATTTGTTATGTGTATAGTAATTGCATACATATTAGTGATTCAATTACAGTTAAGTAAATGATAGTGTATAATTAGTTGGTACTTAATGAACCCCTGGTCTGCCGTTCTCATATACAACGCTGCAGATACTTTATTCTTCATAAATGCCACGGTTAAGTTTTATGATATTTGCATAGCTCACACAGCCTTTAAATGTTTTAAAGCAAATAATGTATCTAATCATTTAAATACAAAAGATCGTCGCAAAAATGAGAATACTGGTAACTGGTACCAGCAGTCAACACCTCTAGACTACCGCTTTCCTGTTAGCTATCTGCGATTTAAAGTTTTGGTATTTTATAAATGAAGCTCAAAATTTATCATTGTCTGACCTTTCAGCACCTGCGACCTAAAATTAGCGCAAAGATTTGATACAAAGGCATGATATATTAAGTTATTTTGGTTTGTTGCAAATAAGTAACATGTACTTATCTCGTACTATTTGCAGAAAGCGGAATTAAATACAACCCACCTAGAAAACTTTTGTGGCAAGAAACAGAACTGTGCTTTCACTCCCATATACTCAGTTTTGAATTATTTATAAAATGACGGCAAATTTTTATAAAATAGTAATTCGCTTGGAGATAAACTCCATGTGTATATCACGAGTTCAGGAGTTGCACAGTATTCCTTCCTCTAATGAGTAGGGTTTGAATATGACTTCAATATGACTTTCATGATTTTGAGAGTTGTTATGTGTTAAAATAGGCAATATATTTATGTTGAACTGTTTTTACCTAATAATATGGGAAAATTACACAGGAAATTAGAACGAAGAGATCTCCTAACACAGTAAATTAGTACAACGATTTGTCTCCTCACCTACTTCTGCAAGTTCTACTGGTATTATGCTATTGCAATACTTATTATTGAGAATTTTTCACGTTTGACAAGAAAATAACATGTTTCACGTATCATATATAGCAGTGATAAAAGCTGGCCTTCATCTTATGAAAAAATCTCAAAACCATAAACCGCTATTGATGAATAAATAAATACAAATAAATAGCTTTATTGTAAGAGGTGAAAAAGCTATCGGTGTTGGTGTGGTTACAGTTAATAGCAATGTTATTTTTTACGATAAGTTTTACTTATTGATCAATGCATTTCGTTAAGGTGCATTTGCACGTGTTAAACATACGAATGTTATGGCATAATGTTGTGTTTTAGTAGATTACTCATATATGATACGCTCAATGTATTTAAAATCATTGTTTTCGAATATTATTTAATAAGAAATGTAACGTGAATGCAGTACGAAGTATCCATAGCAAGACGTATATTATTGTTATTGTATTTCGAAAATTGCAATACATTGTAGGCAGTCGTAGAAATAGATGTGTTACAACTGGGAAATCGTGGAGCCTACAAGCCCAGTAATATAGCTAGTGTTGTCTCCTCCGTCAATATATGTTAAGAAATTACGTGTTTTAGACTTGTATTATCTCAACCTCATATTTTAGTAAGCAGTTTTAAGTGTATGCTATGTACGGTGGCACAGAGGTGACATGCACTTTTCTTTTTGATCTCGTTCCCACGAGATATTAACTCGAGGGAACGAGATACTAATTCGTTAAAACGAGATGCTAACTCATGGGAACGAAATAACTATGTCGAGGGAACGACTTACTAATTCGTGGGAACGAGATACTAACTCGAGCGAACGACTTAATACCATCTTACAACATGATCGTTTGTGTCGGCCATGTTTATTATAAACACATATATACGGAAACATTTGATTGGTTCTCTAACTCGTGGGAACGAAATACTAACTCGTGGGAACGAGATACTTACTCGTTCCTTCAACTTAGTATCTCTTTCCCACGAGTTAGTATCTCGTTCCCTCAACATAGTATCTCGTTTCCACGAGTTAGTATCTCGTTCCCTCGACTTAACATCTCGTTCCCTCCATTTAGCATCTCGTTCTCTCGACATAGCATCTCGTTCCCACGAGTTAGTATCTCGGATTTGCGAATACGCATAATATGCAATTGACTCACTGAATATAATTTAAGTTATTAAACACAAATTATGCAATCGACTGAACATAATTTAACACATTTTAATAACTTAGATTGTAATCTGTCTATTTCGTGAAATGGAAAATCTGTAATCTTACTTAAAAACAAACATGGCCCGCAATGCATTGACCCTTTCCCTATTTCCCCAAGTTCGTGTGTCACTTTAGATGACGTCATACCTATACCCAAACAAATGTTTCGAGAACAGACCCTGAGGACAGATCCCGGAATACTTCTGAATATTCACCGGGACAGTCATACATGCCTTCTGTGAACTGTACATTGCTATGGAATGATCACTTATAGATGTGTTTCTCTGACAACTTTTTTAATATTTATTTGTTTGGCTATTTTATTCCTAAACAAATAACTAAAACACTTTTAAAACTTTGTTATTAAGAACTTTTGTTGAAAATACATATCTAGTTGTAATATCTATATAAAAAAAGAGGGCCTTGTGAATACACATTCGTGATATTGTTCCGTTCGTTGTTAGTTTTGTGACTGTATAATTTTGTAGTAAATAATTAATTATACTATTTTGCTATTCATGTTTGATCTTTTGTCTTTCGAGGTTTTCACTAACGTCAGTTACATCCTCATATATATATATAAGCGATAAATAATTATAAGTGCAACATCCACTGGCAATTTAGAACTTTCGCATTCGGGCTAAAGAGTGTCGAAAGTACTCTATGGACTGTTATTAAGCATGATCAAATGATGAATTATTCATAGCTGATCACACTTACATTCACTTGCATGATGTCTACCCCATGTAGTGTGTAGGTAATTATTAAGATGAATATAAATGTGTCGTAAACAAATTATGATACACAATAGTGAAAAATGACCTGAAGTGAGCATGTTTGCCCTACGGTACATGTTTGACGGCTTCATTTGCTTCATGTACTTTACATACATATATTTATTGTTTTTATTGGCACTACGTCATGCAAATTGTCCTGAAATGATGATATAAAATGCAAGTGTTTATTGCTTCAAACAGTATCAATATACTTTGTTGATTTCAGCATAATTAAGTGTTCATGTATGTATCGTTTAATTTACCTCGTGTTGTATTCATGCGTAAACGCATTGTTTTGTGATAGAAATCTTGTTTTTAGCGGTTTATCGCCACTCTGACACATTCGTTAAAACCTGTCCCATTTCCACACGGCTGAGTTTATCGTGCTTAATAGACAGTATAGTTTGACACATTCGTGAAAACCTGTCCCATGTCCATACGGATGAGTTACTCGTGCTTAGACAGTATAGTTCGACACATTCGTGAAAACGTGTCCTATTTCCACTCGGCTGAGTTAATACATGTGCTCAGACAGTATAATATATTCCCTCCTTAAATTCAAGTCTTAATTAAGATGTCATTCTTTGTCCGCTAGCTTACGCGAGAAATCAGCAAAACAGTAACATTATTATGGTCATTTAATCTAAATGATCGATGGTGGTTAACATTTCCATTGATGCTGAACGGTCTATATCTGAAACAAGCCGAAACCCGAGATTAACCGGATGTTCTGAACAGGTTATGAAGTGCATTAATCATTCCGAACTCTGAGACTTTACTTTCAAGTACAGTTTTATCTTTTAAAAACGTATAGCATTACATTGATTTGGTATTGCATGTAGCAAATTAAAAATTTCTTGAAGAGTCAAAAGCTCTCTTTCTGAACTCTGATTGTCATGGTAACAAATGGACACATGTCTCTTAGGTAAGCAGAGTGCTGTGACTCACCTGTAAGAACTTAAATGAGGCGTGTCGTGGGAAACCCGGGCTTAATGCGTAAAGTGTCGTCCCGGATCAGCCTGTGCACAGGATAATCCAGGACGACACTTTCCGCTTTAATTGTATTTTCTGTTTTAAGGAAGTATCTTCTAAACATAAAATTACTGCGGACTGCACAGGCTAATCCGGGACCACACTTTACGCACATGTATTAAGCCTCAAATATTCATTAAGTGCCATATTTGGATAAACATTTAAAAACGCTTACGACAATTTTTCGAAGAGTTATAAATACCATGTTATTGCGTGCGTCATACTGTTTTTAACAACAAATTTACAATCAGTCACGTCGTGTTATGTTTGTCATACATGACTTGACACGACCAATGATAGCGTCATTTGTGCGAAATACATAGTCTCCGTTAAAAATGTATATCTATATTAAGTTTCAATTTAAAGCAATGCTGATTTTGAGCTAAAATAAGACAGAAGGTACCGTTACATGGACAGAAATAATGTGACAATAGGAATATCGACAGAAAAGACAAGACACTTGTAATATTCGACGGATGGGACGCTGTAAAATTGACGGACAAATATGACAGAATGTAAATCATAGTATTTTCAGACTATAAAACACAATTTTATTTAACACTTAACATTAACATGAACAAGTTTCGCTTCCACAAATTGGCACATCCAATAGGCTTACATCGAACCTCACAGCATAGTGTTTCCATGGAATACCCTTACATTTAAGTTATATACTAGTAAATAGCTTGCACATGCGCACAACATCTCTATTATGAGATAGCATATGCATGCCTACGCTTAAAACCGCTTAATAATTAACAAATATACGTCACGTTGATGTAACAACATTAGAAAACACCTAAGTTCCTAACTTTCAGTGGTGGCGGAGAAATATTATTCCCACTGGTAATATTTAGTAATATGGTTGGCTCTATGATTTCCCAGCGATTCTCTTTCTAATACTGTCTTCCTCTTATTGCAGTATTTGAAATACAATTAAAATAATATATGACTTGCTATGGATAGTTTTAATTGCGTAAAATTTGCACTGTTTATTGAAAGTTGGAAACGGCTCGCTTGACGTGACGTGGATAATATGGGTACATTTGATCATCATCATCATCATCGCCATAATAGTCGTCATGATCATCATCATCGTCGTCGTCGCATCATCATCATCATCATCATCAACGCCAACATCATCATAATCATCATCATTAAAATCATCATCAAACAAATTCTTATACTAATCATAGACATTGTCATCGACATCAAACACTCACAATCAGTCACGAAGCTTGCAGATTCCTATTTAGTGCAGCTTTGTGCACGCATTTGCATAATTATTGACTTCATTCGTGACAAAACACCACTTCAAACTTTCTACTGAGTGTCGGGTAAAAAAGCTGGCATTCTTGCGTGAAATTAATACCAATACAATTGCGCTTCATTAAAGATCAATTTATTTGTACAAGCAAATCTTGTAAAGCAAACCAACTAATAATAGACTGCCAAGTTCTCGTTGTTAATGACACCGGAACATGGGTGAAGGAAATACAGACTCGTTGACATCCTTTCTGAAATTGTTTTTAGGCGTGAAGGGACACTCTTCTAAGTGGCTTGAATTACCCATCGATCATTATATTGATATAATGGTGGGCACCATAAACCCCGTGTCGTTGTCGTGACTGGTCCATTAGGAGTAATGTTACCTATATACAAATATACGTAGCACAGGCCTTTGACGCGCTGCTATGATAACCATTCATTTTTGCATTATTTAGCGCAATAAACCACATCTTTCATTTGATATTCTAACATGATACTCGCAAATTTGTCTATAGACAAAGAACAAAATTATCGCTGTTTAACTACCAAATAAATAACGCAAAAAGAAGTCCTGATTCGGAGCGGAGCATTGTTAAAAGTGGAGCTATTGAACAACTCGGGCTACCGCCCTTGTGGTTTAATTCCAACGCATTGGAACTCCAAATAGTTGTTTACTGGCCGATAAACAACGAACAATCGAAAATTATTTCTTAATTTTATAATTACGTTTACTTTACATCAAACATTTACATTCTGTTAATATGCTTTTAGTTTCCGCTTGTTTACATAATGCTTCCACTATATGATCAATAAAGATGACGTCATATTGATTATATGATTTTTATCAATCAAGCTGACGCTATAATTATCAACGAAGCTGTCGTCATGTTGTATTGTTATGATTTATTGACATCACGGAAACGCGCATGTGAATGTACTCTGCAGAACTGGCAGAAAGATGGGCGGAGTGTAGATAAATACAGTTTTTATTCATGACCTTTACAAATAAAGACTAATTATATGTAAAATCGTGTTAGAATCGAAATAATATTCTAACATGATACTCGCTAATTTTTCTATAGACAAAGAACAAAATTATCGTTGTTAAACTACCCAATAAACAACACAAAAAGAAAAATACGCTAACGCCCTCGTGGTTTAATTGCTACGCATCAGAACTCCAAATCGTTGTTTATTGGCTGATAAACAATGAGGAATAGAAAATTCAACGATTTCTTAATTTTTCTATGATCATTTGTTGTCGCACTCGTGATAGAATTCCTAAACATCTGTGCTCCTTATCGTGGGGTATTCAACAACAAACTATGATAGAAAAATATTTTTTCTTAACTATGATACGCAAAACTGGAGGAGGGTATGTCAAGCTAATCGACGTTCATCGCTTGGTTTTCATTTCAAATTGAAACGTATGGAGATCTGTGTTTCCACAAATGTCAATCGTATACAAAGTAATTTAGTGCTTTAAGGCCGCTTTTCCATATGTCCGTATCCGCATGTGGTGGATTAAAAAAAAAATTAAAGCATCCAACAATTGTATCTACAGGGTCAGAAATTACTCATTTAAAGATAACCCGTTATTACCGAGTTATTGTACTCGGCGAGCCTTAGGCTGAGCTATCCAGGTGTATCTAGACTATTTTTTTCCTATTGTCCCAATGTTTTCTGTATAACAGCCCTTTGTTAACATGCTAAGTTAGATACCGTGTCGTCCGCATCCGCATAAAATCGCTCACTGCGCGATTTCTTGCGCACGGCTTTTGCGGATGCGCTTTGCGGATACGGACTGCGGACATATATGGAAACGGGCCAACTGTTTTCAACTTGTTCGATTTTTTGAGGATGCGGATTTGCGCAATGCGGATGCGGATACGGGCATATGGAAAAGCGCCCTTATCCGATCACTGTACTCAGATATCACATGTTTAAAAGCACCTGTTCACAAATTGGGTAATTGACAATTTTCAAAATTTGTGTCATATATCCCAAAAAGAATCATACATTACAGTGTACATATACACTAGCAAAATGACACTGCTGAAAAAGAAATATATTGGAAATAATGTACAGTGTCATTTATGAAAAAATCATCAATTGAAATGAAAAAATGTAACGCTTTTCATCTTTGGAAAACACCTGTATCACTTACATAGCGTTAAAATTCACTACCATGATTGGAAGTGGCCAACTGGTTAGCGCGACAGATTTTAGATCCCGGAGGTCGGAGGTTAGAGTGCCGGCAAAAGCAAATCTTTTTTTTTACTTCATATAATATTTGTTTGTTGTTGTTGTTTGTTGTTAAGTCCAACTGCTGTATTTTTTGCAGTCAAGGCCATCCTTAAAAAATATATTCATCATATTTTGTTCGAAATTAATTCATAACGCTTTTATATTAACTAAACACTGCATTCCAATAACCTTGCAATAATATTTCCAATTCGAACAAAGAACATTCCACCGGCACACACTAAGCAATGTGTTTTGCTCTTGTATTTTGTGTTTATACAATTTGGTCCATGTCTAAGGGTCGTCTACATTCGTTTCCACCCCCCCCCCCCATCCGACCCCACCCACCCAAAAAAATAAATCAATAAAAATCGACCTACCTACCCACCTTGAAAATTCTGGGTCGCGTTACCGCAAACAAACAATTGTTTAAGGATGGCCTAAGACAGTAAATGACATTTTTTTCAAAAAATACGAAATTCGGTGAATATGTCCCTTTAACTGTCGACCTAGTCTTCAGCGAAGAGCGTGCGGTTAAGCTTGCGTTGTTTTTGCGAAGCTCTATTAATGGGAATCAAGTATTTAACGATATCAGGGAAGGAGTTTTTATTATAACACTACGCTAATATCGGCCCGATACAAAGGTGTCTGATATACGTTTTTATATCAGGTCACTAGCGTTTATATCAGTCACTGTTTGGAGGTACGTCATATTATTCGGAATTAACTATAAAGTCAATAGTTTCAGTAAAAATGAATCATATTCAACAAAACAAACAATTTGATACCAAGAACGTATATAGTTTATTATTTTTAATCGTCATAAATCACAAAAACGTTATTTTCTTAAATATTCACAGAAACCTGCACTTTGGTAGTGATATGCCGTCATCTGTGGAACACAATAAATCATCCATACAAATTTATTTCAATACATTCATAATAAATGCACTACAAGTCACTACACAGCATCAGTTTATGTTGAACCAAAAACATTTTTACCAAAACTCGAACACACTATAGTAAAATACTGTCAATATTGACAACAGACTTCCCGAAAGCTCAAAAAAAGTGTCAAACATTTCGTTCCGACAACCTGTCAAAACGTGCCCGACCAAATACTATTTGTCGGACCGAAAATCATTCATGTATGTATAGTCTATAGTATACATGTATACACTAGTGTATTTTCGCGATCTCAAACAGAAAGCGTAATTTGCTCACCTTTTCATTGTTGTTAACATCCATAACATAAAATATACAATACATTTCATTAATATCAAACCACGATATGACAACGCAAATCCGAATCCCCTATCGGATTTTACTGTTCACGAGACATGCACACATATGCTATTTACATTTAGTATGCACATGTTGTTCATGTTAAACCCGTGGTTGGCTAAAGAAAGCCCGCCAAAATTATGCTGACAATCACAACGTCACGTCATCCGCATGGAAAGCGTGGACGTATTGACCGTGATATAAAAAATGTGTAGCGCAAAGAACTGTGAAATCTTTACTTTAGTATAAAAGTTTGTAGTGCAATTAGGTGTCAATAAAACCGCGAAGGATGTGCAAATTGTATGTGTCATATTTTTTTAGTCAGTTTAGATCTTTTGTAGACACCATTTATTTTACCTCTAAAACGCTAAAGCAGTTACGCGGTATCGATAACGTTGTTGTTGCATTATCAATTGCCCTGATATTAGGTATTTTTAACCAGTTACATATAGGTACTAGTCTTGCAAAAGTTTTCGGACGGTTGGACCGATTCTTAGTAAATACATGTCGGACCCACTCAAAATTTGCCGGTCATGTCCGTTGGACCGACGGGTTTCGAGAAGTCTGTATTGACACGATCTTGGAAATGTCAATTTCAATACACAACTCCAAAATGGCGTCTCCAAACAATTCGGCGTTGTGTGTTCTCCGATGAAACTGATCGTTGCAATCCATTTCAGTTCGCATTTTCAGTATTTTATGAATGAGCATGCGTGTAATCGATGTATTCGTAGTGAAAACAGTTCACTTATCATTACGAAATGTTAATAATAAGGTATTATTCAGTCAACTGTGAATTTTTGGGATCTAATTCCCCACCCTAAAGCCAAATTATTTATCATCGGTGAAGATTCTGTTAAACTCTTAGGTATAGACATAGACTTTCAGTTGAATTTTAATAAACAAATAACAAAAAATGTGTAAAAAAGCAGCCAACCAAATAAATGTATTGTTAAGGTTAAGTAAATTACTTAACACAGAATGTAAACTTCTAATATACCAATCATTCAAATCATTCATCCAATCAAATGTCAACTATTGTCCTCTTGTTTCTGTAGTACAACAAATACAGAAAACATGGAAAAAATACAACACAGAATACTTAAAATAATTTTTAATGATTTCAACTCAAGTTATATGCATCTTTTAAACGAAGTAAACATGCCAACATTACACATAAATCGACTTAAGACAATGGCAATTGAAACGTTTTAATGTCTTTACAAATTAACACCTCCATGTCTACATGATCTTGTTACTATAAAAAATACTCATTAGTCATTTAGATATACTACTCAAATTTAAATTCCAAATGTTGAAACAACCATGTATGGAAAAAGGTCATTTCGCTTTGAGGCTGCGCAGGTCCGGGACAACTTACCAGACGATTTTAGGCAAGTTAAGAACTATAAGGAGTGTGTGAGGTTCGCAAGGACCTGCAGCGGCCCAAAGTGTAAATGTATCATGTGTACGTAATTATTTTTACAGATATCGCATTTAGATAAATATATACAGCATTTGTACAATTGTTCAGATTTTTTTTTATGTATTAGAGTTTTTAACTATGTAACTTTCTTTTTTAATATTTCTGTGCGACAGTATGTTTTTAATATTTCCTATTATCTTTTATTTAATAACTAAAATCTTGTACCTACATTTTTTTCCCCACTGTACTCTTATTTTTTGTTTCATGAATTTGTATGAAATGCATATTTGTGGCTCAGTGCTATTATATACATGACACTCGATCATCTTTTTGTGATTTTGTATTGCAACTGAATTTAATTATTTATTATTTGTTATATCAGTAAAATAAACAACTGTATAAATTTAATATATACTGTCTGTTAATGTTTATTGCTATAGTGCCTATGTTTTTTTTGTGATTTTGTTATTAATTCGGCAAGTCGGGAAATAGCTTTATTGCTAATGTTTTACTGTTTATATGTACAAGCCGACGTTAAAATCGGCTCATTTAAATCAGCGCCGCCCTTAGTTTTTAAATATATAAAAAAAATCAGCTCGTTTGGTGATATTTTACGAAAAATATGGTATGATAAATAGAAAAACAGGTTACTGCCTGGTCTTATGTAATATATCAGGTTCGGCACGAATAAAATAACGGCTCGGCAAGCCTCGCCGTTATATTTGTAAGCATCACCTGGTATATTACTCAAGACCAGGCAGTAACCTCTTATTCTCTATATAACGTTATTGGCAAAAACTGCAATGATCTAAATTATGAGCTTCGCTAGATCCACGTGTAATTTTGTCTTTTTTACAGGAAAGGCTTTTGAAGTCTTATATATGTTGGTATTTGTGTACACGTGTTATACCGTTCATCACCACAGGTACGGAAATGAATACTAGATTATCTGATTATCATGCATCTATAAATAGTTTCCCCCAGGGGCGGAGCGGCGGGCAATCCTAGGGGAATTTGACTAATTGTATTTTTGGGGATCTTATTCCCCACCCCAAAGCCAAGCATTTGGTCTAAATCCCCTCAATGGGGATGTCTAATTGGTGTATCAAATGGCCCTGGAGCCAATATTATCGGGATCTAAAATCCGAACAAAGTCCATTTCCCGGGACCCGGAATCATTCGGCGTGTCAAATTCCCGCCTGTCGGGAATTGCTTTCAGTCTTAAGTCCAGTATATGCCCGCCGCTTCCCCCCCCCCCCCCCCCCCCACCCACCCACTCCTGGGGAAAAATATTGATAGGTGCATCAGGTGCATGTTACGGAAATAGGGCGTTCATTTAATTTAGAAGCCATTCGCATTACACATGGCGTCGTGTAATTGCTGATACAAAGTGGATAATATACCAGAAATACGCAGTTATGTGCAATACAACTGAGTACCGAACATCTGCGCATCATTCCACTGGCCTCAATTTACCAGTCGGTAATATGGTTTTGCAGTTAAGTAGGAACATATTGATTATCCCGTCAATAGCTATGAACATATATGTATCCATATATGGAAAACTGTTGTTAATAAGCGGAAGTACAGTTGGATTAAAGATGCACAGCACTTCACAATAAAACTGCAAAATAAAGGTCATAGTTATATTTAGCAAACTGAGTGGAAAGAATAATTAATGTGTATAAAATCAAAATAATACTGATATTACAGTGCCCCTAAAGTGACATTATACACTTTTATTTCTAAACATATGGTGGCATAGAACTTCCATACGATAACCTCTTAAGGTTCGCGAAAACATTCGTGTTAACTACTTTGCGTTCGCGAACAGATTCGTGTTAATACTTATTTATTGTGATATTTATCTGGATATTAAGATAGCGTTTGCGAATATTATTCTGCAATATATATTATTATTATACTAAATGGCCTTAAACTGCCCAGAACTGACATTAGATACATTTTCTTGGGGTTGCGAGGTCTTCCGAATTATCTTACTAACACGAATAGTATCATGATAATTATCTTACAACGCGAATCTTAACTAGTTAATATTCGTGTTACCACTTAATTTGTGCGCGAGGTCTTCCTCGTTATCTTACTAACACGAATATTATCATGATAATTATCTGACAACGCAAATCTTAACTAGATAATTTTCGTGTTACCACTTTATTTATCGCGATGTCTTCATTATCTTACTAACACGAATATTATCATGATAATTATCTGATAACACGAATCTTAACTAGGCAATATTTGTTTACCACTTAATTTGTTCGTGAGGTCTTCCGCATTATCTTACTTAAACGAATAGTATACTGATAATTATCTGACAACGCGAATCTTAACTAGATAATACTTGTGTTACCACTTAATTTGTGCGTGAGGTCTTCTGCATTATCTTACTAACACGAATATTATTCTGATAATTATCTTACAACGCGAATCTTAACTAGATTACCACTTAATTCGGCGCGAGGTATTCCGCATTATCTTACTAACACGAATATTATCGTGATAATTATCTGACAACGCGAATCTTAACTAGTTGATATTCGTGTTATCACTTAATTTGAGCGCGAGGTTTTCCGCAGTAACTTACTAACACAAATATTATCATGATAATTATCTGACAACGCGAATCTTAACTAGATAACATTCGTGTTACCACTTAATTTGTGTGCAAGATCTTTCGAATTGTCTGAATAACGCGAATATTATCACAATAATTGTATTACAACGCAAATTTTAACACGTTCATATTCGCGATACTGCTTAATGTTCATGTATCGCAAATGTATTCGCAAACCTATTCGTGTTGCCAGTTATCTAAAACTAATATTATAATTATAATTATCTTACAACGCAAATTTCAACTAGTTAATATCTGTGATACCACATAAGTTTATATTAACCGAAATTCTGATGTCAGTTCTGGGCAGTTTCAGGCCTGTTTTTCATTATGTCGAAAAAAATCGCAAACGCTATTAAGATATAAAATAAATAACACGAAACTTAAGTGGTAACAGGAAAATTTTTGTTTGGTACGTAATAACGAAATGTATTTCGAGAAAAACGCAATATTATTTTGTAAAAACGAAATGTTTTTCGTAAAAACGTAATATTATTTCGTAAAAACGTAATACTATTTCGTACAAACGTAATATCATTTTGTTTAAACGTAAATTCGTAAAAACGTAATAGTATTTCGTAAAAACGTAATATTGTTTTGTAACAACGTAATATTAGTTCGATAAAACCGAACATTGTTTCGATTAAACGTAATGATAGTTCGTTAATACGCAATATATTTTGTAAAACGTAATACTATTTCGTGATTACGAATTGTATTCCGTTGAAAACGCAATAAACGCATAGAGCTACTCATATTTCGTAAACACGTACTATAACTTTCGTTATTACGAAGTAATATTACGGTTTTACGAAATACATTCGTAATTACGAAATAATATTACGTTTAAACTTAATATTATTACGTTTGAACTTAATAGTATTACGTTTAAACGAAATATTATTACGTTTATACGCAATAACATTTCGTTATTACGAAGTAGTAATACGTGTTTACGAAATACATTTCGTAATTACGAAATAAAAAAAACAAGCGTGTCCTTTCACTCAGGGGCACCGTATAATATAGTAAAAACAACCAGCATTAAACAAGCAACCGTTAAAAAGCGATCCTACTTTTAAACGTCTGTTTTATTTTGCATATACATAATTGTTTCCAATACCTCTATAAATACGTGTATTGTTCAGTTAAATCTTTCTCTAAATTTGACTTTATAAACTGTATCATAGTAGTTTAAACTGTATTATGTTATTATTACACATTCATTTTGTATTTATTATGTTGAAGGGTACTGAATCTTTAACGATACCTAATTATGTATGTTTTACGCGATATTTAAAACGTAGAATACAAATTGAAAAATAAATAAACCTTTGTAATGACCAAATGTTTGAGTTTCAACAAAAGCGGTGATATTTACTAGAGTTATAATAATATAATAAAACAATCAGTCAACTGGTAAATGTCTTGTAAATGTATTTTTTATCATTTTCTTTCCCACTATTTATATATCACAACGACCCACAAGAATCCCAAGCATCTGATATACGCATCAACAATTATAATATCATTACGAGTATAGTGCATTATATAAATATTGACTTGTTTGAGGGTGACAGTGCATATTGTCAACACGAGGCAACACTGTCGACCGAGGCTTTAGCCTCGGTCGACAGTGTTTGTCGAGGGCTGACGAGACGCACTGTCACCCTCAAGGAATGCAATATTTATTTTATTATACCGAACAATCCCGTATCATTTTGCGTACCGGGCGACATAGCGGTAGCGGGCGACATTGCCGGGCGACATATCAAATTGTTGCCCGCTGCAGTTTATATGCATTATATAGAAGAATAATCAAGTGAGGTATAATAAAATGTGTTGTGGCATGTATTTATGAATTCTTGTAACATTATAACACCTTTATATAGTATTGAATGAAAAAAAGAGTCTTTAACGACACGTACGAAGCCTTTCCCATTTGTGATGTAATCATAGTAGCAAAAGTTTAATATTGCTTCAAAACGTGACATAGTGATATTATTTTGTCATACTGCGATGCATTCAACTTAAGATCAAATTGTCACGTTATCAAGAAACAACAACGGTAATATTACACTGTTTGAAGTACTACGATTCACGTTATCAACAAATAACAACGGAAACACTACACTGTTTGAAGTACTACAATTATAGAACAGAGGGGATATTCGTCCGCATTTTGCGCTAAAAAGCTATTTCATATCTATCTCAGTTTTCGAATAGTCCATGAAAATCATAATTGATCAATCATACAACGAAGTATTTTAACTGAGGAATGCGCGCGCATCGATTATCACCCTTGGTAATATTTGCGTCGTTTGATGCAGTTAAAAGTGGAACAGATAACATTGCGTTTAGTTTGGCTTTCGAGCGCAAAGAAAGATACAATATCTGGTCTGAGCAAGAACATGTTTTATTTGAGTGTTTTGGAAATATCATCAAAACCTGCGGAATGTCAAATGACAAACTAATAACAAGCATGGCTAGTTCTTTTAAAATATACATGAAATGGGCATTTATTGCAGCATACTTCCAGCAAGATGCGCCTAAAATCACGTGGTGTCGCAAAGAACGATTTAAATAATGTGTATATTTTCAGTATCTCAATTTGACACCTAAACAAATGCCTTTGAAACAAATCTCGTTGTTTGTAATTTTGTAGAAGTCAGATTAAGCAAGGCCTGCATTCGTATAATTTATTGTTTGAATACTCGGCGCTGTACCGTGAGATTAATCCATGAAGTTATATGTTCAGTTAAACGTTTAATTTAGGAAGTCACCTACACACCTCTTGCACGCCTACTGGGTGATTAAAAGTTATGTCTAAAACTCGGCCTCTGTCATCGCTTGGAGAAACAGAAGTCCGGCGTCACCTCGCCGAATATGTACTTGTAATTCAGATTATCGCCATATCCGGCGCGCTTCTGCTCTAGAATTTTTCGCACATATTCGAGGTCCTTCTTGTCGTAGTGTATCCGGTTCCGGGTCCACACCTTGCACTGCGAGTCGACCTTGACCCCGTCGCTATGGCGACAGCATGTGGCGCAGCGCTGGCCGTCGTAGAGTTCGTCCCCCCAGAGCTGCACGCACGTGGCGCACTCGTACAGGCAGTACTTGTAGCCGACGGACGCTCCCTGACACGTGACCACGAGGAACGCGACCAGGCACACCGGGCCTAGTGACCAGTGCATTCCTGTAGAGAAGGAAACAAGAACATTGTGAAAAATGTAAGTGCATTATCGAAATGAAATAACTCCAAGCTGGCCATTTCCAAGAGAATAAAAAGCAACTGACCGTAGGACGATTTAAGAAATAATTTTCGATTTATCGTTGATTATAGGCAAATAAACAACGATTTGGAGTTCTGATGCATAGGAATTAAACCACGAGGCAATAGTGGTTTAATAGTCACGCATCAGAACGACACATAGCTGTTTATTGGCCGATAAACAACGATAATGCGAAAATAGTTCGATTCTAACATGATTTAACAAATATTTTTTCAATTGTAATGAGAACTACATATTACAATACTCCGCTCAGAATCGGGACTACTTTTTGCGTTGTTTATTGGGTAGTTTAACGGCGATAATTTTGTTATTTGTCTATAGAAAAATTAGCGAGTGTCATATTACAATATTCGATTGACAATGGGTTAAGCCATTCAGAAAGCCAGGGCTTGATTGTTTGACAGAGATGTCTTGTAACAAAATCGTATACAGTAACTGTCAACGGTGTTTGTCGGTGTTCGGACTAAGCAGGCGTGGTAATGAATCCCAAAGCGTATCGTCATTTGCATTGTAAGCTAAAATTTCTGACATATCAAACAGTTATTGAAATATAATGTGTGCATTCTTCTATAAATTATATTAAGAGTTTTTTTTAATGCAGACAACATTAACCACTAGGAAAGCGACCAGGCACGCTGAGCCTAGTAACCTGTGCCTTTCTGAACAGCAGAAAGTATTAACAATTTTAAGATTTGAACGTTCCCAATAAACCGTGCATTCCTGAAGAAAACGGAATAACAGTTCTATACTATCGAAACAAAACTAACTTAAAGCTGGTCATTCCTATGCGAATAATAGGCAATGCCAATGTAAGCTGAAGTTTCGGACAAATCGAACATAAATTAAATTCTAACATGATACTCGCTATTTTTTTCGGTAGACAAAGAACAAATTATCGTTGTTAAACTACTCAATAAACAACGCAAATAAAAGTCCTGATTCTGAGCTGAGCATAGTAAAAAGTAGTTCCACTTACAATTGCAAAAATATATGTCAAATCATGTCAGAATCGAAATAGTTTTTGCATTACCGTTGTTTATCGGCCAATAAACAACTCTTGTCGTTCTGATGCGTGGCTATTTAAACAACTCGGGCTAACGCCCTCGTGGTTTAATTCCTACTCATCAGAACTCCAAATCGTTGTTTATTGGCCGATAAACAACTATAAATGGAAAATTATTTCATAAATATAAAGCTGTTTATTTCTGGTATAATGATTTGTTATAACAGACAAAATCTACCACGTGGAACGCGAATAGACATACTGATACCAGTATAAAAGTGAACATTTCAAGTAACCATTCCCAACAAAGTCACCATACAATTGGGAAATAAGATATTATTATAGGCCTACATTTATTACATTTAAGAAATCTAACGAAACCAACAAATTTTCTTTTTATTTTGTGCTTAAAAATGTGTTATTTTTGTATTCGCCGACTTGCTTGTGAAAAAGTAATCCCATTATCAAAGTGGTAATTTTCACTGTTTTAAAACAGTGATTTACAATTTTACTTCACTGATATTTCCATATTAACCATGGGAAGCATAGAATAAATTTTTAGCAATTAATAAAAGCTATATTTTATGACAGATAAAACTTAAAATAATGGGTATTTTTTACAGTATTAAAAGTTAGATTTTTCTGAGTGACACAAGTGTATTATTTGACAGAAATTAAAATTTACATCGTTATGTTCAGGAATAATGAAAATAATCATATTAACATTACCGTTTATTTCGGACTGAATACAATTTATAAAAATTTAACCGTGTGTTTCGTTAATTATAACATATATTAATATACAGTTTTTCGTTACTGAATTAAATGCAATTTTACATTAAAATTTATTTAAAGTGTTTTAGTGAATAAAAATTCAAAACTAAAATGTTCAGTGTTCACAAAATATAAATATTTGACACTATATGAACGAATAAAGCAAGTTAAAACCAAAGCATCTGTTTCCATGAAATAATAAAAAGGGCATAATGAAATTGTTAATAATATTCACACAGTTAATATTTAAGATTTGAAAAATTATACTGTGAATACGATTCAGAACTGTCACGGTTTTGTCGTAATACAAATGATTATAATTATGTTCATACGGAAAATTTGAAAAGATATTGCAACTTTAATCGTACACAAACAATACTTTAATGTAAATGTCATGATTTCTTATCATTTTACAGAATGTTCCAAGCAGCTTTAATATGCGATATTACCAATACGTAAAAACATAATTGGACTAACTGACTTACGGGCAGATAGTCAGACCAAAAATAAATAAATAAATAAATAAGAATATAAATAAATAATAAAATACACCTACCCGACGTTTCTGCGAATTGTTCGTTCAATCTATAGCATCAATAATCCTGTAGCTATTGTAAACATAGTTGTTCACTGACACCTACACATCATATTCAATATGAATGGCGAGTACAAAACAAATTGTGTACCACACTCAATAATTATAATATATAAGCGGATACGTTCTCTGTTCTCAACTGGAAAGAAATACCATCGCCCTCTGCAAGACTGCAACAAATACTAGGCGACAGTCATGTGACAGAACTGAGCCGTTAGCAGAGTTTGGAATGGACGTGGCGCAATACGGCAGATCAGTGCTGTCACGTCAGTAATACCGTCGTCCGGGGGAGGGGTGGTGTTACGTGGAAACTGACGGAAGCGGAACGCTCCTAGAAATATTAAGATTATTGGATTGTATCGCCGTGTGAGATAAAAGGTCGCAACAACAAGTAGACAATTGGGCACGTTAATAGTGTTGTGAAATTATCTTTCATAAAATTCAATTAAGGAATTCCGGTACAAAGCTCTTGTTATTGAGTTACAACGCTGGAGAAATGGGTAGACAGGCAAAATGAGATTCCAGTTGTATGAACGTCTCTGTTACTTGCACGGGTTAGTTACTTTTTAAGCAAGAATGTACGTAGGTATTTTTATTGTAAATAAATAAACGATCAAAAAAACGTTTGAAGGAACGACGGCCGGTCCATAACTTTGTAAATTAGGGCTTTTCCACACAACTTGGTATAGTTTGTTATTCTCGCTCACATTTGTTTTGTGCCAATAACCCAAATCTCTCTGTTCACAGACATAGTGTGACAGCTGCGCACGTGTTCAATAATTTGGTTATTCACGCAAAGAACAAGATGTGAAGTCCACTCTGTACAATTGGTGGTATCCACCGTGAACAAAATGTGACGTCTACTATGAACATCGTATCCATCGAGAAAACGATGTTAAGTCCACACTATACCAAGGATGGTATCATCGAGAACACGATGTGAAGTTCCTTCTGTACAAAGGGTGGTATCCACCGAGAACGCGATGTAAAGTCCACTATGAACAAAGGGTGGTGTCCACCCTGAACACGATGCGAAGTCCACTATGAACAAGATGTGAAGTCCACTATGAACAAAGGATGGTGTCCACCGTGAACACGTTGTGAAGTCCACTATGAACAAAGGGTGCTGTCCACCGTGAACACGATGTGAAGTCCACTATGAACAAAGGGTGGTGTCCACCGTGAGCACGATGTGAAGTCCACTATGAACAAAGGGTGGTGTCCACCGTGAGCACGATGTGAAGTCCACTATGAACAAAGGGTGGTGTCCACCGTGAGCACGATGTGAAGTTCACTATGAACAAAGGGTGGTGTCCACCGTGAACACGATGCGAAGTCCACTATGAACAAGATGTGAAGTCCACTATGAACAAAGGGTGCTGTCCACCGTGAACATGTTGTGAAGTCCACTATGAACAAAGGGTGGTGCACACCGTGAACACGATGTGAAGTCCACTATGAACAAAGGGTGCTGTCCACCGTGAACACGATGCGAAGTCCACTATGAACAAGATGTGAAGTCCACTATGAACAAAGGATGGTGTCCACCGTGAACACGTTGTGAAGTCCACTATGAACAAAGGGTGCTGTCCACCGTGAACACGATGTGAAGTCCACTATGAACAAAGGGTGGTGTCCACCGTGAGCACGATGTGAAGTCCACTATGAACAAAGGGTGGTGTCCACCGTGAGCACGATGTGAAGTCCACTATGAACAAAGGGTGGTGTCCACCGTGAGCACGATGTGAAGTTCACTATGAACAAAGGGTGGTGTCCACCGTGAACACGATGCGAAGTCCACTATGAACAAGATGTGAAGTCCACTATGAACAAAGGGTGCTGTCCACCGTGAACACGTTGTGAAGTCCACTATGAACAAAGGGTGGTGCACACCGTGAACACGATGTGAAGTCCACTATGAACAAAGGGTGCTGTCCACCGTGAACACGATGCGAAGTCCACTATGAACAAGATGTGAAGTCCACTATGAACAAAGGGTGCTGTCCACCGTGAACACGATGTGAAGTCCACTATGAACAAAGGGTGGTGCACACCGTGAACACGATGTGAAGTCCACTATGAACAAAGGGTGGTGTCCACCGTGAGCACGATGTGAAGTCCACTATGAACAAAGGGTGGTGTCCACCGTGAGCACGATGTGAAGTCCACTATGAACAAAGGGTGGTGTCCACCGTGAGCACGATGTGAAGTCCACTATGAACAAAGGGTGGTGTCCACCGTGAACACGATGTGAAGTACACTCTATACGAAGTGTGGTATCCTCCGAGAACAAACTGATCAATATGTGGTCTACTCTGAACAAAGTGTGGTGTCCACCATCACATTCAATGGTGGTGTAACACTTCCACTTCAGCGGAAAATCTAGTCTTATGACACTCTTTTATGAACTCACTGCTAGAAGGCGTACTATTGTAACGAGGGCTGAATGCTATCGACGAGCACACCGACGCCGTTGGACAACAATGACGGTACACGTGGCCGTTCGTCGTTTTAGTGGCTAGTTGCACCAACAAGCAGCAGTAATGTAAATTAACCGTTAAATTCACTTTTATTCGACCCCAAAAATGCAATGTTATTGTGCTTTTAATCACACATTTAAACAACAGTTTGTTTATGTCTTTCTGAGCTGAAGTGATGAGCGAACGTGTCCATGTGCTTGAAATAGGAACAATATGACACTTCTTTAACAACGTTTATGTGGGCAAATCAAACATGAAGACATAACAGTTACAGTTGGAATATCATATTAAATCAACAAATAATCAAAAGGAAATATGCACATTCAATAATGACGTATATTACAATAACACAAACAAAATCATTCAAATTTTGCACATTTTGTTATAAAATATGTTCAGAAGCTAAGCATGAAATTAACAATTCCTTTATACAAATTCATAGAGCACAGTCCGCACAGGCTAATCCAGGACGGCACTTTCCGCCTACAGTGGATTTATGTTTAGAAGAGACTTCCTTGAAACAGAAAATACCGTAAAAGCGGAAAGTGCTGACCCGGTTTAGCCTGTGCAGACTGCACAGGCTAATCCGGGACGGCACTTTACTCACATGCATTAAGTCCGGTTTCCAAAGACGCGCCTAAAATTTATTATTATGCTTCTATTTTTGTGACCAAGATGCACAACAGTGTAACAATGCAGTTATCATAAAATGCAAACACAAATATGGGAACATTAGATATTAATCCACTAATTGTTAAGGGCTAAAATACAGGGGCCCGTATGCCCCAACCTATTCTTAGACTTAAGAATAAAGAATAGACTTAGAGTTAAGAAATAATACCTGTGCGTTTGCAAACATGTCATGTATCATTGTTCTTAGGCGTAAAAAAAAAATATGTTTGTTTCAGGTAACCCGACCTACCCTAAAAAAATGCCCCAACCCTAAAACATTTTATTGGGTTTGTCAGATTGATTTTTGTTTTATTTACCTTTTTCAATAATTAAATGTGTTTTGGATAAATAAGTGTTTTGTTTTGATAGTATCCACTTATAAACAATGTTTAAGGATATTACTGATATGTTTTAAATATTTATTCAGTTTTAGAATATTCAAGTTGACCATTTACAAAAAAAAAATATATAAAAAATCCCCACCTACCTACCCTAATTTTTTTGGGCATTTTACATGAAACAATCATATATTTTTTTTAACACCTTATAATGTCATTAATAATACATTTTAAACAAAGAATGCTAAAATTAATAAACCAAGTAAAATTCATATTAACAGACTAACATATTAAGTACAGAACAGTATCAAGAATATTCTTTATTCTTAAGTCTTAAAGCCGCTCAATAGGTGACAATAGCAAAATTTAGACTCTACAATAAAAACGATTATCTTCTTGTCTGCCTTAGCGTGTAGTTATGTAAGTTTATAACCTACGTCAGGAATATTTAATTTGCGGGATATTGTTTATTGGAAAAACACTGTCCTCCAAGTAAAAGTTTTTACGATCACTAGCTTTATTTACTGCTGAATTTCGTGGCGATGTGGATTAAATCAGACTAGTCACCGTAAGATTTCGACGAGCTGCATGGTATTCTACACAAAACACGAGGAACTCTGCTAGTTTCGTAGTGCTGAAAATGTAAACACCAAACTTAACTTCAAACTGTTCAAATTCAATGTATTTTATGAAGTTTTTAGCTTATAATGCGTTATTTTGTATGTTTGTTATCTCAACATTTAACTTTTAATGTGTATTTTAACGCGAATCACCTTGTTAGTGCCTTTAAGTCTAAGAATGGTTTGGTGAAAACAGGCTAAGATCTAAAATAAATAGCTATATCTGAATGTTTAGCTATAATTGCGGATGTTAGCCAACAAAAATGAAGTGAATTCATCTTAAAGTTGGCACTACATAACCAAATGAAGTAACAACTAAATAAACACTTAGTAAATTAAAGATTACTCAAATGCCCCCGAAAAAAAGCAAACTTTCAAAGAAGACCAACATAATGGCTGAATACCAATCCTACAATCCTAATGGCAGTTGATATGAAGTGTTCATGATGCCCTTCCAACTCAGATGCATTATGTATGTGGCGTGTTGTTGGAAAACTGGGCTTAATGCATGTGCGTATAGTTGTCGTCCCCGATCAGCCTATGCAGTTTGCACAGGCTAATCCGGGACGACACTTTCCGACTACAGTGGATCTATGTTTAGAAGAGACTTCAATGAAACAGAAAATACCATAAAAGCGGAAAGTGCCATTTTTGGATAAGCCAGTGCAGACTGCACAGGCTGATCAGGACAACACTTTACGCACATGCAATGAGCCCTGTTTTCCTACGACACGCCTCGTATGTACCTCACAGACACACACAGCAATGGACTTAATAGTATGACTGCACAAGTATTCTCATAATAATAGTACACACATTACAAAACATGATAAGGCGTACAAAAAAATATGTTTGTTTCAGGTAACCCTACCTACCCTAAAAAAATGCCCCCACCCTAGAACATTTTATTGGGTTTGTCAGATATATTTTTTGTTTTATTTACCTTTTTCAATAATTACATGTGTTTTTGGATAAATAAGTGTTTTGTTTTGATAGCATCCAGTTATAAACAATGTTTAAGGATATTACTGATATGTTTTGAATATTTATTCTGTTTAAGTTAAACGTCACCAAATTATAAAAAAAAAAAAATTCCCGACCTAACTACCCTAATTTCTTTGGGCATGTAACCTGAAACAAGCATAATTTGTTGTTTACGCCTAAATACATTTTCATGACATTTTCTGAAGAAATTTGAGTTTTTTTTTAAACACTGGAATACCTGAAACTAATATTATCCTTCACACAATGAGAACTGGTTATGGTATTCGGGAAAATAGTCAGTAAATCATTTAGGGTTTCAACAACATAACTTGAGCGGTTCTAAAGGAAATCTTAAGTTGAACATTTCAGATATATGTGAACTACATAAGAGTGTTTTCATTGGCAGATGCTCATTACAACATAGAACTGAAAAGCCTGAATTCTCCATGAAGATATTCTTAATTTTAAAGTCACTATATAACAAGAGATGTTTGTAAAACATGTATGCCCCCCCGACTTGCAAACAAGTCGTGAATATGTGCAATTGTTAAGAATTTTTTTTAATATTGTATGTGCAAATTAACACATGGGGAGGAAATTAAAGTTGATGCTTTAGAAAGTAAATATAAAGCTGAAAGAAAGATAGAGTATAATTATGGATTTATTTTTACAGTCTATTATTAATAAGGATACCTGTTTTCTGTTTGATTTAAACATCAAATAGGCAAAAACATCGAGCCAAAAACGTTTTCTATTTTTAGTAGCGGTGACCTTGACCCCACCCTACCCATATGCAATCCCAAGAGAGGTCTCAATATAAGATATCTATGTATGAAGTTTCATTAAAATATCTTGATGAGTTCTCAAGTTATTAAGCGGAAACCATTTTCTATTTTTAGTAACTGTCACCTTGACCGTGACCACATCCACCCCATATGCAATCCCAAGTGAGGTCTCGATATATGGTATCTACGTATGAAGTTTCATTAAAATATCTTTATGGATTCTAAAGTTATTGAGCGGAAACAGTTTTTCTATTTTTAGTAATGGTGACCTTGAACCCACCCACCCCATATGCAATCCCAAACGAGGTCTCGATATAAGGTATATATGTATGAAGTTTCATTAAAATATTTCGATGCCTTCTCAAGTTATTGAGCGAAAACCGTTTTTCTATTTTTAGTAATGGTGACCTTGAGCTTTGACCTGTTTACCTCAAAATCTATAGGCGTCTTCCATTCATCCCAAGTAACCAGCATACCAAAATAAATGATCATAGGTCAAAGCGTTCTCTAGATATCGTGCGGAAACGAAATGGTCTACGGACAGACCGACCATCCGACCAACTGACCTACCTACTGACCGACCGACGGACGGACAGGTGCAAAGCAATATACCCCCACTTCTTTGAAGGGAGGCATAATAATTGGTAAGAAAAATGATGATTATCTTATTGTTTCATGCTACTGGTGACATAGCAAAAATAACTGAAAAGGCTACATAGTTTTACAAAAATAGTGCTACATGCACCCTCAAACGTTATTCAAATACAGACTTTCTTGTCCTACAAGATAACACCAGCGGTGATTCAACAAGATCTTAAACGTTAACCATCATATAATCATGAGACTTGGTAAAATAGAGATCCATCAAAATACCGGTATTGACCACATGTCTCTTACATGTATATATAGTCTTAACAAGTGCTGGCAGTTTATTCATTATAACAAGAACATATATTTAAATAATTATAGAACATATGCTAAATTATACTGTTTCAACAATTGAAACAATTTCAAGGTAAAAAAAACAACTCAATTTTGTATAAGCACTCTCAACAATATGAATAACAAATGGCCATGGGTCGCTCACCTGAGTTTCATCAGTTGAACAATATTCCATGTGTTAGATTTTTATACGGATATGGATATACTGATACGGACTGATGGATCTGATGCCTTAATCATCATGGTTTGAAAAACTTAAGTGACAACAGACATTCAAAATTTTTCAGTACATATTCAAATTGAAGCTTTTTCTTCAATTTGACCTAGTGACCTAGTTTTTGACCCCACATGATGCAGATTCGAACTCGGCCGAGATACCATTGGGACAAATGTTCTGACCAAGTTTCATGACGATTGGGCAAATAATGTAACCTCTAGAGTGTTAACAACCTTTTTCTTCAATTTGACCTAGTGACCTAGTTTTTGACCCCAAATGACCCAGATTCAAACTCTGCCGAGATACCATTAAGACAAATGTTCTGACCAAGTTTCATGAAGATTGGGCAAAAAATGTGACTTCTAGAGTGTTAACAAGCTTTTTCTTCAATTTGACCTAGTTTTTGACCCCACATGATCCAGACTAGAAGTCGGCCGAGATATCATAGGGAAAATTGTTCTGACCAAGTTTCATGAAAATTGGGCAAAAAATCTGACTTCTAGAGTGATAACAAGCTTTTTCTTCAATTTGACCTAGTGACCTAGTTTTTGACCCCACATGACCCAGACCGGAAGTTGGCCGAGATATCATTGGGAAAAATGTTCTGACCAAGTTTCATGAAGATTGGGCAAAAAATGTGACTTCTAGAGTGTTCACAAGATTTTCTATAGCCATATAAGGAAAACTGCCCCGCCACCTGGCGGCCATGTTTTTCAATGGAGGGGAACCATTTTTCGAACTCGGCTGAGATATCATAAGAACAAAGGTTCTGAGCAAGTTTTATGTTGATTGGGCACAAATTGTGGCATCTAGAGTGTTCACAAGCTAATTCTATAGCCATATAAGAAAAACTGCCCCGCCCCCTTGCGGCCATGTTTCTCAACGGATCAGAACCATTTTCGAACTCGGCAAAGATATAATTAGAACAAATGTTCTGAGCAAGATTCATGTTGATTCGGCAAAAAAATGTGACTTCTAGAGTGTTCAAAGGCTTTTTCTTCAATTTGACCTAGTGACCTAGTTTTTGACCCCACAAGACCCAGTTTCTAATTCGAATGAGATATCATTGGGACAAATGTTCTGACCAAGTTTCATGAAGATTGGCCAATAAATGTAGTCTCTAGAGTATTCACAAGGTAAATGCTGACGACGAATGACGGACAAACGGTGATCACAAAAGCTCACCATAAGCACGTTGTGCTCAGGTGAGCTAACAAAAGAAATGAAGTAAATTTTTAACATCACCCTGATGTGAATCTATAGAACAGTACAGAATGAGCAGCATAATTATTAACAAGAGCTGTTTGTAAAACAGTTATGCCCCCTCTAGGTTAAAATAACTAAAACGGCTAATTTTAGATAATAAAGGGCCATAAACTCCACAGTTACTGGGACGATTTGGTTGATTATCAAACTTAACAGAGAAAATACGCCCACAAAGATTTTCACTAAGATTGGCTATGATCTACTGTTAGACTCAGAGAACGGAAATGGCTAAAAAGGCCTTTTTTTAAATATAATTCAAGGGCCCTATTTTAGATAATTCAAGGGCCATAAATCCACAATTCCTGGGGCGATTTGGCTGATTATTGAACGTGGCCAAAATATTATGCCAACAGACATGTTCATGAAGTTTGGTGAAGATTGGATGAACATTGTTGGAAGAGCGGAAACCGCTAAAAAGGCAAATTTCAGATAATTCAAGGTCAATAACTCCACAAAGCCTGGGCTGATTTGACTGGTTATCAAACTTGGCCAAGATATTATTAAAACAAACATTTTCATGAAGTTTTGCCAAGATCAGACGAAAACTGTTGGACTTAGAGAGCGGAAACCGCTAAAAAGGCCAATTTCAGATTAATCAAGGGTAACAACTCCACAATTCCTGGGGCAATTTGGATGATTATTGAACTTGACCTAGATATCATTATTACAAACATTTTCATGAAGTTTGGATGAAACCTGTTGGACTAAGAGAGCGGAAACGGCTAATAAGGTTAATTTTATCAAATTCAAGGGCCATAACTCCACAATTCTTGGGGCGCTTTGGCTGACTATCAAACTTGACCTAGATATTATTATTACAAACATTTTCATGAAGTGAAGATTGGATGAAAACTGTTGGACTTCAAGGTGGATACTGCTAATTTTAGATAATTCGAGGGCCATAACTCCACAATTCCCAGGGCGATTTGGCTGATAATCTAACTTGACCTAGATATTATACCCAGAAACATTTTCATTAAGTTTGGTGAAAATCAAAGGAAAACTGTTGAACTTAGAGAGAGGATACGAAAGTGGTCTACCGACCGACCGACAGACATTAGCAAACCAATATACCCCGCCATCTTCAATGGGGGGCATAATTAACATTGACTCAAACTATTTTGCTCGATGACCATGAAACTTTCAAGTCACGATTGCTATGAGTTTTGTTCATGGAACAAAGAAACATATAATCATTATTTACACGAATTTCAGCTTGAACCATATCTTCATGACTAGCAGTGAGTATCAGAAATGAGTAACAGGACTGAGGTACTTGAGAAGCATATCGCCCTTCATTTCCATCACTTCTCTTAGTTATTTTGAAGGAATTGTATAAGTCACTGATTGCTAGACCTATGAACAAAATGTCAAATATCCCTGCTACAATATCACTAGTATTAAGGGTAAACAAGAGGGCCATAAGGCCCTATGTCGCTCACCTGAGGTGCTAAGGAACAACTGTGCTAGTTGCATGAAGATTCGGCTAAAAATGTGGCCTCTAGAGTGTTCACAAGCTTTTTATTTTCAATTTGGCCTGGTTACCTAGTTTTTCACCCCATGTGACCTGGTTTCGAATGTGTCCCAGATATCATTTGGGCAAATTTTCTGAGCAAGTTTCATGATGATTGAGCTATAAATGTGGCATCTTGAGTATTCACAAGAACTAACCCGAGATATCATTGAAACAAACTTGTTTCGAGAATATTGTGCAAAAAATGTGACTTCTAGAGTGTTCACAAGCTTTTTCTTCAATTTGCCCTCAGTGACCTAGTTTTGTACCCCACATGACCCAGTTTTAAACTCATCTGAGATATCATTGGGACGAATGTTCAGAGCAAATTTCTTGATGATTGGGCTATAAATCTGGCCTCTCGAGTGTTTACAAGCTTTTTTTCAATTTAGCCTGGTGACCTAGTTCTGGACTCCACGTGACCCAGTTTCAACTCGTCCAAGATATTATTGAAACAAATGTTCTGAGCGAGTTTCAAGAAGATTGTGCAAAAAATATGACTTCAAGAGTGTTCACAAGCTTTTTCTTCAATATGACCTAGTGACCTAGTTTTTTACCCCATATGACCCAGTTTCTAACTCGTCCGAGATATCATTAGAACAAATGCTTCTAGAGCGTTCAAAAGCTTTTTAAAGTTTTCAATATAGCCAGATAAGGAAAACTGCCTCGCCCCCTGGCGGCCATGTTTTTCAATAGAGCGGAACCATTTTCGCACTCGGCTGAGATATCATAAGAACAAATGTTCTGAGCAAGTTTCATGTTGATTGGGCAAAAAATGTGACTTCTAGAGTGTTTACAAGCTTTTTCAATAGCTATATAAGAAAAGCTGCCCTGCCCCCTGGCAACCATGTTTTTCAACGGCAGGGAACCATTTTAAAACTCGACCAAGATATCATAAAAACAAATGTTCTGAGCAAGTTTCATGTTGATTGGTTAAAAAATGTGACTCTGGAGTGTTCACAAGCCTTTTCTATAGCCATATAAGGAAAACTGACTGCCCCCTGGCGGCCATGTTTTTCAATGGAACAGAACCATTTTCGAACTTTTTTTTTACCTAGAGACCTAGCTTTTGACCCCACATGACCCAGTTTCGAACTGGTCCGAGATATCATTGGGACAAATGTTCTGAGCAAGTTTCATGAAGATTGGGCAACAAATGTAGCCTCTAGAGCGTTCACAAGGTAAATGTTGACAACGAACCATTCACGACGGACAAAAGGCGATCACAAAAGCTCACCATGAGCACGTTAAGCTCAGGTGAGCTAAAAAGTACGCTAGAGCCGACCCCACATGACCCAGTATCGAACTGGTCCGAGATATCATTGGGACAAATGTTCTGAGCAAGTTTCATGAAGATTGGGCAACAAATGTAGCCTCAAGAATGTTTACAAGGTAAATGTTGACAGCGAACCATTCACGATGGACAAGGCGATCACAAAAGCTCACCATGAGCACGTTGTGCTCCGGTGAGCTAAAAAGTACACGAGAGCCAACCAAAAAATACCTTTGCAAAACACATTAAAATAACAACCTTAATATTCATAACATGCAAAAGTTTGCCTTTTGGCCTCCTTTCACATTTTCCTTTACAGAGATAAATACATAGAAAGTTTCACAAAATACATAGAAGGTTATTCGTCATACAACTGAATAACCAAAATCAGTAAAACAGTGTTTTTTTCCATATTAGAATATTGTCTACACAATTTGCCAGTCTATCTCTGTTACTCACAGTTGTGAACACAGTCTACAGGAATTGCCAGTCTATTGCTGTATCTCACAACTGTGAACACAGTCTAGAGGTGTTGCCAGTCTATCTCTGCATCTCACAACTGTGAACACAGTCTACATGTGTTGCCAGTCTATCTCTGTTTCTCATAATTGTGAACAGAGTCTAAAGGACAGAGTTGCGAGTCTATCTCTGCATCTCACAATTGTGAACACAGTCTACAGGTGTTGCCAGTCTATCGCTGTATCTCACAATTGTGAACACAGTCTAGAGGTGTTGCCAGTCTATCACTGCATCTCACAATTGTGAACACAGTCTACAGGTGTTGCCAGTCTATAGTAAGGAGTGTTGCATTGGACTCGAGACTGTGGGCAATTGTCTCTGGAATGGCGTGGGACATCCACAGTTTTTGCAGGTACGCATAACTGTCTTTGCACAGATGCAGAGGGTTACCCCGCCTGAAGCAGAAACATCAAGTCCAAGTTACAAAATACCACGGCCCATATCCATAAAGATCCTTAATAAAAACATAAGTAAATTTCTTAAAATCATAAAATTACTCAGACTCTGCAGCTGGTTTGGTTAAATTATAATTGGTTTAAAATGATTTTATTCTGGTAAAGAACAAACACATGCTTTTACTTTTATCGTATTTCAAATATGAACTATTGATTTTGACCCAAAAAAAACCCACTTAATTTTCATAAGTATAACTTAAGGTTGGATTTTTCCTTATGAGCTTTAAGGCCCCAGTATCTGTGAGCAATAAAACATTCTAACAAGACACTTGCATAATTTTTTATAGACAAAAAACAAAATTATCGTTGTTCAACTTCAACGATGCCAATAACTGTTACGACACTGTCAAAAAACAACATATATTTAAACCTATTGGAGTAATTACTACTATTTGAAAGGAAGAGCGCATATATATCAAATACTATGCTCGTAAAATGTTCCAGAAGTTTCTATCATCACCAGTCTCATTACAGTCACAGTGTTATGCCTTCAAGGGTGCTTAAGCTGTGTTTTGAGCCATTTTTTTTACTTAAGTCTATGAAACTTAATTTTCAAAGAGGGTATATAACAGGTTCACTCAAAGATATAGCTAGCCTGACACATGTGAACTCTATTAAAATTAATTAAGCGCTCGAATTGTTCTAATATTTAAAATTGGTTAAGTCTGTGCACGTGATTCACAAATTTAATGATACCATAACAGTATTTTCTGTGGGATACTTTCTCATCGATTTAACTCGAGTCGAGTACGGAAACTAATAACATCATAACGTTTTTTTTTATAATATTCATGCATAAAGTTCAGTGTCAGGTTAATGCGAACTATGCGTATTGTGACATGGATCAACATCCAAAGCAAGACTTTAATAAAACTTCTCTCTTTAAGTAACCTCATGTTAAATGCACCTACCTGAGACCTTGGTCAGTTTCCCCGTAGTCATCAATATACGGAGGCGGGACGAAGCAGCCCTTGGTGCGGCCGGCCAGCAGCAGGATTTGACACTCCCTCACCCTGCAATCAAGAATGACCAGTACAATTATAAATGAACTTCACAACATATACAATTATTATTAGTAAACAGAGGAGAGTACAAGGAAAAGATCCAGAGCAAACTTGCAGGGGAACTCTTTTTTGTTCCCTCACCCACCCACCCTGCTGCCCCTCTGGGTTGGTCAACCCAAAAATGTTGAATATGATCTAACTTGCAATATACCTTTGCATACATTGTATATTCAATGAAAAAATGGATATACGAGGGGCATCGTGGGAAAACCGGTCTTAAGTCTGCAAGGGCTTGTCTGGGACAACACTTTCCGCTTTTATGGTATTTTCTGTTTCAAGGAAGTCTCTTCTAAACATAAATCCACTGTAAGCGGAAAGTGCCGTCCCAGAGTAGTCTGTGCGGACTGCTCAGACTAATCCGGGACAACACTTTACGCACATGCATGAAGCCCAGTTTTCCCATGACACGCCTCATACTATGTTTTTAAACATTAAAAACGCAAAAGCTTTAAACTTGGGTATTACTCATTTATTAGAAGTGGTCCAGCTTCCCTACTGCTCTTTTTGAGTAGCACCCTGTATCTGTTTTTATCCTAGATCTTTCCCTAGAGAACTCTAATCTTTCACACTTACCATACCACATTTCATGTACAATATTTGTTCACCCTAATCATGCCACATTTAAACCCTTTTAACCAAAACCTTTCTAATCCGAAAACATCTTCAAACCAGACAAATTGCCTGGTTTCAATGTCTTTTAACTATAAACATGACACATGTAAAACTAAAACACATCCAGTCCGGATAGTGGACAAGATTTTGACCTAATATCTGTATTGGTAGACAAATACAACAAAGCTATTCATTAATATACATGTATGTATTGAATCTGCCAGAATGTTAAACAAATGTATTTTAAGCCCCTTTTGCACCGACCTCAAGAATATCCCAGCCCCTGCCCCACACTTGTAAGCGTGCTCAGTGGCAGCCCCGACGGTGACCCCTTCAAACTCTGTCTGGCAGCAGTAGCTCTGGGAACACAGCATCTGGCCACACACCAGGCACATTGTGGGCGCCCGGCTGTCATCCCCATCAGACTTTGGACACCTGCAAACAAGAACAGGCGAGATCGTTTATAAGTGAGCTGGGGTTGCATTCCTAAAACATCTTATCCTTAGCCTTAAAATCGTCATTTTTCTTAAGCAATTTATTCCATGTGTGCATGAAATTCTGCTTAGTGGTCACATATTATTTACTTAATTGTTAACTGTAATTAAATTTATTTGTAGATAAAAAAAAAATTACCTTACAAAAATAGGAACTTAAGTGAAAATATGTTAAGGTTGACTAAGATGTTTCTGGAATATGGGCCCAGATACAAAACTAATCACTTCTTAAAATGACATTTTAAAGGTGAATCTGACATACATGTATGCCTATTATAACATAGACATTACTTGATTTTTTTTTCATTAAAACATATATGAATATTTTTACTTTGCTGAAATACACTTATGTCAAGGTGGATTCTATGGCGCACACTTATGTAAGAGTGGAGTATTTGCTGACACACTGTCACATTTTAATGTAAAAGTCAAGACATGGCCGAGTTAAACACATGTGAAGGTGGACATTGTGTTGATGTGACATGGTTAACTTGGTATGACACACTTATGAAGGTTTATACTTAAGTGAAACTTATGTTAATGTACCCTAATGTTAAAGTGCAGACTTTGTTAATGGATACTTGTGTGAAAGTTTTAACTTTGTTAAGTACTCTGATGCCAAGGTTGAAGCTTTGTTAATTTACTCTGACATGAAAGTGGATATTTATTAATGTACACTGATGTGAAAGTGGATACTTTGTTAAGGACAGAACACTGGTTGACCTGGTGGATATACACTTACGTGAAGGTAGACACTTTATTGATGAGTTCACTGTAGTCGTCTGGCAGCTCTATGAGTTTTTTGATGCGGAGAGGGTACTGCACCAGGGACTGACTGGCAGCTGATAGGCGCTCCTTCAACAGGCTGTTCTTGCACCACCTGGAGGGCAGAAACCCAGAGCTAGAAAGTACTCTGAGAGAGCAGACTTCCACAAGGCAGCTTATTCCACCAATTTGTTTTTCTCTACTAAGGAGCTATACCGATTAATCTGGCATAATGCCGTACTTCCCAATAAGGAATCATTAAAAATTTCAAACATTCCTAACAGTAAACCGGATCACAACAAAAATCTGATCATTTTTTCACTGGTCCATTTCCTACTTTGCCAGAAAATTGCATCCAACTCTGTTCAAAACTTTTTAAGTGAAATAGCTCATAGACAAACCAATACCAGTAATACCATAGCCTCATTGGCGAATAAAAAAGGCTTATTATAATAACATTCTAGTTTATTATTTCTAAAAAGGACTATTTTCTAAGAATTGCTTTATTCATTTAATAAAGGAATTTTAAACATAAGGTCTATGATACGAAGCAGGGCGTTCCCCAGGCCGTTTTAACGCCCCGGTGCTGGGGCGCTTAAATTTTAACTTGAACATATCTGGGGCGCCTAAAATTGGTGTTGCGCTTATAAATATCATCCGGGGTACGTGTATATTATCAATTAATTAGCTGTGTTGACTGCAGCAGACCGACCATTCCTGCTGTGAAAGCTAATCTCTTACGTCACAATGGCCGTTTTTCACTCGAGAAACATGTACACCCACTCAATAAAGTCGGTGAATGATGAAAGCGAGTGTCACTTCGCTGAAAATTTTAACAATTTACAGTTATTCCTAAGCCGCAATCAATCACCGTGAAACACCGCCCTGCAGACGGAGTTTCATCTCACAGCAAAATCAATGTAAGCCAATAGAAACGCTCTGGTTATCTTTGCTTTGGAATGACGTTAAGATTGACCAATCAGCGCAATAGGCATGTATCCACATACAAGTAACCTTATATGCGCGTCCATGCATATTATCGACTGTATAAAGAATGCTCACCCTTTTCGTATTTATTAATGTCCTCACTTATTTATTTGATGAATTTAATAACTTAAAAAAAAAAAAAAATGCAAAAGATCAGTCAGAAATACGCTAATATGAAATCGTAATCGGAAAAGCCTATCCAGTATTACTGTTCGTTGTAGTTTCGTAAACACAAGCTATATTGTTTATGTACATGTGTGCCATGTAAAACCCGTGTTTTCGACACAAGAGCGCGAAAGTCTGCTTAGGCACGACATGCACGAGGAAATTTTCCTGCCGTTTATGCAAGAACAAAGCATGTATAATATAATCAAGATCTTTATAATTCATCAATTATCTAATCATTACCACGTTCAACAGTTGTAACGACTAAAACATTGTTAAAACATTAAACACATGCCCATATCAGTCTTTACGAATAAGTTTTAAAAGCAGTGGACCATCGGTCCACCAAACCGGCTAAATCAACTGGACCGTACAACAATTTAGTGGACCGCAATTTGTTTGTAGATTTTTTCAATTGATGATTTTATTTATAAAAATAAAATGAAAGCAGTTATGGTATTCAGACTTTTATTCTAACATGAATCATGTATTTATTACAGTCACTCTCAATAAAAATATTGCCAAATATTAATACAAGATTGCCAGTTAAGTCAAATACCATGTGTATATTTCGTTTTAGCCTATTTGAGTTTAGTACTGGCCCAACTGGCCGAGCTGGTATTTGGGCCGCAATTTACTCAAATGTGCAGATCACATGGAAACTGCTCCGCTCGCTAGGATTGCAGAACATGGACTCCCTACTCCTAAAGTGCTGGGGTCCCAGTAATTGTTACAAAAGCACCCCCCCCCCAACCCACTCCTTAAACAATAAATGCTTTGTGTCCAAAAATTATTTTAAAAAATTCCATTGTTGAGTAATAAAACATTTTTACTTTCACTGACATAAGTTTCGCTAACTTTCATGAAAATGTGGCAGCAAGTTTTTCGGTTTAATCAGTGTATAGTTATACTTCTGAACAGCTCGTTTATTACAAAACACACGTAGTCACAGCAATATTTTCTTTTAAAACAAATGAAGACGTACCTTTGACATTACACACTAAAATTCTATGCGATCGGCAAATACAATTTGTCAACATCCCATTTCATATTTTAAGTAAACATTTTGCAACCAATAATATACTGATTTCTTTTAGTATGTAGTATTTTATTTATTATGTGGGTGTTACAAACACGCAGGTAACAACATGCATACCTCACGAAAATGTGTTACAAATTACTTCACCTTTACCAACAATGAGGGCGTGATAAACATTCAATCGACTACGCTCATCTACATATTGGAAATTTAATGCGTTCTCATTGGCTGACTGGGTGACTGTAGTAAATCTAGCTCCTCCTGCTTACAGATTTTATCGATAATTGACACACTGATGCAGGAGGAGAGTGCATTTATTGCCGAGTAGGCGTTCTTTGTTTTATAAAAACATGCATACACAAGCGGAAATGGTTTCGCTTCTGACACTCAATTTTATGGTGTCTTTTCGTAAGAGTATGCATCCAAATAAGCCGATTTTCGCTTTACCAATAATTATTGGCTGAACATTTTTAGTGATTTCTGGTATCAAAATTATCAAGGGAAATTTCTTTGCTGGACCAGTTTACTTGCAACTTTTGCTGGACTGAGTGAAAATTTGGTGGACTTGGTCCACGGTCCAAGCTTAACGTCGAAGACTGCCATATATGAACATAATTAATCGAAGAAAGAGGCTACGTAAGTAAGTACATCGAGTGTAACCTTAAAATTCGAGAATGACGAGAATAGTGGATTTGACCATGACGTCACTGTGCGAATGTGACAAACACCCGGAAAACAATTGTTACTTTCAGTTTTGTAACAACAATGACGCTTTTGCTTTTAAAAGCCTAGAGGTATACCGTTTGAACGACAATGTTTCGTCTATTTTATTTCTTTTAAACGTTTACACACAATTTGAAACGTGTTAGCATTAAATTTAAGACCTAAAACGCACCAGATAACGTTATTTGGCACGTGCCGCAAATTTTTGTTCGAGGTAAGGAGGGGATACCCCTCCCTGACCCACCCCTATCGGGACCGGGGCGCCTGAACACAATCCTGGGGAAGGCACTGATAAAGTAATCTTAATTAAAGATATACCAGTTCATTAATTACTACTAGTAAAACATCAACAATGAAGAAACTGATTTAGCAGAGTATTAAAAATAATGATAGTGGAAATTGTTCCATTTAAAATCTCGACATGTCCTACCTGTTTACAAGACTGTCTAGTAGCTCCCCTTGGTTGTCCAGGAGCCGAGACATGTGGTCGTTCACACCCAGGTATTTACAGACTGTGTCAAACTCCTTCATTTCCCCACCAGCCTCTGAAAGCCACCGTTACAATGTGAGGGAATAACAAAGAAATAGAAACATGGCTTTTCTTGTACATACTGCTCAAACCTGACTTAAATCATGTGGTAACATAAATCAGCATATTTTGTGTGTGTGTTAACATGTGTAGGTAAGAGATGTGTTTAAACTACTGTGGTAAAATAAATCAGCATATTTTCGTGTGTGTGTGTGTGTGAAGAATTGGGTTTTAATTAAATGTGTTTTAATTCCTTATAATACAATGCAAACACAATAAATAAACACAATTACTAAAGTAACAATTATATTCTCAAGACAACAACATTATTACAGCCATTATAGTCAGATTAATCGCCTATGAAGCAACAGACAAGCACAAGGGGCCGTCTAACCTGTGAGTTCAGCGGGTGCAGGAATGCCCGTCCAGTAGTGGAACAGCAAGGCCGCACACCGGAGGAACGGCAACATGGACCGCCGCACATGAATAGACAGTTGCCACGGTAACGGGGGATTCTGGTGCTGGATACTGCAAAACATGCAATATGACATACAGATGTTAATGAAGGGACTGACAGAATGATGGACAACAAACACCAGTAACCAGTATAACTAGCAATGCATAAATGAAAACTAACTATTGTTTTAACTAACTCTTGATGATTCTCTAAAACATGTTCTAATGGACCCTTGGAGTGTCATCGTTAATTTTTTGTAAGAACCACTTCCAGAAATAAACTGTGAATTAATTTTATGTGCGTACCACTTTCAGACACAAACTGTACAATGAAGCATAAGGAAAGTATTTGAGAAGCCTTACTGTGCGATAGTGTGTATGTGGTCATAACGGATAAGTAGGGCCTCCCCTTCATAGTCTCCATCAACCTCCATGCCACAGTTCTCCTGGTCAAATGTCAGCAGTACCTGCAGAAGAGGATGCATTTTTGATTGTATTGTTTAACTCTTTATAATCAATCTATTTATTCTAGCACAGCATGCAAAGAAAGAAATCCAGTATGGGTTTATCTGCAATAACCTATGGTCATGGACTCGACGCAACACTCGAAGCACATGCTACCACAAAAACAGTGCAGGAAAGAAAAATATGGTTTTGTGAAAATACAATTTTGGCTTTAACAAAAAACAACTACATTGCATCTACACCTCATTCATGTTGGAAAATGTGTGAAATAATCCAAAACAAACTACAGTAACATACTTGGTCCAAAACAGTGACATTTCGATAAATTGCAATAGGTTGCAAACAGGTTGATTCAATACGAGACTTTTACCTGAATAAGATGGACAGCTAGGACCAGATGTAGGGCATTCTGATGATTGATGCCACCTGGGGGTGGCACAGAGCCGATACACGGCACTTTTGTAAGGTCTGCATGTAGGCTAGGTAATGACATCACTACGGCAACCAGGTAGTGGAAGAGTTCAACATCTAGTATGCACATTGGCGGCTCATTGGCCTTATTCTTAACAGAGTCTGGGAACAAAACTGAAATGCAAGTATACATACACATTTAAATGCAAAATACATATTGATTGTAAAAACTACAAATAAAACAGAAATTTCCCAGACTGAAAAACATTGAGATCAAACTGGTCAGACAAGAACAACTACACAACAATACCACAAATATTACCCATTTATATGACCTTGTTCGATATTTAGACGGTGCACACACTGAGTTTTCTGGGACAATTTCAAGATCATTCAGTGTTAGTGGCTGCTGAAAAACTAAATAGGACAGAGGGCAAGCTTCTACTATGCCTTACATGTACATGTGACAAAACAAAATCAAATGCAGTATACAGTCATGATTCATATATTGGCATAGACTGATAGACATAACACAAATTTTGTGATCTACAGTTTTTATTACAACTGAAAATAAATGAGAACAAATAACCAGATCATACTAAACTCCAATGCAGTGACATACATGAGAGCAGTCGTATGCAGTGCTGTTTGGAGTGCTCTGGGTTGACGGTCTGACTGTAGACGGACGCCACTTGCACCAGAGACCGCAGGCAGTCACTCTGCCGACTAGAGAGCTGACCAAACAGCGGCTTCCCATCATCCCTCAGCTGTTGCTCTACCAAACACCATATGCAAAGTAATGCATATACAATACACAAGTTCAAAACTCACCTTTTCTAAGTTGGGCATGGAAAACAGTCACATAACATTTTCAAAATAAACTGAAAAAAAACAAAAGTTATTTTAGACAATAAAATGTGTCAGTCATGCCCTAGTGTATTTTGTCACCAGGAAAATGTGTAATATTACATAATAGCTGTTTGCAATAGCACACAGCAGAATTATTCATTTTTATTTAAACAAACTACTATAACCCTTGACATATAAACATAAGATTACACATGACTATAGAATTTTATCACAAAACAAGATTGTGTACATTTAAAGAACAACTTGAAATGTCAAGCAGAGAATCATCGAATACCTATTGCCATGAGAGAGAAGGCACATGTGTTCCACAACATGCTGGGGAGCCTTGGGTTGTCATCATCCGGCTCCACTCCCAGGCCAAACTGAAAGTAAGAAAGTAGCTTGCACAATCAGCAAAAACAAAACTTACAATGAAATTAGGTGTTGATTTGGAACAAAAGTTGGTAAAAAGACTAAACAAAACTTTACTAAAATCTCTGAAAGCGAAATTTCTAAAAAAAAATCAGTGTATAATGCAAATGGTGCATTTAAATTATCTTTCTCATACACAGGCACTGGTTACTTGTTAATCGCAGAAAAAGACTGTAGAATATTTCAATAAGATTTATGCTTTCAACAACATAATGTGCTCAAATGAATAAGTCTTCAAATTTCTGAGAAATCTTTGCTACATGTATGTAAGGCAAACTTACAGAGTAAGCATCCCTGGAGAATTTCCGCAGCATCTCCTTGGTTTCCAGGGACACATCTCCACTGGGGTCGCTCATGTAGGCCCAGAGGGACTGGAAGTTCTGCGCCACACTGCCCGCCATGAGTCGCGTGATCGACACCAGGGGACACGGCTGGTACATGACCTCCTCCTCTACACAGTGTGAAGAAAATAATGTGAGACGTCATTCAGTGCTCATAGTGTGTTTATACAGTCAGATTCATTGGTAATTCCACCATCGTAAAGAGAAATATGTTATTTGTTATCAGATAGTTGGTCTTTGGGCCTTTATTACACTCATTTGGAAAGTCTGAAAAAATATTATACACCAAAACACAAGCAGAATGAAGGCAAACAGGCATTATCCACATAAAGTGTTAACCAATATCCATTTTCATAATAATGAACACTATTTTAGTAAGCCAATGAGAATGTTACAGGTTACTAAGGTACATTTATGTCTTGGATATTTCTCAAGCCATCAGTTACCAGTAGTGTTTCTGGAGTCCACAGTATCCGGCTCTCTTACGCTGTTGAGGACAGTCTTGTGCATGCCATCCAGCCAGTCAGTAAAGCTCAGGTGCAGCTTGTCCACCGAGCTGCATGGGTTGAACAGATCAATGTTCTTCAGTATTGGAAAGTAAGTAGACAAGTATCAGGAAACTTGTGCTTAAGCCACAAACTGCAGGTTACATGTTGGAAAGTAAGTAGACAAGTATCAGGAAACTTGTGCTTAAGCCACAAACTGCAGGTTACATGTTGGAAAGTAAGTAGACAGGTATCAGGAAACTTGTGCTTAAGCCACAAACTGCAGGTTACATATTGGAAAGTAAGTAGACAGGTATCAGGAAACTTGTGCTTAAGCCACAAACTTGCAGGTTACATATTGGAAAGTAAGTAGACAGGTATCAGGAAACTTGTGCTTAAGCCACAAACTGCAGGTTACATATTGGAAAGTAAGTAGACAGGTATCAGGAAACTTGTGCTTAAGCCACAAACTGCAGGTTACATGTTGGAAAGTAAGTAGACAGGTATCAGGAAACTTGTGCTTAAGCCACAAACTGCAGGTTACATGTTGGAAAGTAAGTAGACAAGTATCATGAAACTTGTGCTTAAGCCACAAACTGCAGGTGACATATTGGAAAGTAATTAGACAAGTATCAGGAAACTTGTGCTTAAGCCACAAACTGCAGGTTACATATTGGAAAGTAAGTAGACAGGTATCAGGAAACTTGTGCTTAAGCCACAAACTGCAGGTTACATATTGGAAAGTAAGTAGACAGGTATCAGGAAACTTGTGCTTAAGCCACAAACTGCAGGTTACATGTTGGAAAGTAAGTAGACAGGTATCAGGAAACTTGTGCTTAAGCCACAAACTGCAGGTTACATGTTGGAAAGTAAGTAGACAGGTATCAAGAAACTTGTGCTTAAGCCACAAACTGCAGGTTACATATTGGAAAGTAAGTAGACAGGTATCAGGAAACTTGTGCTTAAGCCACAAACTGCAGGTTACATATTGGAAAGTAAGTAGACAGGTATCAGGAAACTTGTGCTTAAGCCACAAACTGCAGGTTACATGCACAAATAGCTTTTTTTTCCAAATATAGCCTGTTAATGTGCTTATTCAGCATACATTATTCTTAATAACAACTTCTATCTTATTACAGTAAAACTGGCCGAACATTTTCTTTACTAAAATGTTTCTTACTTTAGTGAAAATAAGCTATATTGACAAATTGGAGGAATCTTTTTTATTCTAACATTGATCAATGATGAAATGGAAAGCAGGACAGGTATCACGGTTTTGCCTATACATTCACACTCACCTCTCCTGTGTCAGAAATGAAACAGAAGGCAGGACTGGTATCACAGTGTTGCTAATACATTCTCACTCACCTCTCCTGTGTCATAGTGGAAACAGAAGGCAGGACAGCTATCACAGTGTTGCTAATACGTTCTCACTCACCTCTCCTGTGTCATTGTGGAAACAGAAGGCAGGATAGGTATCACAGTGTTGCTAATACCTTCTCACTCACCTCTCCTGTGTCAGAGTGGAAACAGAAAGCAGGACTGGTATCACAGTGTTGCTAATACGTTCTCACTCACCTCTCCTGTGTCAGAGTGGAAACAGAAGGCAGGACTGGTATCACAGTGTTGCTAATACATTCTCACTCACCTCTCCTGTGTCAGAGTGGAAACAGAAAGCAGGACTGGTATCACAGTGTTGCTAATACGTTCTCACTCACCTCTCCTGTGTCATAGTGGAAACAGAAGGCAGGACTGGTATCACAGTGTTGCTAATACGTTCTCACTCACCTCTCCTGTGTCATAGTGGAAACAGAAGGCAGGACTGGTATCACAGTGTTGCTAATACGTTCTCACTCACCTCTCCTGTGTCAGAGTGGAAACAGAAGGCAGGACTGGTATCACAGTGTTGCTAATACGTTCTCACTCACCTCTCCTGTGTCATAGTGGAAACAGAAGGCAGGACTGGTATCACAGTGTTGCTAATACATTCACACAGCGGGCAGAGGAATTCCATCTTCTCAATATCGTAGCTGTAGTTGTGACGAAACCTCAGGGGCCGCCTACGCTCCCGGGCAAGGATGTTGTCAAAGAAACTGAAGAAGAATAGATCAGTAAAAGTAGTTCACAATCTTTGTGAAAGCCAAAGGAAGGAATTTGAACAGCAATGATTAGAAATAAACGATACCAAATGGCTAAAATATTGCACTTGCTGTAAATGTTCTTATTTAATTTTACACGACTCATGAGGAACAAATTTACAGAAAATAATAAGCATTAACAGATATGTTAATCAGATAGTTTTTTTCCGAGTATAGACTCTTAATATTACATTTTCTTCAGAAGGAATATAAATTTGGTACACTCATTTTTTATATTGCACATTTAGCATTTAAGAAAAGCAGAGAAGCATCATAACATACTTTGACACACCACAAGATTTGCAGTAAAATAGAACTGTTCAAAACTGGCTAGCTACAGCGCAATATATCATAAACCTAAAACATGAGAGAGAGGGAGATATGCAAGACAAATACCTCTGCCAACAGCCTGCATGCATCATGTGACCACAGGAGCTAGTGTGAGACCCTGTAGGCAGGTCAGACCTCATGAACAGCGGGTCGAAATTCTCTCCGTGAACAAGAGCATTGCCATGATGGAGAGAGAGAACAGTTGATCTGCAACAGGAAGAAATAAAAAACATACACTAAACCTACTTCCTTTTTTGCAAAATATGAAAAGCAAAATTTAAAGCACACAAATGCAAGATTAAGCAGACCACTATGTATTGAAAGTATATTTAAACTGAACTCAGTTTAATGCGTGTAAGAAAAAATTATGTTTGTTTCAGGTTACGTGTCCAAACAAATTAGGCTAGGTAGGTTGTGATTTATTTTTTACTTTTTTTTAATCTGATAAATGGTCAACTTGAAGATTCTAAAACTGAATAAATTTTCAAAACATATCAGTAACATTGTTTATAAGTGGATGCTATCACAACAAAACACTTATTTATCCAATACACATTTAATTATTGAAAAAGGTAAATAAAACAAAAATATATCTGACAAACCCAATAAAATGCTGTTTTTTTTTATAGGGTAGGTCGGGTAACCTGAAGCAAACATATTGTTTCTTACGCCTGAGGAGAAAAACCTGGAACAAAATCCCAATATGCCAATGATCTGTTTTTGTACATGCTCATATCTGCAATTACTAAATGAAGTTCAAAGTACTTTTAAATTTTTAACATTTAGCCTATCACTTTTTTAGATAAACAGATTAAAAAAAATAAAATTGAGACACAATACTTAAATTCTTTGTCCACAAAAATTTCAATTAACAAGAGCTGTTTGTAAAACAGTTATGCCTCCTCTAGGCTAAAAGCAATATTTGAGATGTCAAGTTTGGTGAAGATCGGATGAAAACTGTTGGACTTAGAGAGCAAAAATGGTTAAAATGGCAAATTTAAGATAATTCAAGGGCCATAACTCCACAAATCCTGGGACTATTTCGCTGAAAATGGAACTTGGCCAAGATATTATACCCAGAAACATTTTTATGAAGTTTGGTCAAAATCTGATTAAAATCATTAGACTTGAGAGTGGAAATGGCTAAAACGGACAATTTTTAGACAATTCAAGGGCCATAACTCCACAATTATTGGAGCGATTTGACAGATTATCGAACATGGTCGAGATATTATGCCCAAAAGCAGTTTCATTAAGTTTGGTGAAGATCAGATGAAATCTGTTGGACTTAGAGAACGGACACAAATATGGTTACCGACAAATTAATTTAATTTTTACTGTGAATCCATCTGCTATTTCTGTAAGCAAAGAGAACTGTTGTATGCGGTTGACTTACTTCTGCACAAAGGCTGTCAGCACCATGGCCTTGGAGGTGAGGGTGATCTCCTGCTCCTCCTGACACAGGATACACGTGGCCAGCTGGGGCGGGGTGATGCCTGCCCGGGTCTGCTTGGTGCCCACAGCCACCGGGAAACTGCTGCAACCTGCCTCACTGCGGGGAAGGAAGAATTATCTACCTTACAGGTTCATTATAGTCACTGAGCACTTAAATTTCACAAATATTTATGGCTACAGTTGCTATGAATCTTTTTAGCTTTGTAATAGTCACTGTGTGCTTAGATTTTATGGGTATTAATGGGTGTAGTTGATAAGTGCCTTTTAGTTTTGTCACTGCACTAATATTACAGTCATTTATCAGAGCATCATTCGGCAAATTAGCCGTTTGTTACAATCTAAATATTTTGCTACAAAAAATTATGTTCAGCTTCAACATTTTCTTTATCAATGATGAAGAAAATTTTCACTCGGGGCATGCCCTGTGACGAACTGCAGATATGAAACACTAACTGCTTAAAATTGTCATGAACCATTTAACACTAAAATATCAATTGAAACTTCAACTGAGATAATCGCAAGTTATTCATACAAATCTGTGCCTGATAACCCAATTCAGTGTAAAACAATAACATGCGTGAAACAGCCCCATAAATCTTGTGATCACATTAATATCCTAATCACTTACCTGATATCCATATCAGATCCAATCCTAGTAAACAGTTCAGTGCTGGTGTTTTCAAACAGCTCTGCGTTTTCCTTGATGAAGTTTTTCTGCATAGCCGACATTTGAGCCATGATTTTCATCCTGCGTTTCTCCGCTGCAGCCTGCTTCTTTCTGCGGACTGCCTCCACTTTTTCGTCCCTTTGTGCTGCCATGGCATCCTCCTTCTCCATAGCAACGGGCTCGTTCTTCATTTGCCGCACTTCTGTTATCGTCTGGGAACAGCATAGTGATTTTGCTATTTATTAGTTCTGTGATTTATATGAACATGTGTAAGAAGACAATAATACTAGAATACCTGCCAATTTACTACAAATTAAACACCTTTCATTGAAATACATCAATAAGACTTACAACATGTACCATTGATTTAAGGAATAGTTAAAATTTTGTCAAACATAGGTAATTAACCTAAGGACAAGATTTGATTGACAATGTGTGTAGCCATTTCAGAAAGCTAGGACTTAATTGTTTATCTCTTGTTAAACATTTGTATACTGTCAACGGTGTTTGACAGAGTTTAAGTAAGCATGGTTATAAATCACATAGCATATCATCAATTTTGTACATACATCCCAAATATTAACAGGTGTTTTTCATTTTTATAAATGTATGACTTGCATACAGTCAGCCATGTTTTGTGTGCACCATTTAGGTAATGAAATATATGAGATTGACGCGATCCGATTGGCTAAGAGCGGTCACATGACCATGGGATATTTTCCATACACCATGGGTATATTTCAATAGAATAGATATTTGCTCAGAAATCCAATGACGTAACTTCTAATGACGTAATTTTGTTTAATTTCGTGACGTTACATATGTGTTTCGTGTTATTTTGTTCGTTTTTTCTTTTGTTAATTTACAAGTGATATCAATTAAAAGAAACCAGTGGAAGGTAGTCAGTGAGATATATTTGTTACATTGTTAGTAACTGAGGGTGTATGGGATATACACCCTCAGTGGCTTCATTCCATATTCGAGCTTCGCTTTCGTCTGTTATGAAGCCACTGAGGATGTATATCCCATACCTACCCTAAGATACTATATGAACAAAAATGTCCAGAAAATCAACTGGCATAGAATTGTGCCATACACCCACCTTCACAGTCCATGTGACTAGATCTCGGATGCTGTCATGCGTGATGTTATGACTGTTCATTATCTTCTCCAGTAGCGTTTGAATGCAGCGACCAGGGTCTGAACATGCACATCAACAAGATGTGAAATTTCGCAATTATTACATCATGTAGTTACAACCCCATAAAACACTTGTTAGAGATCAATACAGTGTCCTACTCTAAATAACAATTGCTGCATATTCACAATATAAATTCATGTGTGAAAGTACAAGATTCTGAAAATACTAAAATCTGGATTTCTAAATACTGAACACCAATGTTTTTATTTAAGATTACTTTGGAAAAAAATACCAACACTACTGAAATCAGTATTAATACTGAAAACTGTCATCAATGAAGGTTCACTAAATTGTACTATCTGTACTCTATGATAATTTGATTTTAAAAACATAACTGTACAATACTGAAAAACTCGAATAAAACGTGCCCTGGTTGTCTCAGTAACTCTCACACCTTTCTTTGACTTGCTGTGTATCGTTGATGGTGTGCATATCCTTGTGAGAAAGTCAAACTGCCGGTTGCCTTCTTCTAGTGCACGCCTTTGCTCATGAAGCCCCACCCCGATCAGATGCAGCATCTTAAAGTGTGTCAATATGATGTTATTATTGATTTTTTTCTAAATAAATGTGCAAACATGACAAAATGAAATCAGATAGAAACATCAAATAGTGAAGGAAACAGTTAAATATTGAATAAGTAAACATACTCTTTCGCTGACCGGTGCATTATTAATTGGTGTTGTGTAGCCTAAACCAACCATCAGTTCAGTTAATATAAATGAGGCAGTCCGCACAGGCTGATTTGGGACGACACTTTTCACTTGTGTGGTATTTTCTGTTTCAAGGAAGTCTCTTCTAAACATAAATCCTATGTAGGCTGAAAGTGTCGTCCCAGATTAGCCTGTGCAGACTGCACAGGCTAATCTGGGACGACACTTTACGCACATGCATTCAACCAGATTTTCGCAACACCCACCTCAAATGCATTGGAGTTGTCAAATGTAAGGAGCATTTTCAGCTAGGCCTCTTTTAAACATTTCATTTAACACAACTTCCATTTAGAGACAGTATACATGAAAGGTACTCACCCGTTCCAGTTGAGTCTCCGATAATGACCTGGACCTGACCTCGGCAGTTCTAGACAGCACGAGTTCCATGATGTAGATCATGACATCGCACTGCAGGAGGCCGACGATGGGTTGAAACATGGGGCGGAACTTTGGGGGCACTGGAGGGGGCAAGGCCTGCAGCTCGTTGTTCTCCTTCCTCCGCTTCACTTGTATCTCTTCTGACTGGAAAAACATCAGAAAGTTAGTATGTTTTGAATTCTTAATAAAAAGGTGATATAAACTTAATAATATGAAAAATTACAATATTATTCTTTTTTTTATATTTCAAATTAATTGTTTAAATGCAGATACAATTTTAAAAAGTATTTAAGAGTTAATTTATAAAATTAAGCATAGTCCTTTATGGTGTTTACACCTAAACTGTTGCAATTTCAATGTTTCCGTACAAATGTTAATATTACCATGTGTTCTTCTGTGCAAATTTTGTTGGCAGTTATGTACAATGCATAATCAATTCAATTAATTTAAATATTTCAGCAAATGTCCATTACATGCGTTGAATTCACCTTAGATTTGTCTCCCTTGGTGTAATGGTAGAAGTACGGGTTATAGCTCGCATAGAATTCTGGTTTCAACTCGTAGCGACCCTTCCCCGAGGCTGGGCTCAACTTCCTGAAGAATCATTACACACAGATCGTGAATATAACGACTCGCTTAACAAAACATCCAACTGAGCGCATTTCAATGACAGAGTACCGGTACACAGATTAAGACTATACTGAAAAACGTATACGGTATAGGTAATTTTGTAACAAAAATATCTGATATTTTATTATACATTTATTGTGTAGACTGCAGCATAATGCATTGGAATTTTTGTGCAATTGACTTTTTTTACTACAAAATTGAATCAATTTAGGTAATTGTATAAATTTGCCACTTTGCATCAAATTTCTGAATTTGAAAATATGCCCAGCAAATTGTAGAATTAGGATGTAATTCCTAATATGATAGTATATCAACAAACCATCACCCATCACTGTGAACTACAAACTCACTTGAATGTGGCCACATCCTTCACTACATTCTCAAGACCTGTCTCATGATTTGTCTGAAACCATTAAATATCACAATTTTGGGATGCTACAAATCATTCCAAATGTAAGGTAAATGTCCACATAAGTTTTAAATGTATCTTTTTTTTTCCTTTAATTTCGCCACCTAAGTATTACACGGGCCAATCTGCTTCTTTAACATGTTGATAATCATAAGGAGGTGATTTGTTTTTTTTATCAGTAAACTTTTTTTCATGTTGTACTATTTTAAGATATATATTTTCAAGCTTCCTTAAAAAATAAAGCATGTCACTCATAAATATCTCATTCATATCTTTTGAAATACACTGATCGTGAATATATGTAAACGCAGACTTTATCATGTACTTCAATGAAGAAATAATCTCCAAATTATTGATGTTTATCAGCCAATAAACAACTATTTAGAGTTCTTATGCGTAGAAATTAAACCACAAGGGTGTTAGCCCGAGTTGTTTAATAGCCAAGCATCAGACAGACAAAGAGTTGTTTATTGGCCGATAAACAACACTAATGCGAAAGTTATTTCGATTCTAACATGATTTGACATAAAATGCAATTGTAATTGGGACTACTTTTTACTGTGCTTCGCTCAGAATCGGAACTTTTGCATTGTTTATTGGGTAGTTTAACAACGATAATTTCGTTCTTAGTCTATAGAAAAATTAGTAAGTATCTTGTTGGAATGAAGAATATAACACTGCATGCGATAGACTGAACCATTTTTCATCACCAATATTTCACGTACATCTTCTGGCAGTGCCTTGGCCAGCTCACTGTGAGCCAGGGGGGCGATACACAGCTGGTGGATTACCTCCCTTCTCACAATGTCCTCCTTTGTTACCTCCCCTACTCCAGGTATAAACCGTTCACCTGGCAGAACAAATGATGCATGTCGTGGGAAAACCGTGCTTAATGCATGTGCATAAAGTGTCGTCCCGGTTTAGCCTGTGCAGTCTGCACAGGCTAATCCAGGACGGCACTTTCTGCTTCTAAACATAAATCCACTGTAGGCGGAAAGTGCACAGGCTTATCTGGGACAACACCTTATGCACGTGCATTAAGCCCCAATTTCCCACGATAAGCCTTAAATGAAGAAAAATATAACAAAACCTGTTTGGATTAGGTACATGTATATTCTAGAGATGCAACGGGTAACAAATTTTGGTCGGGTCGGGGCGGGTATGTTTCTTCGGGTCGGGTATTTGTGGGTCGGGTCGCGTATTGAAGTAAGTAAACGTACAGATCAACTTTGCACCTCCAGAGGACTATTCCAATCAGTAAACATTGTTTCTACCCTGAAGATTAAACAATAAATAAAATTATTCTGGTTTGTGACATGTTCACATACAGTTTTGGTGTCAGATATGGTCCTGCAATTCTAGTGATTTTTGGTCATTTTAATACCTCTGCCCTTCTCATTGCATTTATATTGCTTGACTAAGCGCATTGGGGAGCATCCATCAGTTTACTGATATCCTCGTTATTAACTGTCATGATTGTAATTATGCTTACATCTAAACTAGATCAGAATTTATGTAATTTGCCGCAGGATTAGAGCTACAAATATGTTGTGATCGACCATTAGTTCTGTAGCACTGTTAGAAAGGAACTATGAAGTTTGACTTGTACCTATTTCCTTAATAGTTATTTTTCACTGGACTTTTTTCATCAACATTGTTGTTTTTAAGGTGAATTCTGGGTCGAATAGAACCCAATTCCTCCAGCTCTAGAGAGCATATCTTATCCCAAAATCTCATTTTTTCCTATTAATAACTTAAGTTAAATGATAAAGAAACCAACACAATTACCAATATTTTCAAGTTAATACTGAAAAGATATATAGATTATTTACATTAGAGGATATTTAAGTTCTAAGAACTAAACCATGATAAAATCTTTGTTTTCAAAAAAACATATTCTCCTTTTGATAAATACAGATTTGTTCAGTAATTTATTTGCCTAGATTCTTTTGCAGAGGGTTTAGGGTAATAATTCAGTGGGAAATAATTCAGGGCTTCTCGTGTATGCATATATATGTGTTATAATGGTATTAATTCGTCATTCGAGGTAAGTATATGATGGGGAAAAGATATGGCGCAGGAAAAAGAAAGGGTGAATACTGAATATCCATCCTACAACCCTTCAACAGCTTCGTTTGGTGTAAAATTTGATCACTTCTTTTCATTAACGATAAAATTGACATTTACTTACGCTTCGTCTTATAAATAACGATGCTCTGAGTTTATATTCAGTCCTGTTAAAAGCCATTCCACTTTGCCACACATATTTCCTGAACTAAGACTTCCATACAGCTTTCAGTGGGGTTCGTGCAACGATACACTCCATTATCCAAGACAGCCAGCAGAATATTTGCTTGTATTTGTAAAAAAAACTGTCAAAAAGAAACACCTATACCTATTGGATCTTGGTTTTATTAAATTGTTGAATATGGATTTAGATTAAGAAGAATTGTCAGATTTTTAAATTTTAAGAATGAGTTAATTTTAATAGAACCAAAAATGTGGGTATTTTCAGGTACCCGTTGCATCACTAGTATATTCCTGAATTAAACCTATTTAAAGTAGTGGTTTCTAACAAACTAAAATTTTGTAGATTGAAAAAAAAAATGCCTCAGCATTTTATCAAATGTTATAGAATAGTTTTTAAATATATTTGATTTATTTTCCCAGTTGATTACATATAAACTCCTATTCAGATTTAGCATAAATGGCTCATTAAACTAAAGTTGTAAAGTGAATACAAAAACTAACAAGTTGTAAAATTAAAAGGTTTGCCTCCAGGGAATTTAAGATGTATATATGCACAACTAAGTTTCATTCACATTCAACTTCTTGCTACAGAGTATAAGTGCAGACAACGAGACAAGATTTGTGTCTGCTGGAAAGACATCCACAGGAGTCAATAAATATATATTCGGGGCAAAAACAATATTTTGTCTGAGCCATAATAATACCATGGTTATGTGTAAGTATTAATCAAACACACAAATTGAATTGCTTAAAAACATTTTTAAACAATGACAGAAATATAATAAATATTGATTAACATTAGGGGTGAGTTGCTCAAACTTTTAACGGCCAATTAAGCTAACAGCCGTTAAAATTTGGATTAAGGTATTTATGTAAAATAAAATGCTACAATTTTAAATATTGAGTTTATTCTGCATAAACTGGTATGCTGAAGTAAAATTTATTTACAATGTTCGATTATTAAGTTGCTTGTAATATTGATTTTATTTACAACTAAAGTCAACAGGCTGTTAGCTTAATTGGCTACTTAAGTTTTGAGCAACAGAGTCCAGACCATAGGTGCTTGATTGTGTAACAAACAGAAATCCTAGTCCTATATTATATAAATACACAAAGTAGCTCACTCGCCATTTCCTATTGTAATGGAAGTGAAAATTCCCTTTTTGGTACCCGAAATCAACGACGTCACGATAGTACATGCATTCAGGCTGGGTATTTTCAATGCAAAATCACTTCCGTTACGACAGAATATGGCCAGTGAGCTACCTTGTGTATATTTTGAAAATAAGGTTAAATATTATTTTTTATTTGTTAAACAACCAAGCGCCTATGGTCCAGACAGTAATCGTACCAAGTATGACAATGAGCAGATTAAGGAATTCCTCGGCCAGTAGGACAGTCTGTCTAAGGGAGTCCTCCAGCCCTGTCTGTCTGTCATAGTCCTCCCTGGAAACAACAGACAGGCCAGTCAGTGTAACTAAACAGGGGTTTGAATGTGAAACTGATGTATGTGCTTAATATTTCTGTATCTGATACACTAGTTTCACATTCAACCCACGAAAATTTACTGTGAATATTAGCAGAATTTCAGGCTTTAATTGAGGCGCGTCGTGGGAAAACCGGACTTAATGCATGTGCGTAAAGTGTTGTCCCAAATAAAAAGGCTAATCCAGGACGGCACTTTCCGCCTACAGTGGATTTATGTTTAGAAGAGACTTCCTTGAAACAGAAAATACCATAAAAGCGGAAAGTGACATCCTGGATTAGCCTGTGCGGACTGCACAGGCTAATCCAGGACGACACTTCACGCACATGCATTAAAACCGGTTTTCCCACGACACGCCTATATTATTTTTCTTCAGTAAACTTAAGCTTGGTTTGTGCACCTTAAACTGTACTTCATCAACATGTATTAAATGGACATGGTATCTGTACCTGAACTGATATGGTTTTGGTAAATGTTTCATAATATATTTATGCATAAATGTCATTTTCTGTTTAATTTTCCCAAGTTACAACACTACTAACTCTGCAGACAGTACATAATTAACAGAAACAGACATACAAATTCTTTCATTTGCATCAATGTAGTACTGGACCACTTTCTATGCTGACAAAATACATAGAAAAACACAGCTTTTGAACCTATGTGACAGTACAGATTTAGTACTTAAATACTATATTCATACTAAATATGAAGGGCGTCGTGAGAAAACGGGTCTTAATGCATGTGCGTAAAGTGTCGTCCCGGATTAGCCAGTGCAGTCTGCACAGGCTAATCCGGGATGGCACTTTCCGCTTTTATGGTATTTTCTGTTTCAAGGAAGTCTCTTCTAAACATAAATCCACTATAGGCAGAAAGTGCCGTCCTGGATTAGCCTGTGCGGACTGCACAGGCTAATCCAAGACGACACTTTACAATGCATTAAGCCTGGTTTTTCCAAGACGCGCCTCATATAGCTTTTAACTACTCACAAGAAGACATCATTTATGTGTAAAAGTGTGGTACAGTAGATTCCACTTAATTGAATATCGGATAATTGAATATTTCGCTTAATTGAATAAAGATTGAAAACACCAAACCGTTTGCATTCATTCCCATTGTAAAAACACCGCCTAATCTGATAGAAAATATGGTGTCCTCCGGTTAATTGAATAGCCAATTATCAGTTGTAGGCGTATAGTCAGCTCGATAATCTCATAATCTCCGAGGATACGTATCATATCGCAAGTTTTGACAGTCACGCTGCTATGACCGCCTATGTTATCATTTCACACCACGCATGAATGCAGCGTCTGTTGAATGTCACGTGACTAATAGGTGTAATTTGCGGGTCAAGTACAGCGCATACACATTTAGAACGCAATGTAGCCTGTTAGTGATTATTACAAGTGAATTATTTTTCAAATGCACCGTATAATGGATAACTAACATCTATAAACGCTTTTCTGCATATTTATTAGCATTCTAAAGTATGAAACATTTTGTTACGTAACAGGTTTGACATTATATCATCAAAATGGATTAAATACGATCATAACATATCTGATTAACATTGAAATAATTGAAATATGACTGATTCCGCATATATGAATACTCCGGTTATTTGAATATTCGGAAGTGACAAATGGGCTATTCAATTAAGTGGAATCTACTGTACTTACTTTGTCCAGTGTGTGAGTTTGTATTTGTTGATCAGCTGAATCAGGAACTCATTGTTGTCCAGCATGGATGCCGCTATCTACAAACAAAAATGAATTAACAATTAATTTCTTATACCAATTCTTCACATCTGGCGAAAATATTTTAATGAAAAAGAAAATGCTTTTTTACCATTAGAAAACATTTAAGATCCAATAACAAAATGTCAGTTGTACAATGTACATGACATTTTATGACAAAAAACTAGACAATATTAAAATACTACAACAGTTCTGAAACGAGATTTATAAAGATAAATTTTTAAAAGAAGAACAGGTATGTCTGAGCAAGTTTCTGTCAATGAAGCGATGAACTGTACCAACCTGTAGCATGACAACATCTCGATCATACATTTCTGTCCGGCACTTCACATTGTGATAAAAGAATATCTGGAACAGAAAGGTCAACAGAAAATACATCTAACAGCAAATATTCGACCTAAATTCCTTAACTTGCCTCCCCCTCTGAAATTATTATTTCTAGATACTTTACTGTTAATATGTTCTCCATTAATAATACATGTATCTTTTAGCCAGTTTTGCCGTCAAAATCACAGAATAAATGCAAAACTATTCAAGTATATGTCTGAAGTGTTTCTCTTCATTAACAGACAAGAATGACAACAAGAGGGCCAAATGGCCCTGGGTCGCTCACCTGAGTTTTATTAGTCGAAAAATTTTCAGTGTGTTTTATTTTAATACGGATATGGATATACTGATACGGACTGATGCGGCCTTAATCATCATGGTTAACAGACATTCAAAATTTGGGAAGTACATATTGAAATTGAAGCTTTTTCTTCAATTTGACCTAGTGACCTAGTTTTTTACCCCACATGACCAAAATTCAAACTCAGCTGAGATACCATTGGGACAAATGTTCTGACCAAGTTTCATGCCGATTGGACAAATAATGTAACTTCTAGAGTGTTAACAAGCTTTTTCTTCAATTTGACCTAGTGACCTAGTATTTGACCCCACATGACCCAGATTCAAACTCGGCCGAGATACCATTAAGACAAATGTTCTGACCAAGTTTCCTGAAGATTGGGCAAAAAATTTGACTTCTAGAGTGTTAACAAGCTTTTTCTTCAATTTGACCTAGTGACCATGTTTTTGACCCCACATGACCCAGATTCGAACTCTGCCGAGATATCATTGAGACAAATGTTCTGACCAAGTTTCATGCCGATTGGGCAAAAAAGTGACTTCTAGAGTGTTAACAAGCTTTTTCTTCAATTTGACCTAGTGACCTAGCTTTTCACCCCACATGACCCAGATTCAAATTTGGCCGAGATATCATTAAGACAAAATGTTCTGACCAAGTTTCATGAAGATTGGGCAAAAAATGTGACTTCTAAAGTGTTAACAAGCTTTTTCTTCAATTTGACCTAGTGACCTAGTTTTTGACCCCTTCATTGAATACACATGTATAAATAATACAAATTATTTTCGAATGATAATAATTTCATTTATTACGGCGAATAAATCGTCCGGGTCCGCGTTTTCTTGGAAATACTTCCTCGTTACCTATAAACAATACGGTTGCTAACATACTCGGAACACCTCAGATAACATTAAACACCAATTGACCATGGACCACACGAGTGCCGAGAACGTTCTTTTATCGCCGGCCATTGACCAAGAAGGACCTCGTGTTCAGACAATAAACAAATTCGAATCACACAATTAGTTATGCCAGGCAGGGGGAGAGGTGCGAAAAGGAGGAAAACAAAGGAGACAGAGGACGTGGAATATGTTGGGCCGATCGATGATTCGAGCTCAGGTAAACGAAAAACACATTTAATTGATTTCGAAGAAATCCTTAAGAGATCAGAAGTAATTGATCAGCCTCGGGGTACATGTAAATGTTGTAACTCAGGGTGTGGTGGAGCTGCGGCCTCTGTAACAAAATCCGTAGCGGCTACCTCGACGGTACCTCCCCCGCACACGGTCGGCATTGAACAATTTCCACCCGCGATCGGAGGTCCGAGTCCGATACGGTTATTGCCCGACGATATAGCCGCCCATGTCCCCGATCAGATTCGCAGTCAGATCGAGAGGGGCGAGTTTATTAACTTGGCATTGCTGCTGAAAGGCTCGCTAGAGCTGTCCGATTTCTGTTCGAGCGCGACGTTCCAGTTGTCGGTAGATGGCCATTTAATGTCTAAACCGCGGGAATGCAAACACAGAATCACTACTATCGAAAAATGGACAGACGCATTCATAATTTTCATGTCCATATCTGTCAAGGTCAACCCCACACAAACGGCAGAGCTACTGCAATACATGTGGACAATCAGAGAATGCGCGGGTCGCCAAGGCGGCATGGCGTGGCGTGCATATGACGAGCAATTTAGAGTTAGGCAATCATTGGGGCCTTCATCTTGGGCGCATATCAATAACGACTTATGGTGGCGTTGTATCCAAATGCCCACCGCAAACGCGCCGGCCGCCACAGCCCAAAGAATGCCGGTTAAGCAATTTAGAACTTGTAACTTTTTTAATACCGGAAAGTGCACGTGGCCTAACTGCAGGTTTAAACACGCTTGTTCTTCCTGCGGTCAAGGTCACCCAGCGTCAGTGTGCACTATACTGAATGCAGCGGCACCAAGCGCTCAATCCTTCGCCACGCAACAGCAGTATAACGCACCGCGGCAGCCATTTCGTGGGCGACAATGGTCAAGGCAACCAATGGCAACCACCGCTGGTGGAACAAATCAGCGGCCCTTGTAATGCTAACATCAAAGATATTGCTTGCTCACCAATCAATTTGGTGGTTTTACACAAGTATTTAAGTACTTACGATGTAAACAACGCGAATTTTCTAGAAAATGGGTTTAAGAATGGTTTTAGTATGCAATACATGGGTCCAAGAGAGACTAGGGAGGCAAATGACCTTAAGTCAGCTAGAATGCATCCAGAAAATGTTACGGAGAAAATTGATAAGGAAATTTCGGCCGGCCGCGTAGCAGGCCCGCTTGTCCGTAAACCATTACAAAATTTGATTGTCTCCCCTATCGGCTTGGTACCGAAGAAAGAACCCAACGAATTTCGAATGATTCATCATTTATCTTACCCAGCAGGGGTCTCGGTGAACGACTTCATTGAGCCGCATCTTACCTCCGTTCAGTATACTAGTTTTGATGAGGCAGTCAAAATGATACAAAAACTTGGTAGACACTGTAAACTTTTCAAGTTAGGCGTCAAGAACGCTTTTAAACTCTTACCAATACGACCAGCAGATTTTGAGCTTCTAAGATATAAATTCAATGATAGGTATTTTGTGGAAAAAACATTACCTTTTGAGGCCTCAATTAGCTGCGCAACGTTTGAGCGCTTCTCGTCATTTCTCGAGCATTGCGTAAAATCGAAAGCCGCATCCGGCATGCTCATCCACTACTTAGATGACTTTCTTGGGGGAGACGAGAATGATGAAGGGGCTCACGCTTTACTTTCGCTATTCATTGAGATAATGCAGGAACTAAACGTCCCATTAGCTCACGAAAAAACGGAGGGCCCAACGGAAGTTTTGGTGTTCCTCGGTCTCGAACTTTACACAAACAAAATGGTGGTGCGTATTCCTAGAGAAAAGGTCGAACATTTAGTTACAAACATCCGGTATATGATGGCTAAAAAATCAGCTACGCTCAAAGAAACGCAATCGTTGATAGGGTCACTTAGTTTTTGTTGCAGAGCTATTCCATTAGGTCGCCCGTTCTGTAGGAGTCTGATCAACTCGATATGCGGCCTGTCTAAACCTTGGCACCGCATCCGTTTGAAAAAAGCGGTAAAACTAGATCTGCATCTATGGTTTAACTTCTTTAAAGGTTTTAATGGAGTTTCAGTATTCCATGATCAATTTTGGATTACTAACGACGACGAAGAACTGTACACAGATAGCGCCGGTGGGGCCGATTTAGGTTTTGGTATCTATTTCCGTGGACATTGGGCACACGATCGCTGGCCAGACACTTGGGCGAAAGAAGGCCTATTAAGGGATATTACTGTCCTAGAAATTTTTCCGATCATGGTGGCATTTTTTCTATGGGGCGACGATCTGCGCAATAAAAAAGTGAGGTTCAATTGCGATAATATAAGCGTAGTACATATACTAAACTCCCTATCATCTAAGTCGGAAAAAGTTATGGTGGTCCTAAGACTGTTAACAATCAAATGTCTGCAGTTTAATATTCTCCTGAGAGCGGCGCACGTCCCAGGGGCAAATAATGCCATCTGCGACGCCATTTCTCGTTTTCAGATATCGCGGTTTCGGCGACTGGCACCGGAAGCGGATGCGGAACCTCGCGCGATACCATCCCATCTCTGGGAAATCTTCAACAAAGAGCTGACTCACTTTTGCGAAATGCCATAGCAGTAAATACGAGAAAGACCTACGACACCGCGTCAAAGGCTTTCCATGCCTTCCTTGCAAAGTATGGGTTAGACAGAATATTGCCGATACCCGAACAGCACATGGTTTGGTTTATAGCATATTGTTTTGAGACAAACTGCTCACCAAGTACTGTGAAGACTTATATTTCGGGTATTAATTACATGCAGAAAATTCAGGGTTTCCATGATATACATAACAGGTTTGTGGTAAATAGACTGTTAGAAGGGTGTGTTAGATCTAGGCGACAGCTAGAGGATATGAGACGTCCGATTACCAAAGCAATCTTGTCCGAAATTATCAGGGTTCTGCCCAGGATATGCTACAACGAACTGGAAGCCAAACTTTTTCAGGCAATATTTACAAGCGCATATTTTGGCCTCTTTCGTATCAGCGAACTCGCAGCAACAAGTCTCACCGGTGTGTCAAACCAAGTTAAGCGCGACGACGTACGCATTACTCGCAACGGACGAGCGGCGTCGTTCACGTGTATTGTTTCTCCAATTTATGCGATTGATGATATCCACCCATATGATTATTGCGCCCGGAACTGCTGTTCTCAGGTAACGTATTTCCCTACTGATTGAATTGCAGATCTTTGTTAAAGGAAACTGGGTGATATCATTACCCCTGGCGGCTCACACAGGAGGACATTAGACTCGACGGCCCTACGGAAACCATCCCAGCCGATGCCACTGACACCACGCCAGGCAATGTTCCACGGCAACCGCAGGTTAGCGGAGCCCCTCTCTCGTGCGTATTCCGCCGCGCGCCTTACCAACGAATCTCCAATCACCCATATATCTATAAAAATAAAATACAAATTAAACGTTCCTAATGATATTTGTCCTGTTAATTTTGAAATCGGGCACTTATACGTACATGTCTATAGCAACATTGAAAACGATGATAATTTACATTTGTGTTTACCGTAAATACGGTTGGACATTTAACATCGACAAAATAAATTTAATTACCGCTGTACCCACTAGCCGCACGAAAATGAGTCATTTATAACAAGGGAAGCAAGCCCAACGCCACGGGAGGATAATCGAACCGGAGTTCCTCTCTCGTATTGTAGGGATTGCCTTATACATGTATCCGTATGTACCGTTTGTAAGTGTCAGATGACCAACGACCAAGCTTCCTAGTATCATTTGTCGGAATACCGCGTATTGCAAGGTCAGTGGCTCGGCCTATGCGGAAACTATGGGATTTGAAACTTTCGTTGCTATAACCGGCCCGCGCGAGGCATTTCTGCAAGACTGACGACACTTGCTGTCTGGTAACCGGCGCGCCATTGCTATGACAAAAAGCAGCCGCGCCCTTGTGTTGGTTAAGCAAATATCCCTCCAACGCGGATACTGGACATGGTGGCGTTTCTTCGCGCGGCAATGTTATGGTAACGGGCGGACCATGCTGGTTTGTTTTTGATACATGCAACTATGTCAATAAACCAAATTAATCAGAAACGAAGACGAGTTAACCGTTTCGGGTTAGCTGGGTTAAATCTTCAGGGCGTTCAGACGTGCTGTCGACTGATATAGATATAGACACACCGGGATTTTTTGCCCCCGACGGCGTACACATGTCGGTGGTCGGTTACGCCATGTATACGGATGCGCTAAAAGACGTTATCGATAAAAATATGTCACTTTAAGTTAAATTAATTGATACTTTGGACGCTAGGTAGTTAAGTAAGTTGTTTCAATTAGGGCCCGCCCAGAATTTGGTGGATAAATTTGATAAAATTTATTTGTGGCGTAAGATTCTGGTGGCAGGTGAACAACAAGCACCGTAATATATTAAAATGTCATAAAAAACAATTATATTGAAATAACAGTAATTACAGGGGCTGCTCTCTCAGACCGCGGGTAGGGAGCTTCGGCTCGACCGTCCTATTCGTGGTGCTGGGACTGCATTCCAATTTTAATGTTTCATTCAACGAGTAGGGCCGTGCTGTAAATTAGTACATGTAACGTCTGTTAGTACGCTTGCATGCAGGTGCTGGTGCTTTGGTTCACTGGCCAGACATGTGTCAAGCCTATGTGTATTATGTACGAGTCCCAGGTTTGCATGTGGCAGCAAAGTGTTTATGCTGCCCGTTCAAAACATGTGTCAAGCCAGGGACAATCCGTTGTTACATGTGTGTGCCTATGTACTTATATTCACGGCGAAACTGTTTTCTAATTAGGAATTGAAGTGATAGTTAAAACTTGTAGGCCTGTCGCTGGGATTTTACGTCACTTTATAGGCGACCTATTCATGCCAAACTGATTACATTTGCTGACTATTATGTTATTGTTGCGTATCAAGTTGTGTGATTATTGCCGTGGTGTGCATCGGAGTACATTAAATATGGAGTTCATTCTGTTTTGTTTAATTTATTCCAATGCATGTAATAATACAAATTATTTTCGAATGATAATAATTTCATTTATTATGGCGAATAAATCGTCCGGGTCCGCGTTTTCTTGGAAATACTTCCTCGTTACCTATAAACAATACGGTTCCTAACATACTCGGAACACCTCAGATAACATTAAACACCACGTGACCGTGGACCACGCGAGTGCCGAGAACGTTCTTTTATCGCCGGCCATTGACCAAGAAGGACCTCGTGTTCAGACAATAAACAAATTCCCCACCCTCCACACCCAACATGCTAACCATATAGAAACGATGTAACACGTTTGTCACAGTCATTAAGTTTCATAACTATAAACATAATGTAGACATATGTTGTGGCTAAAGATGCTGCCGTAGCGCATTTTATACTTTTAGGACCGGTGTACCGGACAATTTATAATCCCTGGGCAATAACGGCAACACAACACGCTAGCTACACGGCCAGGCACCGAGGCAAGCTGCACGGGAGTCATGGGCCAACTCAATACCGGTTGAAGGGCTTCCGTTAACTACCAGGAGCCACACCAGCGCCATGTGTCAACAACCGCCAAGGGATTCCGTTGTCGTTTCCAGTTTCGGGTTAATGTATTTGTGCGAACAGTGTATGGAAGTGTCTGCGCGAAGCGTCGTTAGGGATGTTGTAGCCATAGTTATTGTAACGCTCAATGAAGCGCCATTTCTTTAACTCCTTTTATAAATCTGTCGCTGAAGGTGGCGTAAGATTCTGGCGGCCGGTTAACAACAAGCACCGTAATATATTAAAATGTCATAAAAAACAATTATATTGAAATAACAGTAATTACAGGGGCTGCTCTCTCAGACCGCGGGTAGGGAGCTTCGGCTCGACCGTCCTATTCGTGGTGCTGGGACTGCATTCCAATTTTAATGTTTCATTCAACGAGTAGGGCCGTGCTGTAAATTAGTACATGTAACGTCTGTTAGTACGCTTGCATGCAGGTGCTGGTGCTTTGGTTCACTGGCCAGACATGTGTCAAGCCTATGTGTATTATGTACGAGTCCCAGGTTTGCATGTGGCAGCAAAGTGTTTATGCTGCCCGTTCAAAACATGTGTCAAGCCAGGGACAATCCGTTGTTACATGTGTGTGCCTATGTACTTATATTCACGGCGAAACTGTTTTCTAATTAGGAATTGAAGTGATAGTTAAAACTTGTAGGCCTGTCGCTGGGATTTTACGTCACTTTATAGGCGACCTATTCATGCCAAACTGATTACATTTGCTGACTATTATGTTATTGTTGCGTATCAAGTTGTGTGATTATTGCCGTGGTGTGCATCGGAGTACATTAAATATGGAGTTCATTCTGTTTTGTTGAATTTATTCCAATGCATGTAATAATACAAATTATTTTCGAATGATAATAATTTCATTTATTACGGCGAATAAATCGTCCGGGTCCGCGTTTTCTTGGAAATACTTCCTCGTTACCTATAAACAATACGGTTGCTAACATACTCGGAACACCTCAGATAACATTAAACACCACGTGACCGTGGACCACGCGAGTGCCGAGAACGTTCTTTTATCGCCGGCCATTGACCAAGAAGGACCTCGTGTTCAGACAATAAACAAATTCCCCACCCTCCACACCCAACATGCTAACCATATAGAAACGATGTAACACGTTTGTCACAGTCATTAAGTTTCATAACTATAAACATAATGTAGACTTATGTTGTGGCTAAAGATGCTGCCGTAGCGCATTTTATACTTTTAGGACCGGTGTACCGGACAATTTATAATCCCTGGGCAATAACGGCAACACAACACGCTAGCTACACGGCCAGGCACCGAGGCAAGCTGCACGGGAGTCATGGGCCAACTCAATACCGGTTGAAGGGCTTCCGTTAACTACCAGGAGCCACACCAGCGCCATGTGTCAACAACCGCCAAGGGATTCCGTTGTCGTTTCCAGTTTCGGGTTAATGTATTTGTGCGAACAGTGTATGGAAGTGTCTGCGCGAAGCGTCGTTAGGGATGTTGTAGCCATAGTTATTGTAACGCTCAATGAAGCGCCATTTCTTTAACTCCTTTTATAAATCTGTCGCTGAAGGTGGCGTAAGATTCTGGCGGCAGGTGAACAACAAGCACCGTAATATATTAAAATGTCATAAAAAACAATTATATTGAAATAACAGTAATTACAGGGGCTGCTCTCTCAGACCGCGGGTAGGGAGCTTCGGCTCGACCGTCCTATTCGTGGTGCTGGGACTGCATTCCAATTTTAATGTTTCATTCAACGAGTAGGGCCGTGCTGTAAATTAGTACATGTAACGTCTGTTAGTACGCTTGCATGCAGGTGCTGGTGCTTTGGTTCACTGGCCAGACATGTGTCAAGCCTATGTGTATTATGTACGAGTCCCAGGTTTGCATGTGGCAGCAAAGTGTTTATGCTGCCCGTTCAAAACATGTGTCAAGCCAGGGACAATCCGTTGTTACATGTGTGTGCCTATGTACTTATATTCACGGCGAAACTGTTTTCTAATTAGGAATTGAAGTGATAGTTAAAACTTGTAGGCCTGTCGCTGGGATTTTACGTCACTTTATAGGCGACCTATTCATGCCAAACTGATTACATTTGCTGACTATTATGTTATTGTTGCGTATCAAGTTGTGTGATTATTGCCGTGGTGTGCATCGGAGTACATTAAATATGGAGTTCATTCTGTTTTGTTGAATTTATTCCAATGCATGTAATAACTGTGCACCAAAGATAGAATTTCAACTGCTAGTCTACATTCTGTGTTCTGATTAAGGTTCAGTCTGATAATCAACTAAAATTCCACATTCTGTGTTCAAATCAAGGTTTATTCTATTAATCAACTAAAATTACACATTATGTGTTCAGACCAAAGCTAAGACTGATAATCGCAACTAAAAATTCACATTCTGTGTTCAGATTAGGTTCAGACTGGTAATCTCAACTTAAATTCCTTAATCTGTGTTCAGATCAAGGTTCAGAATAATAATCCCAACTAAAATTTCACATCCCATGTTCAGATCAAGGTTCAGACTGATATTCCCATCTAAAATTTCACATTCCATGTTCAGATCAAGGTTCAGACTGATAATACCAACTAAAATTTCACATTCCGTGTTCAGATCAAGGCTCAGACTGATCATCCCAACTACAATTTCACATTCCGTGTTCAGATAAATGTTCAGACTGGAAATCAACTAAAATTCCACATTCCGTGTTCAGATCAAGGTTAAGACTGGTAATCTCTACTTAAATTCCACATTCAGATTAAGGTTAAGACTGATACAAACTAGCAGATAAGGAATATACACATGTTAGTTTGAGTGTAATTTATTGTCTAAACAAAAAGTTATGTGGAGCTCTGCTGGTACCTGGTTTATCAAAGCGTAACCGTTCCTCCTCCACATGTTTGCGTTGGACTGGGCCAACATCACTTGAACACGGAGTGGGAACTCCAACAACTCAGTCGGAATAGGCCGCTATAGGAATTACCAATCAGAAATGACACTAACCTTGCAAGAGCACCGTTACAACTAATTACAACACAATTTCTTAATGATTAATTATAATTACGGTACTAACATCAAGAACACGTTTAACTTAAACCAGAAATCTAAGATAATCTTTTTCAGAATATGAGACATGTAGTAGCTGTAAAATGAGGATACCATTTTTATATCAAAAGCTGCTTCTCTGTACAACACAATCAGAATAAGTGATTGTTTTTTCATAATAATGACAAGCGGGCCATGATGGCCCAAAGCACTCACCTGAGAACTGGTACAGATGAAGACCAGACTGTTGTGACAGGTTTGAAAACTAAGGTATCTGAACAACACGCAATGGGGGATAGGATCGATTTGATTTAAAACATTGGTTAGTGCAATGGGCTAACTAAAGTACGAGTTTGATAGTCGATGTGGGTGTGTTTGCTAATGGTTCTCAAATCATTTTTCTTGATATTCGTACCTGACCCTTTTTCATTAAGTCAGTGACAATTCTGGAAAATGCAGAAACAGGAGATTTTGATTTTAGATTTTTCGCAGACAGTTTTGGAGAACTATTTGCAATGCCATAATAGCGATGGCTGTGCTATAAGGTCAAGTTTTGCTTTTTCTTTCATAATTTTCTGTCCTATGATGATAAATGATGTTAATGCAGGCTCTGAAGCCATCAATGTTGCATGTACAAATAACTGCATGCAAGGATTGCAACTGTTGGAAATCAAATTTTATCAATAAATTGTTATGGTCTTACGCAAACTCTGCAAGTTTTGTCAACATTGAATAAAAAATTGTGTGTGCAAGCCAATCATTAATAACTTGTTGATGTTTTTTTTCCACTCACAAGGGGCAATAATTCTGGTGTTTCTGGCCCGAACATGCTTATATTCGACTTCACCTGTAATCTTACATTCATAGACAAACTGTACACAATTGGTGAATATTGGATGAAAAATGAAGTATCGATGCTGAATAATGTCCATTTTTATATATTTTTTTTCCCAAACAAAAGGCTATAAATCCAGTGCTTCTGGCCCAATTTTGCTTATATTCGACTTCACCTTTAATATTATGGTCAAAGACAAACTGTGCAACTGTTGGAAATCAAATTTTATCAATCAATTTTTATGGTCTTACGCAAACTCTGTAAGTTTGGTCAACATTGATGAAAAAATTGTGTGTGCAAGCCAATCATTAATAACTTGTTGATGTTTTTTTCCACTCACAAGGGGCAATAATTCTGGTGTTTCTGGCCCGAACATGCTTATATTCGACTTCATCTGTAATCTTACATTCATAGACAAACTGTACACAATTGGTGAAGAATGGATGAAGTATCTATCCTGAATAATGTCCATGTTTATAAAAAAAATTCACAAACAAAAGGCTATAAATCCAGTGTTTCTGGCCCAATTTTGCTTATATTCGACTTCACCTTTAATAATATGGTCAAAGACAAACTGTGCAAGACTGGTGAAGATTGGATGAAATATGAAGTCTCTATCCTGAAAAATGTCCATTTTTGTATTTTTTTTTTCACAAAGGGCAATAACTCCAGAGTTTCCGATTTTGTTATATTCAACTTGACCTGTAATCTTATGGTCATAGACAAAGATTGATGAAGATTGAATGAAAAACGAAGTCTCTTTCCTGAATAATGTCCATCTTTGCATACTTTTTTTCACAAACAAAGGGCAATAACTCCAGTGTTTGTGGACCCACCTTGCTTATATTCGAATTTAACTGTTACGTCATTGCCATAGACAAACTGTGCAAGATTGGTGAAGATGGGATGAAAAATGAAGTCTCCATCTTGAATAATATTCATTTTTGTATATTTTTTCATAAACCATGGGCAATAACTCCTGTGTTTGAAACACAATCTGGCCCATATTTGGTGTCTGCTGAGATCAGGCCCCGTGTTCGCACAAGATAAAATTACAGGATCAGGATCAGTTTTAGCTGATCTTGATTTTGTAGCTCAACTTAGCGTAATATCAAACATATTTTATTTTCGGAATAACTTGTCTTCTTGATAAAATCACATAATAATTTGGATTTCTTTTATTAAATTCTTCATGTCAGACAGCAAATGTACCTTGCTAAGAGTTTAAAATCATTTTTATAATATATATTTTACCAAAAATGAAAATTGATCCTGATTTTAGTGAACATCATTTTTGACCCTCATCCTGAAATATCTGGCTCAAGTTCATCTTGAACCTGAAATCAGGCAAAACTTGTTTTGTGAACACGGGGCCTGATGATCATACAAAAACTGTGAAAGTTTGGTTAAGATTGGATGGAAAATAAAGTCTATATGTTGGAAAAAGGCATTTTTGCACCTTTTCCATGAAAAGGGGCAATAACTCTAGTGTTACAGGTTTGATCTGGCCCAATACCAATACCGTTCAAGATTTTATGGTCATACACAAACTGTGCAAGTTTGGTTAAGATTGGATAAAAAGTTTAGTCTCCAGCATGAGAACAAAACAAATTGTTGACGGCACACGGACGACAAACGATGCAGGAGAGGTCCCCTATACCAAGAGCTCACCAAGCACTTCGTGCTCAGGTGAGCTAATAATGAAAACTGTGAGAACCTACCACTAAATGACAGTCCGGGGATTCAAAACACAAACCATGGTCACCCAAGTATGTGTGAAGACCTGTAAAGAAAATTATGCAACATCAATTCTTGCCCTTATATACACCCATAGGCACTTCCAACTAGACCTTTTTTGATTGCGGTTTTCTCAAAAATGACAAATCATCAAAGTCTTATATATCATTTTGTCTTCTTGAAAAGTTTGGAGAAATTCGGGCTTAAAATACAAAAGTTATAGCTGATTAAGAGAAGGTCTAGTTAGAAGTGCCTATTGGTGTAGATGTACATGTACATAGGAAGTAAGGACATGGATAAATAAAATAAAACGAGAGGGCCCTGAGGGCCCTAGGACACTCACCTGAGACCTTGTAACTAGGGATGTCAACGGCTACCAAAATTGGTATCCGGTTATTCGTATGTAATATCCGGATACTATCCGGATAACCGTATAGATCGGCATTGGCGGCCGGAATCTTGCACATGTGAAAACGGCAAAATTAAGTTCACATCTAGACGATACTTCTATTTTGAAAACACAATAATATGTCATTATTGAAAAAAGTACATGTAACAAACTACGTCGATTTATGTTCGTAAATTGTGCGTTTTGCTTGTTTTGTGTAGCGTGCAATGTTGCTATGCCCTTCAATTAAAGTACCCAAATTAAACATTTGATTTGCGTAAAGGTAAGTAGGTGTTAAGGCTGACTGATGTATGGTAAACCCGTAAATTGCGATGTTTGAGTAAAACACGCAATGTGATGATCAAATGCACATAAACACCAAAACAAGGATGGATCAATGTTACTATATATTTTATTTTAATAGGCATTGTTAACTGGTAGAGAACCATCTCTTATCAAGAGAAACGCACCTAATTGGCATAAACGATTGTGACATCTTGTTTGTTTAATAGGCCTGTCAAAGTTAGTGTGGTGTGAAAGCACCACCTGTTGTTTTATGATAATCGTATTCCGACCAAGGGGTGTGTTTATAACACGTCCGCAGTACGAGGTGGAGACCTCCTGTAGAGGCCTATAGCTGTGTTGTGTTATTACTATACATGACAAAAGGGCGTTTGTATGCCTAAAAAAAAAACGAGAAAAATCGGATTTTCAATTTTTATGCGAATATTCGGTTACTAACTTGGTAACCGGATATTAACATAGTAACCAGATAACCGGTTATCCGGATATTCGTTGACATCCCTACTTGTAACCCAATTGGAATTTGCATCCCCGAGGTGTTGCTTATTTTTATCCCAGGGGCATAATTTGAACAATCTTAAACAAACCTCTGGGCCTTGCGGTTGCAGGTAAAGATTTTTAAAGTCATTCTGCTATTTAAGTCTATATAAACCATTAGACCCCTCAAGGTGTGGCCAGATTTGACCCCAGGTGCATAATTTGAACAATCTTTGGACAGGACCACTATGCAATGTTACGTACTACATATAGGAAAGCTGTGGGCCTTGCCGTTTCAGAGGAGAGGATTTTAAAAGTCATTTTGCTATTTAAGTCTATATCAACCATGTGACCCCCAGGGTGTGACCAGTTTTGACCCCAGGGGCATTATTTGAACAATATTTGTAGAGGACCGCATATACATACCAAATATGAAACCCCTGGGGTGTGGTCAGTTTTGACCCATGAGGCATAATTTGAACAATCTTTGTAGAGGACCGCTATAGGATGTTACATACCAAATACGAAATCTCTGGGCCTTGCAGTATCAGGAGAAGATTTTTAAAGACATTTTGCTATTTAAGTTTATATAAACCACTGAATCCCCGGGGGGTGGCCAGTTTTGACACCAAGGCATAATTCAAACAATCTTTGTAGAGGACCACTATATGATGTTACATACCAAATAAGAAACCTCTGGGCCTTGCGGTTTCTGAGAAGATTTTACCTTTTGCTATTTAAGTCTATATAAATCATGTGACCCCCGGGGCGTGGCCAGTTTTGACTCTAGGGGCATAAACTGAACAATATTTGTAGAGGGCCACTATAGGATGTTACATACCAAATATGAAACCTCTGGGTCTTGCGGTTTCAGAGAAGAATTTTAAAGACATTTTGCTATTTAAGTCTATATAAATCAAGTGACCTACATATGCAGCAGACCGTAACGATTTGAACAACTTTGAAAGAGGCTCACCCAATGATCGAGATTCCTGTGAAGTTTGGTAAAAATCTGCAAAGTGGTTTAGGAGGTGATGTCGTTTGAATGAGTTGACGACGGACGCACACACACACGGACGACGGGCGATCACAAAAGCTCACCATGAGCACTTTGTGCTCAGGTGAGCTAAAAACACACTGCTACCTATTTATCCTTTTAATGTATATATAACACTGAAGTCTTTGAATTCGATTCTGACTGACAAAAACATTTAATATTACATTTAATATTAAAGTTATAAATTTACAAAATAAAATACAATTAATGTACTTTAATGTCAACTCATCTGTTTTGAACATTGTGCAAAATATTTACTGTTAAAAGTCAAGAGTGTTTAACCAATATTTAGATATCAGACAGTAATACCTACCTGCTAGAATGCGAGTGACAGGAAGATGTATGGAGACAGACTGAGTGTCCACCTCATATTTAACACACTCTACCTTGTGGCCAGCGACTGTAAACACATTCAAAACATGATGGCTCAGTGTCTGATAGTATCCAAGGGCTATAAGTATGTATACATGTATGCACTAACTTATTTTCGCAATCTAAAAAGCAAACATATGTTACCCACTGTTGTCATTATTTTTTTAATTTGTATCATACAACGATATGGCAACGTGCATAATAAAAACGAAATCCAAAACAACCGCCCAAATTTACTGTTCACAAGACTTACACAAAAATTCTATTTACATTTAGTATGCGCATGTTTTTCATGTAAAACCAGTGGTTTGCTAAAAATCCCATGAAAATTATGCTGACAATCACAACGTCATGTCATCTGCATGGAAAGCGTGGACGCATTGACCACGATATAAACAAGTTTGTGGCGCACTGTTAAGTCATTACTTTTGTACAAAAGTTTCCTAGAGCAAAACAAGACAATTAACTGTTCGTATGTATGTCGCATATTTTTACTCAATCTTTTGTTGACACCATTATACTACGTCTTAAACGGGAAAGCAGTTACGCGGTATCGAGAATATTGTTGTTGTTTCGGTGTATAACTTACAGTTAATTTTAACACCCACCACGTGGACGGCGTGTAGCAGGTTTTTCCTTGACCCATTTTAGTACGTGTACCCATGTTTGTAATTGGGCTGCTAATTAAAGCGACTGCAGTGAAAATATGTTGTCATGGGTGGCACGCGCAATGCAAGCTGTTGACGACAAACTTACACTTTGATGTTCAGCAAGTCGGGTTATAGTTTGTCATACAACACAAGCTTAACTGAAAAAAGCAGCGATGAAGGCGCGAAAATCCAAACCAAACGGCATTTGTTTACGGCAGTTGGTGTAATAAGAAAATTATTAAAACATGAATTTAGAAAACAAAAATTCATGATCCACGGCCGATTCGCGATGTATTGGAAATAGCGATATAGCGGAGCTGTATTTAATTGCTCCGATATTTTGATATTTTGTTATCCATTAATATATACTGGAATGAGTCTTGAAAAAGCTGTCTGACGGTCAGACTGATTCTTAGGAAATAAATATTGGACCCACTAAAAATTTGACGTTCATGTCCGTCGGACCGACGGTTTTCGGGAAGTCTGAATTACAAACATTTGCACATCTCAGCTTTCATTTTAAACATATTAAACCCTTTAACATTAAGAACCACCAAATATAAAGATGCAAAAGGGATGAATTGTCCTTTGGTATAGAGTAAAATTTTAAACATGCAAGTGTGTGTTCCTACATGTAGCATGGCCAAGATGGCCACATCTTTTTAACATATTTATTGTATTTAGTAAAATATGTAAAGAAAGTCTTTGATATTAAAAACTTTACAGCAGTCGGTTTGACTATTTACTCATATATGGGCTAAAGATGTCTTTGACATTGTATTTATTACCAGAACAAGTTTCTTTTCTCGCTGCATCTCGATTTTTACAGGCATTGAAAGCTTCTACTGTTTTGTTATAAGCATGTATAAGCACTTCTCTCTGAAAATATATACATAAATCTTGGTTTATTAAGGAACATAATTGTTTTATCAATAATATGACAGGGACATTCAATAACTTAATCAAAATGTGTCTGGTTCAAAATTGCTAAAACACTACTTTGGTCAAAATGTTCTGCTAAAAGCTTTCAGTTAGTCAGTTTCTGATTTCAATGTGCACTACATGAGTCCACATATTCTTCTTGACGGAAAGATCAAGGACCATATAAGGTACAGGGTACTGCTTAAAAAAAGCAGATTGAAAAGCATGACAAGTTCATTAGCATGCTCTAATGATGTGGTAAATCATGGGGTTTTATCATTTGAATGCTTTTTATAACGTCCTTTTTAAAACATGATTTTCATGAAATATTTGCACAAATATATGAGGCATGTTTTGGAAAAATCGGGCTGAATGCATGAGCTTAAAAGTGTCATCCTGGATTAGCCTGTGCAGTCTGCAAGGGCTAATCCGGGACCACGCTTTCCGCCTACAGAGAATTTATGGTTAGAAGAGACTTCCTTGAAACAGAAAACACCATAAAAGAGGAAAGTGTCATCCTGGATCAGCCTATGCGGTTTTCCCACGACACGCCTCATATAAGGTTTCAAAGGAAATTCATCATTCCTGTATTAAGCCCAGGGGAGAAGCAAGTAGTCAACATAGCCTAACATCAGTGACACCTACATCGCTAGCGCACCACTCCAGAAACAGCACAATGTTATCCTCCAGTTTCAGCTGCAGGTTGAAGGCCCCCTCCCACTCTGGCTCAAACTCCAGGTGCTGACCTGTCTGCCGCTTCACTGCATCCATACCCTGAGGAGAGACGCGTACAGCTGGGCATAACTAGGACATTTTATCATTGTATACTAGAGATGTCTCACGTTAGCTTATCTTAAACATCACTGTTGTAAGTTGTTCACTGATGCTTTTTGTCATTTGTTTTTTTATATTAAAAATGTATAAATGAAGGTTTTTATGGTTATTTCCTAACATACAATTTTAATGTAGGCTGTTTAATTGCTCTAACTATAAACAAGAGGGCCCTGAAGGCCCTAGGACGCTCACCTGAGACCTTGTAACCCAATAGGAATTTGCATCCCTGAGGCGTGGCTTATTTTTATCCCAGGGGCATAATTTAATTAATCCTGGACAAACCTCTGGGCCTTGCAGTTTCAGGTAAAGATTTTTAAAGTCATTTTACTATTTAAGTCTATATAAACCATGTGACCCCTCGGGGTGTGGCCAGATTTGACCCCAGGGGCATAATTTGAACTATCTTTGGAGAGGACCACAATGCAATGTTATGTACCAATACAGAAAAGCTATGGGCCTTGCCGTTTCAGAGGAAAAGATTTTTGAAGTCATTTTGCAATCTAAGTCTATACAAACCCTGTGAACCCCGGGGCATGACCAGTTTTTACCCAGGGGCATAATTTGAACATTACTTGTAGAGGACCACTATATAATGTTACATAACAAATATGAAACCTCTAGGTCTTGAAGTTTCAGAGGAGAAGAAATTTGAAGTTTTTTTGCTACTTAAGTCTATATAAACCATGTGACCCCTGGGGTATGGTCATTTTTGACCCATGGGACATAACTTGAACAATCTTTTTAGAGGACCACTATAAGATGTTACATACTAAATACGCAACCTCTGGGCCTTGCGGTTTCAGAGGAGACATTTTTTAAAGACATTTTGCTATTTAAGTCTATATAAACCATTTGACCCCCCGGGCATGGCCAGCTTTGACCCCAGGGGCATAATTTGAACAATCTTTGTAGAGGACGACCACTATACAATGTTACATACCAATTATGAAACCTCTGGGCCTTGCAGTTTCAGAGTAGACAATTTTTAACGACATTTTGTAATTAAAAATTTTATCAACCATGTGACCCCCAGGGCCTGGCCAGTTTTGACCCCAGGGACATAATTTGAACAATATTTGTAGAGGACCACTACACAATGTTACATACCAATTCTGAAACCTCTGGGCCTTGTGGTTTCAGAGGAGAAGATTTTTAAAGTCATTTTGCTTTATATTCTATATACACCATGTGACCCACAGGGCGTGGCCCAGTTTTGACCCCTGGGGCATAATTTGAACAAACTGTGTAAAGGACCACTAAAGGATGTTACATACCAAATATGAAACCTCTGGGCCTTGCAGTTTCAGAGGAGAAGATTTTTTTAAGTCGTTTTGCTATATATTCTATATAAACCATGTGACCCCGGGGTGTGGGCAGTTCTGACCCCAGGGGCATAATTTTAACAATCTTTGTAGAGGACCACTATAGGGTTTACATACCAAATATGAAACCTCTGGGCCTTGTGGTTTCAGAGATTTTTTTAGTCATTTTGCTATATATTCTATACAAACCATGTGACCCCCGGGGCGTGGCCCGTTTTGACCCCAGGGAAATAATTTAACAATCTTTGTAGAGGACCACTATAGGATGTTACATACCAAATATGAAACCTCTGGGCCCTGCGGTTTCAGAGATTTTTCAAGTTAACACTTTTAAAATCTATCTTTAGCTCTGGTGACCTACATATGCAGCAGACCGTAAAGATTTGAACAACTTTGAAAGAGGGTCACCCAATGATCATTCCTATAAAGTTTGGTGAAAATCAGCCAAGTGGTTTAGGAGATGTTGTTTGAATGAAAAGTTGACAACGGATGCACTGACACACGGACGACGGGCGATCATAAAAGCTCACCATGACCACTTCGTGCTCAGGTGAGCTAAAAACTACAAAATAGCATTTACATAATTTGCCATTCAAAACAATTCATTATTAAATTTGCATTAAGCATGCATTCACTAAAAACTGAACATACATGTAACATTTCGTGTGTAGAACCCAACATTCAGCATAAAGCATTTAGCAGCAATCAAAATAGCAATCCAAACAAAAGTCTGAGTTTTACCTCATCTTTTGTTTCCTTTACCTCAATGAGTTTGAGCAGTTCCAGGAAGTATCCATAGCCCTCCAGGAAACTACTCCTCAGCTGATCTGTCCATTCTCCAGGACTAGGCTTGCATAGCAGGGCATACCTGTGACAGGTATCTGCATGTTAGTTAACGTATATGGCTGAATTAACATACTTGTCATCGTTTTACACACATCTGAAAGCTGAGCAGACAACACAGAACCTAGTCAAACAATATAGAACCTTGTCTGACATATATATATTTGTATACTACACTCAACAAAAGTCATAACGCACCAAATGGAAATTACTGTGTTTCTTTATTTATAAGATTTTCATCTGAGCCATGGTAAACACAAAATATTTATGTATTTTTTCCAATATTTTGGTATGAACACATGCATGCATAGCTCAAATAATCATAGCTGACATTTTAAGCTGAATTCTCAGTGACTGGGAAACGATTTATCCATATGAGACAATTTCTCATCTCCACAAAAATATATGGGCTTTTTCAAAAATATGTGGGATTTCCTCTGATTTTTAAGGGATTTACAGCAATGACATTTTAACAATGTGTAACTGTTTCAAAATCGAAAAAAATAACCACGCAGACGCCCTGGATTCTCTTTCAATGCGTAATGAGCATCTGTTGGTATTGAGTTTTCAGACTGCCGAATTAATTTTATGGATAAAATCTCACCAAATAGTGACTTAATTGCAAACCAGACCGAGCACTGTGTATAGTACGCCAGCGTTTTTCGATTCGTATTCAAAAATGTTAAAGCGACGCAAAATCGCATCGGTGAACATTTCTTTGCGATTTTTCTAAATACAATGTGCAAATACCGCATTTTGCATGGGTTTCCCAGTCACTGAATTCTAATAAATAAAGAAAATACAACAATTCCCATTTATTTCCATTTGGTGCATTATAACTTTTGCTGAGTGTATTTTCATCAGCGAGAAAGGGCTGTAATTTAGCAAAGTAAAATACCCCTCAAAGCTTTTACCAAAATAATTACCAAACAGATCAAGCAAATCCAAGCTTTATTTGAGGCGTATCGTGGGAAAATTGGGCTTAATGCATGTGCGTAAAGTGTCGTCCCAGATTAGCCTGCACAGGCTTATCCGGGACAGAACTTTCCGCTTTTATGGTATTTTCTCTTTCAAGGAAGTCTCTTCTAAATATAAATCCACTGTAGTCGGATAGTGCCATCCAGGATTAGCCTGTGCGGAATGCACAGGCTAATCCGGGACGACACTTTACGCACATGCATTAAGCCCGGTTTTCCCATGACATGCCTCATTTGTATATTAAATTTGGCATTCAAAGGAGGAAATCAGCAAAAAGGAGAAAGAAGAACTTTGTTGGTGCAATGTGTGTTGAAAGGAGAACTTACTTCAGATCATGTAATGAGAAACATGCTCGTTTAAAGGTCTGACTGCCTGTTCGTTCAAACGACAGCTTTCCATCTCCTGTAATGAGCAAGGCTGGTATCCAGTACGTAAGAAATAATGATAATGTTAATAATATTATGTGTAACATGTACTGTTACACCTAAGACAAGAACATTGCAGATGTAAAACAAAGAACGAAAAATATGTAACTATAATTATCAACGTAATAATTGGTCCAATACTTTGTTTTGCAATCTTGAATTTATCAGGTCACAGACATAATTGCATTTCATAAAAAGAGCTTTTGGAGGACAGCGCGCTCGACTTTTCTTGTACTTGTCAGAGTTACTGGCATTTTTTTCCAGAACAAACTGTTTGAATAGTAGGGGTAAATTAAAATAAGTTAATTGTGTTCTCTAGTTAAGGAGTTGAAAGGATTTTTCTTATTTTCTAAACAGTGAACTTGACCCCACCCACCCCATATGCAATCTCATGCCATGTCTCTGAAATGGAGGTTCATAAAAAAAAATTCAATTTGTTTTCGAGTCATTGAGCAAAAACTTTTTTTCTATTTTTAGTTACAGTGACCTTGACCCTACCCACCCCAAATGCAATCCCCAGTGGAGTCTGGCTTTAGGGTATCTATGTATGAATATTCATTCTGAAGTTAGAGAGTGAAAATCAAAGGTTGACGCCCCCACGCCACCTGCACTGAATGTAACATTTCTAAGTGTAAAAGGCCCATAATTTTGACAAATTTCAAACTAGAATTACCAAAATTGGCCTATGGGTTCATTTTAATAAAGAAAATAAGTGTTTTAAGTTTGAATGAAATCTCTCAAGCCATTCCTGAGAAACTAGCTAGAAAAAGTTTACACTGGCCCTGATGCTGACGCCAGGGCAAGTAGAATGGCTTGCCTTTTTTTCGAAAAGTTGAGCTAAAACTTGTATTGCAAATTAAACACTTAGCAATTTACATATATTAGTCCAGCAGGTATCAGCAGATTATTGCAAAGGTATTATTTTACATGCACTATCAGTGTCTTCCCAGTGACCAATATTTACTGGGTTATGTTACTAAATATTCTATAATAATGTTTACCTTTCTTTTTCTCCTCGCAGGCTTGGAGGAAGGTTTGTAAAATCACAGACAAAAGGTTGTGTTCCGACACCAAAAGACGAGCCTGTGAGAACATAACAAACAACTAATAATACGATTAATATACGTGTATACACTTAACATGCGCATTTACATTATTTCTAAATACATGAATACAATCACATGTACAGGTTGATTTTTCCAATAATGATAAGTATTTGAACACTCGTCTCATTTGCACAATTGCTGAATTGCCATCAAAATGGACATTTTCAAGTATTTATAATAGCTCTACTATTCATGATGATTAAACATTTACAAGTAGTATGTGAAGATTTTTTTTCCAAACAAAGCTAAAACGTTAGCAAAGAGCAATAATTATGTCCATTTCAAAGACCGTCATTATATGAAGTTTTGTCTAAATTGCTGAATACTTCGGAGTGTACAAAAAGCTTGATATATAGTATATTCCCGTATAGACATCCCCGGGGACTTTACATTTCCCTAAGGGGGGCTAGGGAAAGAGCTAGGATTAAACAAGAGGGCCAAGATGGCCCTAGGTCGCTCACCTGAGTGTAAAGCATCATAATGGCTTTTAACACAACGATTTTTTAAGATTTCAACATAGCCATATAAGGAAAACTGCCACGCCCCCTGGCGGCCATGTTTTTTAACAAATCAAAATGACTTGAAGGAATTTGGTATAGGGTCACCCAAGGACCAATTCTGTGAAATTATGTTGAAATCCAGCCAGTGGTTTCAGACTAGATGATTTTTAAAGTTTTCAATATATTTATATAAGGAAAGTGGCCCACCCCCTGGCGACCATGTTTTTTAACGAATCAAATAATTTCAAGGAATTTGGTAGAGGGTCACCCAAGGAACATTTCTGTGAAATTATTTTAAAATCCAGCCAGTGGTTTCAGACATGAAGATTTTTAAAGTTTTCAATATAGCCATATAAGGAAAACTGCTCCACCCCATGGCGGCCATGTTTTTTTAACAAATCAAAATGACTTGAAGGAATTTGGTATAGGGTCACCTAAGGAGCATTTCTGTTAAAACTATTTTCAAATCCAGCCAGCGGTTTCTGACAAGAAGTTTTCCAGTTTTTAAGCTTTTGGTTGCCATGACAACCAGAGTTTTTAATATATTTTAATAAATTGAAGGAATTTGGTAAAGGACCATCCCAGGAACATTCCTGCCAAGTTTGATTAAAATCCGCCTAGTGGTTTCGTAGAAGAAGTTGGTTGAAGTAAAATGTAGACGACGGACGATGGACGAAGGACACCGGACACAGACTGACCACAATAGCTCACCTTTGAGCACTTCGTGCTCAGGTGAGCTAAAAAGGTACAGGTGCTGCTAAAAAGGAGCAGGGCGGAAAGCTGGACCAGTTTCTTGACATAATCTAAAAATTTGCTAAATGCAGGGTTTTCCAGTCTACTGCTTCTAATAGAGGCTTTTAAGAATTGTCTGTTCATTTGTCAATTGAAAATTTGCAAAATACATTTAATTTCAAAAGATAGTTAACATTTCTGTGTTGACCAGCCCAGAGGGGCAGCATAGGGGAACCAAACAGGGGCAGGGTGCAGCACCCTGCTATTTCATTCTAGATCTTTCCCTAGGGGCGTTTAATATTAGTCCAGTTCTTGGTGTTCTGTCATATATATCAGTATGTGAAAAACATTATTATATGACTGTGTAGCTAATTGTGAAAACACTTCCTTCAAAGATTTACAAAAACAGGTGCGCTGCAAGTATTGTATAGAGTGTTTAAAGCATAGTGAGGGCATTAGTTATGCATGGTGGTTCGGGGAGGGGGGCGGCGTTTATTAGGGTGAGGGCATTTATTATGGAATATACCATACATATGGGCAGAGGAAGGACGGTAAAAAAAACAAAGCAATTAGTAAAAGCCCCCAATATACCTTCTTTGAGGGCACAAAAATACATAATAATATTTTACTTGATGAAACACAACATACCAGTGAAGGAACAGTGAAAATTTGTACAGTTATACTGGTGACCGAGAACGTTCTATAATGATCATCCTGTATAAAGTCCCTCGTTAGAGAACTATAGTGCTAAAAATAAAAAATGAAGATAACCTCACAATATTTTTAAAAATAAAACACAATAATGAAGTCAGAACAATCATGTGAACCAAATACTGCCATTTAAGTTTGGTATATTTATATATGAGCATAAAAAAATTCCAAAACCAATTAAACACACATGAAAGTCACTGATGAAATACTATTTTCAACTGATATCAGCAGTATTCTTTGTCCACATGACTGTTTTCACTTTATAAAGTCAAACCTAGAAGTCACAAGCTGTTTTTTTCAGCCCTTACTTCACTGTAAAATAACAGTGTCTTTCATTAGCACCAGTTTACAAGCAACAAAAATACTTACAGGTATATTGTTTTTGCTGTTGCGGAGCTGTTTTTTACTCTAAAGTAGTAGCTCAAAATTTGTCTTCTGTTGTAAAATGTTCAGTCAATTTTAACAACATTTTAATGAAATGAGTAACACAAACAAAAGCCACAGCAAGTGAGCACCAGGTTTGGCTATCAAACACAACAGGGACGTTGACATACCAGTGAGTTTACAGTGAAAATTTGAACAGACAGCGAGGCAATGGAGACATCGTGGTCATGATCGTCCAAACAGAAATCCTTCATCAGGGAGTTATAATGCTGTCGAAGGACACAAACATGTGATGTTCATACAGAGATAATCCTCCAATTTAAACACTCAGGGTGACAAAGGAACACTTGAACATTCACAGTAGAAAAGAAATTCACTGAAGAAAATACAGACAAACATGACTAAGTCTTAATGACAGGGTTTTCCAGGCTTACACAGAAAAAAAATTATGTGATCAATTGTTTCACACCATCCAGGGGTGTGGAAATCCTATGCCCGACTTGTCCGATGCGGGTAATATTTCTGTCGGACAAGTAATTTGTTTCTGACTACTTGTCCACGGACAAGTACAATTTCAGGGTGTGAAAATGATGTAAAAATTGGAAGTTAATTTTCATGATATGATATACTTGCATATTTGAATAACGAATTCTGTTTACTTATTTATCTAATGAGAAACATATTTCAGGAATGGCTGGAATAGACTATATTTTTATTTGGACAAGTAACTGTTGCGTGCGGACAAGTCAATTTGTGCAATTAACTTGTCCATAGACAAGTAAACAATTTTGGTATTTCCAGCCATCATTTCATTTTAGTTTGAATTATTCCAAAAGTATTTAAAATTTTAAAATCAGGGTGCTTCATTTTTCTTCTGAACCTTTCCACGTAATTATAACCCACTAAATGTTTCTGCTAAAATCCTAAATGCTAAAAATCTACTTCATAGCATCATGACTGGGTTTCAATAAACAAATAAATCCCTTACCCCATCCCAGCAGTCTGACTCAGGATATATAAATGGTATATAAGGCAGTGGTACGGCCAAAAATAAATGGTTGGTTTCCGCTTACATCTCCAAACAATTCTAGGAGGGGAGGTAAGATATAACTTTTTTTTTAAACTTGTTTATCTTCGCTGCATATTCACCACACAGTTTAAGTATATTGGGCTGCATGTGAAATGTTTAAACACCTCCTTACAAAGAAATTGTACCTTAACTATAAATATGGTCATAGAAAAAGAGATTTCTGGCAAGGAATATATAACATAAGCAAAAACTGCTCTTTTTTCCCCCAAAATCAGAAAAAGTTAATGATTGATAGGCACAAATTTTTTTAGGTTAGGCTGAAAAAATTAGGGGGGATCGGGTAAGCGGAAACCAATAACTTTTTTTTTGCCTAAATATGTTTTGCCTCCATAAACAACAAACATACTACAAACAGTTTTGCAATTATGAACGATTCTAATTGAGATGTACCTTTTTGGAAAACAAAGAAAGTGCAAATACATTCATTGATGCTTAAAAGACAAGAGTTGAACTAACAGTAAACACTTGAGACACAAGAACACACATAAAGTTAAATAATTCTGAGGCCAATCAGTCCTGACATGCAAATAAGTCACGTAGAGTTATATAATTCTGAGGCCAATCAGTCCTGACATGCAAATAAGTCACGTAGAGTTATATAATTCTGAGGCCAATCAGTCCTGACATGCAAATAAGTCACGTGGAGTTATATAATTCTGAGGCCAATCAGTCCTGACATGCAAATAAGTCACGTGGAGTTATATAATTCTGAGGCCAATCAGTCCTGACATGCAAATAAGTCACGTGGAGTTATATAATTCTGAGGCCAATCAGTCCTGACATGCAAATAAGTCACGTGGAGTTATATAATTCTGAGGCCAATCAGTCCTGACATGCAAATAAGTCACGTGGAGCATTTCAAGTAACAACATCAGTTCAACATTTTACACTTAACAGGTAAAAAAACAAGGACCCACTACTAACAATAGAGTTTTAGTAAGTGTAAATGATCTTCAATGATTCATGTTGTTCATTAAATTAAACTTAACATGGAATTTAGAAAAAAAAACAATCAGTTGTTTGTATTATCCAATTTTAGCATATGATGACAGTTTTGTTGTAACATTACCATACACAAACAGAACACAAATATAGCATTTGAAAATCATATAATCTTATAACAGGCCACATAATTTGTGACTTATTTAATCATAAAATACACATACCTTGGTGAAGATGATTGAAAATCTCTTTTTACATTCCTGATCCATTAAAACACTGAAATACAAATAAGCATATCAGATAAACAAAATAGTATCTTCAGCCTTGTGTTAATAGATAATGTTCTATAAAAATTTCCATGCAATGCTGTTTTTTTTTACTGAAGAAACAGAACAGAAAGGTTCAATAGGAGTACATAATTTTATGTTTCATATTAAATTCTAAATTGGTGATCTTAATTTGATGATCATAGCAATATCGATATTTGTGTTTGTTTTGCTTGTCTGTAAATTGTTTTGTCACTGTATCTTGTTAAAAACTTACCCCGCCATCATCAGCTGATGACTCTGTACTCTTGCAACTGAAAAACAACACAAAAGTGATAAAATATGGAAATTAACAGGCTATTGCATATTACATTGGTCAATAGTCACTTAATTAGCATTTACATGTACATGTTCATAAACAATTCATACTTTTGTACTGTATATTACACACTATTTCATAGTCAATACCGAGTATGCTGCCAATATTGAACCCTTCAGTTAACCACCATCTCATTTTTAGCTACATGTATGTACTTTTAGGCAAGATCAATGTGTTTTGTTGAAAATACAATACAATACCCAAAATTACTTTAAGACCACATATATTGGGTCATTTGAGAGGCATGCGAGAATAAAATAGGAGTATAATTTATAAGCATGACACATGGAACATTAAAAAAACATGTCTCGAAAACAAGCAAGCATGACACAGACAAGCAAGCATGGCACAGACAAGCAAGCATGACATAGACAAGCAAGCATGACACATACAAGCATGACATAGACAAGTAAGCATTACAGACAAACAAGCATGACATAGACAAGCAATCATGACACAGACAAGTAAGCATCTAACAGACAAGCAGGCATGACACAGATAAGTAAGCATGACACAGACAATCAAGCATGACACATACAATCAAGCATGAAATAGACAAGCAAGCATGACATAGACAAGTATGAATGACACAGACAGGCAAGCATGACACACACAGACAGGCAAGCATGACACAGACAGGCAAGCTTGATACAGACAGGCAAGCATGACACAGACAAGCAAGCATGATACAGACAACCAAGAATAATGTAGACAAGCAAGACTTACTCTTCCACAGCTGTGCGTCGGCCAGCAGCAGTATCTCCATGAGGGACTGCTCGTTGTGCTGGGGCTGCATGCTCAACAGGCAGAACAGCTGGCGGAGACCATCTGAAACACAATGGTGGTCCTGTCAAAGACGCAGAACGCTATACTTTGACAGATCATTAGCAACTTTTTGCTTTTTTTTTCTAGTATGTCATACGCCGCAGTAAATTGGTGAAATATAGTTCCAAAAATAGTAAACAGACATACTCTTTAAATCAAAATTATTCATCAAGGAATTGGCCTGGTGTAAACATATTAATGCAATGCAGTTGGTTAACTGGTTTGTTTGCTGTTAGAATACTTGCACTAATCTCTAGCATCGGCAGGAAAAAAATTTGAAAGTACTTTAATTACCCAGAATACCTTGCTCAAATGTACACATGTCAATTTTTTGCCAGATGTGTTTACAATGTTAACCAGGAGGACACAAGAGAGCATTGCTTCTTCAGAGGCCCAGATAAGGCACGTACATGTGTAAATCACACACACAAATTCGGAAGATATGCAGAAAAAAAAAAAGTTGGTCTACATATACACAGAACAATTAAAATGTTGGTGTATATTTACGCACAATATTTCTCATGTTAGCGTACAATTGTGTGACTGGACGACAGAAGATGTGAGTTATGACAGGCCTGCCTACCTGAATGTGCAAATGGTCCGGTAGTTAGGCAAGCAATCAAAGTCTTAAACTGTTCACAATTCTTACTTGTAACAGTATTGCATTTCTAATGATGTTGCTATACATTATTTCAATAGTTATTATAACACTGTTTTTTTTCCACATAATGTAAAGTTTGTTGGAAGTAAATTAACCATCAATTATCCTACATAGACTGTAAATTTACCCCCATAAATTCTGGACAGTGTACATTTACTCCCAAATTTTCATGAGTACACATACATTTACCCCAGTAAAAAAGCTTATCTGGAGCACTGACCTGTTACTCTGTACCAGTGCTTATTCATGAACACTGACAGCTCATCTGGAGCACTGACCTGTTACTCTGTACCAGTGCTTATTCATGAACACTGACAGCTTATCTGGAGCACTGACCTGTTACTCTGTACCAGTGCTTATTCATGAACACTGACAGCTCATCTGGAGCACTGACCTGTTACTCTGTACCAGTGCTTATTCATGAACACTGACAGCTTATCTGGAGCTTATTTTGAGAATTAAAGATGCAAAAACAATCATTACTTTCTTTAAATTCGTATTGTTCACATCGCAAAATTTGATGCAGTTAATGACGCAGTGTATAGTGGAACGTAGCCCAGGTATAAGTCTGGTGGAGAAGTCTCACTTGTAAACGCATTTGTTTATTTTACAATCAGTGTTTATATTTGCGTGTTTGTATAATTTCTTTGATGTCATAATTAAAAATACATGTTATCATCTATATTATTGAATAAATATGATTAAAATATATGCGTGTGTATGTTTGTGTTATTCATTTTGGGTGTTTATTGTTTGAACTATAACTATATAGACCACGAAACGGAATAGGACCTAGGTTAGATACGATTAACTATTATTATTACTGTTTTTTTTTTCGGAAAAACTGACCATATTAATGTGTCCCGGTCAAATGTCAAATGTCCCGGCGATTTTTTGGCAATGTCCCGTTTTGGCCTGAAAAAATTATGGCATGTATGGCAAAAGTGATGGTTCAATTTCTGTACCGGATTGGCCAATGATGTTCTGAAGCCACTGAATCATCCGCAGCGCAAACTGCTGGTGGGCTACCACTGCCGTATGCATCACCTGCACCTTGAGGGCCTTGCCTCCATGGCGGGACGTGTTTCTCTGAAAACACAGAGGAACATTGTGTTTGTTTGTTTGTTTGCATTTTTGACGTATTAACAGTATTTCAGTCATATAACAGCGGCCAGTTAACCTAATCACACTTTCCCTGGGCAAGCTTAGCCGATCTAAGGGGTTAACCAGTAACAAGTGCATATATTTATGCCAGTAACTGACAACTGCCATACTTAAATCAGAGGTAGTGAGAGAATGGCCATAGAAATTATTTCTCACAACCAATCCCCTTGCAAGTTATGTGGCCCTGCCGGGCAGTGAACTCACGAACCACGGATAGACAGTCCTGAGCTGTACCAACTGAGCTAGCCGGCCCAGCTTATAGAGGAAAGTACTGCCAAACAATCTGAATATTACATCTTATGGCACACTAGCATCGCCTGGAATTAAAAGGGTGGCAAAATTAACTGTTTGGCCAACTTGTCCAAGAGCATGTACTTATGAGTGAATTTTTGCGAGAATTTTCCAAGTACCTGGTAATTACTGTATGGGCAAGTGGCAAACAGCATTTGTCAAAAACAGACAAGTACGGCAATAGAAGTGTTACTGATTCAAGAAATGGTGAATTGACAAAGCTTGATTCAGGTTTAAAACCATTTACTAAAGGCAAAATAACATGCATACACCCTGTTGCATCAGCAGAATGTCAATAATAATCAAGCAGGAACTCTAAATTCCAGTATGTCTTTACCTCCACTTGATTTCTTGCTCTTTCACACTCAGTATAGGTACCACACTTCACTGCACTTCTCCCCTGAAAATCAGCATGTCATATATGTATAAATCAAGATGGTCCAAGTTTTAGTTGTATTGGGATTAACCCAAAATCAACATTTGTCAAATGTAATTCTCAATGCTTGCCAGTGTTAAATATAGCCAGAACAATGTAGAGGTGTGTACACAGTAGTGACAGAGACTTGCACTTAAGGGATGAGGGTGAAAACAATTATGTATCTGATACACAAATGTTAAGCAGATTCATCAGTTTCATTCGCAAGGCTCAACAAGTCTGTTGAGCTCACTCCTAGCAGGAACAATAAAACTTAGGGTTTCAAAAGTAACATATTTCAAAACTGCTCACAGATTGACCACGACCGTCAACAAATCAATTTTTTACTGCCAGTTACTGTATATTCCCAGTATGCTATGTAATACCTCTCGGTCCACCGTGGTTGCATAGTCCACAGCTGCCTTGTGGGTACAGTCCACTGCCTTCTGTAGTGTGCTGATCACCTACAAACAGATACGAGGCGTGTCGTGGGAAACCTGGGCTTAATGCATGTGCGTAAAGTGTAGTCCTGGATCAGCCTGCTCAGTCCGCACGGGCTAATTCGGGATGACACTTTCCGCCTACAGTGGATTTATATTTAGAAGAGACTACCTCGAAACAGAAAATACCATGAAAGTGGAAAGTGTAATCCTGGATTACAGGCTACTGCACAGACTCATCTGGGAGGAAACTTTATCCACATGCATTAAGCCTGGGTTTCCCACGACACGCCTCATACATTTATGACATGGATATCTTATTTTTTGTACCACAATATATTAACAATAAATATATTATCAATTTCAACTGTTTATCAGTATCATAATGTGACTGATAGCTACATGTAAGCAAAATTCTTTAACACAAACCAAATTTCACAGCCTTTATCTGTCAAGTTAATACCTTAAAATGATGTTGTTCTGTATTTTGTGAGAGTAAAGATAGATAAAAGCATACAATAATACTTAATTACAATTTTCCCATATCGAAAAAAACAACAACAAAGATTATTTCCTTCTAAAAGCATTATGTACAAAATGTAGTATTCACTGCCAATGACAGAAAAATGTATAGCACAAAAGTATATTGAGAATTTAAGCAGTTCATCTGCACATATGAGATTTTTTAATACAAAAGTAAAATACACTATGGCACAAGGACCTTTCTACATACACAGTGTACTCATTACCAATGACACTCTATATGGTGCAAAAGCATTAAAACACAAGCCATTCACCTGTTCATACGTGTGCACTTCATCGTTGAACAGCATACACAGGTAGGTGTCTGAGAGTTCGCCCTCAGGCTGGAGGTTGTCTGGGAGGCTGTCACACTGGTCCCATGTCAGCATCTCCACTGCATAACGCAGGCATGCCATCAGCAGAGCCGATGCTCGGTTGACAAGGTTGTTCGGGAGCTTATCCATGGAGTTCTTATAATAATAATTGAAATAAATAAACAATAATAATTGAATAACTAAAAAGCACTTTTAAGAGCGCTGACTTCTGCATAGGCAGCTCATTCCTCCCCTCCTTCCCTCCTCCCCTGTGTGGTGTAACAACAGAGTTATACAGCACAACGTCACAACTTGCCCTCCCCCCCAACAATACAGAATCCTTTAAACAATCCAGGATGTAGGCGATGATATGGATCACCAAATAAATCTAATCATATGTTCTTTCAATCTTTGACATATTTTGAACCACAACCCCAAAAATGCATGCCAATCCATTCGTAACTTTTTGCCTAAAGTTGCTAATTAACAAACAAACAAACAAACCAATGCAGGCAAAAACACTGCCTCCTTGGCGTAGCTAATACTAATACAATGCTTTTTGCTTTTTTTTTGGTTCGTTTTGTTGGGATTTTTCGAAGTTTTTAACAGTATTTCAGTCATATCACGGCGGTCAGTTAACCTACTCACACTTTTCCTAGGCAAGCTTAGCCGATCTAAGCGGTTTACCAGTACTAAGTGCACATACCTAACCAGTAATTGACAACTGCCCTTGAATCAGAGGTAGGGGGAGAATGGCCATAGAAATAATTTCATGACCAATCCCCACACAAGTTAAGCGGCCTGGCTGGGGTTCTAACTCACGATCTCTGGATTGACAGTCTAGCGCTCTACCAACTGAGCTAGCCGGCCCTGGCACAATGCTTTTTGCAATATATTTATTATTATTATATTTAGTCACAATATACCTTGCAGTAAGTATAATTATAATACTGTCAATTATTTTAACCCGAGAGACCGAGAGAACAAACTGAATTATAATAATGACTAAGAAATAAAGAAATAACTTTAGTGCTCATTCTGTTAACAAGAGCACCACCAATGGGTGCTGGACGCTCAACTTTCTCGTATTTGATAGTACACTGGCCTTTTGTTTATAGAATAGGTTCATCACTGTGATGAGGAATGTTGAATTTCGTGTCAATACCACTTATAGATATTGAAAAATGTGACCTTAAGCTAACATTCTTAGTTGAAAAACAGGCAATAACTCCACCAAAATCCTTCATGGTTACCTCACCTTGTCTACAGAATTGTGATCAAGTATTTTGATTTGCGAGTCAATACCTCTTATCGATATTGTGAAACTTGACCTAAAGGTGAAAAATTCTAGGTTAAACAAGGGGCAATTACTCAAACAAAGTCCTTTATAGAGTTACCTCCTCTTGCGTAAAGAATAAGTTCATCACTGTGATCAAGTACATTGAGTTTCAAGTCAATACCTCTTATCGATATTGTGAAACTTGACCTAAAGGTGAAAATTCTAGGTTAAAAAATGGGCAATTACCCTAACAAAATCCTTGATAGAGTTACCCCCTCTTTGTGAAAAGGGCATTATTCTGCTAAATTGCAGGTCAGAGATATGGTCCTTGTTAAGTGACCTCACATAATGACTCTGAAGGCATGTGTGAAGTTTCAATTGAATATTTGTATGTACTTGTTGCAGCTTACGCCGAAGCCGACAAATTGGAGAGTAGTATAGCTAGGACTATTTGGTGAATAGTCGAGCTAAAAATGAGTTCCAGTACTAAATCGCTAGTATTTACCTGGACGTTCTGAGTAACAGTCTTGGGTTTGTGGTTTTCACAGAAGACTTCTGTCTTCCAGGCCTCAGGGTCCCCACAGTCACAGTACCCCCCACCCCCTGACGTGCTCATCTGTAATAGACATAAATACACACATGCAGTGATGGCGATGAAGTTTCTATATACCGGTATTTTTTTCCAAACAAGGATTTTGTGTAATTACAGTATTGTGCCATTTTATTGACCTGGCACTCATGAATATTCCGTGTATTTTCGTAAATCTATTTTAAGTTACTTACCCAGATAGAAGACTCAGACATGAATAGGTATTGATTAAATCCTGACTACGTAACACCTGACACCATAGTGCAGTGGTAAGCACGCAAAGTTTGTCGGCGTACTGTTTGGGTTTCGAATCACAGAACAGGCACTTTTAATTTATTCAATTTATTTGTGTTAATTTATTTATCATTCTGCTGACCAGATGACATGGAATTCATCATCAACCTCGATTTTGTCACAGAAGAGAGCTGCATGGATACTGCGAGCGAAACAGAGTCTTTATGATTGCATTTTTATGTAGATAAAATAACTGAACTGAGAAAAAAGGAAAAAAATAAAATAAAATAAAAAATAATGCCATTATAATAAGTGATGTTGAAGTTAAAGAAAATAATAAAAAAAGAAATATCTTGGCAGGATTCGAACCACAGCCATTGTGATTCAAAGTCTAAAACATTATCCACCGCGCTATTCTTCCTGACACTTGTTGAGGGCTTTTGTTATATGACTATGACATCCATGCTTTACACGCTAGATAAACGTTAAATCGATATAAATAAAACAGCTGAGCGCTTCTGGAGATTTGAGTGCCAGGTTAATAAAATTGTACAGTATAATTGATGAATATAGTTGTTTGAAACATATGATGTAATTCCCTAAAAAACTGTGGACAACAGAGGTCACTAAATGCAACTTTCTGATATTTTTTTATTTTTTTTTAAGGATTTGTAACAGGTAAAACAGCAAATTAATAAAAGCTCAATAATTTATTAAGTTTACTGCAATTCTAGGGTATGCATGTCATACCCGATATCTGTGCTTCTTGTGTGGGGAGGCCTGGAAGCAGTCCATGCACAAGACACATGTAGGGTCCGTGGCACATTCTCTGCAAACAGGTAGTGATGTTAATAATTAGAAATGCTGAAATAAAGCCTAACCTCAAAGTTGAGTGAATGTTCAGTTACCATGCAAGCTTTTACACAACATTTTACAGGGTGTTCGTTTGACCCCAGCTCCGGGGTTTTGACCCATGACTTTCATTGAAATCATGAAATTGACACATGGTAAAATCCCCCAAAGAGTCATATTGACCCTTGGTAAATGTCTGGATTGCGTCATCACTTCATTTACAACTGAAGCCAGTCAAGATTCTGTCTGTTATTAACACATTAGGCCTACCTTATCTTAATCCGTTTTGCATTTACTGATAAGATCTTCCATGCCAATCAATCAATTGGAGTTGTTTACTTTGCTTAAATTTGGCAATACATATATAAAACTTTGCAGTGTGGGTGCGGTGCTAACAATAAATATCTATGCTTAAAAATAGGAATACTGGTCAATCTAGTATAATAGCTTACATGACACATAAAGCACACTCTTCTTGTATAGAGAGACAACTACCAGGTTACACACAGTTTAAAGGGGAGAATTTCTGCAAAAAGCTTTTATTTGTCAACAGGAGTTACCTCCCTTATACTAATAAATAGTTCAAATGTAAAACCATATGTGAAGACAAAAATGACTAGTCTTTTTGTAAATATGTTGGATATTTGGGTAATAGCACTAAATAGGTATAGCATACTTTGTAACAAGGAGAAAAAATAAAAGATAAAAACTGAGTTTGATCTAAATTAACATGAGAACGGGGAAATTGGGAGAAATAGCCCAACTTGAATAAGAATAAATTGGAGGGAACACATAATTTTATGTGATTCACCATTTTTCTAGACCCATTATGCAGCAAATGATGCAACGGGATTGTTGGAGTCTTGTGTACTTAGAGATCTGGGCTAGTTCGGGTAACAATCACCATAGCCTATATGTCATATTAAATTAAAAATCAATGTGTGAATACACATGGGATAGTATTTACAATAATGACAACAGGCATTGTTAATTATTTCCAGATCCCTAAGTGGTTCAGCATTGTTTTACAATTTCTGTGTTATTTGCATGTCTTTACATACTAAGATATAGAAAAAAAAAAGCCAAGAGATGCTTTCTAACATGTATTCATTATATAAGTCAAGTAATATTACTTGGATATACTGTATAAAATGAACTATTTAATTAATAGGAGGTTAAGTAGTATAAGACTACTAGTGTACCTAGTATCTGCAGGTGTATGTTGTTGGTATGTAGTGTTTTATTTATTTATTTATTTAGATTGTTATATTCATTCTAAGGATGGATGTTACAATTGAATGACATGCTTTTAACTAATGCTGAACACTTGTGGACAGGGAATATAACTTATTGCTCCAACCATTAAGATTTATACAAGATTGTTGGGCTATTTATTAGAATGTAACCTTCCCCAGGGTGAGAATTTAAGACCTAGGACAGACATAAAAGTATGAGAATCCTATATACAGCAAAATTATGATATATCTTATATTACATCCTTCCGGTACTATCAAACGGCTTACTTTTTAGGGCCTTTAAAAATAACTGAGATAAAACAAGATATAATTAATAAAAAGAACTACCTGTGCTGTACAATTATATACAGGTAAAAGGGGAATCACCCTGGGGGGCACATGTAAGGCAGACTTTGTCTCGTTCGTGATTTTTAAGAGATGGGGGAGCACCGGTGGGGGAAGGGAATATTGGCCGGCAGTGCTAGAAAGGTATTTTGAGATATTGGGACCAGGGGGGCGCACAGGTTCACATGATTTACATAGATAGTGACACTTAAAAAGGTAGTTTAACATATTAAAAGCTAAAATGTGAATAATCTCTGCTATGAAAGAGTTATTCATTAAAAGTAAGCAGAAAATACTGCATTTAGGAATAACAGCTGAGGATCTCATTATGTAGTATCACACAGAGTTTATGGAAAGATTGATCATTATTAACAATATGATCAAAATACTTGGCAAACAATTAAGAAACTTACTACCCATGTGAGTTACAACAATGTATAATACACATTAAAAGATTGACAGCCGGGTCCTCCCCAGTTAATATAAAATCTGCAATAAAATGGGGTTTATTAATACTTGACAGTAGTAAATGGGGCAAATTGCTTCACTAAAAAATGACTTAAAATAAGGGATCCTTGGTCAATCAGATTGGCCATGGTTGAGGGAGGGCCCTGTTATCAACAGAGACATATATAATAACATGGTATTTAAATTAAGACATGTGTTACTATCTTCCTGTGCGCCCGGCCCAGCACTGCTCATGTAGGACCACGGGGGGAAAGGGGGAGAAAGAAAATGGAATAGGGGCTTTCCTGCAGCTATTAGGACATTGTTTATTATTCCACTGAAAGCAATAATTTACAAATTAGGTTATTATATGAGCATAGAATACACAATATATGAGCATAGAATATTAAGAAGTCAGAAATGGAAGCTCTTTAACCATGTACACATGCAAATATATCTATACAGTTAGGAGCTATTCAGTGATATGTACAAATTATTAACTCAACTTATTCTTCCAAAGGGGAAGTGTCTATTGAATTTAAGTTTTATTACAGTAGATGTTCCTATTAAGCTGCAGGACCCCTATTTGAATTCATATTTTATCCGTGATCTGGCAGTCTACAACATAAGTCGCCAGAGATTTTTACACTGGCAATTTATTTTTGCCAGTAGGATTTAGAATATTATTAAGGATAAAATCAATGTTTAATTGGGAAAGAGCAGATTTCAGCTGTTCTCTCTGTGTAGAGAACTGGGGGCACTGTGTCAGCAGGTGGTCGGCTGCGAAGGGGGTCAAACATTAGGACAAAGAGGGTCCAGCTTAAGAATATGCTTCCCCGCACTAGCAGGCAACAGACTGGTCCCCATCCTCAGTCGGCTAATGCTTTTGTCTATAATGATATTGGAGGAATATTGATGCGGCCGAGTGAGGGTTTTCTGGGCAATTGGAAAAGGGGCTCTTATCAGTGTATGTATTTGACCCTTCCACCAATGAAAACACAGACATTTGCCATAATGCACCTTTAGCCTCGTTGTGAACTTCTGCATAATTCTGATGTTTATGTGTTCAAATGTAGATGAAATGATGTTTAAAATGTTAAATAATAACAATATTTCACATAAAATATAATAATATAACAACAATACTGATTAAAAACACCAGAAACACTTATCGACCGAAAATGTACAACTGTCAATAATTTCGGACAAGACTTTCGGATATTGGTTGAGGAAACAAAAAATAGCAGCATTCCGTTTTGTCTTTCTTTTATTTTAATCAACTATTGCAAAATCTTACCTTTTTAGGTCTTTCTAAACAAGTGTACATTGCATAAAAAAAAAAACACCTAACACAAACTTACAAAGGCTAATTTTTAATATTATGATCAGCACCAGGTTGATTTTTTATTTTAGTAATATACTTTGTAATATACTATATTTATTAGTATAATGTGAACCTTGAGTTTGTCTGTTTTTGTTTTGGTGACCTTTGGATATTTGAATTTGACTCTTCAAAATTGAATTTTGACCCTTGAAAATTTTGGTCAAAGGGTCAATGACCCTTGAAATTTACAGTCTACTGTACATCCTGATTTTAACTTCACACAATGAGAACAAAGGCAGTTTTTTTAAGAACTAGGCTTGCCTGCATGAGTAGGTAGGTTCCCCAGTTTTGAAAACATGGCCGCACAGCTGTGAGGGTTGGTCAACTTCCTTCAGTTTGCGGAACACTTCCTCTGGGTCCCCATTGCACAGGAAGTATTCAAGTGGATGGAGCAGGAGCTTGTTTGCAAGACGCTCCTCGTTAACTGAGTCATCAAAGGACTGGAAGACAACAAGCACAAATTCCCGCCAATGTTTCTTCAGGACTGTCAGGAAGTCCCCTGAGAAATACTTTGAAAGCCATTCCTGCAAGAAATAAAATCAACTTGTGTATGTAAAATTCTGATGATATAAAAATTTATTAAATAAAATCAACCTTGTGTATGTAAACATTCTTAAAAAGCTGATGATATAAAAATTTATGAAATAAAATCAACCTTGTGTATGTAAAAATTCTAAAAAAACTGATGATATATAAATTTATTAAATAAAATCAACATTGTGTATGTAAATACTTTTTTTAAATCTGATGATGTATAAATTTATGCCACTAACTTATGCAAAACTGTGCAAAACTATAGTGTAATACTGCAGAAATGACAATCTTTTCATGTGAACAACAGGAAACAAGTGTTGGGAAGATATAAAACAAAATCACGGGAACCTTAAATGACAATAACAGTATCTGAAGCAAAGCAGTCTATTGCATTTAATAAGTTTGGCAAATACAAGAGCATGATAAGCATATTTATAACTGAAAAGCAAAATACAATATATTATAATATAATTGTTACATCAGTTAAAAACATACAGCGCTGAACTTTGTTATGTCAAACTTGCTTAAGTCGAAATTCCGGATATGTCAAAGTGGAAACTAATTCCAGACTTTCTCCTTTTTTATTGTATATAAAATAAATATGGTTATCTCCAATTTTTAACTCAAATTTTCTGTTACGTCAAAGTGGTTTTCTATCCCAACAAGTACTCTCACAGTTATTTCTATAAGGTTTATAACAAATGTTCTGAATTTTTGTCTCAAAATATATCATAATCACCTGATGTTTGACTACATGAACATCAGTAGCATTTAAAAGGTTTAAGTAATCTCTAGTTTATATTTCCTAATTTTGGACATTTTCAAGTGCATTTGGGCCAGTTGAAATTGAATGGCTTATGGCCAAACGGGCAAGCCCTGCCAAAAATTATTGTGAAGACTGCGCCAGTTAACAATTTTTGCAGATCATTGGACTAGTCAAGACCAATAAAAAAAACAGGTCCAATGCTCACGCATGAAACATCCCAGGATGAAATGTCCTTAGGGGCGAATGTCTCTGACTCTCAACACCACTAAAAATTAGATTGCACATTACAGTGTTTTTTTTAGGGCCAATTTGGGGCCGAAATTTGGCCCTTTTTTTTCCCCTACTTAAAAAGTATATTTTTTCCCCTATATTGACCTTAAAATTCCCCTCAGAATGTAAGTTTTATTTTGAAACAAACTTGACCAAAAACTTACCAAAAAAGAGGAAGTTTCGTAAACAATCCCAGCAATTTTTTTTATCAAACCAAGTTTGTGCATAATCAAAGTTATCATTTGCAGCAAAACAATTGTTTAATATTTTATAAGAAAGTAAATATAAAAATTTTATAATGCATTTCTACAAAAACAATTCCCCTTTTGCCATAAAATTCCCCTGATGGGCCCCGCCTTCTTTCCCCCAAAGTTGAAAAAAACACTGCACAATCACATTGAAATAATAAAGGTACTATGATTTTGTTTACAAATTTACAGCTTCTACTTACATTATTTCTTTCATGACATTACTAGCATTACAGATTGGTCTGCATGATCTCTTTAGCTGTTAGAACAGAGACCAGGAGAGTGAAATTAGAAAATAAAATATATAGTGCTCAAATAGGAAATAAGGTGAATAGATTCTCTAGATGAATGGCCGTTTAGTCTGCAGCGATCGAACCAAAGTTAAAATAAAAAAGTATTCAATCAAGATACCTCGACCAGTGATTTTTGATTGAATTCTGGAACAGCTAAATTGTATTTTGTAGCCATGATCTGTCAAATATTCTGATCGCAGATTCGATAATCTTCTAACATATTCGAATTATTTAAATTAAATAAATAACAATTTCATATCTAAAATATATCATTTCAATCTTAAATATAATTAATCAATAAATTATTTTGTTTTAGCATTCCAATAAAATTTATTCGAATATGTGCGTTCAAAAGTCAAGGTCAAATGAGCTCATCAAAATTTTACTTCCGGTAAATCAATGAATGAATTTTTTCCCATGAAAAATTTCCGGCTAAACATCAGAAATACAGCATAAACAGGTTTCTTCAAAGAACAGTTATTGAAGGATGTCAGAAGGTAGGGTCTATTCCAAAATCAATATTTAATTACAGAGTTTATTAAACTTAGTGCTTTTAATTCAGTATGCTATCCTGCCCATCCCAAAATATTTGTCAGTGAGGAGTGATTCATGATTCATCAACAAATATAGAATGTCTGAATGGTGATTGTGTTGTAATGTCGATATATGGCAAAGGTAAATAATGGCTGCCATTTAATGTACATTGGTCTTAATAGTGTTGTTTGTTTGTTGGGATTTTTCGCCGTTTTTAACAGTAGTTTAGTAATATCATGGCGGTCAGTCTAATAAATGAGACGTTTAACGCGAATTTAGTGCTACTTTTTTAAGTAGCGATGCCAAAGCAGCGAGAGTAGTGTCCCTTGGAGGAAGCTCATGAATATTCATTCGTGGCGAAAAGCGGCCCAACGCTGGGACCATTTTATTTCGGTCTTACACTCATATAAAACGTAAATTTCTGGAACCAATCTACTTTGCATATAGTAATAAGATGATGAAATACGGGGAAAACCATAAAACAATCCACCTGAGTATTAATTTTAGATACGAAAATTCAGCTGAAAAAGTATAAAATCCAATATTTCTTTAAAAAAAGAGGATTTCGCAGGATTTCTGGCTACATATTTAACAATGAATTTGTTTTTTTATTAAATGCTACCATTCTTTAGAACGAATTTAACAGCAAAGTTATTGTTTATGGGTCTTTTCCAAACCCATGTTAAACTGAACCCAATTCCAAGATGGCGGCGGTGTGTACGAATAACAATACAGAAGAAATATCAATATTTGAGATATATTTGCTGTCAACACACTAGTAGGGATATATTGCATGTATTAAGATGGATCCTATATGTTAAACAAGGGCATATGCGTTGTTAATTGTTTAATTATATTAATTATACAACCAATTACGTCCAAACAATTCGTACCCAGTCTGCTCGTACATCTGTCAGTCTGGTATTTCAATTAATGTTAAACTGGATATTTACGAGCAATCGCTATAAATTTTCCAATTTCTGAAATATACACTGTTTTACACACATCTTTAGAGTATGGTTAAGAACTAAATTGGGGCACAATAATTGTTAATTATTATTATTAATTTAATAATTAATTATTAAATTAATAATATTAATAAAATAAATACTAATTAGTAATTACTAGCTGACACTTGTCAATTTGATATTGTAAGTATATGTCTTTCTGATTTGATATATGCATTAAAAACAAAGTTGCATAAAACATGTGTTACAGTTGCAAACGAATAAGTAAAATGTTGACTATATATCATTTTTTTATTTAAAAATCATTGCGGCAAAACAAGTCACATAAAGAACAGCTGATTTTGATAAAACCATCAATAAAATATAATGCAAGAAACATGAACAATCATACCAACTAGTTTTTAAAATTAGGCTGCACACACATTCAGCCTAATAATAAAAACTCATAGTTGGTATTACTGTTTATGTTGTTTTTGCATTACATTTATTGCACCTTGATGGATGATGTACAAAAATAGTCATAACAACACTTCTATGTGAGATAAATTAAATTTTATTTCAGTTTTGTAATCAGGAAACATGCACCTTTACAAAATAACATTTTGGCTAAGTGTTTTATCTTAATAATAAAAAAAATGGCAGTAGTCTTCATTTTTCATGTATTTTCCCAATTTGTGTCTTATTGCAAAAATAGTCATAACAACACTTCTAAGTGAGATAATTATGATTTATTTCAGTTTTTTAATCAGAAAACATGCACCATTTATAAAATACATTTCCCCCCATAGCTTTTAGCTTTATAAACACAAATTCATAGTTGGGCTGACTTTTCATGTTTTTTTCTTGTATAACGTTTTGTTGCACTTTGACGGGTGCTGTACAAAAATTGTCATAACTTCACTTCCAAGTAAGATATTTTCATGCTCATTTCAGTTTTGTAATCAGAAAATATGTATCTTCTAGGAATATATTGGGCCAATCGGATGATGAATGATAGAATTGTATGACCAATCGAAATGACGCAATCGTTTCAGTGTAGCAGAGCAATCGTTTCAGTGTAGCAGAATATTGATTAAAGTTTACACAGCGGAGGACAGCGAGATATCTTTAAAATGCAATAGTGTCAAGGTTTAAATTGGTGTTGCATCCAAAATGGTAGTGTTATCGTACACATATTAATTAAACATTATTGAGGAATAATTTCTCTTTGCAGGTATGTAAATTTTATTAAGAAATATTAATGCTAACCATGCAATTTCAGGGCATGAAAGTAGCGACCAAAATCCTGTCGCTACTCTATAGACATATAGGGAGAAATTTCCACCACAGTTTTGGTCCTTTGCCGGTTGGCCCTCCGGGCCAATATTGCCCATACAAAAAGTAGCTCAATATTGGCACAGGGCCTAACTTGTTGTGCTAGGCAGTAAGTTAACCTACTCACACTTTTCCTGGGCAAGCTTAGCCGATCTAAGCGGTTCACCAGTACTAAGTGCACATACTTATGCCAGTAACTGACAACTGCCCTACTTGAATCAGAGGTAGGGGGAGAATGGCCGTAGAAATGATTTCATAACCAATCCCCACACAAGTTATGTGGCCTGGCTGGGGTTCTAACTCACGATTCCCAGATTGATAGTCCAGTGCTCTTCCAACTGAGCTAGCCAGGCCCACGGTCTTAATAGTGATTAACAGAAAAATAAACTAATATTAAATCAGTAAAATTAGTATAAATCCCTGTTGATGGTTTGGAAAAAAGCAGCAAACGTTACAAAATGTTCAATAAAGCAGGCCTTTTTCTGAACTTTTTGGGAAGAAGTACCTTGGTTATATTGTGAATTTCACGACATACAATTTCAAAATTGGGAAAAATTTGTATTGCTAAATTGTAATTATAATGAAGAAATTTACAGATTTAAATAAATAAATAAGAATTTAACAGCACTACTGTAATAATTTTAATTTAAATCTAAATTGTGATAAATACCAAAGCAAGCTATGCAACCAAGAGTTTGTAATCATATGCATGTCTCATTTCCTATAAGTAGGGAAAGATCTAGGATCTAAAAAGGTACAGGGTACTGCTAAAAAGGAGCAGGGGGGAACACTGGACCAGTTTGTTGACATTTTTTAATAATTTGCTAAATCCAGAGTTTTCAGGAGTCTAATGCGTGTGATTAAGCTTTTTAAGCAGAGTCTATTCATTTGTAGTTGAATATTTGCAAAAATATGTTGTATTTCAAAAGATATGAAACATTCTGAATTGATCAGACTAGAGGGGCAGCAGGGGGGGGGGACCAATAAGGAGCAGGGTGCAGCACCCTGCTATTCTGCTGTATTTCTTTCCCTACTATAAGTATGTGTATATTTCTAAAAATAGCATCATCAAATCTGACCAACTTCACCAAAATAAAATTGCGGGATCTACTGTCTACATGATTTAGTTTTAATTATGTGTTAATAAACATCGTGTAGTGCCTACACTACTTAGGTCGCGAAAATATGTGATAACTTGAAGAAATGTTTACCTCCTTATATTTAAATCCTTCCTTTAACTGACACATCCACTTGTGTAAATAACAAAATATTTGCCCATAATTCAAGTTGAATTTCATCATGATAGAGAACAAACAATTCGTTTTTCTTTGTGATATCCAAATGTAAAGTCAGTGTGAAAAAATCGGCTGTAAAGTATTGAAAAATCGTATTTTCACTTTAATTTTCGAAAAAAATGCAGATTTTTTATAAGTGGGAATTTTTGGGTCAGAATTGGGAAAAATTATGCATATTTGGCATTGGGAATGGGTCCGACTATCGGACCCGTGAGAGCAGTAGAAAAAGGCCTGTAAAGGGATCAGATTTTGGTTACCACAATACTAGGTTGACCGAAAATTCAAGTCAAATTGGGAAAATTAGCGACGTTTTCAACCAAATTGGGTATTTTATTACTTTCTGCTAAAACTGCCAAAAGAATTAGAAAACAATAAATAAACTTTAAAACTGCTTTTTCATTGATTCTTTCAATTGTACTTGTGTTTCCAGGAGGTAAAATGAAGGTTAAATACATATAGTGAATCTTTTAAGGATCAGTTTCCCAGATATTTGGGAAGTTGTTATCTTCAGATTGGGAAAATTTGCAGGCAAATTGGATTGGGAAGGTACATTTTTAGGGTACTAAGTTTATATAGAGGTAAACCGCAGGTTACATTACACATCGTCAGATGTGTTTATGCACATTATGACATATATGCCAGTGATTTCGATAGATTTTAAAAACAAGGAGTCACATGACTCGTGGCTTGAAATTTCAGGGGTTCAGAATAAAAATTTAAGGGGTCAAAATACTGAGGATTTTTTTCTGCTTTGTTAATGCTCAGCAAATGGTAAGTATATGATAACATTATGATAAAAAATATATAATTTTCCAGTGCTTTTGCTGTTGGCCTGTGGAACGCAATTGCATCAAAATGCTGCACGGCAGATTATTTACTTAAGTACAAAAAATTTACATTGCAAGTTGCTTGCATCAAAAAGCATCGTTCTGCATCTATTGAAACCCCTTCATATATACAATATATGTGCACATTTTACAGGTGGAGTTGATGTGACAAAGAGGGAGTTGAAAATGAAGGCTCGCACAAGCAGGCACCGACTCCATCGCTCTTCAGTTCGGCCATTCTTCTGTTGTGGAAGTCAGGTGTCACTGAACAGCATCACAGGTCTGTCATGCTCAATTGCTAATGGCACCACAGCTTTTATTTTAATTATTCACTTGCGTATAACTTAATAAAACCCTTGTTGGTTATGAATGTTTATATGTTTTCTTGCATTTTTTAGCTCACCTGAGTGCTCGGTGAGCTATTGGTATAGGGGACCTCTCCGGCGGCGGCCGTATGTCGTCATCAGTTTGGACCGTTATGGCGATAAAGACTACATTTTTTTATTCAATCTTGACCTAACTTGTATATGACCATAAAATCTCGGATGGGATTGTTATTGGGTCAGATCACACCAGTAACACCAGAGTTATTACCCCTTTTTCATGCAAAAAAAAGTGCAAAAATGCCCTTTTCCAATGTATAGACTTTATTTTCCATCCAATCTTAACCAAACTTTCAGATCTCAGCAGATGTCAAAAAATGGGCCAGATCGAGTTTCAAACACCAGAGTTATTGCCCTTTGTTTACAAAAATATATATACAAAAATGGACATTATTTAGGATAGAGACTTTTCATCCCATGAGATTACAGTTGAAGTTGAATATAAGCAAGATCGGACCAGAAACACCAGAGTTATTGCCCTTTGTTTGTGGAAAAATCGAATAAAAGCATGATTGGGCCAGAAACACCAGAGTTATTGTCCCTTGTGTTTGGAAAAAAACATCAACAAGTTATTAATGATTGGCTGGCACACACGATTTTTTATTCAATTTTCACCAAACTTACGCAGTTTTTGCATGACCATAAAAATTGATTGATGAAATTTGATTTCCAACAGTTGCAAGACTTGCGTGCAGTTATTTGTACATGCAACTTTGATGTCTTCAGAGCCGGCATTAACATCATTTATCATCATTCGACAGAAAATTATCAAAGAAAATGCAAAACTTTACGTTATAGCACGGCCATCGCAATTATCGCATTGCAACTAGTTATCTGGAACTGGTTGCGAAAATAACATCAAAATCTACTGTTTCTGCATTTTCCAGAATTGTCAATGACTTAATGAAAAAGGGTCAGGTAAGAATATCGAGAAAAATGATTTGAGGACCATTAGCAAAAGAAACGCACATCTACTACCCAACTCGTACTTTAGTTAGCCCCTCGGCGTATTGTTCAGATACCTTAATTTTCAAACATGTCACAACAGTATGGTTTAAGTACTTATACAATTGTATGTAGAAAGTCATGATATACCAATATAAAAGTATGCTTTTCGATGTTATTCAGAACTTCTTTGCATTATTTTATTTCATCTCAACCAGTTAAATGTATTTAATCCAATAACACAGGCAAAACTGTGTGTGTAGAATTTGAGGCCCTCAAATTACATTCCAATTTGAAAACTGTAGTAGAAATTTGTAAATGCTTTCATGCGCAAAGTTGCAAGACTTCCACATCTTAGAGGCCTTCAAGTTTGTTAAATGTATTTGCTTTCTTGTGCAAAGTTACAAAAAGTACACATCTCATAAGTAGTTATTATGGCATTGCATTAGATGTAAATGTTGTGTACTTTACAGAGTCGAAGGACCTGCCCGTGGCCAGTGGGAAATCAATAGAGGAGGACTATGAAGACCTCTCAGACTCAGACGACCTGCCTAGCAACTTCCACAGGCTGAATGTAGCCCAGGACGTAGAGCTGCCAACAAGAATCTCCACCACCAAGCGCAAAAAACTTGGTTCCAAATCACACAAGAAATTTTGGCCCACAAAACTGCGAGCGAAGCTACCAGCCAGCAAGAGGGAACAATATGGATCGGAATCCAAAATTGCTGCGAAAAAAACAGATAAAGACCTGTGCTCCTGCATGTCATTTAAATCATGCCAGTCTCTTATACCCCACAATCAGGAATCTTTGCTTTTAGATGGTGCTGTACCCAACATTTCTGCATCGAGTCCATTGGCAGTTGATCAGCACAGCCCTGGGATTTCGTTAGTTCTACGAGCGAGTGCAGCTGAGTCTATCCAGCTGCCACCTAGGAGGCCTGACGCCCCACTTCCCTTCATACCTAACTTCAATGCTCTGTACCCGATCAATGATATTGATGAACAAAGAATTGCACAGAGAAGGTTTGAAATGGAGCATGGAATTTTGGAGTCCAGAGAAAGTGCTTTGGTCTCTGGTTCGTTTATGGACCTCTCGGATGGGCCTAGTCATGAAGTGGAGGGAATTGGGCAATACCCTTCATACGGTGCAATGGGATTACTATCACCAGAATCATTATCAGCAGCAGCACCTAGTCAAGCAAATGGTCCTGAGCCCCGGAGTAATAAAGGTGTAATATGTTGCACCGCAAACAATCGTTGGTCTCTAGCCTCTCTTATTCCACGGCCCCAAGGTGTTCATACGCAGATAGATTTCAAGCATTACCTTGTACCAGATATGGATAAGATAGTTAATTCCAGTTTCTACTGGGGCGTAATGGATCGGTACCAGGCTGAAAAATTGATTGAAAACAAGCCAGAGGGCACCTTTTTGTTACGTGACAGTGCACAGGATGAATTCTTGTTTTCAGTAAGCTTTCGAAGATACGGCAGATCTCTGCATGCCAGGATTGAGCAGTGGAACCATAAGTTCAGTTTCGACTCCAGAGATCCGGGAGTTTTTGCCACCAGTAGTGTGTGCGGCCTCATTGAACATTACAAAGACCCGAGCTGTTGCATGTTCTTTGAGCCCATGCTGACAATTCCTGTTCATAGGAACTTCCCATTCTCCCTGCAGCACATGACGCGTGCAGTCATCACTAGTCGGGTCTCGTACGATGGCATCAGTCAGCTGCCCTTGCCAGTGAGTCTCAAAGAGTACCTCAGATTCTATCACTACAAACAGAAAGTGCGAGTGCGACGTTTCGACAATGTAGCGTGTGGATGTGACAACCAGCAAACCTCCTATCATGCGCAAACGTAGAAACAATGCCATTATGTAGAAACTTACTATATGAGGCATGTAGTGGGAAAACCGGGCTTAGTGCATGTGCGTAAAGTGTCATCCCGGATTTGCCTATGCAGTCCAGGCTAATCCTGGACAGCACTTTCTGCCTACAGTGGATTTATGTTTAGAAGAGACTACCTTGAAACAGAAAATACCTTAAAAATGAAAAGTGAAGTCCTGGATTAGCCTGTGCTGACTGCACAAGCTAATCCGGGAGTACACTTTACGCACATGCATTAAGCCCGGGTTTCCCATGACACGCCTCATATTGTGTTCCTGGTCATCAATAATGCAATAAAGAGTATGACTTGTTAAAGGTTTATTATGAAATAACTTTTCAGCTAATTTTGTAAGAGATAATTTCTATATTTTGTCCCGCTTATTTATTAATACTAAATATTATTGCAAAAATGGAAATATATAATGTGTTCAGGTGATGCTTTGTACAGTACAACTTAAGTTAAAAAAATATTTCACTTGCTGTCTCGAAGTTACTATTTTAGTTCACATGATTACAGGGCGATATTTCGTGATTAACATCTGTCCACTCAGAATCAGTTCGCTTCTAACTAAATCACACAAATGCTGTGTTTGTTTTGCTGGCGTCATACTGTATATATCTTGACAAAAGTTTAACACTGAAGAGCATGGGGTAGAAAATAAGGTATCTAGTTGAATATACATGAGGAGGGTTCAGTGGGAAACTGTTGTATCTGCTTAACATTTGAAGCGTGCGTGGGAAAACTGGACTTAATGCATGTGCATAAAGTGTTGTCCCGGATTAGCCTGTGCAGACTGCACAGCCTAATCCGGGACGACACTTTACGCACATGCATTAAGACCGGTTTTCTCCACCCTCGAAATCTAACAAGCTTCAGTTTCCTGTACAGAGAAGTTAAACTCGAATAGTTACATCGTTATTTATTTGTTACATGTTTAATGTATGTAATGTTCTGTTTATTGATCATGTTCATACAAAAGTAATTTAGCAGTGCCATTCCCTGTGAAGTGTACTTAGTAAATAGAGTTTTTATTGGTAGGTACTCCTGATTGTGGTGGTATTATAGTTTCATGAAACCATTTACTGTTTATTTAGTAATCATGTACCAAGCTTGTATCTGTTGCAGTTGTATTTTTTTTTGAAAATGTTTATTTGGTTGTGTAGGGTTGTTTTGAAGAGCAAAACAGGGCTGGTATTGAGCAGTTGCAAACACGCAAAGAGCAAGTAAAAAATTAGTTTGGCAAGTGAATTTTAATGTTGCGCACTAAAAATTGTGAGTTTAAATATATGTGTATGTCGCAGTTCTGTTGTTTTTTTCACCAGTACTGCAGTTGTTTACACCCAGTTTTCAAAATTTAACATTGACATTTAATCATTTAACATTGATGGCATGGCTCACACTGCCATTCGCCAAATTAGCCAATGGCTACAAATGTCATTATTTGGCTAATGACATTTTCAATTGGCTACAACTTTTTCTTCATAAAACCCTATAAAATGCCTCACATGAGTAGATATTCAATGTCAAATGGTAAATTTGGCTATAGAACATTTTAAGCCAGGGTGAGCCCTGGATGGTCGCTGCTTTGTCCGTCCGTCCGTCCCGTTTTCTTGTCCAGAGTATTTCTCAGCAACTACTAACCAGAATTCAATGAAACTTGAAGTCTTCATTCGAAGCTTCATTACCAAATGGAGTTTTGCATTGAACCAGGAGGTTCCACTTCAATGATTTTTCGTAGAGTTATGGGACTTTGAAGATTTCTTAAATAAGCATTTAGTGCACAATTCTTTTCTAGTCCATTTCTATGCAACTTCTTTCTGGAATTCAGTGAAACTTTACAGGAAGCTTCATTACCCAGAGGTGTGCACTGAACCAGAACGTTCCACTTCAATGATTTTTCTTAGAGTTATGGGACTTTGAAGATTTCTGAAATAAATATTTAGTTCACAACTTTTCTTTTCCACACTCTAACTCGAGAACGGATTGAGCTATTGTAATGAAACTTAATAAATACGTACCTTATAGCGAGACCTCGTATTGGATTGCATATGGGGTGGGTGGGGTCAAGGTCACCGTTACTAAAAGAAAAACGGTTTCCACATAATAACCTGAGAACGCATTGAGATATTTTAATGAAACTTCATACATAGATACCTTATATTGAGACCTAGCTTGGGATTGCATATGGGGTGGGTGGAGTGAAGTTCACCATTACTAAAAATATAAAAACGGTTTCCGCTCAATAACTTAACATTTCATCAAGATACGTTAATGAAACTTCATACATACATACCTTATATTGAGGCCTCCCTTGGGATTGCATATGGGGTGGGTGGAGTCAAGGTCATTGTTACTAAAACTAGAAAAACGGTTTCAGCTCAATAATTCAAGAACGCATTGAGATATTTTAATGAAACTTTATATGTAGATACCTTATATTGAGACCTCGTTGGGATTGCTGATGGGGTGTGGGGGGTCAAGGTTAAGGTCACTGTTACTGAAAAAGTTTCCGCTCAGTTACTTGAACGTATTGCCATATTATCATGAAACTTCGTATGTAGACACCTTAAATAGAGACCACGCTTGGGATTGCTGATTGGTTGGGTGGGTCAAGGTCAAGATTACTAAACAATAGAAAAACTGTTTTTGCTCAATAACTTTAGACGCATTGAGATATTTTAATGATTTTTTTTCATATGTAGACACCTTATACAGAGACCTTGCTTGGGATGGCATATTGGGTGGGTTTGGTCAAGGTTGCCGTTAGTAAAATTAGAAAAAAGGCTTTTATTCAAGAACTAGAGAACTAATTGAGATATTTTAATGAAACTTCATACATAGATACCTTATATCGAGGCCTCACTTGGGATTTCATATGGGGTGGGTGGGTTCAAGGTCAAGGTCACAGTTTCTAAAAATAAAAAAACAGATTCCGCTCAATACCTAGAATTCAAATTCAGATATTTTAATAAAACTTCATATGTAGATACCATATTATCTAGACCTTGCTTGCGATTGCATATGCGATGGGTGAGGTCTTGGGCAATGTTACTAAAAATAGAAAAAAGGTTTCCATTCAATAGCTTAAGAACAAATTTAGATATTTTAATGAAACTTCATATGTAGATACCTTATATTGAGACCTCGCCTGGGATTGCATATGGGGTGGGTGGAGTCAAGGTCACCATTACCAAAAATAAATAAATGGTTTACGCTCAACAGCTCAAATGTAGATATCTTATGTTAAAACCTCACTTGCGATCGGTATGGGTTAGGTGGGGGTTAAGGTTACGGTTTCTTTTTCACTTACATAAACATACTTCTGTTCAGAGTCAGTATTCTGAAATGTCCTAATGAATAACTGAAAAGACTATTTCTTAACTTAAGTTCAATTCCTAGCAATGACCTTCACCTTGCATCCACACTTTCTTTTATTATTGTGCTGACTTTTATGCATGTCATTCGAAAAATTTGATTTTCGTGGAATTTCCATGTTTCTTCTCTTACAGTTATGGGACTTTGATGATTGCTGAAATTAACATATGGAGCACAATTCTTGTCTGGACTCTGCTGCTCTTCTGATTGCTTTCCCATAACTTGGCAAAGCGCATTGGGGAGCATCCATCACTTCACTGATATCCTTGTTATTGATAGGCATGCATTTTAATTATTTATGTAACATTTCTTTCCTTAGTCTTTCTAAGAACAGAAAATATACCTGTTGTGCTCTGAAGGAAAATACTGTGTGTATTGTATAATGTATACTGGTATTCTTTCCTTGATTGACTGGTTTATTTGTGTGTTGGTATCGTTTTTTTGTTTGGTGTGTAAACTACATCAACGGTTAGTGCAATATGAGATGCGTGTGAATATACATGTATGTAGGCTCATTGTGTAGTTACTATCAAATTAAATACACCAAATTGTGGAAACGGTTGTTGATGATGGTAAAGGTGCCATAGAGTTGTGGCAGACATTCACTGCCATATTTCTGCCAACCAGCAATTTTTGCATCACATTTTTGTACAGCCCAATTAATTATGGACACCTTAGCAAGCTACCATTGCATATTAACCATATATGTATGACAACATTATTATTTTAAATGTTGATAAAAAATGTACAAAGATGAAAATTCGAAGTTAATATTAGCAAATGTACAGTTCTATGCCATTTTTATTCAACCACGATTTTTACTTCTTTCATTATTTAATGTGTTTTAATTTTTATTGTAGTGTAAATTTTAATTGTTATGACCTAGTCTACAAAAAATTGTATATAGAAGTTTTTGTGTTTTTTTTTCATTGTTTATGTATTCCATCAACATTTTACATTTGTGCATTATTGAATAAAGCTTCATTAAAGGGAGAACTGTTGTTCATAGTTCATAGTTTTTGGTTAACTAGAGCCTCTCCATAATCTTTTATTCAATACCCACACTTCACTTAAAGGTCACAGTTTGGATCTTTGTTTAAATAATGTCCTCAATGAATGCGCGATCAAAATTGATCGATTAGGTCAAAAACTGGGTCACTAGATTAATATTATACAGTAATATAAAGTTTGTTCACACTCTAGGAGCCACATTTTTCATCAGATCACCTAAAAACTTTACCAGATTGTCTTCATCAAATCTAGTTCATGAAAGTATGATGAAAAACTAGGTCAAATAACAGGTACCATTGTTAACACTCTAGGAGCTTCATTTTTTCACCCAAACCAGGTTGACAAGTTGACAGATCTTATGCCTCAATGGAATCTAAGTCATGCTAGGTGAAAAACTGGGTCTTCACATGAATTTTTAAATGGTTTCCATTTGGGCAAATGCAGTGTAATTCAACCTGGCCAACTCTTATAACAGTTCATTATGATCACGGTTAATACCAGCATTACTGGTAATCAAATTATTAAGCGGGCAGAAATAATACTGTTACACAGGTGCTATGTCTGAGGTAAAAGATGTGGAAACTGTCATTCAAACGAACACAAATGCAAATTTCTAAATTATTGTCTATGCATTGAAGTCCACTAAAATTTCCTATTTTTTAACTGTTATATTCCTAAAACCACATACAAATTTGTGAATCCCTTTACAATTAACAAAATACTGAACAGCACAATGTCATATACCCTGTACTCTTGGATTAAAATGAATTAGAAAGTAAAAATTTAGGTGTTTCTAAATCACCATCCATCTTTGTTATATTTGTGTATTGACCATTATGTTTTACTCATTACGCTTAGCAGTCACAAGTATGTACATGCAGCAGTTTATGTGTCAAACTGCAAAAAAATCCTAAAATATATACATTCACCATGTTATTTATACATATTTTCTTCTGACTTTTAAATATTTTGTTTCCAATTTAGACCTAATTTTCCATGGGGTTGGCATTAGGAAAGATATATTCCTAGTCTACCAGTAATTTAATTACGTATCATGGTTCATCACATCATGCTAATGAACCAGGTGAATGATATGGAGCCATCTTGGCCCTTGTGTTTATTTGGCTACATGCATTTTTGTAAAGGCTTATTCAGGGTTACACATCATTCTTGTATTTTGTGAATTTGTTTTTTGGCTAAGGTGGTTATTTTCGTTACTACATCACATCCAAGCATTTGGACAGATTTGACTCCTTTTATTCCAGTACAAATTATGCAAATTTACTGACACTATGATGCAATCATAAAGAATATAAGACAATTAATGTGTTATAGCTATGCATTACATGTATGAAGAAACATTCTACAAACACTATATTTATTATAGTATTTATAGTACATAGTTCACATGTGCAGTTGTTGTACCAGTAATCTAGTCTTCCTCAACGACACTGTCATCCAGAAAGTCTGCTGCACATGCACTGGACTTCGAGATCACATCCACAAGCATATGCTTCGGAATTTCAGACCCGCGAACCCTGAGCGTGTAACACGCACTCTCAACCTTCCTCAAGCTCTGTCGCAAAACGGTGAGCTTTCTATTGACCTCCCTATTACTGTGCGTGAGCTTACTGTATGCCAACTCGATTTCCTGCAACACGGTACAGATTTCAAACGGACGATTCAAGTCCCCATCGCCAACGCTATTTATAGCACGTCTCATCATCTCCCCCGTTAGGTCGGCAAGTCCGAGAATATACTCGCTTGCGGGGACAAAAACCTGAATAGTCTGCGACTGTTCATCTGTTGACTCCACTTCAATAGGAACATTTGTGGACTCTTCTTGCTGGTCTTTGTTAACAGACTGGCTGTCAGTGTTAAAGGTCAATCTGTCCTCTACATCTTTCAATGGTATTATTGTGTTGTCTTTTAGGTAAAACAAGAAAGACAGTGCTTCTATGTACTCCTGCAAACCTGTGGATTAAAAGATGCATTATTAAAAAGAATGATCAATTACTATGCAAAACATGCAAATGATTAACACACACTCACTTCTAAAAAAATTTCATTTAAATCTTTTTAATCCTGTAAGTAGTATCAAGGTTTTAACTTTATAGTGCCACCTGAATTAATACCAGTTTATACAGTGTTCATCAGGCTAAGTTAACATTTAAATATATTGCATTGATGATAAGGCCAAAACAAAAATTCTGTTTCGGACAACCCGACCATAACTAGCGAAAAAAAAAACCACCCTAAAGGTTGTTAGCGACGATTGTTTCCCCTGAAATCTATATTCATCAGATTTTAGATAATTTTCAATATTTTTTACCAAAATGTGTCTTTAAGAAAAAAGAAAACCTCAATCCCGACCGTATCTAACTTATTTGAGACTGTAGCCCAAAATACACAATTTCTTATTTTGGCATATTAAAGGTCCACTTGTATACCTACAGGCAGGTAAATTATTAATTAACAAAAGTAAAGAATTTTTTGCTAAATTGGAAATTTCCATTTTTGTCTCTCGATGTAACATATAATGTTAGTAGAGCACCTGGTGAATATGCTCTGAGGAACTGGTAAGGGTCTGTTCCCTGTAGCTCCATGGCAACGTCCTTGAACTTTGACCTCTCAAGGTCCAGCAACTTGGTCTCAGTTTGTTGGATGATGTCTTCACTATCAGTGACACTGTAAGAGGGTAATTGTAATAATCAATACTTATATGTAGTTCCCACTATATCCAATTTGCCTTTTCTTCGAAATTACAGTTCAAAATCATATATATCAGAAAGCATTAAAGTTCAGATTTCTTTCCAAAAAATAAACCTTTTTTTTTCAAGCGGTTATTTAGCAATTGAACAAAATATCTAATTATTAAAACAAACAAAATTTAACTTTAATCAATGTCGAAGCCTTCAGTCTTCAAAATAACCCACTTGCCAAAGCCTGGGACAAGTAAATATGTATCCAGGCAAGTTAAAATTACAAATAGTCTTGCACAAAAGATCATGTTCAAAAAGGATGAATGTCAAAAATAAAAAAAATACATATATACAAAAATAAGATCTTGTCCAGAAATCCTTACATATTTATCGTCATATAAATTTCTTTCCGTAAGACTGCATTAATGTGATAATAAGTATTGTAAGTTACACAGATCAGGTTATTTCCATATCATGTTTTGTTTTTTTTGGACAAGTTCACATTTGATTCAAGCAAGTTGAATGTCGATAATGTATGCCCAAATGGGCAAGTCCTTCCAAAGAAATTGTGAATACTAAAGGTCTTAAACTGACAATGTAATATTCAAGTAATCATTCACGGTCAATGTAAAATGCCTGCATAGCAATAATTTACTTTTTAAATCTGTGCAACAAGAAAATTGCACGCTTGCTTTCAATGGTGATGTCTCGACTGAGTTTCACAATTCGCTCGTATTTGTCATGTTTCTGATCAAGCATCTGTTGGAATGTTCTAAACATCTGAATCACTGGTGAGCTCTCATCAACTGCCTCCTGTTTATCGTCCCGTTCCTGTTTGTGCCCTGATTTGTCTGCAATGACATAACCACTGTCTGAGAAATGGATCATATATACTAGGAGTATCTACGATGTATAAAAAATACACAGATTGGGTTAACTATGGGCAAATGAATTGGTATCAACTACTTGAAATGACATATTATGAGAACTTCTCTTTTTAATTTATATAACTGAAACGTCAAGCACAAATAATGCACCTATCAATATTTTCCCCCAGGGGGTGCGGCGGGCATATACAGGACTTTAGACTGAAAGTTATTCCCAACAGGTGGGAATTTGACACGCCCAATGATTCCTGGTCGCGGGAAATAGACTTTGGTCGGATTTTAGATCCTGATAAAATTGGGAAATTTAGTAGCTGGCTTTTTCACTCAACTTAAATATGGCATCTCCCACTGTGGGGATTTAGACAAAAATGCTTGGCTCAAGGGTGGGGAATTAGGCCCCCAAAAATAAAATTAGTCTAATGCCCCTGGTATTGCCCGCCGCTCTCCCACTGGGGGAAAATATTGATAGGTGCATAAGACCTACGACGCGTACATTACAAGTGTGATGATTAACCAACTGGTACGAACATATATGGAACGAATTTTAACTGCAAAACCAAATATTTCCAATCTTCTTCAATACATCAAGTACATGTCATTCAGCTATTGTATTGCACTGCAACATCAAAATTACATTTACGTCGAATTTTTACCATGTCTATAACGTTTCTTTCTTTCAGCCATATTTCACAAGACACGTTAGTTATGTCGCTGTTTGTCAACAGTTTCGAGTAAGTACGACCCAATATGTCTGCTTCCATGCACCACGAAATAAAGTTGACCTCCGCAGGATAATTAAGATTTTACACCATATCCGGATTGAGATAGAAGTAAATAATTATTTTCTTTGTTGATATGTACGATTTGTCTTATGTCTAGTGAAATTATTTTTCTAACTCGTATGTGTTTTCAATATGTCAGCAGTATTTGTCTTTGTATAAAATTCGGATACAAAGGGTTTCGGATGATTTAAGATGCAAGTGTTGAACGTACCACCGGTGCATGTAATAATGTTTATTTACGTTCCATACGTATATACACTAAAATCTCTTATTATAGTATATATACATATGGAACATAAATAGACATTGTCGCATGCAGTGATGCACCTGTGGAACGTATATTGTGTCATGTAATTTTATGACGAGGGCATTTATTTCATTTATACTCCATATACCTATTACCGGGATATCCCTATTACCGGGAATTTCGCCCACATGTGCCAATGTTTTTTTTTAAAGTCCATCCCTTTGTTAAAATTTTGCTGCTAGCTGCAGTCAACTTTGGTTTCCATTCAATAATGTCGTTTTTAAAGGTAAATAAACTCATTTCAACGTTGTGTCTTGTAAAAGTTTGTTTTCAACAGCATTGTTAACATAAATTATCAGTTACTATAATTATGTAAAGAGAATAGATTAAAAAATTTAGCAAATATAATGTAATATGACTGTTGTTTTGTACAGTATCATTTGTTTAACCCTGAACATGATTTTTCTGAATTCTGATAAGCTGATATTCAGATTCACGGTAATAGGTGTATTGCCAGAACATAGATGGCTAATGACATGCACAAATTGTTGACACAACAGTTGTTTAAACTTGTGATCTTTTTTTGATAAATTTGAATTATTTTGATAGAAGAATGTTGTATTGTTACAATACGCCAGCAGTCTGTATTTATTTCTTTTATGTGATATGTTGCAAGCCAGTAAAAAAAATAACATTCCCGGTAATTGGTATACCCAGTCTAATCTTAATTTTTTTAACAAACTGTCTCTAATATTGTTTTAAATTGTTAAACCATTCTGACTAGACTGTAGTCATTGGTAAAAGTATGATCAAAATGTGACTGTCGGCTTATTCTTTTCACAGATTAAACAGAAAGACATGTTGCGGTGTCCTTGCATGAATGCACATAGGGCCTCTCAGCGACTGCTGAAGAGCTCCTGGAGTTGCAGATGGACTTGTCACAAAACTACAGATACAAATCAGGCCTCATTTCACACCTCAAGCTGGTGTTTCCTAAGAAAGCAGCATGTACAGCAATTCATTTTCTCATATAAAGTAATTGTTACATTGAAGGGACTTGTTCACAGACTTTCGCATTTTTTGAAGTATGCCATTATATGTCTTTACTTGACAGATTTAAGCATCGGAATGAAAAAGCTTATGTATAATAACAAGAAAAGTATTTAGAAAAAAAAGAAAATAAACAAAATTGGCCCCACCGGGGTTCGAACCCGGGACCTCCTGATTAAGTCTACCGTCTTAATCACTCTGCCATTCTGACAACAATAATGCAAATGCATTATTTCCTCATGTAAGTGTTTCTCGATGTCAAGTTTCAACGAAAACAACAGAAACGCTCCAAATTATTCCATCGTTCAGCGTTACAAACACTTTATAATTTTATCAATTTCAACTGATGATTACTCATGAACGAAACAGTTTTTACTGTATATTTCTAGCTCCGTAGTATTATGTTGCTCCCTTGTATACACTGTTCTTGTATTTTTGGAATCGGTGACAAAAAGTTGAAAAAAATTTAATTTGTCAATCTGTGAACAGTTCCCTTTAATGATTCAAATAACCTCAATAAATACATGTATACAATAAATGCAGTATACTCTACCCTTAATGTCCACCGATATCACAATCAGAATCATGTCTCAAGGTTGCAAGGATTTTGCATTAGTATCTGGTCAGTGTACATTTTTCCTTAAACAATTAGCAGATTTAATTAGGGTAAAAAAGATGCATAATTTACACGTTTATTTATTTATTACTATTGTGGTGTTCTATAAAAACCTGAAAAATTATCGTGTATTCAAAACAGTTATCAAGATAAAGCATGTTTTTTATTGCAGAATGCACCTAACATGGTTGATGGAAAAACAAGTGAGGAAAATTTAAGATCTTCGGTCGTAGATTCTGTTCAAAAGTACAGAAGATATGCAAGAAAAGAGAGTGATGCAAAGCCGTCAACGGAGAATTCTGTAGCAGAACTTCCCAGTACTGTCACTGAACTGGGGCAGTTTCTACAGTTGGACAGAGGTGTGCAACAGTTTTGTCAGTTTTAGAGATGTGAAAGTCCAAATTTTATGAAAACCAATTTAAAATCCAGATTTTACTTACGATTTCTGTATGGTAGAGGTGCACAGCGGTCAGGGGGTTTGGTGAACCCCCATTTATGAGAAGTAATGGGAAAACTGTTTGTCATATAAAACATAATTATTGCATTTTCTGCATAATGCAGGAGCATATTATCATAACCATTAATTAAAGTATATATTATTGCTTAATATTGCTTGGTAGGTATAGTGGCCTTTTTTAGAACAGATTTGGTTATAAGCAACAAGCAAAAGAACAATAACTAATGATGTAGTACACATGAAAGACAAGGACTTTAAATTGATAAGATGTTCTACTTATTTCAGTGACAGTAGTACAATGTATTAAGGACTTCACTGGAGAAGAATCTGTTCCAATAGATTGTAAGTTAACACATATTTAAATTAATGTTTTAAAGACAGTCATCACAGATTTTGAAATTTATTTAAATTGTATTAAGCTGAAATTTGGCATATTTACATGAAAATTAATATAATTCCCTGTTGTTTCCACTATTTAAATTGTTATGTTTTTATGTGGTTGAAACTTATTTTTGTTTTATACATAACAAAACAATTAACATTTACATATATTTATGTTTTTCAGTTGTTTTAGAAAAAGAGCTGGTAAAAAGAATCATCAAACATGTTGGTCGTGAAAGAAAACTCCCTCCTGATGCAGAATCACCACCACCACAATCACTCATTTTAAGTATAAAGAAAAAAGAACCTTCTGAGGCAACTGGCCCTGAAAATGAAAATGGTGTAATGACAAACTACCTTTCAAGGCTGAACAACTTAGGAAGAGAAGTTAACCAATTGAGAATTCCAGTTGTTAAAATGCAACCTGTAACAAAACAGTACCCCGCATCTATAGATGCAGCAAAACCATTAGATATAAATATTGAAGACCGTGATGTGAAACCTGGTACAGATTCAAAACATTTAGTGGATAAAGTTATGGTAGAGAAGTCACAGACTATGAAACAAGACTTGATAGCTAGACAGGCTAAATTTCGGCAGGGTGCAGTCAGTGTTCTAGATTCACAGGTCTCAGGGACTGTGCCCGGGACTTCAGCAGAGCTGTATGAGAGACTTGGTATTAAAAAAGGTGAGAATGACTGGTGTATAGTTAACATGGAGCATTAATCATGGTACTTCCCATGTCCTCAGTATGTACCGTAATTACTCTGAAGATATATGCTGGGACACTTACAAATAATTAATTTCTTTTGCTGTCCCAATATTATAAAGCAGAAACAAATAATTCCTCTGAAGGTGTCCCAGTATTTAAAATTTGACATGAAATTTGTGTTTTATTTAAATTTAGTCATAAGGAAATGGGTATGGTTCAATGCCGGTTACATAAGTATGGTTCAATGCGGGTTACACAAGTATGGTTCAATGCCGGTTACACAAGTATGGTTCAATGCCGGTTACATAAGTATGGTTCAATGCCGGTTACATAAGTATGGTTCAATGCCGGGTACATAAGTATGGTTCAATGCCGGTTACGTAAGTATGGTTCAATGCAGGTACATAAGTATGGTTCAATGCCGGTTACATAAGTATGGTTCAATGCCGGGTACATAAGTATGGTTCAATGCCGGTTACATAAGTATGGTTCAATGCCGGTTACATAAGTATGGTTCAATGCCGGTTACATAAGTATGGTTCAATGCCGGTTACATAAGTATGGTTCAATACCAGTTACATAAGTATGGTTCAATGCCGGGTACATAAGTATGGTTCAATGCCGGTTACATAAGTGTGGTTCAATGCCGGATACATAAGTGTGGTTCAATGCCGGTTACATAAGTGTGGTTCAATGCCGGTTACATAAGTATGGTTCAATGCCGGGTACATAAGTATGGTTCAATGCCGGTTACATAAGTATGGTTCAATGCCGGTTACATAAGTATGGTTCAATGCCGGGTACATAAGTATGGTTCAATGCCGGTTACATAAGTGTGGTTCAATGCCGGATACATAAGTGTGGTTCAATGCCGGTTACATAAGTGTGGTTCAATGCCGGTTACATAAGTATGGTTCAATGCCGGGTACATAAGTATGGTTCAATGCCTGGTACATAAGTATGGTTCAATGCCGGTTACATAAGTATGGTTCAATGCCGGTTACATAAGTATGGTTCAATGTCGGTAATGGCCACTGACTCTGGAAAACAGGGAAAAGTGTGCAAAAAATCCCTGCAGGGAAAAATCAAGGAATTTGAAAATTAGGCAAACATCAGGGAAATTTCCGGGAATTTGACCAAAAGTGTTAGAACAAATTTAAAACGAAGTAGTGAAATCTAGAATTTAATAAATATTTCAACAATAAAATTATCACATTTGTTTATAATAAGAAGTTAATAATAGTAAAGATGGCTAAAAATGGAAAATAGTGGTCATATACTTATGTACGCTATCACCGCTTTGCACTAATTTTACCAGTAATTTTACAATAAATGTCATGGAAAATATCATTCTGGTCAGGGAAAAATCAGGGAAATGTCACTGAATTTTATTTCAGAATTTCAGTGGCCACCCTGACAGCTGTAACTATATATTAATCCCTATGATACGATCAAATGACAATTGATAATATCTACAGCAAGTTTACCAGATATATTGCCCCAGGCTAGGATTTTATGACACTCTTTGAAGGAGCCAAATTGATGGGACCATGGGATAGCGATATATGGATTATCCACACATACATTTCCAACTTAGAGAGTCTGCTAATACATTGCAAATTAACAAACTGGTATACAAATGTTAATCTGGCGACTTTTAGTTGCCGACCTAACTGTAATTGAAACTGACACTTAATCATAAATTTAAAAAACACTGTCCCAAAATTTAGAAACATAATAGAATCATATTTTCAAATTTGCCAAAAATTTAGAGTCCCAAAAAATATTTATTTTACCAGAGTTAAGGGGTGTCCCATCGTTTAGAGTGTCGCAACATATAGAGTAGTTACAACTGTTATGGTAACTACCTTAAATACAATCAGCGTTTACACTGTGTTTTATTACTCATGTGTTATAACATTTATAATTTTTGTAATTTTGGTATTACTCTCATTAATTTATTTTCGCACTATACATTTTATTATTAATTTTGTTATTTCAGAAGAAGTACTACATCATGTTCAGGAAATAACTGGTGAAGCCCTACATGAAGGTTTGAAACAGTAGCTTTCCTTCCAGTTGTATGAACTTGTTTTGAAACAGTAGCTTTCCTTCCAGTTGTATGAACTTGTTTTGAAACAGTAGCTTTCCTTCCAGTTGTATGAACTTGTTTTGAAACAGTAGCTTTCCTTCCAGTTGTATGAACTTGTTTTGAAACAGTAGCTTTCCTTCCAGTTGTATGAGTTTGTTTTGAAACAGTAGCTTTCCTTCCAGTTGTATGAACTTGTTTTGAAACAGTAGCTTTCCTTCCAGTTGTATGAACTTGTTTTGAAACAGTAGCTTTCCTTCCAGTTGTATGAACTTGTTTTGAAACAGTAGCTTTCCTTCCAGTTGTATGAACTTGTTTTGAAACAGTAGCTTTCCTTCCAGTTGTATGAACTTGTTTTGAAACAGTAGCTTTCCTTCCAGTTGTATGAACTTGTTTTGAAACAGTAGCTTTCCTTCCAGTTGTATGAACTTGTTTTGAAACAGTAGCTTTCCTTCCAGTTGTATGAACTTGTTTTTAGCCGGTGTTCTTTAATTTAGTAAAATTGCTATATATGACTGTGTAATATTTTTTAATGTGTAAGTTGTTTGATTTGTACCGTATATTCCCTAATAAACGCCCCCGGGGGCCTTACATTTTCCCAAGGGGGGCGGTTTAATAATTATGAGTTCAGTTCTTATCAATCATTCTGTCATATATACCATTATAAAGTAAGCACTATCATATGACTGTGTAGCTCATTCTGCATTTTGCATTGAGTGTTTAAAGCAAACTGAGGGCATTTAAATTAGACTGGAAGGTTTGGGTATTATTAAAAATAGGGGGGTGGGCGTTAATAAGGGTGGGAGCATTTATTAGGGAATATACGGTAATTGCATATTTAATTAAAATGATTATAGAAAATTCCAATTAAACTTTATTAACACCTTTAAAAGAAAGTGTATTTTTCGGATAATTAAGTTGCATCTGACATAGAATTGTTATTCTAGAGGAAATGATGGGTGACAAAGCTTTGCTGGCACGACTTCTATCACAAAATACAACCCAGAAAGACATCATGTCTGAACCCAAAGTCCAAGCTAATGCGGCTGAAACGGTTACAAAAGATGATGTTCAAACTATTTCTAGCCATATTAGTGAAAGTAGTGCAAAAGTCATGCATGCAGACCAGTTAACAGAATTTACAGGCATTGAGCAACTTTCTGCTATTAAAGGTGTTGAGGCAAAAATGGGTCGTGGTACTGCACTAGAGAAACCTGAAAATGTAGTCCATTCCGAAAAAAAGGAATTGATGGAGAAAGTTTTTGAGGACACAGACCAGAAAGTGGCGAATATAAGCACAGTTAAAGAAATATCGGAAGGCGTGCAATCACCATTGGAAACTAAAAGTGCTACAAAATCAAAGAAAGAAGAAACCTCGGCTGAACTTTTTGGTGAAAAAGCGTTGAACAAGAATGAAATAACATCGGTCCCAAGTGGAAGGCAAGGTGATGTTAGCACAATAAGTATTACTCATACAGCTACACCTGAACCTGTAAAGATAAAAGAAGAAATGCAGTCAGGTGAAGCCCATAGAACTCGAAAGAAAAAATTGGATTCTCAACATCCATTAACAACAGAGCATAGAAAATCTAAGAAAGTTAGGCGCAGTGAAGTTGATCAAAATAAAAAAGAGTCTGAAAGTTTGAAATCATTGTTTAAATCATTCCAGAAAACAGATGCCAATATTAAAGATGAGAAGCTCCACACAGCACCGGCATCATCAGCTGCCTTTGTTATTGATTCACTGGTGAACGATACAGAGTTGGCTCAGCCACAGTCAGTTAAACCTGTGCCTGAGATCGACAAAACACTGAACGAAATATTTGAAGAAACTGCTGGTGAAGAAAAAGGTACAACACAGTTATTCAGCAATGAGTCACAGACTTTAAAAGCTTCAAGCAAAGACTATGTTCACAAAGAGAAAATCAGTCAAATTCATAAAGGTATGTTAGATGATATACTTAAAGAATCTGACGGTGACAGAGTAATTCCTATAAGTAATGAGAATACTAAAACATTGGACAGCATTCTGAAATCACTTGAGAAAAGTCAAACCAGTGCATCCAACTTTGTGGCAAAAGCGAAAGATTTTAAAATTGATTCAATCTTTCAAACTGATGATCCAGAACAGGATTTTCCTGATGATTCTGTGAATGTGACAGCTAGTCCTGCTTTTGAACTCGATGAACTGAAAGACACGTTTAAAAAACTGAATTTATTGAAAACTGTTGCGGCACAAAGTCCACAATCAACCATGAAACAAAGATCCGAAACTCTGAAGGATATGAACAGTGATACAAAATTAAATGCAGAAGCACCAGAAGAGGATAATGATCAGGAAGTTAAGGAATCAAATAAGACTGTGCTCACAGTAAGCTCGGCAAATAAGAAAACTGAGAATAAATCAGATGTACCGGCTGGCCCAGTATATGTTCCTCGACCGCCGGTGGTGACAATCATGGGCCATGTGGACCATGGGAAGACAACCCTGCTGGACGCATTGAGACACACTAGAGTGGTGGACACTGAGTTTGGAGGCATCACTCAACACATCGGAGCCTTTAATGGTATGTATCTGGAGGTTGTGTTGCATGTGTGAACTGTGAATATTTGGGTTCTGGGTACTAGTACAGACATGGCTGTAATGCAGACTAAACATTTAATTTCAAATGCTGTTGGGTGAGAACCTTCAAATGCATTAAGGATTTTTAAAGATATCTTAATTAAATGCATGTTCCTTCAGAGAGTCTTTGTATAAGAGTAGTAACACTAGCAGGTTATGATTTTTAGCAAAGTATAGTGGTACACTTGTAATTTTAAAGTAGTAATAATTACTTATGGAACAATTATTACATCCCTGTATTTGGCTATGGTTATTATTATCTTTAATTTTAATATCTAACTTTGCAAATATTGTTAAAGAAATTTGGCTGGAAAAAAAAGTTGGTGCGAAAAGAATAGAAAATAAGATTTTGTACATGTATAAGTCGAATCCTTGTATAAGTTGGAGGCTCAAATATTTTGGTAAAAAGTTTTGTCTTACAAACCGATACATACGGTAACAAATAACAGTGTTATTTTAATATTGCAATGTCACTTCAGTTCAGCTATCTAGCGGTCATTCAATAACCTTCCTGGACACACCCGGCCACGCAGCTTTCTCTGCCATGCGCTCGCGTGGTGCCTCTGTCACTGACATCATTGTGCTCGTGATTGCTGCCGAAGATGGGGTAATGCCACAGACGATTGAATCCATCCAACTGGCACAGGCCGCAGATGGTAATTTTTGCTAACAGTCCTCATGCACAGCGCTATTGATAAAAACTGAACTGAATCCATCCAACTGGCACAGGCCGCAGATGGTAATTTTTGCTAACAGTCCTCATGCACAGCGCTATTGATAAAAACTTAACTTAAAGAGAACTGGTACTCCCTAAATTCAACAATAAAGGGGTATTAACCCTTACATCGACAAAACTATGAATATTGGTATTTATTTTAATGCTTTAAAGATGTATAAATATTGAATCAACAATTGCTATTCAATACTATATGCACTCTATGTAGTATATGTCCATCAACATATAGTGAGAAAGGCATTTTCGAATTAAATAGATGCAGTTTCAAAATCAATCACAGTTTCTATCAAGATTTTTTAACGAGTACTAGTACTCCCATTTTTTATTTTTTATGAGAATTTTCTAACTGTTAAGTGAGTATTTACTCTAAAAAATCTTATTTAGAGCCCTAAATGCATGTATGTTATATAACATGTATCACGTGTGTTCAGCAAATTAAATGGAAGTAGTTTTGTAACTTCATACTGTAGAAACATTCACTGTGCTAACATATTAAAGTTATATCACATTTGTTGCATATTGTAAACAAAAATTAATGTATTATTTGTTGCTTTTGTCAGGTTGCATATAGTTATGAACTGTAGTTATGACAAAAGCTGCATGAATTTATGAATATAATTTATTCATGATGTATGATACACTATACTGATTGACAGTGACTATAGGTCCATGGGGCGGGGTGTTTAATGTACTCATCTGAAAACTGTATAATATTTGCATGTTTATAACCAGGGTTGTCAGGTTTTTGCCATGAGTGGAAAAAACCATGGTAAAAACCGGAAAAAACCGGCAAGGAAAAAACTGGGTGGCAAAAACTGGCAAAAATCAAAATAATTTATGTATAAAATTTATATAAAAAAACACAACAACAAACAAATACAGTTTAAATTTAATGAGATAGGGTTCAATGTGTTTATATATGCACCTGGTGTTCATATTAAGTGGGGGAAAGGAGAAGACAGACATTTGACTTGAATGCCATGTCTGAGTCAAGACACCTGTTATGCAGCAAAAAACAGGAGAACAAAATCCAACTCAGGTGATAATGGCCTCTTTATTATTGAACTGGGGATACTGGGGCTAGCTAATGGGGCTGCTAATCACTGGAATGTTCCTCAGGGGAACAATTAATGGGTTCCAGAACAAACAGGTACTGAAATTTCAGAGCATGCACCACATTGGATTGTAGTTGTGTGTTAGGCATTCATCTGGCACTTAACATTAATGGGCATATCCTTTTGGCCTATCATAGAGTTGCTTGCATCATTTTCATGGGTTTAAATTCTTCTAAGCCATTGTAAGACAACCATTCGGTTTCTGAATTCACTCACTATAACTACATGTACCTTCATCACTTGCATATAGATCTACAATAATTATGTCAACAAGAGGAGGAAGAAATAAAGACCCAGTATGGGACTTTTTCAACAAGGTAGAAAAAGATGGAAAGACTCTTGCCCGTTGCAAGAAGTGTGGTCATGAGCAAAGCAACAAAGCAGAGCGTATGAGAAAACACCAGAAGACATGCAGTGAGGTAGTTTCATTTGAATTAAAACGCTCTGCAGAAGAAAATCATGGCCTGGAAACTGAGACAAGCAGTGCTCCAGCTCCAAAGAAAAGAATTCAAACCGACTGGAATAACCAAGTGTTTGTGACATCGGAAGAAACCAAATTAAAGCTGGACTTACTTTTAGCCAAGTTCTTCTTTGCATGTAACATACCATTCTCAGTGAGTGAGCATGATTCATTTAAAACTTTTGTGTCCACTCTGCGACCTGGATACAAGCCACCAACAAGAAAGAAACTGTCAGGACCACTACTTGATTCTGTTACAGAAGAGCTACAGTTGCAGGTAAAGGCACAAATTGAAGGCAAAGACTGTACTCTTATTGAATATGGCTGGAGTGACTGCCATAATGATCCTGTGATGGCTACGTGTGTCCATGTTGATAAGAAAGCATTCTTCATTGATGCCAAGTCAACAGGAGCAACAAGCAAAACAGGGGAAAACCTCCGGGATATGTGTAAAGAATCCATCAAAAAGGCCGATAACGCCAAGAACATGGAAAAAATGCGACGGCTTCTTCATGAGGAAGACAATGACTTGCTTGTGTATGGATGTAATGCCCATTTACTGAATTTGCTAGGACAAGATATTACACCATCATCTGTAATGAAACATGTTGAAGTGCAAAAATACTTCAGAAATCACCACCAGCCCAGCTCATGGCTGGGTGAATGTGAAGGGAGTGTAAAGCCCCAGCTGCCTGGGGACACAAGGTGGAACAGTCAACTGACCTGTCTTGATACATTTCTGAGAAACAGAGAGTTCATGATAAGAATTACTCAGGAACATGGTGACTCTACTGACTCCAACATAGCAAGGAAAGTTAATGATTTCAATTTGTACCAGCAGGCAAAAGATCTCCACAAACAAATGCGACCAATATCTGAAATGTTAGATCGCATTCAGGGTGACTCTGCCAATGCTGCTGATGCCTGCGATGCTTGGTTCACTCTACTTCACCACCCAGATCTGACTGAGCACAAAGATGTCATTAATAGTAGAATGAATCAAGCCCTTCAGCCGTTCCATTTGGCAGCATATCTTCTTCATCCAAAATACAAAGGTGCACATCTTAGTGATAAACAAAAAGAAATTGCAAGAAATTGGATCACACAGAAAAACGAGTGTTACATCTCCTCAGTCATCAGCTTTGAGACCCAGGCTGAACCATATCCATCCTCTTTCTGGACGACTTCGGCAACAAGCATGGATAGCTGTGTTTGGTGGAAGGCTGTGAACAATTTAAACTTTCTGCCAGGATTTGTTGATCTAATGATTAGACTACAAAAACTGCCCGCAAGTTCTGCTTCAGTTGAAAGAGTGTTTTCAAACTTCAGCCATATACAGTCCAATCTAAGGAACCGGCTTGGGATCGAAAAGGCAGGAAAACTTGTTTTCTGCTACCGAATGCTGAGAGGTTCACAGGAGCTGGAGTACTGATTTTCGTATCATAATCACACAATGTGCAAAGTTGAAGGGAGTAGATGGTGTACCTGGAATAATTATTCCAATAATAAGTTTGTAAAGTTTCACTTTTTATTGAAAATATGCATATATTCAATGGTAAAAAGTGCATGTATTTGTTAATTGAATTTGAATAAAGCAGTTTAAACGTATTGTTTTCAATGTCTATAGATTTTGCCATTTTTGCCGTTTTTTTCCAGTTTTTGACGGTTTTTTCCAATTTTTGCCATCGGCAACAAAAAAATAATTTTTTTCCGGAAAAAACCCAACCGTGTTTATAACACATGTCACTATAATAAATAAATATATATTAAACAGTCAAGTGATCAATAGTTGATAACGTACAGCTAAACTAGGAACATTACAGGTCATAATGGTGTAGTGGGTATGGTGTCCGCCTTGTGATCGGGAGGTCCCGGGTTTGATCCTAACTCAGGGAGCATTCTCAAGATCTTTCCAAAGACACCAAGTACTGGTTCTTCCCAGGAAACTGACTCAAGAGTGTCTCTATAAGCCTAAGGCTTTCGATGCAATCGAGCTTAAATAAATAGGTTTAAACTCAGCTAAACTAGGAACCAGTTGTATACTCTATATGCACGTGATGTCTGCAGGTTAGAATGACCAACATAATTGTATACTGTATTGCTTTGTATTGATAGGTCTTAAATTTCGCATTTCAGTGCCCTTGATTGTAGCTATCAACAAAATTGACAAGCCTAATGCTAATGTGGTAAGTGTTGTATGATTCCATCTATTAAAATCAAGAATATGCTTAGCCAATAAGTTACTGTGTATATTGTTATTGCTTATTCTGTTTACAGTGTCTGTAAACAGTGTATCATGTGAATTTATCTAATGAACCTATTGAAAATTCTATACTTTATAAGTATTAATTGACATTCTAGAAAAAGAGGATATTTATTTGTTTTCAGTGTGATAACGCATTTTATTTAATGCTAAGTAGTGAAGTATACAAAAATATCAGTGAGATATATGGAGGATATTTGTTTGTTTCCGGTGTGATAAAGCATGATATCATCACCGGAAAGGGAGACAATTAATATTTTCACGAGTGCTTGCATGAGTGAAAATATGTAAATTGTCTCCCTTTCTGGTGATGATATCATGCGTTATCACACCGAAAACAAACACATTTTCTTTTTATTTTAATGCTATTGAGTATTCTTTACATTAGAATTATTTTGAAGGGATTTTTAACACGATGTTTTCAGTTTTATGTCAGTACTATTTCCTTTATAATGCGTAGTAATCGGTGTTAGTAATAAACATTCCTGCGCCATGTTGGATTACAATAAAATGTGCCGTGGATTAGTTAAGCAATTTAAACCTCAAAATTTTGGACTATGCATTATCATGGCAGCGTGTTTACAGTATAACAGTCTACTATGCTGTACAGTATATTCATAGGCAACGCAGAATCCGGGTTTTTTAATTTATTTAAGTTTAAATACATGCAATTATATACATGTAGTCGTTGAATAATGTCTAGCTTTTAAATCAAACAGTTAAATTAACACTCACTGCTAGGTTTAAATATATTTATAATAAAATAACGTATTGAAAGTGAAAGTGCCGTCAGTTTTCCGAAATTCACATTGTCTAAAAATAGCGTGAGCATGCGTGTTATGATGTAAACAATAGTAAACACAGTCACGACATTCAAACGCACTATGTGTTTTCGAAAGCAATTCAAGATGATTAAACTCGTAGATGCACATTAAAATGTAAAAGAGTGTTCTGAAATGGCTTACTTAAACGTATAAAGTGTTGTCTATATTAGTTATTCGGATTTAACAACACAATTGGGTTACAAGTCGGTCGAGAATTAGAAGAAAACAAGATGGCGGAGAATAGAACGCTGAACACTTCTTACATCAGCACATTGAATACTTCAAATACTTAAGCGTGATTACTGGATATACAGACTTAATACACTCAAACTAATATACAAATATGTGCTTGCTTAATGGACACAAGTTATTACTTAAGGCTACTATGGATTGTTGTTGGAATTTGGAGAACCGGCAATACAGCAGTTATGTAAACAAAGGGAGACTACGTTCACAGCAACAGTAAACAACAAGTACAACTGCAAGTGTAGTATGCGGGAATAAATAAAGTGCACAGAATAAAATAAATACTTTGGATGCTGAAATTAAGTTTGGACCAAGGTGACCACCTCCAATGCCTTGTGGGTAAAACTTGTACCCGCAAGACATTGGCTGTACTAGTCTCCTTGGCTCAATACGACTGAGGAAAATCCGAGAGAAAAAAAAAGAAAGACAATTCAATATATCGGAGAGGTATTCTTAACATTTGATGTTATTAGTCTTTACTACTTTTCTTTTTGGTAATTCTGTATGATAAATGGTGACAACAACTACAATTAAATATTGTCAAAAAAAACAACAGTTGTCCCTCACTGTGAGTGATATAGGGATATATCTCACTGATACTTTTCTATATTTCACTACTTAGCATTAAATAAATCCCTATATCACTCACAGTGATGGACAACTGTTTTTAATGTTATTTTATTTGAACAATATTTAATTGTAGGTGTTGTCACCATTTATCATACAGAATTACCCAAAAAGAAAAGTAGTGAAGACTAATAACACCAAATGTTAAGAATACCTCTCTGACATATTGAAGTGTCTTTCCTCTTATTTTCTCTTGGATTTTCCTCAGTCGTATTGAGCCAAGGAGACTAGAACAGACAATGCCTTGCGGGTACAAGTTTTACCCACGGAGCTTGTCATCTTGGTCCAAATTTAATTTTAGCATCCAAAGTATTTATTTTAACCTTTGCACTTTATTCATCCCAGCGTATTACACTCGCACTTGTTGTTTACTGTTGCTATGAACAGTAGTCTCCCCTTGTTTACATAATTGCTGTATTGCCCGTTCTCCAATTCCAAAATATAACAAGAATCCAGTGTACCCTTAAGTAATAACTTGTGTTCATTAAGCTCATAATTATATTGTTTTGTGTGTATTAAGTTTTTATATCCAGTAATCACTCTTAAGTATTTAAGTATCCAGTGTGTGTTCTTGTAAGTAGTGTTCAGCGTTTAATTCTCCGCCATCTTGTTTTCTACAAATTCTTGACCAACTTTTAATCCAATTGTGTTGTTAAGTCCAAATAATTAATATAGAAAACACTTTATAGGTATAAGTATTCAATTTCAGAACACTCCTAACTGTACATCTTTTGTTGTTTTACATTTTAACACGCATCTACGAGTTTAATCAGCTTAAATTGCTTGCGAAAACACATGTGCGTTTGAATATCATGACTATGTTAACTATTGTTTACATCATAACACCTATGCACACGCTATTTTTAGAAAACTAATTTCGGTGAACTGAACGCACTCACTTTCAATATGTACTTTTATCATAAATATATTTAAAGCTAGCAGTGTGTGTTAACTTCTTGATTTAAAAACTGACCATTATTCAACGACTACGTGCATCCAATTGTATTAAACTTAAATAAATTTAGAAACACGGATTCTGCGTTGTCTGTGAATATACTGAGTAGCATAGTAGACTGTCTTACTGTAAACACGATGCCATGAAAATGCCTTGAGTCAAAAAAAAATTGCGATTTAAGTTGCTTAACTAGATCTAATCCACAGCACATTTGATCGTAATCCAAGATGGCGCTGGAATGTTTATTACTTATCCCGATTACTACGCACTATAGAGAAAATAGTGCGGGCGTAATATTGTAAATATCTTGTTGAAAATCCCCTTAATAAAAATAAAACGTAAAGAATATTCAAATAGCATTTAAATAAAAAGAAAATGTTTTTGTTTTCGGTGTGATAGCGTGTGATATCGTCACCGGAAAGGGAGACAATATACATATTTTCACCTGCGCAAGTGCTCGTGAAAATATTAATTGTCCCCCTTTTCGGTAACGATATCACGCGTTATCACACTGGAAACAAACAAATATCCTCTATATATCATCACTGGAAAGGGAGACAATTAATATTTTCACAAGCCCTTGCGTGAGTGAAAATATGTATATTGTATCCGTTTCCAGTGATGATATAATGTTTATCACACCTAAAACAAACACATTTTCTTTTTATTTTATTCTATAGAGTATTTTTTAATATTTAAAAAGTGGTCCAGCACAGTGAGTGATATAAGGATTTATCTCACTGATATTTTTCTATATTTCACCACTTAGCATAAAATAAATATCATTAATTAATTATACAAGATGAAATATTATGAATGACATATCAAACGTTTTAAGTTAACAATATTAAAAATGTGATCTTGCTTTTCTGGCTGTAAATGTTTACTTTGAAGAACTAACTGCTTAGGTTGTGCTAAGAAATAAAAAGTAGTAGCCAAATTTTTCAATTTTGCAAAAATACCTGTCTTTTTGAAATATGTTTCCCAGAAATTGTGAAAAGCGTTCGTCATTTTGAAATAGTCTGAATAATTTTAGTACCCATTGGCTATTTTGGCTACTGGTAACGCTAACATAGACTGCCTTTAAGAGTGTATGTTGAACAGGGAGCTGTGAAGAACCTGTTGGCCCAGTATGGAGTGCTTCTCGAGGAACATGGAGGTGATGTGCAGGTCGTACCCATCTCCGCCCTCAAGGTTAGCGTAAAGTGATCTTAGCTCCCTGTTGTAGAATCCCTGAGTAGACCTCAAGGTTAGTGTAAAGAGATCTTAGCTTGCTCTTGTAGAATCCTTGACTCAAGGTTAGTGTAAAGGGATCTTAGCTTGCTCTTGTAGAATCCCTAAGTAGACCTCAAGGTTATTGTAAAGGGATCTTAGCTTGCTCTTGTAGAATCCTTGACGCAAGGTTAGTGTAAAGGGGTCTTAGCTTGCTGTTGTAGAATCCCTGACTCAAGGTTAGTGTAAAGGGATCTTAGCTTGCTGTTGTAGAATTCCTGACTCAAGGTTAGTGTAAAGAGGTCTTAGCTTGCTGTTGTAGAATCCCCAAGTAGACCTCAAGGTAAGCGTAAAGTGATCTTAGCTCGCTGTTGTAGAATCCCTGACTCAAGGTTAGTGTAAAGGGGTCTTAGCTTGCTGTTGTAGAATCCCTGACTCAAGGTTAGTGTAAAGGGGTCTTAGCTTGCTCTTGTAGAATCCCTGAGTAGACCTCAAGGTTAGTGTAAAGGGGTCTTAGCTTGCAGTTGTAGAATCCTTAAGTAGACCTCAAGGTTAGTGTAAAGGGATCTTAGCTTGCTGTTGTAGAATTCCTGACTCAAGGTTAGTGTAAAGGGATCTTAGCTTGCTCTTGTAGAATCCCTGAGTAGACCTCAAGGTAAGCGTAAAGTGATCTTAGCTTGCTGTTGTAGAATCCCTGAACAGACCTCAAGGTTAGCGTAAAGTGATCTTAGCTTGCTTTTGTAGAATCCCTGAGTAGACCTCAAGGTTAGTGTAAAGGGATTTTAGCTTAGTCTTGTAGAATCCCTAAGTAGACCTCAAGGTTAGTGTAAAGTGCTTGCTGTTGTAGAATCCCTGACTCAAGGTTAGTGTAAAGTGATCTTAGGTTGCTGTTGTAGAATCCCTGACTCAAGGTTAGTGTAAAGTGATCTTGGCGTGCTCTTGTAGAATCCCTGAATAGACCTCAAGGTTAGTGTAATGTGATCTTAGCTTGCTGGTGTAGAATCCCTGAATAGACCTCAAGGTTAGTGTAAAGTGATCTTAACTTGCGGTTGTAGAATCCCCGAGTAGACCAAAGTTTCCATACTATCTCATGTTGGTGCAAGTATGCTTGTCTTCTTAAATGTTCTTACTTTTGTTACGAATATCTTAAGTTGGAATAGTGGTGATTGTCTTTATAATGATTGTAATATAAAAACAAAAGCTTTTTTTTTCAAATTCATTTCATTAGTATTATTTTGTGTTATAGAGGACTTTTATAATGTCTGAGTGTCATATTAGAGAAATCTTTTCATAACCTGTTCAAACTAATAAAATGTTTATTAATGGAATTTGTATTACCCTTGATTTAGTAGTAAATGCCAAAGAATGGCAGCACTTCTATTGCCTGGTGAATCATATTAATGTTTTATGAAGGTCATTTTATCATTTTAATTTGTATTAAATCATCTTTCATAAGACAAACAATTTCAATTCCAGGGCATCAACCTCGACAAACTTCAGGAATGCATCGTCAGCCTCGCGGAATTCCTCGAGCTGAAAGGAGACGTGTCGTCGCTGGTGGAAGCTCGGATTATTGAAACTCATACTGATGTGGGGCTCGGCAAGATGGCTACCATGGTGATCAACAGAGGCGTGTTGAGGAAGGGAGACTACTTACTGTCGGGAACTGCGTACACCAAGGTATAATGGTGTGTCCTAAATTAGAGGTCAGCTGAATTCGACAATGATTTATTATTATTTAGAAGATCTAATGTCAATTTAATAATAACTTGAACACTGAAATATTTTAATGTTTAACAGTTTTCTTGGCGATTTTTATTAGAAAATTTTGCATAATTTCACCTACTACAATAAAAACAAAATATTGCCAAATTTAAGTTACAATGAATTTCAGTTGCACTAGGATATAATGTGGACGTGTGTTGACTAGGTGATAGGCTCTCCTTGCAATAGTATTTTATATAGAGTTGCACTGATAGTGCTCAGACTCACAACGGGTTTAGTAACATGGAAATGATATTGAATTGTAAGAAATGATAGGAATAATTGGTTCACCTAAGTCTTGGTTAAAAATAATACTAAATGACTATGCTTTTCCTTCGAGACTGTTCATTACTCTGGACAACAAAGTAATGTTGAAATAAATCATAAAACTAATCATCAATATATTTTGTAATACTTTGTTTCGAATAATGAAATAAATAACACATAACGGAAAGGTCTCTTTTGATATAACATTTCTTGGGTTGATATTTTCTGTCACCCCATATGCCATTTGTATATAATGTGTTTGTAAGGTGCGGACGATATTTGACTGCAAGGGTAGCCCGGTGACCGAGGCAGGGCCAGGCGTCCCCGTGGAGATAGGGGGCTGGAAGGAGATGCCCCAGTCAGGGGACCTCGTGCAGCAGTATGCTAATGAGGTACTAGCAACTGGGGGCTTAACATATATACACTAAAACCTTGCTTTACAACCACCACAATAGTGTTTAGGATTTTAGCACATAATGCATAATTTGATAGGATTGTTTTCTGAACATTAAACTTGTAATGTTTAGTTTAATGTGTATCATCTTGTTAGTGTATCATCTTGTTAGTGCCTTTAAAGACATTTTAGTATTTAATAGGCAGGTGAACAGAAACCCATGTGTAAGCGGTTTTTCCCTTTAATATTTGATTGAAAACAATGTTCTGCAGAAACTATTGAAACTGGCTTTGCAAGAAAATGAGGAGATAGTCAAGGCAGAAGTGGAGTCAAGGGCGCGAGAGGAGGCAGACGAGAGATGGGCCGCGGACCGCGAGACATACGTACAGATACGCGACAAGAGACGGGAGGAATACGTCAGGTGGTGGAACTATGCTAAGAAGAACCAGGTTGCTAACACCATCCTGGAGCAGAAGGGAAGAGATATGGCAGAGGACAACAGACCCGTGGTCAGGATCATTATTAAAGGTAGGCATGTGCAACAGTGGAGTAGCTTAGTGATTTTTTTTTCAAAATTTCCTAACTGCCTGTGCCCATGAAATGGGGGACTTCAGCGCAACAAATTTCAAAATAGGGAAAGTTTTGCAAAGTTTATTTTTCATGACATTTGTGGTTATGTTGCTTTTTTAATGATTAATATATTCAAATGTTTCATCGAATGAACTTCTTTTTGACAATGGTGCCAATACAAATTATCTTTCAATAATTTTTATTATTATTTACACATACTTTGGGGAATAAAACTAAACAATTTGGGGAAAAATGATGGATATTTTGTCAGGGAAAACTGCCTTTAAACAGCACTAAAATTAGCAAAAAAATTCACTGTAGCTGATTCTAATTCTGTTGCTGTGAGCTAAGGTTGTTATTGAAACATGTTTTACCAGGTCCAATTCAGAAGGCTGCCAGTTTAGTTATGATGTGTCTACACCAACTTTGTTTTCTTTTCATTTTTCTCAAGGCATTTATCTCAAATCCTGTGTCAGTGTTTGTTGCTAAATGTTGTAATGTTTGTTAAAGCAAGCAATCACTATTTTATTTAAGCAATTTAAAACATGTTTTACTAAAATAATTTTTATTTTTTTATTCAGATTGTATATTCTATTATTAAGAATTTACTGTGATCTTGTTATTAAAATATTTTTTTTTCGTTTTTGTGTTTATTTTAGTTGATGGAATATTACACATCATTTGACACAAGTAATGTATCATTTAATAATGCCCCGAAGGTGGGCATATTAAAATCGAACCGTGCGTTTTTCCGTCTGGCCAAGGTTTTAGTTTTGTTTAAAGTTTGATATCTTGAATACTATCGAAGGTATGTACTTGAAACTTAAAATACTTCTTTACCATCAATGTCTCCACCAGAGAAAGCAGCCCCAGAACTCTGTTTTTGTTTTTGACTGATTTTGAAAAAAAAAAGACTTTGGGGCATATGTCATATTATAGTGACAGCACTTGTGTTTTTTTTAAATGTTATGTTTTTATTGCCCTGTATGCTGTCATTACTTTGTTAACAGTGATTCTTATTGTGGTTTTTTAAATCACAGGTAAGCCACCATCCTGCGTTATACAGTATAATCATTATGTTTTGTATGTAATGTTGTTAACGTAACACGATACTTTCACACTGACAAATTCTTCCAGGTGATGTGTCTGGGTCTGTGGAGGCCATATTGGACACTCTGTCGACCTTCACCTCTGACCTGTGTGACCTTGACATTGTGCATCACGGGGTCGGTAACGTTACAGAGATGGATCTACAAATGGCCTCAACCTTTAATGGTTAGTAACCATATTGTTGTATTGGTTATTTTGTTGTACATAATTTAAGAGATATATTAATTGCAGTTCCTAATTACAGTAGTTTATTTTGTTAGTGAATATATAACATTGATCATAAAATGTATATATAAAGGTTTACATGATTTGCTATAGTTGTGAGATTTATGTATTCTCACTTGCACATGATTTAAGAGGTATTGGTCAAATTTTATTCTTGTGATTAAGCAATCTGTTGTGTACATTGATAACATTGAAACTCACTAAAATACATGTAAGTAAATTTACATATTAAAGAGACTATTTCTATGAAAAGGGCTCCAAGGTGGTGAAATTAACACATTATTATTGGTATATATTAATGGGTTAAATAATGTATATACATAATTATATTGGAAAAAGAGTTTACACATTCTGAGAAAGAAATTATTACATGATTTAGGGCTTGTTTGATTGGGCCTTTTCTTGTGTACATTTTGACGTCAGAATTGTGAGTTTCTTGTATAACTATAGTTTGTATACTTGTATTTTTACTAGTCAGAATAGCGCAGATGGTTAGGACACAGTAAATTGTCATTTGTTCTTGCAACTCCGATGTAGTGAGTTCGATACCCACTCTGGTTTGTTTTTTTTCAAGTATTTATGTTTTTGTGTTTTTACAAAAAGCTCATAATGTAGTAAATTATTCGTACTTATTGTTTACACCTTTGCATTGATCATTACGATAACATATGGCAGTAACATTGCTGTAGAAGGTCACTTTTCCGTAGACATTGTTCCTTCAATCAGTTCTTGTTTGTGTCACAGCCGATATTTATGCGTTCAACCTTGACCTTGGTGCGTGCAAGTCAGATAGCAAGGTGACGACCCGGCATTACAATGTGATCTACCACCTGTTTGCTCAGCTCATAGAGCACATCAATGCTCAGCTTCCACCCTCTGAGAAAGAGGACATTATTGGTAAGAATTCGCATATGGTTTTGCAAAAAATGAAAAAAATCTGCATTGTTATACTCCATTTGAATGAAAACCATTTAAAGTTTGAAGACTGCATTATTGATTAAGGCCCTGTCACACTTTGGTGAATTTGAGCTTAGAGTTCTGTACAAGTTCTTGCGAGTAATAACTCACTGTAAAATAGGCGAGTTCTGGCAACATAAGAAGACACAAGTAGACATCACTGCGACAAAGAACGACTTATGTACAAGATCTACACGACACCAGGCGAGTTTATGCGAGTTACAACTCGCCAGAACTCGTAGCTTTAATTCGCCACAGTGTGACAGGGCCTTTAGGCATTCATTGTTAACAGTGGTCATCATTATTGACACATAATCTAAAGAATTGCACCAGAGGCCCTAATATTTGCATGTACTACATAAATTTCATTTCAAGAAAAAAAATTAAGCTGTTGTTTCAGTGTTGATTTTAATTTATATCCTTACCTTAACGATCGACCTAAAATATTTTATGTTGTAAAATTGTAAAAACCTGTCAAAAAATAATTACCCATCACTGTAAAAATGAGTTCTAACTGGAAATTTAAATGATAAAACGAATGTTTTAATGTTCTTTTCTGTAGGCTGTCATGGGTGTTGCAGAGTAGGCAAGACCATCATGATATCACTGTCACATTACATGTATCAGTCTTGTTGCTACGATATTATGTTCAGTTTCAACATTGACTGCTGGTAATCGCTATTTGTTGCAGGGGTAGTGGGACAGAATTAAAATCACTGTCACGTCACTTTATCAGTCTTGTTGTAATGGTACATGTTTCGTTCCAACACTGCTGATGTCTGTGTGTTGTAGGGGAGGCCATGGTGCAGCAGTCGTTCCAACACTGCTGATGTCTGCGTGTTGTAGGGGAGGCAGTGGTGCAGCAGTCGTTCCAACACTGCTGATGTCTGTGTGTTGTAGGGGAGGCCGTGGTGCAGCAGTCGTTCCAACACTTCTGATGTCTGTGTGTTGTAGGGGAGGCCGTGGTGCAGCAGTCGTTCCAACACTGCTGATGTCTGTGTGTTGTAGGGGAGGCCGTGGTGCAGCAGTCGTTCCAACACTGCTGATGTCTGTGTGTTGTAGGGGAGGCCGTGATGCAGCAGTCGTTCCAACACTGCTGATGTCTGTGTGTTGTAGGGGAGGCAGTGGTGCAGCAGTCGTTCCAACACTTCTGATGTCTGCGTGTTGTAGGGGAGGCCGTGGTGCAGCAGTCGTTCCAACACTGCTGATGTCTGTGTGTTGTAGGGGAGGCCATGGTGCAGCAGTCGTTCCAACACTGCTGATGTCTGTGTGTTGTAGGGGAGGCAGTGGTGCAACAGTCGTTCCAACACTGCTGATGTCTGTGTGTTGTAGGGGAGGCCATGGTGCAGCAATCGTTCCAACACTTCTGATGTCTGTGTGTTGTAGGGGAGGCAGTGGTGCAGCAGTCGTTCCAACACTGCTGATGTCTGTGTGTTGTAGGGGAGGCAGTGGTGCAGCAGTCGTTCCAACACTGCTGATGTCTGCGTGTTGTAGGGGAGGCAGTGGTGCAGCAGTCGTTCCAACACTGCTGTAGTCTGTGTGTTGTAGGGGAGGCCATGGTGCAGCAGTCGTTCCAACACTGCTGATGTCTGCGTGTTGTAGGGGAGGCCGTGGTGCAGCAGTCGTTCCAACACTGCTGTAGTCTGTGTGTTGTAGGGGAGGCCATGGTGCAGCAGTCGTTCCAACACTGCTGATGTCTGTGTGTTGTAGGGGAGGCAGTGGTGCAGCAGTCGTTCCAACACTGCTGATGTCTGCGTGTTGTAGGGGAGGCCGTGGTGCAGCAGTCGTTCCAACACTGCTGATGTCTGCGTGTTGTAGGGGAGGCCATGGTGCAGCAGTCGTTCCAACACTGCTGATGTCTGTGTGTTGTAGGGGAGGCCATGGTGCAGCAGTCGTTCCAACACTGCTGATGTCTGTGTGTTGTAGGGGAGGCCGTGGTGCAGCAGTCGTTCCAACACTGCTGATGTCTGTGTGTTGTAGGGGAGGCAGTGGTGCAGCAGTCGTTCCAACACTGCTGATGTCTGTGTGTTGTAGGGGAGGCCATGGTGCAGCAGTCGTTCCAACACTGCTGATGTCTGCGTGTTGTAGGGGAGGCCGTGGTGCAGCAGTCGTTCCAACACTTCTGATGTCTGTGTGTTGTAGGGGAGGCCATGGTGCAGCAGTCGTTCCAACACTGCTGATGTCTGTGTGTTGTAGGGGAGGCAGTGGTGCAGCAGTCGTTCCAACACTGCTGTAGTCTGTGTGTTGTAGGGGAGGCAGTGGTGCAGCAGTCGTTCCAACACTGCTGATGTCTGTGTGTTGTAGGGGAGGCCATGGTGCAGCAGTCGTTCCAACACTGCTGATGTCTGTGTGTTGTAGGGGAGGCCATGGTGCAGCAGTCGTTCCAACACTGCTGATGTCTGTGTGTTGTAGGGGAGGCAGTGGTGCAGCAGTCGTTCCAACACTGCTGATGTCTGTGTGTTGTAGGGGAGGCAGTGGTGCAGCAGTCGTTCCAACACTGCTGATGTCTGTGTGTTGTAGGGGAGGCAGTGGTGCAGCAGTCGTTCCAACACTGCTGATGTCTGTGTGTTGTAGGGGAGGCCATGGTGCAGCAGTCGTTCCAACACTGCTGATGTCTGTGTGTTGTAGGGGAGGCCGTGGTGCAGCAGTCGTTCCAACACTGCTGATGTCTGCGTGTTGTAGGGGAGGCCATGGTGCAGCAGTCGTTCCAACACTGCTGATGTCTGCGTGTTGTAGGGGAGGCCATGGTGCAGCAGTCGTTCCAACACTGCTGATGTCTGTGTGTTGTAGGGGAGGCCATGGTGCAGCAGTCGTTCCAACACTGCTGATGTCTGCGTGTTGTAGGGGAGGCCATGGTGCAGCAGTCGTTCCAACACTGCTGATGTCTGTGTGTTGTAGGGGAGGCCATGGTGCAGCAGTCGTTCCAACACTGCTGATGTCTGTGTGTTGTAGGGGAGGCAGTGGTGCAGCAGTCGTTCCAACACTGCTGATGTCTGTGTGTTGTAGGGGAGGCAGTGGTGCAGCAGTCGTTCCAACACTGCTGATGTCTGTGTGTTGTAGGGGAGGCCGTGGTGCAGCAGTCGTTCCAACACTGCTGATGTCTGTGTGTTGTAGGGGAGGCCATGGTGCAGCAGTCGTTCCAACACTGCTGATGTCTGCGTGTTGTAGGGGAGGCCGTGGTGCAGCAGTCGTTCCAACACTGCTGATGTCTGTGTGTTGTAGGGGAGGCAGTGGTGCAGCAGTCGTTCCAACACTGCTGATGTCTGCGTGTTGTAGGGGAGGCAGTGGTGCAGCAGTCGTTCCAACACTGCTGATGTCTGCATGTTGTAGGGGAGGCAGTGGTGCAGCAGTCGTTCCAACACTGCTGTAGTCTGTGTGTTGTAGGGGAGGCCGTGGTGCAGCAGTCGTTCCAACACTGCTGATGTCTGCGTGTTGTAGGGGAGGCAGTGGTGCAGCAGTCGTTCCAACACTGCTGATGTCTGCGTGTTGTAGGGGAGGCCATGGTGCAGCAGTCGTTCCAACACTGCTGATGTCTGTGTGTTGTAGGGGAGGCAGTGGTGCAGCAGTCGTTCCAACACTGCTGATGTCTGCGTGTTGTAGGGGAGGCCATGGTGCAGCAGTCGTTCCAACACTGCTGATGTCTGCGTGTTGTAGGGGAGGCAGTGGTGCAGCAGTCGTTCCAACACTGCTGATGTCTGTGTGTTGTAGGGGAGGCCGTGATGCAGCAGTCGTTCCAACACTGCTGATGTCTGCGTGTTGTAGGGGAGGCAGTGGTGCAGCAGTCGTTCCAACACTGCTGATGTCTGCGTGTTGTAGGGGAGGCCATGGTGCAGCAGTCGTTCCAACACTGCTGATGTCTGTGTGTTGTAGGGGAGGCAGTGGTGCAGCAATCGTTCCAACACTGCTGATGTCTGTGTGTTGTAGGGGAGGCCATGGTGCAGCAGTCGTTCCAACACTGCTGATGTCTGTGTGTTGTAGGGGAGGCCATGGTGCAGCAGTCGTTCCAACACTGCTGATGTCTGTGTGTTGTAGGGGAGGCCGTGGTGCAGCAGTCGTTCCAACACTGCTGATGTCTGCGTGTTGTAGGGGAGGCAGTGGTGCAGCAGTCGTTCCAACACTGCTGATGTCTGCGTGTTGTAGGGGAGGCAGTGATGCAGCAGTCGTTCCAACACTGCTGTAGTCTGTGTGTTGTAGGGGAGGCCGTGGTGCAGCAGTCGTTCCAACACTGCTGATGTCTGCGTGTTGTAGGGGAGGCCATGGTGCAGCAGTCGTTCCAACACTGCTGATGTCTGCGTGTTGTAGGGGAGGCCATGGTGCAGCAGTCGTTCCAACACTGCTGATGTCTGTGTGTTGTAGGGGAGGCCATGGTGCAGCAGTCGTTCCAACACTGCTGATGTCTGCGTGTTGTAGGGGAGGCCATGGTGCAGCAGTCGTTCCAACACTGCTGATGTCTGTGTGTTGTAGGGGAGGCCATGGTGCAGCAATCGTTCCAACACTGCTGATGTCTGTGTGTTGTAGGGGAGGCAGTGGTGCAGCAGTCGTTCCAACACTGCTGATGTCTGTGTGTTGTAGGGGAGGCCATGGTGCAGCAGTCGTTCCAACACTGCTGATGTCTGTGTGTTGTAGGGGAGGCCATGGTGCAGCAGTCGTTCCAACACTGCTGATGTCTGCGTGTTGTAGGGGAGGCAGTGGTGCAGCAGTCGTTCCAACACTGCTGATGTCTGTGTGTTGTAGGGGAGGCCGTGGTGCAGCAGTCGTTCCAACACTTCTGATGTCTGTGTGTTGTAGGGGAGGCCGTGGTGCAGCAGTCGTTCCAACACTGCTGATGTCTGTGTGTTGTAGGGGAGGCCGTGGTGCAGCAGTCGTTCCAACACTGCTGATGTCTGTGTGTTGTAGGGGAGGCCGTGATGCAGCAGTCGTTCCAACACTGCTGATGTCTGTGTGTTGTAGGGGAGGCAGTGGTGCAGCAGTCGTTCCAACACTTCTGATGTCTGCGTGTTGTAGGGGAGGCCGTGGTGCAGCAGTCGTTCCAACACTGCTGATGTCTGTGTGTTGTAGGGGAGGCCATGGTGCAGCAGTCGTTCCAACACTGCTGATGTCTGTGTGTTGTAGGGGAGGCAGTGGTGCAACAGTCGTTCCAACACTGCTGATGTCTGTGTGTTGTAGGGGAGGCCATGGTGCAGCAATCGTTCCAACACTTCTGATGTCTGTGTGTTGTAGGGGAGGCAGTGGTGCAGCAGTCGTTCCAACACTGCTGATGTCTGTGTGTTGTAGGGGAGGCAGTGGTGCAGCAGTCGTTCCAACACTGCTGATGTCTGCGTGTTGTAGGGGAGGCAGTGGTGCAGCAGTCGTTCCAACACTGCTGTAGTCTGTGTGTTGTAGGGGAGGCCATGGTGCAGCAGTCGTTCCAACACTGCTGATGTCTGCGTGTTGTAGGGGAGGCCGTGGTGCAGCAGTCGTTCCAACACTGCTGTAGTCTGTGTGTTGTAGGGGAGGCCATGGTGCAGCAGTCGTTCCAACACTGCTGATGTCTGTGTGTTGTAGGGGAGGCAGTGGTGCAGCAGTCGTTCCAACACTGCTGATGTCTGCGTGTTGTAGGGGAGGCCGTGGTGCAGCAGTCGTTCCAACACTGCTGATGTCTGCGTGTTGTAGGGGAGGCCATGGTGCAGCAGTCGTTCCAACACTGCTGATGTCTGTGTGTTGTAGGGGAGGCCATGGTGCAGCAGTCGTTCCAACACTGCTGATGTCTGTGTGTTGTAGGGGAGGCCGTGGTGCAGCAGTCGTTCCAACACTGCTGATGTCTGTGTGTTGTAGGGGAGGCAGTGGTGCAGCAGTCGTTCCAACACTGCTGATGTCTGTGTGTTGTAGGGGAGGCCATGGTGCAGCAGTCGTTCCAACACTGCTGATGTCTGCGTGTTGTAGGGGAGGCCGTGGTGCAGCAGTCGTTCCAACACTTCTGATGTCTGTGTGTTGTAGGGGAGGCCATGGTGCAGCAGTCGTTCCAACACTGCTGATGTCTGTGTGTTGTAGGGGAGGCAGTGGTGCAGCAGTCGTTCCAACACTGCTGTAGTCTGTGTGTTGTAGGGGAGGCAGTGGTGCAGCAGTCGTTCCAACACTGCTGATGTCTGTGTGTTGTAGGGGAGGCCATGGTGCAGCAGTCGTTCCAACACTGCTGATGTCTGTGTGTTGTAGGGGAGGCCATGGTGCAGCAGTCGTTCCAACACTGCTGATGTCTGTGTGTTGTAGGGGAGGCAGTGGTGCAGCAGTCGTTCCAACACTGCTGATGTCTGTGTGTTGTAGGGGAGGCAGTGGTGCAGCAGTCGTTCCAACACTGCTGATGTCTGTGTGTTGTAGGGGAGGCAGTGGTGCAGCAGTCGTTCCAACACTGCTGATGTCTGTGTGTTGTAGGGGAGGCCATGGTGCAGCAGTCGTTCCAACACTGCTGATGTCTGTGTGTTGTAGGGGAGGCCGTGGTGCAGCAGTCGTTCCAACACTGCTGATGTCTGCGTGTTGTAGGGGAGGCCATGGTGCAGCAGTCGTTCCAACACTGCTGATGTCTGCGTGTTGTAGGGGAGGCCATGGTGCAGCAGTCGTTCCAACACTGCTGATGTCTGTGTGTTGTAGGGGAGGCCATGGTGCAGCAGTCGTTCCAACACTGCTGATGTCTGCGTGTTGTAGGGGAGGCCATGGTGCAGCAGTCGTTCCAACACTGCTGATGTCTGTGTGTTGTAGGGGAGGCCATGGTGCAGCAGTCGTTCCAACACTGCTGATGTCTGTGTGTTGTAGGGGAGGCAGTGGTGCAGCAGTCGTTCCAACACTGCTGATGTCTGTGTGTTGTAGGGGAGGCAGTGGTGCAGCAGTCGTTCCAACACTGCTGATGTCTGTGTGTTGTAGGGGAGGCCGTGGTGCAGCAGTCGTTCCAACACTGCTGATGTCTGTGTGTTGTAGGGGAGGCCATGGTGCAGCAGTCGTTCCAACACTGCTGATGTCTGCGTGTTGTAGGGGAGGCCGTGGTGCAGCAGTCGTTCCAACACTGCTGATGTCTGTGTGTTGTAGGGGAGGCAGTGGTGCAGCAGTCGTTCCAACACTGCTGATGTCTGCGTGTTGTAGGGGAGGCAGTGGTGCAGCAGTCGTTCCAACACTGCTGATGTCTGCATGTTGTAGGGGAGGCAGTGGTGCAGCAGTCGTTCCAACACTGCTGTAGTCTGTGTGTTGTAGGGGAGGCCGTGGTGCAGCAGTCGTTCCAACACTGCTGATGTCTGCGTGTTGTAGGGGAGGCAGTGGTGCAGCAGTCGTTCCAACACTGCTGATGTCTGCGTGTTGTAGGGGAGGCCATGGTGCAGCAGTCGTTCCAACACTGCTGATGTCTGTGTGTTGTAGGGGAGGCAGTGGTGCAGCAGTCGTTCCAACACTGCTGATGTCTGCGTGTTGTAGGGGAGGCCATGGTGCAACAGTCGTTCCAACACTGCTGATGTCTGCGTGTTGTAGGGGAGGCAGTGGTGCAGCAGTCGTTCCAACACTGCTGATGTCTGTGTGTTGTAGGGGAGGCCGTGATGCAGCAGTCGTTCCAACACTGCTGATGTCTGCGTGTTGTAGGGGAGGCAGTGGTGCAGCAGTCGTTCCAACACTGCTGATGTCTGCGTGTTGTAGGGGAGGCCATGGTGCAGCAGTCGTTCCAACACTGCTGATGTCTGTGTGTTGTAGGGGAGGCAGTGGTGCAGCAATCGTTCCAACACTGCTGATGTCTGTGTGTTGTAGGGGAGGCCATGGTGCAGCAGTCGTTCCAACACTGCTGATGTCTGTGTGTTGTAGGGGAGGCCATGGTGCAGCAGTCGTTCCAACACTGCTGATGTCTGTGTGTTGTAGGGGAGGCCGTGGTGCAGCAGTCGTTCCAACACTGCTGATGTCTGCGTGTTGTAGGGGAGGCAGTGGTGCAGCAGTCGTTCCAACACTGCTGATGTCTGCGTGTTGTAGGGGAGGCAGTGATGCAGCAGTCGTTCCAACACTGCTGTAGTCTGTGTGTTGTAGGGGAGGCCGTGGTGCAGCAGTCGTTCCAACACTGCTGATGTCTGCGTGTTGTAGGGGAGGCCATGGTGCAGCAGTCGTTCCAACACTGCTGATGTCTGCGTGTTGTAGGGGAGGCCATGGTGCAGCAGTCGTTCCAACACTGCTGATGTCTGTGTGTTGTAGGGGAGGCCATGGTGCAGCAGTCGTTCCAACACTGCTGATGTCTGCGTGTTGTAGGGGAGGCCATGGTGCAGCAGTCGTTCCAACACTGCTGATGTCTGTGTGTTGTAGGGGAGGCCATGGTGCAGCAATCGTTCCAACACTGCTGATGTCTGTGTGTTGTAGGGGAGGCAGTGGTGCAGCAGTCGTTCCAACACTGCTGATGTCTGTGTGTTGTAGGGGAGGCCATGGTGCAGCAGTCGTTCCAACACTGCTGATGTCTGTGTGTTGTAGGGGAGGCCATGGTGCAGCAGTCGTTCCAACACTGCTGATGTCTGTGTGTTGTAGGGGAGGCAGTGGTGCAGCAGTCGTTCCAACACTGCTGATGTCTGTGTGTTGTAGGGGAGGCCATGGTGCAGCAGTCGTTCCAACACTGCTGATGTCTGTGTGTTGTAGGGGAGGCCATGGTGCAGCAGTCGTTCCAACACTGCTGATGTCTGTGTGTTGTAGGGGAGGCAGTGGTGCAGCAGTCGTTCCAACACTGCTGATGTCTGTGTGTTGTAGGGGAGGCCATGGTGCAGCAGTCGTTCCAACACTGCTGATGTCTGTGTGTTGTAGGGGAGGCCATGGTGCAGCAGTCGTTCCAACACTGCTGATGTCTGTGTGTTGTAGGGGAGGCCGTGGTGCAGCAGTCGTTCCAACACTGCTGATGTCTGCGTGTTGTAGGGGAGGCCGTGGTGCAGCAGTCGTTCCAACACTGCTGATGTCTGCGTGTTGTAGGGGAGGCCGTGGTGCAGCAGTCGTTCCAACACTGCTGATGTCTGTGTGTTGTAGGGGAGGCCGTGGTGCAGCAGTCGTTCCAACACTGCTGATGTCTGCGTGTTGTAGGGGAGGCCGTGGTGCAGCAGTCGTTCCAACACTGCTGATGTCTGTGTGTTGTAGGGGAGGCCGTGGTGCAGCAGTCGTTCCAACACTGCTGATGTCTGTGTGTTGTAGGGGAGGCCGTGGTGCAGCAGTCGTTCCAACACTGCTGATGTCTGCGTGTTGTAGGGGAGGCAGTGGTGCAGCAGTCGTTCCAACACTGCTGTAGTCTGCGTGTTGTAGGGGAGGCCGTGGTGCAGCAGTCGTTCCAACACTGCTGATGTCTGTGTGTTGTAGGGGAGGCCGTGGTGCAGCAGTCGTTCCAACACTGCTGATGTCTGCGTGTTGTAGGGGAGGCAGTGGTGCAGCAGTCGTTCCAACACTGCTGTAGTCTGTGTGTTGTAGGGGAGGCCGTGATGCAGCAGTCGTTCCAACACTGCTGATGTCTGTGTGTTGTAGGGGAGGCCATGGTGCAGCAGTCGTTCCAACACTGCTGATGTCTGTGTGTTGTAGGGGAGGCAGTGGTGCAGCAGTCGTTCCAACACTGCTGATGTCTGCGTGTTGTAGGGGAGGCCGTGATGCAGCAGTCGTTCCAACACTGCTGATGTCTGTGTGTTGTAGGGGAGGCAGTGGTGCAGCAGTCGTTCCAACACTGCTGATGTCTGTGTGTTGTAGGGGAGGCCATGGTGCAGCAGTCGTTCCAACACTGCTGATGTCTGTGTGTTGTAGGGGAGGCCATGGTGCAGCAGTCGTTCCAACACTGCTGATGTCTGTGTGTTGTAGGGGAGGCCGTGATGCAGCAGTCGTTCCAACACTGCTGATGTCTGTGTGTTGTAGGGGAGGCAGTGGTGCAGCAGTCGTTCCAACACTGCTGATGTCTGCGTGTTGTAGGGGAGGCCGTGGTGCAGCAGTCGTTCCAACACTGCTGATGTCTGTGTGTTGTAGGGGAGGCCGTGGTGCAGCAGTCGTTCCAACACTGCTGATGTCTGCGTGTTGTAGGGGAGGCCATGGTGCAGCAGTCGTTCCAACACTGCTGATGTCTGCGTGTTGTAGGGGAGGCCGTGGTGCAGCAGTCGTTCCAACACTGCTGATGTCTGCGTGTTGTAGGGGAGGCCATGGTGCAGCAGTCGTTCCAACACTGCTGATGTCTGCGTGTTGTAGGGGAGGCCGTGGTGCAGCAGTCGTTCCAACACTGCTGATGTCTGCGTGTTGTAGGGGAGGCCATGGTGCAGCAGTCGTTCCAACACTGCTGATGTCTGTGTGTTGTAGGGGAGGCCATGGTGCAGCAGTCGTTCCAACACTGCTGATGTCTGTGTGTTGTAGGGGAGGCCGTGGTGCAGCAGTCGTTCCAACACTGCTGATGTCTGCGTGTTGTAGGGGAGGCCGTGGTGCAGCAGTCGTTCCAACACTGCTGATGTCTGTGTGTTGTAGGGGAGGCAGTGGTGCAGCAGTCGTTCCAACACTGCTGATGTCTGTGTGTTGTAGGGGAGGCCATGGTGCAGCAGTCGTTCCAACACTGCTGATGTCTGTGTGTTGTAGGGGAGGCAGTGGTGCAGCAGTCGTTCCAACACTGCTGATGTCTGCGTGTTGTAGGGGAGGCCGTGGTGCAGCAGTCGTTCCAACACTGCTGTAGTCTGCGTGTTGTAGGGGAGGCAGTGGTGCAGCAGTCGTTCCAACACTGCTGATGTCTGTGTGTTGTAGGGGAGACCGTGATGCAGCAGTCGTTCCAACACTGCTGATGTCTGTGTGTTGTAGGGGAGGCCGTGATGCAGCAGTCGTTCCAACACTGCTGATGTCTGTGTGTTGTAGGGGAGGCCGTGGTGCAGCAGTCGTTCCAACACTGCTGATGTCTGCGTGTTGTAGGGGAGGCCATGGTGCAGCAGTCGTTCCAACACTGCTGATGTCTGCGTGTTGTAGGGGAGGCCGTGGTGCAGCAGTCGTTCCAACACTGCTGATGTCTGTGTGTTGTAGGGGAGGCCGTGGTGCAGCAGTCGTTCCAACACTGCTGATGTCTGCGTGTTGTAGGGGAGGCAGTGGTGCAGCAGTCGTTCCAACACTGCTGATGTCTGTGTGTTGTAGGGGAGGCCGTGGTGCAGCAGTCGTTCCAACACTTCTGATGTCTGTGTGTTGTAGGGGAGGCCGTGGTGCAGCAGTCGTTCCAACACTGCTGATGTCTGTGTGTTGTAGGGGAGGCCGTGGTGCAGCAGTCGTTCCAACACTGCTGATGTCTGTGTGTTGTAGGGGAGGCCGTGATGCAGCAGTCGTTCCAACACTGCTGATGTCTGTGTGTTGTAGGGGAGGCAGTGGTGCAGCAGTCGTTCCAACACTTCTGATGTCTGCGTGTTGTAGGGGAGGCCGTGGTGCAGCAGTCGTTCCAACACTGCTGATGTCTGTGTGTTGTAGGGGAGGCCATGGTGCAGCAGTCGTTCCAACACTGCTGATGTCTGTGTGTTGTAGGGGAGGCAGTGGTGCAACAGTCGTTCCAACACTGCTGATGTCTGTGTGTTGTAGGGGAGGCCATGGTGCAGCAATCGTTCCAACACTTCTGATGTCTGTGTGTTGTAGGGGAGGCAGTGGTGCAGCAGTCGTTCCAACACTGCTGATGTCTGTGTGTTGTAGGGGAGGCAGTGGTGCAGCAGTCGTTCCAACACTGCTGATGTCTGCGTGTTGTAGGGGAGGCAGTGGTGCAGCAGTCGTTCCAACACTGCTGTAGTCTGTGTGTTGTAGGGGAGGCCATGGTGCAGCAGTCGTTCCAACACTGCTGATGTCTGCGTGTTGTAGGGGAGGCCGTGGTGCAGCAGTCGTTCCAACACTGCTGTAGTCTGTGTGTTGTAGGGGAGGCCATGGTGCAGCAGTCGTTCCAACACTGCTGATGTCTGTGTGTTGTAGGGGAGGCAGTGGTGCAGCAGTCGTTCCAACACTGCTGATGTCTGCGTGTTGTAGGGGAGGCCGTGGTGCAGCAGTCGTTCCAACACTGCTGATGTCTGCGTGTTGTAGGGGAGGCCATGGTGCAGCAGTCGTTCCAACACTGCTGATGTCTGTGTGTTGTAGGGGAGGCCATGGTGCAGCAGTCGTTCCAACACTGCTGATGTCTGTGTGTTGTAGGGGAGGCCGTGGTGCAGCAGTCGTTCCAACACTGCTGATGTCTGTGTGTTGTAGGGGAGGCAGTGGTGCAGCAGTCGTTCCAACACTGCTGATGTCTGTGTGTTGTAGGGGAGGCCATGGTGCAGCAGTCGTTCCAACACTGCTGATGTCTGCGTGTTGTAGGGGAGGCCGTGGTGCAGCAGTCGTTCCAACACTTCTGATGTCTGTGTGTTGTAGGGGAGGCCATGGTGCAGCAGTCGTTCCAACACTGCTGATGTCTGTGTGTTGTAGGGGAGGCAGTGGTGCAGCAGTCGTTCCAACACTGCTGTAGTCTGTGTGTTGTAGGGGAGGCAGTGGTGCAGCAGTCGTTCCAACACTGCTGATGTCTGTGTGTTGTAGGGGAGGCCATGGTGCAGCAGTCGTTCCAACACTGCTGATGTCTGTGTGTTGTAGGGGAGGCCATGGTGCAGCAGTCGTTCCAACACTGCTGATGTCTGTGTGTTGTAGGGGAGGCAGTGGTGCAGCAGTCGTTCCAACACTGCTGATGTCTGTGTGTTGTAGGGGAGGCAGTGGTGCAGCAGTCGTTCCAACACTGCTGATGTCTGTGTGTTGTAGGGGAGGCAGTGGTGCAGCAGTCGTTCCAACACTGCTGATGTCTGTGTGTTGTAGGGGAGGCCATGGTGCAGCAGTCGTTCCAACACTGCTGATGTCTGTGTGTTGTAGGGGAGGCCGTGGTGCAGCAGTCGTTCCAACACTGCTGATGTCTGCGTGTTGTAGGGGAGGCCATGGTGCAGCAGTCGTTCCAACACTGCTGATGTCTGCGTGTTGTAGGGGAGGCCATGGTGCAGCAGTCGTTCCAACACTGCTGATGTCTGTGTGTTGTAGGGGAGGCCATGGTGCAGCAGTCGTTCCAACACTGCTGATGTCTGCGTGTTGTAGGGGAGGCCATGGTGCAGCAGTCGTTCCAACACTGCTGATGTCTGTGTGTTGTAGGGGAGGCCATGGTGCAGCAGTCGTTCCAACACTGCTGATGTCTGTGTGTTGTAGGGGAGGCAGTGGTGCAGCAGTCGTTCCAACACTGCTGATGTCTGTGTGTTGTAGGGGAGGCAGTGGTGCAGCAGTCGTTCCAACACTGCTGATGTCTGTGTGTTGTAGGGGAGGCCGTGGTGCAGCAGTCGTTCCAACACTGCTGATGTCTGTGTGTTGTAGGGGAGGCCATGGTGCAGCAGTCGTTCCAACACTGCTGATGTCTGCGTGTTGTAGGGGAGGCCGTGGTGCAGCAGTCGTTCCAACACTGCTGATGTCTGTGTGTTGTAGGGGAGGCAGTGGTGCAGCAGTCGTTCCAACACTGCTGATGTCTGCGTGTTGTAGGGGAGGCAGTGGTGCAGCAGTCGTTCCAACACTGCTGATGTCTGCATGTTGTAGGGGAGGCAGTGGTGCAGCAGTCGTTCCAACACTGCTGTAGTCTGTGTGTTGTAGGGGAGGCCGTGGTGCAGCAGTCGTTCCAACACTGCTGATGTCTGCGTGTTGTAGGGGAGGCAGTGGTGCAGCAGTCGTTCCAACACTGCTGATGTCTGCGTGTTGTAGGGGAGGCCATGGTGCAGCAGTCGTTCCAACACTGCTGATGTCTGTGTGTTGTAGGGGAGGCAGTGGTGCAGCAGTCGTTCCAACACTGCTGATGTCTGCGTGTTGTAGGGGAGGCCATGGTGCAGCAGTCGTTCCAACACTGCTGATGTCTGCGTGTTGTAGGGGAGGCAGTGGTGCAGCAGTCGTTCCAACACTGCTGATGTCTGTGTGTTGTAGGGGAGGCCGTGATGCAGCAGTCGTTCCAACACTGCTGATGTCTGCGTGTTGTAGGGGAGGCAGTGGTGCAGCAGTCGTTCCAACACTGCTGATGTCTGCGTGTTGTAGGGGAGGCCATGGTGCAGCAGTCGTTCCAACACTGCTGATGTCTGTGTGTTGTAGGGGAGGCAGTGGTGCAGCAATCGTTCCAACACTGCTGATGTCTGTGTGTTGTAGGGGAGGCCATGGTGCAGCAGTCGTTCCAACACTGCTGATGTCTGTGTGTTGTAGGGGAGGCCATGGTGCAGCAGTCGTTCCAACACTGCTGATGTCTGTGTGTTGTAGGGGAGGCCGTGGTGCAGCAGTCGTTCCAACACTGCTGATGTCTGCGTGTTGTAGGGGAGGCAGTGGTGCAGCAGTCGTTCCAACACTGCTGATGTCTGCGTGTTGTAGGGGAGGCAGTGATGCAGCAGTCGTTCCAACACTGCTGTAGTCTGTGTGTTGTAGGGGAGGCCGTGGTGCAGCAGTCGTTCCAACACTGCTGATGTCTGCGTGTTGTAGGGGAGGCCATGGTGCAGCAGTCGTTCCAACACTGCTGATGTCTGCGTGTTGTAGGGGAGGCCATGGTGCAGCAGTCGTTCCAACACTGCTGATGTCTGTGTGTTGTAGGGGAGGCCATGGTGCAGCAGTCGTTCCAACACTGCTGATGTCTGCGTGTTGTAGGGGAGGCCATGGTGCAGCAGTCGTTCCAACACTGCTGATGTCTGTGTGTTGTAGGGGAGGCCATGGTGCAGCAATCGTTCCAACACTGCTGATGTCTGTGTGTTGTAGGGGAGGCAGTGGTGCAGCAGTCGTTCCAACACTGCTGATGTCTGTGTGTTGTAGGGGAGGCCATGGTGCAGCAGTCGTTCCAACACTGCTGATGTCTGTGTGTTGTAGGGGAGGCCATGGTGCAGCAGTCGTTCCAACACTGCTGATGTCTGTGTGTTGTAGGGGAGGCAGTGGTGCAGCAGTCGTTCCAACACTGCTGATGTCTGTGTGTTGTAGGGGAGGCCATGGTGCAGCAGTCGTTCCAACACTGCTGATGTCTGTGTGTTGTAGGGGAGGCCATGGTGCAGCAGTCGTTCCAACACTGCTGATGTCTGTGTGTTGTAGGGGAGGCAGTGGTGCAGCAGTCGTTCCAACACTGCTGATGTCTGTGTGTTGTAGGGGAGGCCATGGTGCAGCAGTCGTTCCAACACTGCTGATGTCTGTGTGTTGTAGGGGAGGCCATGGTGCAGCAGTCGTTCCAACACTGCTGATGTCTGTGTGTTGTAGGGGAGGCCGTGGTGCAGCAGTCGTTCCAACACTGCTGATGTCTGCGTGTTGTAGGGGAGGCCGTGGTGCAGCAGTCGTTCCAACACTGCTGATGTCTGCGTGTTGTAGGGGAGGCCGTGGTGCAGCAGTCGTTCCAACACTGCTGATGTCTGTGTGTTGTAGGGGAGGCCGTGGTGCAGCAGTCGTTCCAACACTGCTGATGTCTGCGTGTTGTAGGGGAGGCCGTGGTGCAGCAGTCGTTCCAACACTGCTGATGTCTGTGTGTTGTAGGGGAGGCCGTGGTGCAGCAGTCGTTCCAACACTGCTGATGTCTGTGTGTTGTAGGGGAGGCCGTGGTGCAGCAGTCGTTCCAACACTGCTGATGTCTGCGTGTTGTAGGGGAGGCAGTGGTGCAGCAGTCGTTCCAACACTGCTGTAGTCTGCGTGTTGTAGGGGAGGCCGTGGTGCAGCAGTCGTTCCAACACTGCTGATGTCTGTGTGTTGTAGGGGAGGCCGTGGTGCAGCAGTCGTTCCAACACTGCTGATGTCTTCGTGTTGTATGGGAGGCAGTGGTGCAGCAGTCGTTCCAACACTGCTGTAGTCTGTGTGTTGTAGGGGAGGCCGTGATGCAGCAGTCGTTCCAACACTGCTGATGTCTGTGTGTTGTAGGGGAGGCCATGGTGCAGCAGTCGTTCCAACACTGCTGATGTCTGTGTGTTGTAGGGGAGGCAGTGGTGCAGCAGTCGTTCCAACACTGCTGATGTCTGCGTGTTGTAGGGGAGGCCGTGATGCAGCAGTCGTTCCAACACTGCTGATGTCTGTGTGTTGTAGGGGAGGCAGTGGTGCAGCAGTCGTTCCAACACTGCTGATGTCTGTGTGTTGTAGGGGAGGCCATGGTGCAGCAGTCGTTCCAACACTGCTGATGTCTGTGTGTTGTAGGGGAGGCCATGGTGCAGCAGTCGTTCCAACACTGCTGATGTCTGTGTGTTGTAGGGGAGGCCGTGATGCAGCAGTCGTTCCAACACTGCTGATGTCTGTGTGTTGTAGGGGAGGCAGTGGTGCAGCAGTCGTTCCAACACTGCTGATGTCTGCGTGTTGTAGGGGAGGCCGTGGTGCAGCAGTCGTTCCAACACTGCTGATGTCTGTGTGTTGTAGGGGAGGCCGTGGTGCAGCAGTCGTTCCAACACTGCTGATGTCTGCGTGTTGTAGGGGAGGCCATGGTGCAGCAGTCGTTCCAACACTGCTGATGTCTGCGTGTTGTAGGGGAGGCCGTGGTGCAGCAGTCGTTCCAACACTGCTGATGTCTGCGTGTTGTAGGGGAGGCCATGGTGCAGCAGTCGTTCCAACACTGCTGATGTCTGCGTGTTGTAGGGGAGGCCGTGGTGCAGCAGTCGTTCCAACACTGCTGATGTCTGCGTGTTGTAGGGGAGGCCATGGTGCAGCAGTCGTTCCAACACTGCTGATGTCTGTGTGTTGTAGGGGAGGCCATGGTGCAGCAGTCGTTCCAACACTGCTGATGTCTGTGTGTTGTAGGGGAGGCCGTGGTGCAGCAGTCGTTCCAACACTGCTGATGTCTGCGTGTTGTAGGGGAGGCCGTGGTGCAGCAGTCGTTCCAACACTGCTGATGTCTGTGTGTTGTAGGGGAGGCAGTGGTGCAGCAGTCGTTCCAACACTGCTGATGTCTGTGTGTTGTAGGGGAGGCCATGGTGCAGCAGTCGTTCCAACACTGCTGATGTCTGTGTGTTGTAGGGGAGGCAGTGGTGCAGCAGTCGTTCCAACACTGCTGATGTCTGCGTGTTGTAGGGGAGGCCGTGGTGCAGCAGTCGTTCCAACACTGCTGTAGTCTGCGTGTTGTAGGGGAGGCAGTGGTGCAGCAGTCGTTCCAACACTGCTGATGTCTGTGTGTTGTAGGGGAGACCGTGATGCAGCAGTCGTTCCAACACTGCTGATGTCTGTGTGTTGTAGGGGAGGCCGTGATGCAGCAGTCGTTCCAACACTGCTGATGTCTGTGTGTTGTAGGGGAGGCCGTGGTGCAGCAGTCGTTCCAACACTGCTGATGTCTGCGTGTTGTAGGGGAGGCCATGGTGCAGCAGTCGTTCCAACACTGCTGATGTCTGCGTGTTGTAGGGGAGGCCGTGGTGCAGCAGTCGTTCCAACACTGCTGATGTCTGTGTGTTGTAGGGGAGGCAGTGGTGCAGCAGTCGTTCCAACACTGCTGATGTCTGCGTGTTGTAGGGGAGGCCATGGTGCAGCAGTCGTTCCAACACTGCTGATGTCTGCGTGTTGTAGGGGAGGCCGTGGTGCAGCAGTCGTTCCAACACTGCTGATGTCTGCGTGTTGTAGGGGAGGCCGTGGTGCAGCAGTCGTTCCAACACTGCTGATGTCTGCGTGTTGTAGGGGAGGCAGTGGTGCAGCAGTCGTTCCAACACTGCTGATGTCTGCGTGTTGTAGGGGAGGCCATGGTGCAGCAGTCGTTCCAACACTGCTGATGTCTGCGTGTTGTAGGGGAGGCCATGGTGCAGCAGTCGTTCCAACACTGCTGATGTCTGCGTGTTGTAGGGGAGGCCGTGGTGCAGCAGTCGTTCCAACACTGCTGATGTCTGTGTGTTGTAGGGGAGGCCATGGTGCAGCAGTCGTTCCAACACTGCTGATGTCTGTGTGTTGTAGGGGAGGCCGTGGTGCAGCAGTCGTTCCAACACTGCTGATGTCTGCGTGTTGTAGGGGAGGCCGTGGTGCAGCAGTCGTTCCAACACTGCTGATGTCTGTGTGTTGTAGGGGAGGCCGTGGTGCAGCAGTCGTTCCAACACTGCTGATGTCTGAGTGTTGTAGGGGAGGCCATGGTGCAGCAGTCGTTCCAACACTGCTGATGTCTGTGTGTTGTAGGGGAGGCCGTGGTGCAGCAGTCGTTCCAACACTGCTGATGTCTGAGTGTTGTAGGGGAGGCCATGGTGCAGCAGTCGTTCCAACACTGCTGTAGTCTGTGTGTTGTAGGGGAGGCCGTGATGCAGCAGTCGTTCCAACACTGCTGATGTCTGCGTGTTGTAGGGGAGGCCATGGTGCAGCAGTCGTTCCAACACTGCTGTAGTCTGTGTGTTGTAGGGGAGGCCATGGTGCAGCAGTCGTTCCAACACTGCTGTAGTCTGAGTGTTGTAGGGGAGGCCATGGTGCAGCAGTCGTTCCAACACTGCTGTAGTCTGTGTGTTGTAGGGGAGGCCGTGATGCAGCAGTCGTTCCAACACTGCTGATGTCTGCGTGTTGTAGGGGAGGCCATGGTGCAGCAGTCGTTCCAACACTGCTGATGTCTGTGTGTTGTAGGGGAGGCAGTGGTGCAGCAGTCGTTCCAACACTGCTGATGTCTGTGTGTTGTAGGGGAGGCAGTGGTGCAGCAGTCGTTCCAACACTGCTGATGTCTGTGTGTTGTAGGGGAGGCCATGGTGCAGCAGTCGTTCCAACACTGCTGATGTCTGCGTGTTGTAGGGGAGGCCATGGTGCAGCAGTCGTTCCAACACTGCTGATGTCTGCGTGTTGTAGGGGAGGCCGTGGTGCAGCAATCGTTCCAACACTGCTGATGTCTGTGTGTTGTAGGGGAGGCAGTGGTGCAGCAGTCGTTCCAACACTGCTGATGTCTGCGTGTTGTAGGGGAGGCAGTGGTGCAGCAGTCGTTCCAACACTGCTGATGTCTGTGTGTTGTAGGGGAGGCAGTGGTGCAGCAGTCGTTCCAACACTGCTGATGTCTGTGTGTTGTAGGGGAGGCAGTGGTGCAGCAGTCGTTCCAACACTGCTGATGTCTGCGTGTTGTAGGGGAGGCAGTGGTGCAGCAGTCGTTCCAACACTGCTGATGTCTGTGTGTTGTAGGGGAGGCCATGGTGCAGCAGTCGTTCCAACACTGCTGATGTCTGTGTGTTGTAGGGGAGGCCATGGTGCAGCAGTCGTTCCAACACTGCTGATGTCTGTGTGTTGTAGGGGAGGCCGTGGTGCAGCAGTCGTTCCAACACTGCTGATGTCTGTGTGTTGTAGGGGAGGCCGTGGTGCAGCAGTCGTTCCAACACTGCTGATGTCTGTGTGTTGTAGGGGAGGCCGTGGTGCAGCAGTCGTTCCAACACTGCTGATGTCTGTGTGTTGTAGGGGAGGCCGTGGTGCAGCAGTCGTTCCAACACTGCTGATGTCTGTGTGTTGTAGGGGAGGCAGTGGTGCAGCAGTCGTTCCAACACTGCTGATGTCTGCGTGTTGTAGGGGAGGCAGTGGTGCAGCAGTCGTTCCAACACTGCTGATGTCTGCGTGTTGTAGGGGAGGCAGTGGTGCAGCAGTCGTTCCAACACTGCTGATGTCTGCGTGTTGTAGGGGAGGCCGTGGTGCAGCAGTCGTTCCAACACTGCTGATGTCTGCGTGTTGTAGGGGAGGCCATGGTGCAGCAGTCGTTCCAACACTGCTGATGTCTGTGTGTTGTAGGGGAGGCCGTGATGCAGCAGTCGTTCCAACACTGCTGATGTCTGTGTGTTGTAGGGGAGGCCATGGTGCAGCAGTCGTTCCAACACTGCTGATGTCTGTGTGTTGTAGGGGAGGCCGTGATGCAGCAGTCGTTCCAACACTGCTGATGTCTGTGTGTTGTAGGGGAGGCCATGGTGCAGCAGTCGTTCCAACACTGCTGATGTCTGTGTGTTGTAGGGGAGGCCGTGGTGCAGCAGTCGTTCCAACACTGCTGATGTCTGTGTGTTGTAGGGGAGGCCGTGATGCAGCAGTCGTTCCAACACTGCTGATGTCTGTGTGTTGTAGGGGAGGCCGTGATGCAGCAGTCGTTCCAACACTGCTGATGTCTGCGTGTTGTAGGGGAGGCAGTGGTGCAGCAGTCGTTCCAACACTGCTGATGTCTGCGTGTTGTAGGGGAGGCCATGGTGCAGCAGTCGTTCCAACACTGCTGTAGTCTGTGTGTTGTAGGGGAGGCCGTGGTGCAGCAGTCGTTCCAACACTGCTGATGTCTGCGTGTTGTAGGGGAGGCCATGGTGCAGCAGTCGTTCCAACACTGCTGATGTCTGCGTGTTGTAGGGGAGGCCGTGGTGCAGCAGTCGTTCCAACACTGCTGATGTCTGCGTGTTGTAGGGGAGGCCGTGGTGCAGCAGTCGTTCCAACACTGCTGATGTCTGCGTGTTGTAGGGGAGGCCATGGTGCAGCAGTCGTTCCAACACTGCTGATGTCTGTGTGTTGTAGGGGAGGCCATGGTGCAGCAGTCGTTCCAACACTGCTGATGTCTGCGTGTTGTAGGGGAGGCAGTGGTGCAGCAGTCGTTCCAACACTGCTGATGTCTGCGTGTTGTAGGGGAGGCAGTGGTGCAGCAGTCGTTCCAACACTGCTGATGTCTGCGTGTTGTAGGGGAGGCCGTGATGCAGCAGTCGTTCCAACACTGCTGATGTCTGTGTGTTGTAGGGGAGGCCGTGATGCAGCAGTCGTTCCAACACTGCTGATGTCTGTGTGTTGTAGGGGAGGCCATGGTGCAGCAGTCGTTCCAACACTGCTGATGTCTGTGTGTTGTAGGGGAGGCCGTGGTGCAGCAGTCGTTCCAACACTGCTGATGTCTGTGTGTTGTAGGGGAGGCAGTGGTGCAGCAGTCGTTCCAACACTGCTGATGTCTGCGTGTTGTAGGGGAGGCCGTGGTGCAGCAGTCGTTCCAACACTGCTGATGTCTGTGTGTTGTAGGGGAGGCCATGGTGCAGCAGTCGTTCCAACACTGCTGATGTCTGCGTGTTGTAGGGGAGGCCATGGTGCAGCAGTCGTTCCAACACTGCTGATGTCTGCGTGTTGTAGGGGAGGCCGTGGTGCAGCAGTCGTTCCAACACTGCTGATGTCTGTGTGTTGTAGGGGAGGCCGTGGTGCAGCAGTCGTTCCAACACTGCTGATGTCTGTGTGTTGTAGGGGAGGCCATGGTGCAGCAGTCGTTCCAACACTGCTGATGTCTGTGTGTTGTAGGGGAGGCCGTGGTGCAGCAGTCGTTCCAACACTGCTGATGTCTGTGTGTTGTAGGGGAGGCCATGGTGCAGCAGTCGTTCCAACACTGCTGATGTCTGCGTGTTGTAGGGGAGGCAGTGGTGCAGCAGTCGTTCCAACACTGCTGATGTCTGTGTGTTGTAGGGGAGGCCATGGTGCAGCAGTCGTTCCAACACTGCTGATGTCTGCGTGTTGTAGGGGAGGCCATGGTGCAGCAGTCGTTCCAACACTGCTGATGTCTGTGTGTTGTAGGGGAGGCCATGGTGCAGCAGTCGTTCCAACACTGCTGATGTCTGTGTGTTGTAGGGGAGGCCGTGGTGCAGCAGTCGTTCCAACACTGCTGATGTCTGTGTGTTGTAGGGGAGGCCGTGGTGCAGCAGTCGTTCCAACACTGCTGATGTCTGCGTGTTGTAGGGGAGGCCGTGGTGCAGCAGTCGTTCCAACACTGCTGATGTCTGCGTGTTGTAGGGGAGGCCGTGATGCAGCAGTCGTTCCAACACTGCTGATGTCTGTGTGTTGTAGGGGAGGCAGTGGTGCAGCAGTCGTTCCAACACTGCTGATGTCTGTGTGTTGTAGGGGAGGCCGTGGTGCAGCAGTCGTTCCAACACTGCTGATGTCTGTGTGTTGTAGGGGAGGCCATGGTGCAGCAGTCGTTCCAACACTGCTGATGTCTGTGTGTTGTAGGGGAGGCCGTGATGCAGCAGTCGTTCCAACACTGCTGATGTCTGTGTGTTGTAGGGGAGGCAGTGGTGCAGCAGTCGTTCCAACACTGCTGATGTCTGCGTGTTGTAGGGGAGGCCGTGGTGCAGCAGTCGTTCCAACACTGCTGATGTCTGTGTGTTGTAGGGGAGGCCGTGGTGCAGCAGTCGTTCCAACACTGCTGATGTCTGCGTGTTGTAGGGGAGGCCGTGGTGCAGCAGTCGTTCCAACACTGCTGATGTCTGCGTGTTGTAGGGGAGGCCGTGGTGCAGCAGTCGTTCCAACACTGCTGATGTCTGCGTGTTGTAGGGGAGGCCATGGTGCAGCAGTCGTTCCAACACTGCTGATGTCTGCGTGTTGTAGGGGAGGCCGTGGTGCAGCAGTCGTTCCAACACTGCTGATGTCTGCGTGTTGTAGGGGAGGCCATGGTGCAGCAGTCGTTCCAACACTGCTGATGTCTGTGTGTTGTAGGGGAGGCCGTGGTGCAGCAGTCGTTCCAACACTGCTGATGTCTGTGTGTTGTAGGGGAGGCCGTGGTGCAGCAGTCGTTCCAACACTGCTGATGTCTGCGTGTTGTAGGGGAGGCCGTGGTGCAGCAGTCGTTCCAACACTGCTGATGTCTGTGTGTTGTAGGGGAGGCAGTGGTGCAGCAGTCGTTCCAACACTGCTGATGTCTGTGTGTTGTAGGGGAGGCCGTGGTGCAGCAGTCGTTCCAACACTGCTGATGTCTGTGTGTTGTAGGGGAGGCAGTGGTGCAGCAGTCGTTCCAACACTGCTGATGTCTGCGTGTTGTAGGGGAGGCCGTGGTGCAGCAGTCGTTCCAACACTGCTGTAGTCTGCGTGTTGTAGGGGAGGCAGTGGTGCAGCAGTCGTTCCAACACTGCTGATGTCTGTGTGTTGTAGGGGAGCCCGTGATGCAGCAGTCGTTCCAACACTGCTGATGTCTGTGTGTTGTAGGGGAGGCCGTGATGCAGCAGTCGTTCCAACACTGCTGATGTCTGTGTGTTGTAGGGGAGGCCGTGGTGCAGCAGTCGTTCCAACACTGCTGATGTCTGCGTGTTGTAGGGGAGGCCATGGTGCAGCAGTCGTTCCAACACTGCTGATGTCTGCGTGTTGTAGGGGAGGCCGTGGTGCAGCAGTCGTTCCAACACTGCTGATGTCTGTGTGTTGTAGGGGAGGCAGTGGTGCAGCAGTCGTTCCAACACTGCTGATGTCTGCGTGTTGTAGGGGAGGCCGTGGTGCAGCAGTCGTTCCAACACTGCTGATGTCTGCGTGTTGTAGGGGAGGCCGTGGTGCAGCAGTCGTTCCAACACTGCTGATGTCTGCGTGTTGTAGGGGAGGCCGTGGTGCAGCAGTCGTTCCAACACTGCTGATGTCTGCGTGTTGTAGGGGAGGCAGTGGTGCAGCAGTCGTTCCAACACTGCTGATGTCTGCGTGTTGTAGGGGAGGCCGTGGTGCAGCAGTCGTTCCAACACTGCTGATGTCTGCGTGTTGTAGGGGAGGCCATGGTGCAGCAGTCGTTCCAACACTGCTGATGTCTGCGTGTTGTAGGGGAGGCCGTGGTGCAGCAGTCGTTCCAACACTGCTGATGTCTGTGTGTTGTAGGGGAGGCCATGGTGCAGCAGTCGTTCCAACACTGCTGATGTCTGTGTGTTGTAGGGGAGGCCGTGGTGCAGCAGTCGTTCCAACACTGCTGATGTCTGCGTGTTGTAGGGGAGGCCGTGGTGCAGCAGTCGTTCCAACACTGCTGATGTCTGTGTGTTGTAGGGGAGGCCGTGGTGCAGCAGTCGTTCCAACACTGCTGATGTCTGCGTGTTGTAGGGGAGGCCGTGGTGCAGCAGTCGTTCCAACACTGCTGATGTCTGTGTGTTGTAGGGGAGGCCGTGGTGCAGCAGTCGTTCCAACACTGCTGATGTCTGAGTGTTGTAGGGGAGGCCATGGTGCAGCAGTCGTTCCAACACTGCTGATGTCTGTGTGTTGTAGGGGAGGCCGTGGTGCAGCAGTCGTTCCAACACTGCTGATGTCTGAGTGTTGTAGGGGAGGCCATGGTGCAGCAGTCGTTCCAACACTGCTGTAGTCTGTGTGTTGTAGGGGAGGCCGTGATGCAGCAGTCGTTCCAACACTGCTGATGTCTGCGTGTTGTAGGGGAGGCCATGGTGCAGCAGTCGTTCCAACACTGCTGATGTCTGTGTGTTGTAGGGGAGGCAGTGGTGCAGCAGTCGTTCCAACACTGCTGATGTCTGTGTGTTGTAGGGGAGGCAGTGGTGCAGCAGTCGTTCCAACACTGCTGATGTCTGTGTGTTGTAGGGGAGGCCATGGTGCAGCAGTCGTTCCAACACTGCTGATGTCTGCGTGTTGTAGGGGAGGCCATGGTGCAGCAGTCGTTCCAACACTGCTGATGTCTGCGTGTTGTAGGGGAGGCCGTGGTGCAGCAATCGTTCCAACACTGCTGATGTCTGTGTGTTGTAGGGGAGGCAGTGGTGCAGCAGTCGTTCCAACACTGCTGATGTCTGCGTGTTGTAGGGGAGGCAGTGGTGCAGCAGTCGTTCCAACACTGCTGATGTCTGTGTGTTGTAGGGGAGGCAGTGGTGCAGCAGTCGTTCCAACACTGCTGATGTCTGTGTGTTGTAGGGGAGGCAGTGGTGCAGCAGTCGTTCCAACACTGCTGATGTCTGCGTGTTGTAGGGGAGGCAGTGGTGCAGCAGTCGTTCCAACACTGCTGATGTCTGTGTGTTGTAGGGGAGGCCATGGTGCAGCAGTCGTTCCAACACTGCTGATGTCTGTGTGTTGTAGGGGAGGCCATGGTGCAGCAGTCGTTCCAACACTGCTGATGTCTGTGTGTTGTAGGGGAGGCCGTGGTGCAGCAGTCGTTCCAACACTGCTGATGTCTGTGTGTTGTAGGGGAGGCCGTGGTGCAGCAGTCGTTCCAACACTGCTGATGTCTGTGTGTTGTAGGGGAGGCCGTGGTGCAGCAGTCGTTCCAACACTGCTGATGTCTGTGTGTTGTAGGGGAGGCCGTGGTGCAGCAGTCGTTCCAACACTGCTGATGTCTGTGTGTTGTAGGGGAGGCAGTGGTGCAGCAGTCGTTCCAACACTGCTGATGTCTGCGTGTTGTAGGGGAGGCAGTGGTGCAGCAGTCGTTCCAACACTGCTGATGTCTGCGTGTTGTAGGGGAGGCAGTGGTGCAGCAGTCGTTCCAACACTGCTGATGTCTGCGTGTTGTAGGGGAGGCCGTGGTGCAGCAGTCGTTCCAACACTGCTGATGTCTGCGTGTTGTAGGGGAGGCCATGGTGCAGCAGTCGTTCCAACACTGCTGATGTCTGTGTGTTGTAGGGGAGGCCGTGATGCAGCAGTCGTTCCAACACTGCTGATGTCTGTGTGTTGTAGGGGAGGCCATGGTGCAGCAGTCGTTCCAACACTGCTGATGTCTGTGTGTTGTAGGGGAGGCCGTGATGCAGCAGTCGTTCCAACACTGCTGATGTCTGTGTGTTGTAGGGGAGGCCATGGTGCAGCAGTCGTTCCAACACTGCTGATGTCTGTGTGTTGTAGGGGAGGCCGTGGTGCAGCAGTCGTTCCAACACTGCTGATGTCTGTGTGTTGTAGGGGAGGCCGTGATGCAGCAGTCGTTCCAACACTGCTGATGTCTGTGTGTTGTAGGGGAGGCCGTGATGCAGCAGTCGTTCCAACACTGCTGATGTCTGCGTGTTGTAGGGGAGGCAGTGGTGCAGCAGTCGTTCCAACACTGCTGATGTCTGCGTGTTGTAGGGGAGGCCATGGTGCAGCAGTCGTTCCAACACTGCTGTAGTCTGTGTGTTGTAGGGGAGGCCGTGGTGCAGCAGTCGTTCCAACACTGCTGATGTCTGCGTGTTGTAGGGGAGGCCATGGTGCAGCAGTCGTTCCAACACTGCTGATGTCTGCGTGTTGTAGGGGAGGCCGTGGTGCAGCAGTCGTTCCAACACTGCTGATGTCTGCGTGTTGTAGGGGAGGCCGTGGTGCAGCAGTCGTTCCAACACTGCTGATGTCTGCGTGTTGTAGGGGAGGCCATGGTGCAGCAGTCGTTCCAACACTGCTGATGTCTGTGTGTTGTAGGGGAGGCCATGGTGCAGCAGTCGTTCCAACACTGCTGATGTCTGCGTGTTGTAGGGGAGGCAGTGGTGCAGCAGTCGTTCCAACACTGCTGATGTCTGCGTGTTGTAGGGGAGGCAGTGGTGCAGCAGTCGTTCCAACACTGCTGATGTCTGCGTGTTGTAGGGGAGGCCGTGATGCAGCAGTCGTTCCAACACTGCTGATGTCTGTGTGTTGTAGGGGAGGCCGTGATGCAGCAGTCGTTCCAACACTGCTGATGTCTGTGTGTTGTAGGGGAGGCCATGGTGCAGCAGTCGTTCCAACACTGCTGATGTCTGTGTGTTGTAGGGGAGGCCGTGGTGCAGCAGTCGTTCCAACACTGCTGATGTCTGTGTGTTGTAGGGGAGGCAGTGGTGCAGCAGTCGTTCCAACACTGCTGATGTCTGCGTGTTGTAGGGGAGGCCGTGGTGCAGCAGTCGTTCCAACACTGCTGATGTCTGTGTGTTGTAGGGGAGGCCATGGTGCAGCAGTCGTTCCAACACTGCTGATGTCTGCGTGTTGTAGGGGAGGCCATGGTGCAGCAGTCGTTCCAACACTGCTGATGTCTGCGTGTTGTAGGGGAGGCCGTGGTGCAGCAGTCGTTCCAACACTGCTGATGTCTGTGTGTTGTAGGGGAGGCCGTGGTGCAGCAGTCGTTCCAACACTGCTGATGTCTGTGTGTTGTAGGGGAGGCCATGGTGCAGCAGTCGTTCCAACACTGCTGATGTCTGTGTGTTGTAGGGGAGGCCGTGGTGCAGCAGTCGTTCCAACACTGCTGATGTCTGTGTGTTGTAGGGGAGGCCATGGTGCAGCAGTCGTTCCAACACTGCTGATGTCTGCGTGTTGTAGGGGAGGCAGTGGTGCAGCAGTCGTTCCAACACTGCTGATGTCTGTGTGTTGTAGGGGAGGCCATGGTGCAGCAGTCGTTCCAACACTGCTGATGTCTGCGTGTTGTAGGGGAGGCCATGGTGCAGCAGTCGTTCCAACACTGCTGATGTCTGCGTGTTGTAGGGGAGGCCATGGTGCAGCAGTCGTTCCAACACTGCTGATGTCTGTGTGTTGTAGGGGAGGCCATGGTGCAGCAGTCGTTCCAACACTGCTGATGTCTGTGTGTTGTAGGGGAGGCCGTGGTGCAGCAGTCGTTCCAACACTGCTGATGTCTGTGTGTTGTAGGGGAGGCCGTGGTGCAGCAGTCGTTCCAACACTGCTGATGTCTGCGTGTTGTAGGGGAGGCCGTGGTGCAGCAGTCGTTCCAACACTGCTGATGTCTGCGTGTTGTAGGGGAGGCAGTGGTGCAGCAGTCGTTCCAACACTGCTGATGTCTGCGTGTTGTAGGGGAGGCCATGGTGCAGCAGTCGTTCCAACACTGCTGATGTCTGTGTGTTGTAGGGGAGGCCGTGATGCAGCAGTCGTTCCAACACTTCTGATGTCTGTGTGTTGTAGGGGAGGCCGTGATGCAGCAGTCGTTCCAACACTGCTGATGTCTGCGTGTTGTAGGGGAGGCCATGGTGCAGCAGTCGTTCCAACACTTCTGATGTCTGTGTGTTGTAGGGGAGGCAGTGATGCAGCAGTCGTTCCAACACTTCTGATGTCTGTGTGTTGTAGGGGAGGCCGTGATGCAGCAGTCGTTCCAACACTGCTGATGTCTGTGTGTTGTAGGGGAGGCCATGGTGCAGCAGTCGTTCCAACACTGCTGATGTCTGTGTGTTGTAGGGGAGGCAGTGATGCAGCAGTCGTTCCAACACTTCTGATGTCTGTGTGTTGTAGGGGAGGCAGTGATGCAGCAGTCGTTCCAACACTGCTGATGTCTGTGTGTTGTAGGGGAGGCCATGGTGCAGCAGTCGTTCCAACACTGCTGATGTCTGTGTGTTGTAGGGGAGGCCATGGTGCAGCAGTCGTTCCAACACTGCTGATGTCTGTGTGTTGTAGGGGAGGCCATGGTGCAGCAGTCGTTCCAACACTGCTGATGTCTGTGTGTTGTAGGGGAGGCCGTGGTGCAGCAGTCGTTCCAACACTGCTGATGTCTGCGTGTTGTAGGGGAGGCCGTGGTGCAGCAGTCGTTCCAACACTGCTGATGTCTGTGTGTTGTAGGGGAGGCCGTGGTGCAGCAGTCGTTCCAACACTGCTGATGTCTGTGTGTTGTAGGGGAGGCCGTGGTGCAGCAGTCGTTCCAACACTGCTGATGTCTGCGTGTTGTAGGGGAGGCCGTGGTGCAGCAGTCGTTCCAACACTGCTGATGTCTGTGTGTTGTAGGGGAGGCCATGGTGCAGCAGTCGTTCCAACACTGCTGATGTCTGCGTGTTGTAGGGGAGGCCGTGGTGCAGCAGTCGTTCCAACACTGCTGATGTCTGTGTGTTGTAGGGGAGGCCATGGTGCAGCAGTCGTTCCAACACTGCTGATGTCTGTGTGTTGTAGGGGAGGCCATGGTGCAGCAGTCGTTCCAACACTGCTGATGTCTGTGTGTTGTAGGGGAGGCCGTGGTGCAGCAGTCGTTCCAACACTGCTGATGTCTGCGTGTTGTAGGGGAGGCAGTGGTGCAGCAGTCGTTCCAACACTGCTGATGTCTGCGTGTTGTAGGGGAGGCCATGGTGCAGCAGTCGTTCCAACACTGCTGATGTCTGTGTGTTGTAGGGGAGGCCATGGTGCAGCAGTCGTTCCAACACTGCTGATGTCTGTGTGTTGTAGGGGAGGCCGTGGTGCAGCAGTCGTTCCAACACTGCTGATGTCTGTGTGTTGTAGGGGAGGCCGTGGTGCAGCAGTCGTTCCAACACTGCTGATGTCTGCGTGTTGTAGGGGAGGCAGTGGTGCAGCAGTCGTTCCAACACTGCTGATGTCTGCGTGTTGTAGGGGAGGCCGTGATGCAGCAGTCGTTCCAACACTGCTGATGTCTGCGTGTTGTAGGGGAGGCCATGGTGCAGCAGTCGTTCCAACACTGCTGATGTCTGTGTGTTGTAGGGGAGGCCGTGGTGCAGCAGTCGTTCCAACACTGCTGATGTCTGTGTGTTGTAGGGGAGGCCATGGTGCAGCAGTCGTTCCAACACTGCTGATGTCTGTGTGTTGTAGGGGAGGCCGTGGTGCAGCAGTCGTTCCAACACTGCTGATGTCTGTGTGTTGTAGGGGAGGCCGTGGTGCAGCAGTCGTTCCAACACTGCTGATGTCTGTGTGTTGTAGGGGAGGCCGTGGTGCAGCAGTCGTTCCAACACTGCTGATGTCTGTGTGTTGTAGGGGAGGCCATGGTGCAGCAGTCGTTCCAACACTGCTGATGTCTGTGTGTTGTAGGGGAGGCAGTGGTGCAGCAGTCGTTTGAGAACACTGCTGTAGTCTGTGTGTTGTAGGGGAGGCCGTGGTGCAGCAGTCGTTCGAGAACACTGCTGATGTCTGTGTGTTTTAGGGGAGGCCGTGGTGCAGCAATCGTTCGAGAACACTGCTGAAGTCTGTGTGTTGTAGGGGAGGCCGTGATGCAGCAGTCGTTCGAGATCACTGCTGATGTCTGTGTGTTGTAGGGGAGGCCGTGGTGCAGCAGTCGTTCAAGATCACTGTGAAGAAGGACAAGGTGCAGATAGCCGGCTGTCGGTGCCGGTCCGGGGCGCTGATGAGGTCCAAACGGTTCCGTCTGATCCGTGGGGATGAGGTCCTCTACGATGGTAAGACAAAACTATCACTTGCAGTGAGGTGTGTCAGGTTGGATATTCTTACGAATGTTGTGCTGAATTTGGTTTATTATTTATTTCGACCGACTTCTGTTGAAAGTCTTGTTGTATTAAGACACAGTATCTGTTTCCATTGAAAGGTTTGTCTATTTTATTAAATGTAATGGTACTAGATCTGCTACAAAGTTTTTGTTACAGAGCTATTGGCTGGATTGTGACTTATAATCATCACAGTACTTACATGTACAAACAAGGTTATTTCCTCCTACCCTTCCCATACAGTCCATGAAGCACCAAGTTTTCACAGTAATTACATGTACAAACAAGGTTATTTCCTCCTACCCTTCCCCTGCAGTCCATGAAGCACCAAGTTGTTGCAGTAATTACATGTACAAACAAGATTATTTCCTCGTACCCTTCCCCTGCAGTCCATGAAGCACCAAGTTTTCTAAATTAATTAAATGTAATAACAAGGTTATTTCTTCCCACAGGCCCGTTGCACTCCATGAAGCACCACAAGCTGGAGGTAAACATCATCAAGACAGACCAGGACTGCGGACTGTGCCTCGAACCAGGCCTCGTCAGCCAGCCAGGAGACACCATCGTCTGCTACGACATGGTCAAGGTCAGACAGAAGTTAGACTGGCAACCCGCCTTCGATTTGAAAACTGATGTGTAGTCTGGTACCACATGCTGACTTCATCTGCCATGATATGGTCAAGGTCAAATAGAAGTTGGACTGGCAACCCACCTTTGATTTGAAAACTGATATGTAATCTGGCCCCACATTATGACATTGTCTGCTATGACATGGTCAAGGTCAAACATATGTTAGACTGGCAACCAGCCTTTGACTTGAAAACTGATGCATAGTTTGATACCACATCTGCCATGATTATGGTCAGGGACAAACAAAAGTTAGACTGTCAACCAGTCCTTGATTTGAAAACTGATGCATAGTTTGATACAACATCTTCCATGATATGGTCAGGGTCAAACAAAAGGTAGACTGGCAACCAACCCTTGATTTGAAAACTGGCATGTAGTCTGGCCCCGCATTCTGACATCATCTGCTATGGCATGATGAAGGTCAGACTGACTCAAGAAAACTGTCGTATGATAACCATTAGGTACACTGCTTATGCAGTCGTTGTGAATGTTTTAGTCTTATTTAAGTGTTTGTATACATGTACATGTATGTAAATAGTAGCAATTATTTGGATACTAGTATATGAATGTATGTTTTTGATGGCACATAATAACTTGAATGGTTATACGTGAGAGAATGTTAAAATATTTTGCCCGTGATTAATTTATCTTGTTGTAACAGAGTTGTTTTGAAAATCAATAAACTCTGTGATACTGTAAGTTGTGTTCAATTGATTGGTCTCAAAGCAACAAACATTTAGTAATACGTTGTATTTCATATTTTATTGTCAACAGAAAACTGTAAATGTTCAAATTATTACTAATCACACTTGCGGAAACAACTCTTTAAGACATATTGATCTGCTGTTTGGGATAATGTGCTGAACCAAGTACATGAATTTGCTAGGATAGACAGCAGCGGATTACAGAGTGGCAGGAATTACATGTTATCAGATGTGAATACCCAGATACAATATATAATAAATCTTTGAAATACCCTTCTCGCAGCAGATGGCCAATTATTAATACCATATTTGCTGCGGCAGGAAATAAATTTGTTTGAAATCACTAGTTGCAGGAAATAACTGAAATCCCTACATGCAGGAAATAATCAGATGTGAAAACCCAGAGACAATATATAATAAATCTTTGAAATACCCTAGTCACAGCAGATAGCCAGGTATAAATCCCATTTGCCGTGGCAGAGAATATAATTTATATGTATGAATTCCATAGTTGCAAAAGATAACTGAATTTCCTAGTTGCAGGAAATAACCAGGTGTAAATTCCCAAGTTGCAGGAAATATGTGTGAATTGCCTAGTTGCATGAAACATGTGTGAATTGTATTGTTGCATGAAAAATGTGTGAATTGTCTAGTTGCATGAAATGACCAGCTGAATCGCATAGTTACAAGTGAGAACAAGGTCAGAATATTTTTTATTTTACAAAGAAAAAAACCTTTGTTGTCTGGTAACACTCTTGCTTGACACACCACGAGTCGCTGGTTCAAGACTCTGCAAAGCATAAGTCTTTTCTAATGAGACGTTCAACAGAGGTGGAGTGAACAAGGTGCTTCAGAGAGGACAGTTCAAAAAACAATTTACGTTCTGGAACAAAGTGCCTTCTTGCACCATCCCTGCTAAACGAGCATATTCATGCGCACTCGAGCAATTCAGATGAACATGCTTATTGTATCTCAGTAAATATAGTTTTAATACCTTTAAACCACTTATTGTTTGAAATTATTGAGTAAGTGGACACGAAAAATTAACGATTTCGGTACATAATGGCCTTCACCATGCACAAGTGTAGGTCATCTGGCGTCGTATTTCTGATATTCAGCTTTGACGTTTGTTACAGGCGTAATGTAGTATTCGTCCCCCAGGTGTGCGCACAAACACTCTGAAAAAAAAGATAGAACACTGACAAGTTAAATGTCAGATATGGATAACATTAATACATGTAATACTTATAATAAATATGATGTGGAAGGACACACGATGGACCATTGTACGTTTATTTCGAATTGGTCTTTCGGAAGAGTAATCGGGCGTAATTGAGCACGACCACATATTAATTTGTAGAAAACAGCTTTACTCCGAAAATTCTGATGAGAGTCTAACGTACGGTACTGTTTGAACAGCGAGAGAATAGTGGAACATCACAATCTATACTTAAGTCTATCGTCCAAATGGTCGACTCTACTTTTTGTTCAACTGAATATATTGTTCACTATGTTAAGTTCACCATTATACATGTATGCTTCTACGCTATTGAAGCAAATCCGCATTATTTTGTTATTTCAGAACACCTAGAAAACATTCTGTTATTGCGCAATACTTAGAAAATGGCCAGGGATCAAATAAGCAACTGGCTACACTGTTCAATATTTGGTAAAAATAATTCTCATTTGGCTACAACATTTGCTTCATAAAATCGATAAACTGCCCCAAATTAGATTTCAGCTAAGTACGCCAATTCTCCCTAAATATTTTTTAGCCAGTGGGAGCTCTGATTGGCTTGTATTTCGCAATGCAGCATATTGGTCCTGTTACGCACTTGTTTCCGATCCTGCCGTTGCACTCATCACAGCTGGTGTCCTCCTCCACCAAGAGGCTCTGACGGCAGCACGACTCACGCACCAGAAGGCTCATCTAAACGACAAATACACGAAATGCACGCGTGCAGCTGAAACACGGTAGGGGATCTCACCGAGCCACCTCATATGGATACCTTATAGCACCAACTGCATGTATTAGAAGTAGGATATCAGTGAACTGATGGATGCTCCCCAGTGCGCTTTGCCAATTAATGGGAATGCAATCAGAAGAGCAGAGTCCAGACAATTGTGCTCTATATATTAATTTCAGCAATCATCAAAGTCCATCAACTCAGAGATCTATTAACAAACCTCGGGGGCCGCGGAAATCGACGATAACTCGCGATAACACGAATCTTTGTTTATTGATAGATCTTTGATCAACTGTAAGAAAAATCATTAAAGCTGAGCATCTTGGTACAGTGAACACCTGCTCTTGGTAACGAAACTTCCCATAAAGTTTCATTGAATATTGGCTTGAAGTTGTTGAGAAACAATCCAGACAAGAATTGCACACTACGGTATACACTAATTTTAGCAACCTCCAAAGTCCCATAACTCAAAGGAAAAATCACTGAAAGGGAATATCCTGTACTGTGCACACCTCAATTTTGATAATGAAGCATCACATACAGTTGCACCATTGTATTCAGGCTGAAAAGTAGTTGCGGAGAAATAGCCCGGACAAGATTTGTGCACTATATTATATTTTCAGAAATCTTCAAAGTCCCACAACTCTTAGAAAAATCATTGAAGCAAAATGTCCTGGTTTAGTGCACACCTCCATTTGGTAATAAAGCTTCCCATAATGTTTAATTGAAATCTGGCCAGTAGTTGTGTAGAAATAGATTAGACAAAAATTGTGCACTAAATATTTATTTAAGAAATCTTCAAAGTCCCATAACTCTAAGAAACATCATTGAAGCAGAACATCCTGGTTAAGTGTACACCTCCTCTGGGTAATGAAGCTTCCAATAAAGTTTCATTTAATTCTGGCCAGTATTTGCGTTTTAATAAACCAGACATGAATTGTGCACTAAATGCTTATTTCAGAAATCTTCGAAGTCCCATAACTCTGAGAAAGATCATTGAAGCAAAATAATTTAACAGCTAAACACGTGATATCCAAGTGCGATGATTGGATACTATTGAAGATTAATTTAAATATGATTGACATTTGTGGGTCTATATTTTCTCCTATATTTAGACCACAGTTGCTGTCAGCCAACCAACGTATACTCGTTTTTTTTCTCGTGAACTTGCATCAATTCCAGTATGATAACAAATATATTCATCGAATCATCGTAACAGATCTGTAATTTATGCATGCATGCATAAAGGCCAGCGTCAGGTTAATTTGTCCATGCAACATGCACTAGCGATAGACTAGGATGTAGTTTGGTGGTGTGGAAATAAGTGAACGATGTTTTAATGTTCTTTGCATTTTGAATTAAACGAACTATCAAAACATCTCCCAAAATATGTTTGTAGTTATTTGAATACCGGTTGTTGTTTTTAACTTGTTCGATAAATTAAGAAATGAGACAATATCAATTAATCTATGGAGATATTTCAGAACACTCAACCAGGCACGGTTGCAGGCCCGGAATTTGGGCTCCAGCTCCCGCCACCCCCCACCCCCCCACCAGCTGAGCCCGCGGTGTCATTTTTGGGCTGGGCTTTGATCTTACAAGTTGTAAAGGGCTGACGTGTCAATAAGCATACCGTATATAGCCTTATTTTATGACTGTCGGGCTTGGGCTTTGATCTTAAACAAGCAGTAAACTGCTGGCGTATCACTTTGTGTACCGTATATTGCCTTATCTATCACTTTATCTGGACATTTACTCTGGGAGCTGGGTGGTACACTGCTAAGCATACACCAGGTTAATCATGGTGTTCGAGTGGCTGGAAACATTTTAATTGGTATAATAATATTTGTCACGAGCTCAACGTCGTTAATTAACCATGGTCGGAAGCAGCCCAATTGTAATTAAGAGAGTTACTTAGGCGTAAAAAAAATATGTTTGTTGCAGGTTAACTGAACTACACTAACAAAATGCCCCGACCCTAGAGCATTTTATTGAGTTTGACAGATATTTTTGTGTTTTATTTACTTTTTCCAATAATTAAATGGGTTTTTTTTTATATAAATAAGTGTTTTGTTTTGATGGCATCCACTTAAAAACAATGTTTAAAGATATTACCGATATGTTTTGAATATTGATTTAGTTTTAGAAGGTTGACCATTTACCAAATAAAAAAAGTAATAAAAAAAAATTAAATCCCTAACTATCTACCTAATTAATTTGTTTTGGGCATGTAACCTGAAACAATATTTTTTACGCCTTATTCAAACTATCTGGTTTAGGTAGAGGTACTGAATCCCAAAGATTTAAGGGAAAAAAATCTACCACATCACATTTGGTTTGTACAGAGATGTATCGATACAATAATGATGTAATATTAACTGTACTTTAGACAATGTAATAAGAAGCACCTGTTTTGATGATGTGCTAACAAATGATATTTTTGAAAACCTATCTGACATCGAAAAAATAGCCTTTCTTGTGAGCAATAACACAAGGCAATTAGCAAAATACATTCTAAAACCCTTCACCAAAAGACGAAACAGTTTGTTTTCACAAAGCATCAACTTAACATTTTAATACGTAATATATTATATATATATATATATATACTTATATTCACGATTTCATAATAGCAAACACGTCAATCGTGACTTTTAACTCTTTTGATTGATGTATATAAATTTAATGCACTGTTATATACTGGTTTTGTAATGTTTAATATTATTATACAAATTTAATTTTGTATTGATAGCGAGGCGACTTACAGGCTCGGTGGGCCGGGTGTATTCATGTACTATCATGTTTTGATGTTAATATTTCGTTACTTGTACACAAGTCACTATAATAAACAACTTAATTTCTTACTTTTAATAATGGTACTTTAATGATGTTACTGTATATATTACGAATAACCCCGTAGATACGGAGACAATCCATGTGAAAGTCAATTTAGGGTGAAAAGCTCGTGATTTAAAATTTGCAAAATATGGCTACATATGGTCTATGCTATATATTATATGGTATATAGTCTATTTTGGTATAGGGTATAAAAAATACAAATTTATAACTTGCGTTCTATTTGGTCCAAAAAGATGTACTTTGTCGAATTTTTTAACATAAAATGAAAAAAAAAGAACAAATCTAGTTAAAGCCATCACAAATGACCATTCCCAATATATTATAAAAAGGTAGCCAAAACAATCTTCTTTTTTCTGCTTTTTTAATTTGCAAGGTCTTTCAAGGTCCATAACTGTATGATTTGTTTTTAATAATCTGTGGTTGTTATTTAAAAAACTGCTGCTGTGCTGCTGCTGATGTTATTGCTACTACTGGTGCTGTTGCTACCACCACCATTACAACAACTGCTGCTGTTGCTACTGCTGCTAAATTTACTGTCACTACCAATTGTACAGCGTCTTAGTCCAGCCTCCCACCCACCCACCCCGCGGCCAAGCCTGGTCTGCGACCGGCCCTGTAAACTGTCTTGGTCACTCAACGGTCAATTTCTAAACACTAAAGGTGGCCCGATAAGTCCCCCATCCGTATCACGGATTCTGGTAAAATACGCCATGTCGCAATGGTTTTATCTCACATGCACTGCACAGATATGTTGCTTATGAGTTTGCCATCAATGTAATCACATAACTTGCAAACGATATAATGGTTCGAGAAATTTACAAATATCTGAACCGAAAAGCCCTATAAACAATATCCCTACACTTTATTAGATGACCAACGTATATATGTTTATGTTAATTTCGTAGCTGGGTCATTTTCAAATTATGTCCATATTTCAAGTTGGCTATTTTTAAAAATCGAAGAGTGAAATTTTAATGTTTTTATATCCTTTTTGCCTTACTATAACTGTGAGGTAATATATTCAACTGATGAACATAAAGAGTTTAACAAGATTGACTAGAAACTGTTATATTAATGACGTGCTGCTACCTACTGGTGTCCATTGTGTTACATGTGCAAAAATAATTCCCAAAAATTAGGAACTTAATATTTTACTTGTTTACAGATACAATCAGCATGAAACAAGCAAACTTACGCCATTCTCACTAATTAGAATGTGTTTTGTAGACAAACAATACATGGAGGTCCGATTATTTGGTGTATGCTCTAAACGAACAGCGAAATGACATCACACGTTTCTCCACACATCAGTTAAACTTAAAACAAGTACTAAACGTTTCCCTCTATTGATTCAACTCGATTAGATGATCAAATATTGCAAATAATTGTGAGCACAAATATACAAAAAAATATTACACTGTCGATACATAACAATAACACCAAGGAATTTACAGTCACACCATGGACAGAAAAGTAACGTAAATGAAAATCATTTATAATAATGACTCAGAGAACAGTTGTGAAATGTGTAAAATATTCAAGATAACAGTAACAATCAACACCTGAATTTGTAAAACACTTTTTGTCCAACAATCAAGAATACCACCAGATTGCTTCTATGCAGTATATATTAATAACACCACGGACACAAATGTAACATCAAAGACAACCTTTACAAAAATTTCTTGCATGTAATTCTTATTTAAAATTTTCAGTATTCTAATAGCACTAAATTGTTTTACTGAGTCCTGTCATTTTATATTTTCTTGCTACACATGGTAAGAAAGGATTAATGAAGCAAAACTTACTACTTTTACATGACGGTTACAATACGGACATTATTGGAAACACAAATGACTTTTTAAAATTACACTGTTTCAAAACATTTTTCTATGATAGATGACCGTTGAAGATTTCAAATATATTTTGGAATTCACAATTTGTTATAGCTTTTATGCACAATAAAAACTGAATGAACCTGTTTTACTAGTTTTTGAATTTAAACAAATACTTATAAAGTGATACCTTTTATTTCACATTTATTTCATGGTTCAGAAAAATGCTAATTTCATGTTTCAATAAGGGTTGGCCCCAGTGGACCCACACTGGGTTTAACCTACAGTTTTAACCGGCTGATTTCATGCTGGCCAATACTATTCATATTGTTGACAGTATTCTAGTGAACTTGTATGCAAGGAAATTTCCATTAATAATTGTAAATGGTTTCATAATTATAACTTTGTTTTGATATACAATGTAGTGAATATATTTCTTAAAATAATAGTATAAATATGATACTCCACTCTACCATAAACAATACAACGCTTTATGTTTATTAAGTCTGTATGAAAACGGCTCTTGTCATGAGTAGATTATCTATCCATTAGAATTAGTAATAATCGATACTCCCAAAGTGACCCAAACTGGTCAATAGTGATCAATTGACTTTTTAAAATAAACATCCTTCAAAATAGTGTTATTAAATTGTATTTATTTCACTTCTTTTTCCCTACAAACAAGCCAGTTCATGTTATCTCAGTCTGTATAACAAAGGACATGAAACAGGAGTTGAAATTCTGATAATTGACGTTAATAATAATCAATTCTCCTAAAGTGGTTCCAACTACCGGTAGTCAATTGTTATCATTTGCATTTTCTTAAATTAATATTCTAAAAACTTATTCTTGCTATAACAAAACTGTGCATTTTAGCATAGTCTGTATGAAAAAGACATGAAACATGATTGTGTTAAAAACTTAACCATTACATTAAATAGTAATCTATAGTTATTAATAATACATTCTAACACGCTACTGGAAAATATTTCTATAGACAAAGAACAAAATTATCGTTGATAAACTACCCAATAAACAACGCAAAACGTAGTCCCGATTCTGAGCGGAGCACAGTAAAATGTAGTTTTTATTGCCATTGCAAAAAATATTAGTGAAATCATATTAGAATCGACATAATTTTCGCTCCAAATCGTTGTTTATTGGCTGATGAACAACGATAAATCGAAAATCATTTCTTAATTAAATTATAATATCAAAAATGATGTGTTGCTGTTAAAAAACTATTATAGGAATAACTTGATGACAGATTCATTAATATATGTTAACATTATAGGGTTCATGTTGTTTCATCTTCTAAACATTGTCACCTGTAGACCCAATAACCTGTGTTTACTTGACAAACATGCATTTCAATCACACAATTATGTCACGAATTGATATATGTTCATTACCAAACAGTTGACATTGTAATCACATTAGTCTTGACAATAATATGTGTTCATTGAATAATTATTATTAGTAGTAGTAGTAGTAGTAGTAGTAGTAGTATTAGTAGTAGTAGTAGTAGTATTAGTAGTAGTAGTAGTAGTATTAGTATTAGTAGTAGTAGTAGTAGTAGTAGTAGTAGTATTAGTAGTAGTAGTAGTAGTAGTATTAGTATTAGTAGTAGTAGTAGTAGTAGTAGTAGTAGTAGTATTAGCAGTAGTAATAGTAGTAGTAGTAGTAGTAGTAGTAGTAGTAGTAGTATTAGTAGTAGTAGTAGTAGTAGTAGTAGTAGTAGTAGTAGTAGTATTAGTAGTAGTAGTAGTAGTATTAGTATTAGTAGTAGTAGTATTAGTAGTAGTAGTAGTAGTAGTAGTAGTAGTAGTAGTAGTAGTAGTAGTAGTAGTAGTAGTAGTAGTAGTAGTAGTAGTAGTAGTAGTAGTAGTAGTAGTATATCCGTTCGGATTTTATAAAACCCACCAGTAACAAGTAAAGAATGCCATTGAAAGTGTCTTTATTGATGTAACAGCATCTATACTCTGATAAAAGTTTATATTTTAAACGAAAAGCAATAGTTCATTTCAGTTATAATTGCATATCATTTATTGGCATTTTGAACATCATTGATGATATCCCGGTATTATAACAATTTAAAGAGGGGAACTCAATTCAAATGCCCACTACATTTGTATTAATAAATTACTATTACTGGTACCAAACATAAAATGTATATCTTTCAATTATACACCATTAAGTCGTCCTTTCCGTTACCATTTGTGTCACTGGTGTTACAATTTATGGTACGAGAAATATCGTGATTAAAAATATTTCTGTATAGTTTAATCGCTTCCCTTAGTTTTTATAACTAATTATATTTCGTAAAGACTGATAATTACAAACAAATGAAGTAAATACTGGATTGAATATTATAGAATTACCGTTACATAACCACTCATTTGTCATTGGTGTTACATATTGAGGTACACCCCGACATAATCAAGAATATTTCAAACTTGCATGATAAAACTATATAGAATCAACATGTGTCATGAACATTATAATTCCTCGTATTTAAATCTCAATATCAAGTATGTCTGTAGCGTTACCAAACCCAGTCCTTGGTGTTGCTCTGTTTCTTTAATCGTGAATTACGATAATATCAATACTAATTACAAATTATTGTATTACATGTATAAAAATCATCACATGAAAATTCTTGTACATCGACACAAATCTAAAACAAGATACCATGTCTTAAATATTGTAATATTCGTTTTATGTTTTACAACTGTCCCTCTAGTTACCAAACCTGTCCATTGTGTTATCATTTAAGCAGTAACTACAGGGACAGCAACACCAAGGAAATATTTCATCAAAAATTGACTGCAAAAGAATAATATCAAATCCTCAATAGCATTTTTTCATCAAAAACAAATCAGCTTGTTATAACAACGGAAAAATACCATTCAAAATATGCGGCGCATATTATCCGAGTTAAAAAGTTACATAACACCAGAGACAACAAATGTAATTATGTCTCATTTATACACACCTTTTTAGCTTCATATACTCAACTCCGTAAGCGATGCTCTTGGTTGCTGTCGGTTATCATTTATCAGAAAGTGACTTTGTAGGGATATGTTATTACACAATTATATATATTAATAAATTAAATGTTACACATTGCGATTAGCAAATAGTAACACTAGGGACATGACCATAATATACATACTTTCAACATCTTTATTTTTAATATTGTTTGCTAAATGGGATGAAATACCCATTTTAAAACATAAAATGTGATATAAATACTACACTGACATGTCTTATATTAAAGTAAAGTAATTATTCTTAGAAATAACAACGATTGCGAGAAATAACGGTCTAATCACAGACAAAAATGGATTTTTAGGAGCATTGGAGACATTGATTTATACCATTACTTGTGTGCATATAATATTAAATGCTTATTTTTGTTACCAAATAAATCAACATTATGTGGTGGAAACACAAACTATTTTTTATAATAGCGTAGAAGCTTTCAGCATTGAAATCACTGAAATATGGACTTTTTTTTAATTACCCAGCTACACAGCAATAGGTTATATGTTCCGCTTACATAGGTGTTGTCTTGTAGATGTATCTTCTTGGAAACCCGGTACATGTTTAGACGGGACGTGTTGAACTCCATGGCTTTCCCAAAAAAGTGACCCACGCTTTTTAACGATACATTTTCCGGTAGTATCTTGACGGCCTACTCAAGAAAGCATCGATACATAGGTTTAATCATCTCCAATAATCAGACATCATCACCGATCATTAATAAAACGTAAAACTCTTGTAGATCGTCTGTTGGCGCAATTTTATAATATTTTAACATTTATTGGAGAATTCATAATCATGCATTTCATGGTGAAGTCTCTTAATTTAAGCCCTTGAGTTATTGTGGTAATTCACCGTCCGGCGTCCGTTGTTCATCGTCCGTCGTCAACAATTTACTTGAACAACTTGTTCTCTGAAACCACTTGGGAGATTTTAACCAAACTTGACAGGAATGTCAAAAATTTCCTGCTGGATTTCGATATAATTTAATAGAAATGTCCCTTCTATGACCCTCAACCTAATTCCGTCAAATAATTTTGTTTCGTTAAAAGCATGGCTGCAACAGGTTAGGGAAGTTCAACTGTTTAAGGTTGTATAGGCAACTTTGACAACCTTCTCCTAAAAAAAGCCTGATGGATTTCGAAATAATATCATAGAAATGTTCCTTGTGTGACCCTCTACCAAATTCCTTAAATAATTTTGATTGGTAAACAAAGATGGCCACCAGTGGTGGGGACATTTGACAGTACATGTATGTATATGGCTGTATAGGCAACTTTTACAATCTTCCCGTCAGAAAACATTAATGGATTTCCAAATAATTTCATATAAATATTCCTTGGGTGAGCCTCTACCAAATTCATTCAAATAAGTTTGTTTCATTAAAAACATGGCCACCAGGGGGTGGGGAAGTTTGACCATATATGCCTACATAGGTAACTTTTAAATTCTTCTTGTCTCGTCATTGTCATTTATTGTAAACATTTAAATTCAAACATCTACATATAAGCTATTAATTTTGTACAAGCCATTAAACTGAAGTAAACGACCAGGGCCATCTTTGCCCCCTTGTTGCACATACTTATCAAATTTAAAAAAGTGCTCGTCTACCATTTGCTAGGGACATACATGTATGCGGATTATGCGAAATTCCTAATGTTCACGATTGCACCCTGACTAGAGATATTTAGCAGGATCGTAAACGTCGATGAATAAGGAAATAAAGGTAACTCTGAAATCTGTGCTGCTGATTCGTTAGACCGAAGGGTACCCACCTCGAACAGGTTGATTTTGGACGCATGCTCCTCCAGCATGGCGAGGGCCTCGTCCAGTATGCAAGTGGGCTGCTCATGGTACTTCTGTAACCCTAGGGAGAGCGGACCCGGGGGGTTAAGATACACCCTCAGTAGGTCCAGGTACATCTGCAGATAGACAGAGACCTGTACACCTGCAGCCCCAGGGAAAGCAGACCCGGAGGGGTTGGAGGTACACCCTCAGTAGGTCCACGTACACCTGTAGATAGACAGAGACCTGTACACCTACAAATCCAGGGAGAGCGCGCCCACGGAGGAGATACATCCTCAGTAGGTCCAAGAACACATGCAGATAGACATAGACCTGTACACCTGCAGACTAGGAGAGCGGGCCCGCTGGGGAAATACACCGTCAGTAGGTCCGGGTACACCTGTAGATCGACAGAGACCTGTACACCTGCAGCCAAAGGGAGAGCTGGCCCCGGGGTGGAGATACACCCTCAGTAGGTCCAGGTACACCTGTAGATAGACAGAGACCTGTGCACCTGTAGCCCCAGGGAGAGCGGGCCCGGGGTGGAGGTACACCCTCAGTAGGTCCAGGTACACCTGTAGATAGACAGAGACCTGTATCCCTGCAGGCCCAGGGATAGCTGACCCGGGGTGGGGATACACCCTCAGTAGTTCCAGATACACCTGCAGATTGACAAAGACCTGTACACCTGCAGCCCCAGGGAGAGCGGGCCCGGGGTGTGGGGATACACCCTCAGTAGATCCAGGTACACCTGTATATAGGTAGAGACCTGTACACCTGCAGCCGCAGGAAAAGCGTACCCGGGGTGGAGATACACCCTCGGTTGGTCCAGGAACACCTGTAGATAGACAGGGACCTGTACACCAGCAACCCCAGGGAATGCAGACCAGCGGTGGAGATACACCCTTAGTAGGCTCAGGAAGCCCCAGGGAGAGCGGGCCCGGGGGAAGGTAGAGGTACAACCTTAGTAGATCCAGGTACACATGTAGATAGACAGAGACCTGTACACCAGCAGCCTCAGGGAGAGCGGGCCCGGGGGGTGGAGGTACACCCTCAGTAGATCCAGGTACACCTGAAAATAGAGAGAGACCTGTACACCATCAACCTCAGGGAGAGCGGGCCCGGGGGGTGGAGGTACACCCTCAGTTGATTACACCTGTAGATAGAGACCTGTACTCCTGCAGCTCCAGGGAGCGCGGGTAAGGTGGGTGGAAATACACCTTCAGTAGATCCAGGCACCTAAGGAAAATCCTAACTTGAGTGAGAATAAGTAATATAGTTTATAACTTTATATGCAATAATAAAAATAGTATATTTGACACGTTACTTAAAATGAAATAGCCACCGACTTAACGGAGGTTATGATTTTAAAAAGTTTTTACTAAGGACCTTTTATGGATACTGTTCGTGTTACGCGAATCTATTTCCGTTCCGTTTTGTCATAGTTTGTCACACGTCTAAAGGTATCAAGGTATTTGTCTAATGCAAATTACGAATGTAAAATTAATTAACCAATATTAATGGAATGATTTTGCAGTAAAGGCACTAACCTCTGACTTTCCTTCCGCAAAGCAAGTGTTGCAGTATCTGGAAATAAAAAGCATGCAGTAGTGTAAATACATTCGTACCAAAGGTCTATGTGCAGCTGTTTCTTATGTCCGGACGATAGCACAGACCTGTGTCACAAAATGACAAACAGTACATGTACTGAATTGTCGTTGTAGTAAAACACGACAAAGAGACATTAGATAACAATCGTACAAGTTAATACTGCTATAATCGTGTTGGGTATGTAATGATTTAGTGTTTCATACAAAAAAACTTAGTACAGAAAGCAAAGTATTTGTGATTCGTAACTATTGGACTGCCAGTACAGAATTGCAGCTTAGCTACGAAAGCGCTTAAACACAGTAAACGAAAAACTCCAATACTAACAGGTAGTGGTGATATGGAAAGATAGTCGTATAAAGGTATATGTTATTCCACAGACGCCACGAATCCCACGGATCGTCTGGTATTGAGAAATTGTAGGATTCGTGAGGATTCGTGGAACTTTGCACATTTTCTGGTCCAGTTTGTGACGTTCTACGATTCAGTACGATACAGTTGCGATAGTTTTACGAATACTCGTGGGATTCGGCTACTTGACTTCTGCACTCGTGAACGTTAGGAATCAGTTACGTATTAGTCAATAATACGCCGAATGCATGTACGAATTATATTTTGAAATTTATTTTCGGCGTGTATTCGTGGGATACGTGACCAATTCGTAGCCGATTCGCGGTCAAGCCGCGAATTCTCAAATCACTGATTGAGTTAATAATACGTAAGAATGCCTACAAATAGAATACGATTCAGTTACGATGCCTAAGAATGGACTACGGATTTGTTACGAATTACCTACGAATTTTTGGAATCGGGAGTTCGTGGCCAACATTTTGAACATTTCAAAACTTATGTCATGAATTCCCGACTGCTCAAGAATTGCAAGAACTGACTACGAACATATAATAATCAGTTAAGAACTTCATGAACTGCTTATGATTCAACTACGAATCATAAAATGTATCTATCTTTGGCGATGCGTGAAATACGCGATGTCTGTGGATAAGGGGCATTAATTGTATCTAGGTCATATAAAGTTTGGTTAAGGAAAGAGAATAATATAAAACTAGGTTACTCGTAGCTAGGTCATATAAAGTTTGATTATGCCATTATGGAAAAAGAATGATATAAAGCTAGGTTACTCATAGCTACGTCATATAAAGTTTGGTTATGGAAAAAGAATAATATAAAGCTAGGTTACTCGTAGCTAGGTCACATAAAGTTTGGTCATGGAAAAAAGAATAAAATAAAGCTAGGTTACTCGTAGGTAGGTCATATAAAGTTCGGTCATGAGAAAAAGAATAATATAAAGCTAGGTTACTGATAGCTAGGTCATATACAGTTTGATTATGTCATTATGGAAAAAGAATATTATAAAGCTAGGTTACTCGTAATAATAAAGTTAGTTTATGGAAACATAACAACACAAAGCTGGTTTACTTCTCTGCCTCGTTCAGATCCTTGAGCACGTAGACGTAGATACCGAGGGCCTGGTCGTGACGCCCCATCCTTCCCAGCAGCGCCGCCCGCTCCTCGAACAGACCTGCCGGATACGCACGTGTGTATTAACATTGGGCAATGCAAACGCGGACATCTCTGCATATCAGGGTCCACATGGTGTAACGGACAAAAGACCTTTCCAGGTTTTGTCACAAGCCCCTCCCCAGGATTATTGTCCATTCATTGAACATAACAAACACATCACAAGCTTAAGCATGTGCTGTTTTGGGGCAAAATTGGTTTCATGTTTAGGCTAGTGATATCCAAGAGCAATGGTTGGATAAAATTAAAAGATGAATTTGCATATGTTTGCCATTTGTAGAAATGTCTAGTCATGCACTTACAGTTCGACAAAGTTTTATTGAAAACAAGCGTGACGACAATTGGAAGTTGGCGTGTATTAAAATGGTACTTATTTATGCAAAAGTTGACAGAAAAGCTGATCATGATGACAATTTTGTTTAGTTTTGAAGTTAACGGCCTCTAACTTCGTTGGACAATCGTACATTGAAAATTGGCATGGCTATTTGTACCAGAGGATTGTGAGCAAATGTAGATTTTCTTGAATTCTTGGTTAAATGTTGCTCACGTATGCATGCATGTACATGTAAACTTTGTTCCACAGATAATCAACAGGTGTTAGTACCAAACTGCGTCTATTACAAATATGAGTTTTATATCAAAACGTCATTCTTAAATGCTCTGAACACCTGTAATTTTTATTCGTACAAATTGGAACATTTCAGAAAATGCAAGCGTTTAATGTACCCATGTATAAACAATAATGAACCTATCAATGTTTTCTCCCACAGGGGGGGGGGGGGGGGAGCGGCGGGCATATACGGGACTTTAGACTGAACGCGAGACCCGACAGGTGGAAATCTGACATTCCGAATGATTCCGGTACCCGGGGAAATAGACTTTGGTCGGATTTCCCTGGGGGAAAATATTGATAGGTGCATAAGTATTATCGCGTGCTTTAAATGCAGGAATGAACTATATAAAAATAAACTTAGTTAAACATATATCGTTAATTCAATGTGGAAGAAAATAACAATGTATCGAAAGCGGACGCGATACACGGTTCTAAGACCACGCGGATCTAAGAGCACGTGGATCTACGACCACACGGATTAATGACCGCCTACAGTTCATGGGCAACTGCGCGAGGACGTGTTCAGGGTGGTACAAGGTCGACGTTTTGATGAAGTGCAGCAGCTTGTGCCGGTAGTCGTCAAGCGGGCTGTCCGTGGCCTTTCCTAGTTTGATGGGCTCGTCGTCTGTATGGGGATAGAAAGTACGGTTGGGTGGAAGGGACTAATTACATATTTAGCATAACAAGTTAGGCCCTGTGCCAATATTGAGCTACTTTTTATATGGGAAATATTGGCGGAGCCTAACCGGGGAAAGACCAATGATGTGGTGGAAATTTCTCCCTATATGTCTATAGAGTAGCGACAGGATTTTCGTCGCTACTTTCACGCGCTGAAATGGCACGGTTAGCATTAATATTTCTTAATAAAATTTACATACCTGCAAAGAGAATTTATTCCTCAATAATGTTTAATAAATATTTGTACGATAGCACTTCCATTTTGGATGCAACACCAATTTAATCCTACACAATATTGCATTTTCAACACATCTCGCTGTCCTCCACTGTGTAAACTTTAATCGATATTTTGCTACACTGAGACGATTGCGTCATTTCGATTGGTCATTTAATTCTATCATTCATCATCCGATTGGTTGAAGCATATTTGAAGGGTTAAACAAGGCAAGGTAAACATGGTGGACTGTACATGAATGTAGATTTATTCGCAAGTTTCGGCACATGTTAAGCAGTTTAGGTGTTGGTTAAGTAAAATACGCTGATTTATAACTTTATTTTCGCAAATAATGGAAATTAATGAAAATTTAAACTTCAGGTTTCCACCACATAAATGGTCTTTCGGCGATGAGACGTTCCAGCGAATTTAGCCCTATATAAAAAGTAACACTAAATTCGCAGCACGTCTCATGAATTAGACTAATTACATATTCTAATATGATAATCGCCGATTTTTCGAAAGACAAAGAACACAATTATCGTTGTTAAACTTTCCAATAAACAACGCAAAAAATAGTCCCGATTCTGAGCGCAATGTAGTTCTCATAGCAATTGCAAAAATAATTGTCAGATCGTGTAAGAATCGAAATAATTTTCGATTTATCGTTGTTTATCGGCCAATAAACAACTCTTTGTCGTTCTGGTGCATGGCTATTAAATAACTCGGGCGTCGCCCTCCTGGTTTAATTCCTACGCATCAGAACTCCAAATTGTTGTTTATTGGCCGATAAACCACGATAAATGAAAAATTATTTCTTAAATGATTATAGATCTATATCAGAATCTAGTACATGTTTTATGACTGAAAATAATTTAATAGATATGTCCGTATTGCGAAAGAAAAATAGATTTGTTGTATCAACATAGGTAATATTATTTTCATGAATCCCAAATAAAATTATATTAGTGAGTTTATAAGTACAACCATTATAAGTGGAAAATCTTATAATAATAGTGCAATGTCACGTTTATTTGTTTTGAAAAATACACTCTATCTTATACTGCGTGAGAATATAGTCGTCGTTTTTCGCAAGTGGACGATATTTTCAAATATTAGAAATAAAACAGCCCATGTGTTACAAGAAACGCAAGTTATTTGTTGAGGAACACTTGTACCCGGCATATGTGCGAACGCACAAGTATGTTTTCATAAGTCTAAGTCTAAAAATCTGTAGTGGGGCCCAGATGTAATATGTCATTCACCCCACCCACCCGCGACTCTTCCGAAGAGGGACCGCTTGTTCTCCAGCTCTGCTACCACGGCCTCGCGCAGTTTGGTGGCCAGGGCATGGTGCAGCTCCTCCGTGACGTCATCCAACTTGTAGATCACGTGCTCCTGAAAAAAACACGTGCTGGTCATATGTTTTGTGTTATGAGGGGGATGTCGGAAACGTCCAAACGTTCAGTAATTCACATTACTGGTGACACAACTTTACAAAAATGAATCAGTTATTTGTGATAATATTTATGATACCAATGAATACAAGAGATTTATTGCTTTAATTTATTTATTGCTTTATTGGTTTTTAAGTCACGCAGAACAAGATGCCACGCAGAGCCTACCAGGTACTGTATGGGGACCATCTTGTCCAGGCCGAGCCTCTCCAGGTAGCTGAGAATGTGGCCCCGGGGCAGACCCCTCACGGTGGGCGTGTCCTCAGTGAAGATCTGCAACAGACTGACATACAGGTTACCTAGCTTCACGGTCACCTAGTCGAGACATAGGAGCATGTGACAATGTCAGAACTCAAACTTGTAACAGACCCCAGGGCTTTTTGAGCTGATTTTATAGTCGTTATTGGGTTATTCTTCCACAGGCAAACAGTGTTTTCCCGTATCCAGTCCAACAATTCCCAATTGATGGTTTGCCTGTCAGATGTTTGGAAATAAGAGGTGTTCAGTGCAGAAATAAAGACTGTTGAAGTTGTAATAACCATTTTACTGATTTGTTTTGTTCCGTATATTCTATTTCATGTAGTTTTATCAATAAATTCTTCAAATGTATTTTTTTTTTATTATACTTATTTCCCCAGTTTTAGGTGAATTGACGCTAAAATTCACAATTTCACGGGTATAGGTCATATTCCCAAAATGGTGAAAAAATCCCTGGACTCCATATACAGCAGCTAATAAAACGTACCGGTTAAACCCTAACCAATAACTGCATGGAAGAGTGGTTTAATTACTAGTGTCAGTCGAGGTGGCGTAGCGGATATGGTGTCCGCCTTGCGATCGGGAGGTCCCGGGTTCGATCCTGGGAGCGTTCTCAAGATCCCCCACAAAGACACTAAGTACTGGTTCTTCCCAGGAAACGGACTCGATAGTGGCTCTATAAGCCTTAGGCTTTCGATGCAATCGAGCTAAAAATAATTGCATGTAGGTTTAAACTAATCAATGCTGACAGCATTTTTACCGTTAGCGCTTCGAACTGGTTCTCCTTGAAAACCCACTTGGCCCACTCGTAAATCAATGACAAATGCTCCACCCCTGGCAAAATAAGGTGTAAAGACGTTATATATTGCACCTATCAATATTTTCCCCAAGGGAGGATGGGGGGGGGGGAGCGGCGGGCATATACGGGACTTTAGACTGCAAGCGATTCCCGACAGACGGGAACTTGACATGCCGAATAATTCCGGGTCCCAGACAAGAGACTTTTGTTCGATTTTAGAGACCGGTAATAGTGGGCTCTCCGTGCCATTTGATGCACTAAGCATATCCCACTGTGGAGATTTAGAAAAAAATGATTGTCTCTATGGTGGGGAATTAGACCCCAAAAATAAAGTAAGTCAAATTCCCCTGGGTCAGCCCGCCGCCCCCATCCTGGGGGGAAATGTTGATAGCTGCACAACTTTGTTACGACCACAGTGAATATGTCTATTACATACTTGACATTTCCGACACCTGTTGGTAACTTAACCGCATGCGGACTTGTTTGGTGTTTGCTTATTTACAAACGAGTGGTATATTTGTATTTTGGTATTATTATTGCATTGTTAAAACTGCTAGTAAACGCTTTAAAGAACTACGGTGGCATATCGCTGATATGTAAACTATTTGTGTAATCGCGTGAACACACGACAACGACGGTATATCGAGCACGTGATAATGAAAAACATATCAGTAAAATGCGAATACCATAAAATAATATAAAGAATAATAAAATATAGGCGTGTTGTGGAAAGACGGGCTTAATGTCGTCCCTGAACAGGCTAATCCGGGACGACACTTTCCGCATACAGTGGATTTATGTTTAAGAGAGACTTCCTTGAAACAGAACATACCTTAAAAGCGAAAAGTGGCGTCCCGGATGAGCCTGAGCGGACTAACCAGGCTGATCCGGGATGACACTTTACGCAGATGCATTAAGCCCGGATTTCCCTATTATATTCGCATTGTCATCTCTAGCCACGGTATATAAGAAAATTGAAGCATATTTACTGTGTCGAAAGCCTGAGGCTTATTGAGACATTTATCATTCCCTGGTATGAACCAGTACTTGATGTCTTTTTAGAAAAGCTGGAACGCTCCCCGAATGGGAATCGAACACACGAACTCGCGATCGAAACAGCATATCCATTACACCATGGCGACTCCTTACTATATATAGAGAATAACAGGTTACTGCCTGGTCTTGTGTAATTTATCAGGTGAGGCTTAGAATAATATAACAGCGAGGCTTGCCGAGCCGTTATTTTATTCATGCCGAAAATGATATATTACACAAGACCAGGCAGTAACCTGTTTTTCTATTTATCATACCACGTTTTTCTTAAAATTTCACCAAACGATCTGATTTTTTACATTATTTAAAAACTAAGAGCCGCGCTGATTTTAGTGAGCCGGCTTTTACACGTTCACATACATGTAGTTATGGATTTCTAAAAGTTGAATAGATCATACTTTATTATTAACATTTCGTAAAGATAAATGAGCTGTTTTCACTACGAATACATAGATTACACACACGTCTATTCATATAATATTGGAAACGCAAACTGAAATGGATTGCAACGTTCAATTTCATCGGAGAACACGCGTCGACGAATTGTTTTGAGACGCCATTTTCATGATTTTGGAGAGAAATAGACATTTTGAAAATCGTTTCAATAATGATTATAGAGTGTTCAATTTTTGGTCAAAACATGTTTGAGACTCAACATAAACTGATTCTGTGTAGTGACTTTTAGTTCATTTATTTAAAATGTATTGAAATAACTGTGCATGGATTATTTATTATTATTCCATTGATGACGTCATACTACTACCAAAGTGCGGGTTTAAAGGCAAGCCTCGCCGTTATATTATTCTAAGCCTCACCTGATATATGACACAAGACCAGGCCCCGTGTTCACAAAACTTTGTATTGACATTGAAAATCAATTTAACTTGACGAAGAAAATTGATTTCCAGTGACATCGATGTCAAATTTGGTGTTCACAAACCATTTTAAAATCGATGATGCGTGACACTGAAAATCGATGTTAACGACATCGACTTTTTATTGCTCGTTATGAACGTAAGCGGTTTAGCGGAAACGGAAGTGTTAATGTTTACATTCGTCTGCTAAAATGTCTTGGTCAACATCCGAAAAAGCATTTGCAGTACAGCTGATCAACGATCGGTATGATCAGCTGTACTGCAAGTTTAAAGGAGCCACGCTGGGTGCGAAGAAGAAAGAAAAATCATGGGAGGAATTGGCAGAAACCTTCAACAGGTATTTCCTCATTTCTTAAGAACAATCAATTAGTTTTAGACTTTATTGTTGTGTGTCTGTGTGTATATCGATGTTTATGAGGCCCTTCCGCACCTGATGTGTGGACCCGGAGTGTGTCCCGTAATTCGTACCTAATTAACTTACTAGAGACTCACGAAAGTTTGGACGAATATTGAATCATAGCTGCAATTTTTAGCTATTTGTTTTTTACTGAAATATATTTTAATTTTGGTGTGGTCTTGTGCTGTAAGGGAAAACCGGAGTAACCGGAGGAAACCCCACCTGTCCGGTAACCTGTTATTCTCTAAATATCAGGTGAGGCTTAGAATAATATAACGGCGAGGCTTGCCTCGCCGTTATTTTATTCGTGCCGAACCTGATATATTACACAAGACCAGGCAGTAACCTGTTTTTCTATTTTTCATACCACATTTTTCGTAAAATATCACCAAAAGAGCTGATTTGTATATATTTAAAAACTAAGGGCGGCGCTGATTTTGCTGAGCCGAATTTTACACGTTCACGTACATGTAGTTATGGATCTCTAAAAGTTGACTGAATAATACCTTATTATTAACATTTCGTATTGATAAGTGAACAGTTTTCACTACGAATATATTACACGCATGCTCATTCATAAAATACTGAAAATGCGAACTGAAATGGATTGCAACGATCAATTTCATCGGAGAACACACAACGCCGAATTGTTTTGAGACGCCATTTTGGAGTTGTGTATTAAAATTGACATTTCCAAGATCGTGTCAATATTGACAGTATTTGACTATAGTGCGTTCAATTTTTGGTAATAATGTTTTTGGTTCAACAAACTGATGCCGTGTAGTGACTTTCAGTGCATTTATTATGAATGTATTGAAATAAATTTGTATGGATGATTTATTGTGGTCCATAGATGACGTCATATCACTACCAAAATGCGGGTTTATGTGAATATTTAAAAAATGAAGTTTTTGTTCTTTATGACGATTAAAGATATTAAACTATATACGTTATTGGTATCAAATTGTTTGTTTTGTTGAAACTGATTTATGTTTACTGAAACTGTTGACTTTATAGTTGATTTCGAATAATATGAGGTACCTCCAAACATTGACTGATATAAACGCTAGTGACCTGATATAAAAAATATATCAGACACCTTTGTATCAGGCCGATATCAGCATAGTGGTATGATAAATTTATCGAAACGGTGCAATATCGCCAACAAGGAACAATTTAACGAATATGCCACAGGACGAATTTGATAATAGCAATTCATTGATTTTTATCGATCGTGGGCAATGATATGCATAGATTTAAGTTATCGAGATGTTTAAACAAGAGGACCATAAGGCCCTATAGGTCGCCCACCTGAGGGGCTAAGGAACTAAACTGTTCTGAGCAAGTTTCATGTTCATTGGGCTAAAATGTAACTTCTAGAGTGTTCACAAGCTTTTTCTTCAATTTGACCTAGTGACCTAGTTTTTGACCCCAAATGACCCAGCTTCGAACTCGTTCGAGATATCATTGGGACAAATGTTCTGGGCAAGTTTCATGAAAACTGGGCAATAAATGTGGCATCTAGAGTGTTCACAAGTTTTCAATATAGCCATATACGGAAAACTGCCCCGCCCCGTTTTCATGTTTTTCAACGGAGTGGAACCATTTTCGAACTCGGCCGAGATATCATAGCAACAAATGTTCTGAGCAAGTTTCAGGTTGATATGGCAAAAATGTGACTTCTAGAGTGTTCACAAGCTTTTTCTATAGCCATATAAGGAAAGCTGCCCCGCCCCCTGGCGGCCATGTTTTTTAAACGGAGCAGAACCATTTTCGAACTCGACCGGGATATCATAAGAACAAATATTCTGAGCAAGTTTCATGTTGATTAGGCAAAAAATGTGACTTCTAGAGTGTTCACAAGCTTTTTCTATGCGGCCATGTTTTTCAATGGAACCATTTTCGAAATCGGCCGAGATATCATAAGAACAAATATTGTGAGCAAGTTTCATGTTGATTGGGTAAAAAATGTGACTTCTAGAGTGTTCACAAGCTTTTTATTCAATTTGACCTAGTGACCTAGTTTTTGACCCCTCATGACCCAGTTTCAACAATGTCCATGATATCATTGGGACGGATGTTCTGGGCAAGTTTCATGAAGATTAAGCAATAAATGTGGCATCTGGAGTGTTCACAGGGTAAATGTTGACGACGGACTACGGACAAAAGGTAATCACAAAAGCTCACCATGAGCACGTTGTGAGCTAAAAATCGATTGTTGTACAATTTTAGAACGGGGGCGATCGCCGTTTCCGCCCCCTCTAAACCCGCACTCTAAACCCGCACTCTAAACCCGCAAATAGAGCAGACGTTACCAAGTGACTGCAGTTTCTGGATGGTCGGCTGAATGGCGTCCACCGGGGAGCCACTGACCTTGGCACGTGACTTGAGCAGTTCCAAGACTGAAATATACACATGACGACTTGTGTCATAGGGGTGGGTAAGGCGTTTCTTGCGACACAAATTTATTGACTTGATTTTTCTCATTTATTTATTTCGCATTAAAATTGATTGTGTGAAGTATATAGAAATATTGTATTTAACTATTAATTTATTGACTAAATATTGAATTCATGTTGTTTTCTTATTAATATCTTGATATTTAAACTTTGCTCGCCTTATTATGTGCGTGTGTTACATTCTACACACTATGTTTTACAGTATATAATATGAATAACATTTAGTGTGTTTAATTTGAAAATCAGTATATTTATGCACAACCTCGCCCAGTGTCCCCGGGGGTGGGCCGGCTTACTTTCGGCGTGCATGGCGTGCTCCTCGTACAGGATAGTCAGCTCGGTGTACATGCCGCTCTTCGTGAGCACCCGGACCGCTTCGCGCACGTCCACGTGGTTGCCTGGCGACCGCAGCAGCGGCACGATCTCTATGTGGTGCGTCTGCAGCGACACAGACGCTACATTTTAAGAACCGCAGACGACGCTCGAGTTATCCGGCCGCACTTAGCAGTTGCCGTCATCATTTTCACATATGTGTTTACTCAAATTTACTTGTCAAATTTGTGAAATCCGCGGAAAACTAATACATGTTCAATGCTAGCATATTGAAACTTTAATGTTGATTTCTCTCAGTTAAATCATATTGTACAAAGCTATTACAAACTGATTGTGCATGTTTTATAAATTCGATTAAACGTCTATAGTTTGTACAGAAAGAGTTTGATAGACATTAAATAATATACATCCTCAGTCTGAATTGGAAGTGTTTACAATGATTTGACAAGTGGATACCACCCACTATTTGCCCACCTGTACGTAACATTTCAGCAGTGTGGTGTCAATGACGGACAGAGCCTGCGTTCGCGTCTTAAGCGTCGGGTTCTTCCGGTGCTCATAGATCACGGTTCCCTCGGTCACTTCCGGCTCCTTTGCGACTATTGACCGCTTCTAAGACAGCAGAGAGCATGCATACACGAACATAAACAATATGGCCACTATGGCCCTAGGTCGCTCACCTGAGTTTAAGGCATCATAATGGCTTATAACAAGAGGGCCAAATGGCACTTTACCACTTACATGAGTATAAAGATCTGGGCCTTGCAGTTTCAGGAGAATTTTATAGTCTAAATAAACCATGTGACCAACATGGCGTGGCCACTTTCTACCCCGGGGTCATAATTTGAACACAATTTCAATTTGTAGTGAACAATGTTTCAGACCAAATATGAAACCTCTGGGGCCTTGCAATTTCAGAGCAGAATATTTTTAAAGCCCATTTTCCGTATCAGTCTATAGAAACCATGTGACCCCGGGTTGTGTCATATGCTATTTAAGTGTATATAAATCATGCGACCCCCCCCCCGGGGAGGGGCCAGTTTTGACCCCAGGGGCATCATTTGAACAATCTCTGTAGAGGACCACTATACAGTACATACCAAATATGAAACCTCTGGGCCTTGCGGTTTCAGAGGAGAAGATGTTTAAAGTCATTTTGCAATATATTCCATATACGTTGTGACCCGGGGCGTGGCCCGTTTTGACCCCAGGGGCATCATTTAAACAATCTTTGTAGATGACCACTATAGGATGATACATACCAAATACGAAATCTCTGGGCCTTACGGTTTCAGAGGAGAAGATTTTTAAAGTCATTTCGCTATATATTCTATATAAACCATGTGACCCCCGGGGCGTGGCCCGTTTTTACCCCAGGGGCATAATTTGAACAATCTTTGTAGAGGACCACTAGAGGATGTCACATATCAAATATAGATTTTAAAAGTTTTTACTTTTTTAAATCTATTTTTTAGCTCTGATAGCCTACATATGCAGCGGACCGGAAAGATTTGAACAACTTTGAAAGAGGTCCACCCAAGGATCATTCCTGTGAAGTTTGGCGAAAATCTGCCAAGTGGTTTAGGAGATGTTGTTTGAATGACAAGTTGACGACGGACGCACGCACGGACGCACGGACGACGGACAACGGGCGATCACAAAAGCTAACCATGAACAGTTTGTGCTCAGGTGAGCTAAAAAGGACTAATATTCGCAGATTTTTTGTAATTTCATTAAACTGCAAAGAGCATTAACAAACATACAAATCAAAATCGATATTCGCATTTTTAAAAATACTTTCAACGTGTTACAAAAGCAGATGGAGCATAAACGAACGTGTAATTCAGGACCGGCATTTTGCAGGTTTGTTTACAACTACCGGTACATCATGAATCAAAACTGCTGACAGCCTAGAAAGACTGTTGGCGAGAAAAGAAACTAAGAGCAAATGAAATATAAGAGTATTTTTTTACCAAAGGGAACATTTATTGAAGTAAGTCACCTGTCTGTTATATAATTTTTACAAAAAAAAATCTCGAAACTCGTACCTATACACTCCACATAAAATAAATTGGTATAAGCTGGTATTTGACCTAATTGAAGATGGAGATTTTTGTGCAAATTAAAACTTATATCGCGCGCGTGTAATTCAATGCTTTTTATCTACGACATTCTCATCATTATTTTTTGTAATAAGTGGGAGGCAAATCTTTGTGTGCAAACTATTTAAAAAGCAAACAGAGTTATATGCATACACGTCAATCTACAACGGGTAAAAATAGTCGATGAACCGTATACGTTCAGTACTTTTTATCTCAAGCGCTATGTTCGGTAAATACCAATTTAAATAAAATTTAAATAAAAATAAGTTGATTTTGTAAAATACATTCAAAACCCTCTTTAGAAGTACAATGCTTTTCCATAATTCTTATGCATACGTATGCATATGTCAAAAGCAATAGAAATCGTCAATCGAGTGGTTACGATCGCTCCGCTATATGCACTGACTCAATACACTGTTGTTGAACTTACTCAATATGATGTAATACGCAGTTAACCAGTCAACAGCACAAACAGATACGCTATCATACCTATGTGAATAGACATAACATGAATTCACTGTAGATGTGGACTAAATGGATTATATTATTGTTTATTAGTGTTTTAAGTCGGATCTATTTCTAGTCATATATTCATAGAAAGTAGTATGGATAACAAGAAGCATCACTGCTCAGCGAGCGAAGCGCAGTAATTTATCGATTTACTGACTCGTAGCCTGCAAAGTAAAGAAGTAGCTCCCTCAAGGCCGATTTCAGAATACACCTACTAAATCCGGTTGGCTTGCGCCAATAGTCTAAAAAGTGCATTTTTGCGCACAAATTTACTAGGATATGTCTACCAGGTAGCCATATTTTCTCGAAAAATAACAGATATTCGGAAAAAGTTTAACTTTGCACAAGCAATGTGCTTTTGAAACCCTGAAATATGAGCAATTCATGTTTCATAAAATAGGAAACAGTTAGTTTTAGAAAATTTATTTTTCACAGTCAACAACTGTGAAACTGCACCTTTAATGTAAAATGTAATGTCCTGTATTGTAGCTATTATTTAATCGTCAAAGTGGATGTGTGAACTTCAATAAATCCTAATTAAATGTTTGGATATGTTATGATGAAACTTGTATTATTACAAACGCGCTTCAACAAGGCGGATGTGCGATTTTGTGTGAGAACGCTGACCTGTATAAGGAAGTCTTCAAGGGCCTCGAGTGCCACGTGCATCTCATATTCGGCCAGGGTGGGCAGACGCTCCGGGTACTCCAGACGGTGCGGCAGCATATCCGGAAACAGGCCGATCACGTGATGGGCGTCTGAAAAATCAATACGCGGTACTTAAGTCCATTGTCTGGTTTAACAATCAGAAAAAAGTTCCTGCAGAAAGTAAAGAAATCTCAGCATTTTAACAATATTTCAGTATGTATTATAACAATTATAATAATTATATATTATATAGATTTTTAAAAATTCGCGAAATCGCTTAATCAGCTGTCAGGCAACATGATTTGTATCATGTATACAACAAATTTAAAACATAACATACAGTGCGAAATAAATTATCAGTATTACAACAATTGATTACATAATTAAGTCAAACTACCCTAAAATGTGTTGAGGTGTTTTACAAATTTTGTCAGGATACACAATCCTCGCCCCGCTAAATCCGCCTAAAGTATAGATATATGAGGCTTGGTTTTGTAGTAACTTACCAGTGTTGAGTTTCAGAAAGATGTCCATGGCATCCTTGAACTTCTTTTCACAGAAAAGGTGGACGCCTTTCTGGGCCTGAATGCTGGTCACTATAGCATCGTTCTTTTCTTGCGGCAGGTCCGACAGAAGCTGGAAGAGGGTTGTTTTGTTGCTGTTGGTGTTGTTGTTTTTGTTGTTGTTCATAATGACACCTTCTACACGTGGACAGAATAACTCGATTATCCGTTTTCGTTGCGAGAATGTTGCGTATATTATTAACGGAACAAATTATCCAGACCTCATTTTAATTTAGTCAAACGTGAATGTTGTGTAGCAGTGTTTATTAAGACCACGTGAAACTCTTTTCTGATTCACGTAATTTATTAGCAGAAATTAACATAAGACGAAACGGAACCCGACAGTATGATGTTGTTTAAAAATCAACCTATTGCTTAAGGGACTTTCTGACGCGACTCGTCAATTATGTTTTGGCTCGGTTATCAATGATCCTCTATAACCGACACTGCCGGCGTGCCGTCAGTGTCCCGGCGTTACCTGTATCTGTATGGCAAGTTCGAACTGGTGATGTTGGCGGTGGTATTTCACCCTTTCCTCTGGGGGTCGTGGCGTCAGTAGGTGAACACTGTGGGCAGTCTGAGCGAACACTCCAGTGCTGTAACAGTGAGTGAGTGTTAACCGTACGTGAGATTTGAATGTGTGTATTGTATGTATGTATTTTCGAAGTTTATAAGGTCCTTCCGCGCCGAAGCTGCATTATGTAGGACCCGGGGTGTGCCCCAGCACCCCAGCCTTATTTACTGTTAGACTCATCGAAAGTTGGGACGAATTTTGAATCATAGCTATTTATCTTTACTGAAATAGTTTTAATTTTGGTGTGGTCTTGTGCTGTGGGTGGAAGCCGGAGTACGCGGAAGAAACCCCAACTGGCCGATATGGTGACCACCAACCAAACTCACTTGCGCCGAGTGTGGAGCGAACCCGGACCGCCTAGGTGAGAAGCGAGTGTACCAACCACTGCGCTAGCGGGCAGCCTCAATATGTGTATTAAATAAAGAGATGTCTTAAGTACTGAGTACTGTGTAATGCACGACGCACCTTGCCTTACGCATGCGCAACACGCCCCGGATGTCGAGCTGCTGAACAAGCATGGAGGGAGAGACGGCGTTGACCTCGACGTGCTTCGTCATCGCTGCGATCATATACGGAGGGTCGTGGACTGCAACAATAGCCGCATTGCATAATCAATTAAAACAAAGATTTCATTTGTGAATCCCTTTATAGTTAAACTAAATATGACAGTTAATAACAAGTTGATAATTAATAAACGTGCACTAAGTACATGCAATTTGATTTACGCGTGATAGAGTTAAACGCTAACAGGAAAAGCGATGATTTTAAGAATAATGATAACATTTTAGCAGATGATTCTGTAATATGGCCACAGGCCATTAATGCGTTTGAAATATGGAAAAACATTGGAATTATCGTGCATTTTACTGAAATTATTGCTATAGTAATGCCTTTTTCGAAATATATTGCTTCCACGCATAGTTTATTTGTACTCGATTCAAAGAAAACACGAATAATTGTTTTAACTAGGCAGTGACCAAATGCGAGGGAACGCATTCGTATTGATTACATATGCCAAATGTAAACAAACTTTAAGCAGTAGGGGCACCTTTTCAACGACTTTTTATATTGTGTATACAAATAATGCAAGTTGTTTTCCACTACATCAAAACTATATGTTTCATTTTGTCATAATACTTTAAAGTCTATGTTGCTATATAATTATTATACATTGATTTTGTAATTATATTATGATTTTAACTGGTAATTCATGTGTAATTTGTCCATCAACCGAATTGCAAGTGGGTTACAAGAGCGGTCACCAACATTGCCGAGTGCGCACGTGTTGCAGTACGGTGTTAAAGGCCTAGTTTAATCCTTCATTATTTGCCCCCCCCCCCCAAAAAAAAAAAATAAAAATAAAAAAAATAAAATAATAATAATAATAATCTGGGGTATTATACTCCTGTGTATTGGCCCCCTGCTGTGGTCACAGTGTGGACACAGTGGGGCGACCCTTATCAGCTGAGATCAATACACTGCTGCAATTGAAAGCCTGCGCTCAGCCATTGCTCAGTTAGCTGAGAGAAAAGATTGCAGATAATAATAAGATATTTTATGGTCAACCAATACACAGACGGTTGAAAACCCCATGGAGAGGCCAGATATTCCTTAAACTAGGCCTTTAACAATTTACTACGTTTCTTGTCTGGATGCTCCAATTAATTTCACTCAATGACCTTGTGGAAAGGGCCCCCCTTACACATGAGGTGCGGCACAGCTGTCCACTCTATGTTCGCCATCCTGTCCGGCTTGCCCCTCGTGTTGACAAACAGCGCCTTGTTCTGGTAGCCGAGCATCACGAGGTCTCTCTCGTCACGTGACATCCGGGTCATCACGGGCCCCGACTGGCCACTACCGTACCGCACCACCTCGCGCAGCTTACCTGTATTTGGCTGAAACAGGAAGAGTCCGGAATCTGAGACGTGGATATTGTGCAAAAATATATGCCTGCATTAGTGATTTGAACAAAAAGATAGGAACTGAATCACGTTGCATGATGTGAGAGACAGAAGACGCATTGTTCACATTGTAATTTTAATAATTATAATATGTTTTAAATAAATACTCACAATTAAATGTGTACGTCTGGAATTCTAATTAGATTACATGATATTCTTACTGTACTTGTGAATGGGTATCTCTAAACAGCGAAACCCTACGGAAGCCTACTAAACCTAACGGAAACGTACTTGAACTAGCCGATACGTGCCAAACAAGAGGAAATCTAACCATAAAACCTCAACCCAGAGAAACGTATGAAAACCAACGAAAGCTTTCAGTGCTGACAAAACAGCGTAAAACATTGAAAACCTACTCAATAATTTGACGGATATACCTAATTCAATAGCTTGAAGTTTCCTTGCCGGTCCATAACTGCGACTTCGAGTGATCGGGAGTTGACAGTATCATATTATGTTCCATACCAATAATCTGAATTCTGCCCCATACAAACATAACTCACAATCCGCCGATTACGTCAGATTATTTAAACAAGGCCAGTACTAGCTATGTCAGTCAAAGCCTCCTTCAGACGCCGAACTTACCTGGAGCATGATGTATTCGTCCTTCAGACCGACCATGATCTTGTCTGACAACCAGACGAGCGCCCGAGCAGGCTGGGGAAGCTTGAGTTGGGTCTGCGCCTGAAGTGAGTGAATCAAGACCAACACGTAGTATGTATCTATGGTAACCGAGTATGAACCTCTACAAGGAACGGCAAAGGTTGGTAAGACATATTGGTACGTGGTGAGGCAAATAAATAACCGATGGGAAATATACGCGTACAATTAATTTTAAGAGAAACCACCCTGACTAAAACCTGCTCCTAAAGATGTGGTGCACTTTAGTCAGACTGGTGTAGAACATTTTGTATTCAATAAATGATTGTATAAATCATTGTAATTAAGTGAGATGGTGTATGGCCACGGTCGACACATGTATGCCAGTTGCAGATGTAGTCTTAAAGGGACTGTTTCACAGTTTTGGGTTGGAAAAATATTTCTCTAAAAAAGGGAAATTTAAAACAGACTTTTGTAGAATCTATCAAAACTGTGTGTCTGTTATGCTGTTTTGGTTGCAAAACATTATTATATTGATATTTATCATGCCTTTGTGTGTAATAAATAACTAGGGTATGTCTACCGGGTAGCATTTTATTCTCGAAAAATAACAGATATTCGTCAACCATTTAACTTTGCACAAGCAATGGGCTTTTCAAACCTAAAATATTAACAATAACTGTATTATAGAACAGGAAAAAGTCAGTTTTAGAAACTTATTTATCACAGCCAAAATTTGTGAAACTGTCCCTTTAAGGATTTAGGCAACAAAAACTTGATTTGCTGTTGTGGTTCCTTACGTTATTCGTCTCTTCAAACGACGATCCCGTCCAAGCGTAAACCTGCATGAAAAACAACAACAAAGCTATGCTGATGCTTCAAAATCCATTTATAATGAGCTTTGTGAGGCTAGTATTGAAATCATTGGATAAACAACTTTATGTGAACAAATATATATCGTAGGAATTAACAAACTTACAATATAGTTTATACGGACGCTGCCGGACCGTTCGTTTTGAAAAAAAAAACACGTTACATTATATTCGTCTTCAATGTATATTGTTGTAAAGAATTACATTTACATATGCATTAAGGTGCCCCCCAAATGCTTTATTTTTTCAAATATATACTACATTGTACTTCTAAGATAATAATGATATATGTGTGGCTGGTTAGTCGAGTTTTTGTTATGTATAAGACATATATATATGACATAATAAATATGATTTTATATGTATGCATAACTTAACATGATTTAGTCAATACATTACGCATGCCGATTATAAAATGTAAATGCTATTCTTACTTTTATTGTTTTACCTAAGGCAACACACAGCCGCACTTTATGTTCCAGAACTACGTTGTTTGTTACCTCGACTTCTTCCTGCAATTGATCATGCAGTTCACGTGGTAAAATAGTAATAATAACATATAATATTATACACACGTACGTAGACGTATGGTGTTGCATTTTCAGTAGATATTTGATTATCAAGTGCGATAATACCCATTTTGAACAAATTAAACCGTCGCGTATTTTCAACAACAACAACATTTATTTCAGCAATAAAGCTTACAAAAATCTTCTAGCCTACAATAATGAAATTAATGATTACATAAATTTCAAATTCCGCTGGTTAAGATTGCTGTAATTGTTTGCGAATTAAGGAGGAAGTAATATATTAATCGTGCGAATGTCTATAAATACTGTGAAATGTTAATGTTTTCATTTTAAGTGTCTATATTACCATGGTGATATGCCTTGATTGAATAGAAGCAATAACACTTAAATAAATGCGCACTTGATTAATATTATTAATTGTGATGTTTCTAAACTATTAAGAATGTTGATAACGTTATAACTAAACAATATGGCAAGTACAAACATTTGTTTACACAATATCTGGAATGTAAAATGCTTTCATCGGCAAACAAAGTATGAAGTACAGACATTTTATGTACAAAAAATAGGGATATTAACAATGTACGCGTATTGCTTTATGGTCTAGTAAACGACAGTTGAGAGTCGCAATTCTATATAATTTATAGAACACACTAACACAGCAAGTGGAAGTACCATATAATATTAAAAAATGAAAAGAATGTATTGATAATATTATTATGAATTTTAAACATTAATCTCTCGATATACATGTAAAACATTAATCTCTCGATATACATGTATATACAAGATATAAGTATACAAATACAAACATTATTAAACAAAAAGGGAATGTACAACGATTTACAATTAGTACAATAATATGCGTGCGTGTTACAATGCATATACGATTGAACACACATTTACAATTAGGACAATAATATGCGTGCGTGTTACAATGCATATACATGTAATGTTAAACTACAGTGGATAATGGAAGAAAGTACTGGACATAAACATAAATTACAAGTGTATACAAACATTTCGTTTTACTATATAACTTATATATCCTTATTGTCTATAAGGTAACCAGCAACAATAGTAGACATAATTAGTTACTTATTAGTTCTTCTCTTAGAGTGTTGGCATGGTAGATATATTTTGCAATGTTTAGTAGTTCATATTTAGGACAGGTTAGCAAAAAATGATATTCGTTTTCTATTAAATCTGAATTACATATATTACATTTTCTGTCTGCCCTTTCTATGTTATAGTACCGACCTTGTTCAATTTCTAGGCTGTGTGAAGATAGTCTGAATTTACTTAAAGCTATTTTGTATTTATTTTGTTTTATTATGTGTAGGTAAGGTTCGAATTCAAAACTAGTTTTAAATATACAATACGTGCGTAGTCTGCCAGATTGATTATAGTACTTAGCCAGTTTTGCTTGAATTTTTTGATCTAGTATTCAGAGTTTAATGCTATCTAATGTTATTGTAATGGTGTCTTGGTTTGTCCATAACTCTGCGAGGCCCATTTGTTCTAACATTTCTTTTATTTGAGATGCCCAGTTATTTTTATTATAATTTATTCCGTTATCCGCGTCTCTCTTTATCATAAGATATACTTTTTTAATTATACTGTTCTCGTTTAGATTTAAGTTTTTGTATCCAATATCGAAACATAATAATTTTTCGGTGTTCATACAGTGGTATTCTGCCAAGTTCAAAGTATAAGCCCATTAAGTTAGTTGATGTTTTTACACATCGTAATTTTCTTAAAAATTTCGAATGGATTTGTTCAATGTCCTTTGCCTCATTTTGACCCCATACTTTAGCGGAATAGTTAAGAATGGGAGATATTAATACGTCAAATAATTTTAATTTTTCTTTAGTTTGAAATTCGTTTGAAAAACTGAAACTGAAAATAGTTAATGCATTGCTCTGGATGCGTGCTCTGAGATGCATTTTTGTGTTCTGTTCCAGTTACCGTTTTTCAAAAAGTAAACAACTAAATATTTAAAGGATGTGACTACCTCAAGTTTTTCGTTGTATAGAAAAACATCAATATTTGTATTTAACTTCTATGATTCCAAACAATAAAATGCGTCCGACATTTCACCTGAACGGAGACATCAAACAACGTGGCTCCCTCGGTGTCGGCCAATGCAAACCGCAGTTCATACGTGTCCAGGTTGTGAATTCGCAGTCCAGAATCTAATTAAAACATATATTGATCAAATTATATCAAAGTGCATGCATATGATACAACAAAAGTAAGTATACGTTTTTTTTTGTGGGGGGGGGCTATATGATCTTTTGCAACTGCGATGTTTCGTTCGGCCAATGCAAACCGCAGTTCACACGTGTCCAGGTTGTGTATCCGCAGTCCAGAATCTAATTACATGTATTTAAAACGTAGGTTGACCATAACATATCAAAGTATATGCTTCAACGTGATATCACGTGTTTGTGGGCTTAATGAACTTTTTTAACTGCGATTTGCTTTAAGTTCATCTAAACTTCCGCGAAACAGTTGTGCCAACATTTCCATGATTTGCGATATATGAAAGGAATACACTTGCCTTGCTAGATGACATGCTTTGAACTTAATATATTATTACGTATGTTGGTACAGATAACTAGTGATTTTTCCCAAATCATATATAATACATGTACTAGAATACTTAAATCCAAACCAGAATTTAACTAAATTTGAAGAACTCTCTGACTCTGTCTATATATTCAGGTTTTTCAAAAACTGTTTTCAGTTCTTCTGACACGTACATATTTATTAAAGCGTAAAAGTACTACTCTTATATTGATAACAAGCATAATGCTACGTACTCGTACACAATGTATGTAAACCAGTTGTAACCTACCGGTGAGAACAACCAACATGTCCAGCTCGGCCACGACAGCCATCTGCAAACAATAGTTTCCGGGTACTCAGTTGGAACGATATAGTATATGTTCTTGTTGCACTACAGTTTCAGTTCCTTATCCGGTGTTGAATAAGGAATAAGGAACCCGTTTCTTATTCCTTATTCGTTGAATTAATATAGGAGCTGAATAATTTAACTATTGTTCTGATTTACCGTAAGACATATATGTATTCTTATTCGTTTTAAAATGACATCAAAAATATCTAGTTTGAATAAGGAATAAGGAATAGTTCCTTATTCGAATAAGGAATAAGGAACCAGGAATAAGGAACCAACTTTCCCTCCATATATTATACCGCAAACAAACACACTCTGATCCCATCGGATACAAAATCTTTCAACACATGACTCCTGCAAATTAGGGTGTACCGTAAGAGACATTTGATTTGATAATAAAAAAAAAAAATTACTACTACTTATAATAATATCTTAATAATAATAATAATAATAATAATAATAATAATAATAATAATAAACCACATAAAGACGTCGTCCTAATATTAATGAGATGTTTGCATAACTTACGATTGCAAGTTTCCTTTATTTTCCGTCAAACTGAATGTATTGCGATTGCAAGTTTCCTTTATTTTCCGTCAAAATGAATGTATTCATACTGGGTTATGTCAAATGTTGGCTTATAAACGTAAATGTGTATACATACGGACATAAACAGTGTATGATACCTCCATGACAGGCTTGTCGAAGACCTTGTCTGTGAAGGAACAATTCCATTGTAGTTTGTGCTTGTTTTCTACGAAATAAGGGAAATATAAAATGTGTACATAATACAATGTCGATGAACACGTATTTAGCACAACTGTAAAAAATGTGTATATACTACAAACAAAAAGATGCCTATTTTTCAAAACAGAGTGGAGCACTTTTTTTTTTATTGAAATAAAACTTTTAACTGTATACGCTACTTGGTATGCCTAATATACATTGTAAATATGAACACAGAGTACATACAGTTAAAAGTAAAATATTAACATATCTTGCAATCATACATGCATAATGTCAACATATTCTCGGATACTTGTACGAGTTAAGCACCTTCAGGTCTATTACATCGATGCATGTACGTGAAAACGTGCACGTGACTTACTGTCGGGGTCATATATACTCTGGGAGTGGTATTTCCTTAACTCCTTCCCGAACACAACCAGCAACGTGTCACCTGGATGCAGGTAATAATACGTGTACAACGTGTCTCATGGCAATGTATGTAAAAAAAACGTGTACAACGTGTCACCTGGAATGCAGGTAATAAATACGTGTACAACGTGTCACATGGAACGCAGGTAATAATACGTGTACAACGTGTCACCTGGAACGCAGGTAATACATACACGTACAAATGTCTCTTGGAATGCAGGTAATAAATACGTTTACAACGTGTCATCTGGAATGCAGGTCTTAAATACGTATATATACAACGTGTCACCTGGAATGCAGGTAATAAATACGTGTACAACGTGTCACTTGGGATGCAGGTAATAAATACGCGTACATCGTGCCACCTGGAATGCAGGTAATAAATGCGTGTACAGCGTGTCACCTGGGATGCAGGTAATAAATATGCGTACAACGTGTTTCCTAGAATGCAAGTAAAGAGTACGTGTACAACATGTCACCTGAAATGCAGGAAATGAATTCATGTACGACATGTAACCTGGAAAAGCTGGTAATACATAAGTGTAAAACGTGTCAACTGAAAATGCAGATAATAAATTCGTGAAGCACGTGTCTCCTGGAAATGCAGGTAATACATACGACAGGTGGCATGCCATTTCTTTCAATAAGCGAGCTTCTTTTAAAAAAACGTGATGCACGTTTAATTGCCCCCCCCCCCCACCTTATGTACTTTATATACTTGTAAAGATACATATATAATTATATATTCAAATATGTATATGCAGAATACAAATAATTCCGGTAGTAATATTATAATGGTTAAGTGTTCGTACAAACTGGTCTTTACAGTTGCACGGATCTCCATCTTAAACGAGGTCAAATAGCAATAAATACTAATGTATCAATAGTGGAGTGTACACTTATGAGTTCGGCTTTTCTTCAGTAAAAAATGAGATTGCAGAAATTCAGCTTCATTCAAAGAAATATTTCCTTTATAGAAAACAATGCACTCCTAATTTACTTTTTTTAGTTTCCCGCCCGAATGCAGTCTGTCTATGCTGTCAGCGTTTTGAATCAATCTGCATAATAATAATAATAATAATAATAATAATAAATTATTATTATAAAAGCCAATCTTAATCAGACTTGCAATAAAAGTTATAAAGTTATACAAAAACGAAGCACTTCGCATAAACTGGAAATAAGTATAGTGTTGATCGACCTACCGTGTGTGGCAATACATGATATGGAAATGCCCAGCGTCTTGAATTTGCAAACTTTCTCCTCATAATATGCATCCATTGTTGTTCACATGAAGAGAGACTAAACTATCAGTATATTTGAACAAGAAACATCCGTGTGATATTACTATAGAGGGTCGATTTCCTGTTTTGAAGCAAGATCCGGGAAGTTTAACACGCATATCTGGTAGCTACGGTGTCCTGTTACGGCCATCGTAGTTTCGCGACTTCGACCTGTGCTTATAAAAGGGCGCCTACGCGCCGATACGATACGCCGTCGCGCCGACACGATACGCCGAAGCGCCGAGACGATGCGCCGAAACGATACGCCGAAGCGATACGACGAAACGACGTTTATATCGCTTCGGCGCATCGTGTCGGCGCTTCGGCGTATCTTGTCGGCGCTTTGGTGTATCGTTTCGACGCTTCGGCGTATCGAGTCGGCGCTTCGGCGTATCGTCACGGCGCGTCGGCGCCCTATTATTTCTGAGGTCGAAATCGCGCCGAGACGATACGCCGACGCGCCGACACGATGCGCCGAAGCTCCGAGACGATACGCCGAAGCGCCGACACGATACGCCGATACACCGACACGATATGCCGAAGCGATATAAACGTCGCCAATCCCGTGTGTTGTTTTCATATGTGACTATAAAATTGGGCGAAGATACGACGAGACGACGTTTATATCACTTTGGTGCATCGTGTCGGCGCTTCGGTGTATCGTGTCGGCGCTTTGGCGTATCGTATCGGCGCGTCGGCGTATCGTGTCGGCGCGTCGGCACCCTTTTATTACTGAGGTCGAAATGGCGCCGAGACGATACGTCCACGCGCCGCGACGATACGCCGACACGATGCGCCGACGCGCCGACACGATACGCCGAAGCGCCGAGACGATGCGCAGAAGCGATATAAACGTCGTAATCTCGTGTGTGTGTTTTTTTCATCTGTGGCTATAAAATTATGCTTTACCATTTGAGTCAAAAGTAAATGTAAACACAACAGCTATAAATTATGGTAGCACAGAGGTGACATGCACTACTCTCTTTTTTTCTCGTTCCCACGAGATATTAACTCGAGAGAACGAGATACTAACTCGTGGAAACGAGATGCTAACTCATGGGAACGAAATAACTATGTCGAGGGAACGACTTACAATTTCGTGGGTACGAGATACTAACTCGAGCGAACGACTTAGTACTATCTTACAACATGATCGTTTTTGTCGGCCATGGTTATTATAAAAACATATATACGGAAACATTTGATTAGTTCTCTAACTCGTGGGAACAAAATACTAACTCGTAGGAACGAGATACTAACTCGTTCCATCTACGAAGTATATTGTTCCCTCGACTTAGTATTTCGTTCCCCCGACATAGTATCTCGTTCTTACGAGATAGGATCTCGTTCCCACGAGTTAGTAACCCGTTCCCACGAGTTAGCATCTCGTGGGAACGAAATAAAAAAAAGTAGTGCAGGTCACCTCTATGCCACCGTAATAAATAGATGGACCTACATGCATACTTTTGTACCTGCATGTATAAATTTATACCCGGACTACAATTGTACCTGTAGGTATAAAATCTGATCCAAACCAAAATTAAGCACACAGTCTTCTGCAAGCATTATTTTTATTTTTATATAAAATACTTCAATGTTAATATTAAATACGTCTTTCAATAAGTAAATTAAACAAGTAAACAATTGTGTGTTTTCATAAGATTGTTTAATGGACATGTATATATCTGTAGAAATAATAACGTTCCAACAGTTTTATATTTGTACCTGTAGGTATAAATTGTACCTGTAGGTATTATTTTAAATGTGCCTACAGGTATAAATTTAGATCTATACGTACAAAATTTCACCTGTGGGCACACATTTTACAGCTGCAGATATATTTATTTATAGCAGCTGTACTCGTACATATTTTCACCTTTGACTACAACGGTACGCCGTATAAGATTGGGCGAAGATACGAAAATACGACGTTTAAATCGCTTCGGCGTATCGTGTCGGCGCTTTGGCGTATCGTGTCGGCGCGTCGGCGCATCGTGTCGGCGTGTCGGCGTATTGTGTCGGCGTATCGTGTCGGCGTATCGTGTCGGTGCGTTTTCGACCTCAGAAATGAAAGGGCGTCGAAATGATACGCCGACGCGCCGAAACGAAACGCCGAAGCGCCGACACGAAGCGCCGACACGAAGCGCCGACACGAAACGCCGAAGCGCCGACACGATACGCCGAACAGCCGACACGATACGCCGAAGCAATATAAACGTCGTCTCGTCGTATCTTCGCCCAATTGTATAGCCACATATTAAAAAAAACCGACATTGCGACGTTTATATCGCTTCGGCGCATCGTGTCGGCGCTTCGGCTTATCGTGTCGGCGCTTCGGCGTATCGTCTCGGCGCGTCGGCGTATCGTCTCGGCGCGTCGGCGTATCGTCTCGACGCGTTTTCGACCTCAGAAATGAAAGGGCGCCGACGCGCCGAGACGATACGCCTACGCGCCAACACGATACGCCGACGCGACGATACGATACGCCGACGCGCCGAGACGATACGCCGAAGCGCCGACACGATACACCGAAGCGCCGACACGATGCGCCGAAGCGATATAAATGTCGTCTCGTCGTATCTTCGCCAATTGTATAGCCACATATGAAAATACCGCACGAGATCGCGACGTTTATATCGCTTCGGCGTATCGTGTCGGCGCTTCGGCGTATCGCGTCGGCGCGTCGGCGTATCGTGTCGGCGCGTTGGCGCCCATTCATAAGCACAAGTCGATGTTGCGAAACTACGATGGCTGTAACAGGACACCGTAGGTAGCGGACATAAGATGTTTCACTATAGTCCGAGAGTTATATAGAGATATTTGTTTCGGTAGAATATCGATTTTAATTCACGAGTGAAAAAATAGAATGAAAAAATATTTTTTCTATGATCACGAGTGATTCAAAAATCAACCTTTTACCGAAACCAACACATTTTATTTTTATTTTATGCTTAAAAATGTGTTCTTTTGGAATTTTCCCGACTTCCCCGTGAAAAAGTAGTTCCGTTATCAAAGTGGTAATTTTCGCTGTTTTAAAACAGCGAATAACCAATTTTAAATCATTGATATTTCCCTATAAACGACCGGAATGCATAAAATAAATTGCAAATGTAATATAATAGGCCTCGACTATACGGTAAAACCACGATAAACACAGACTTTGCACTAGTATCCATAAATGTAAATTCAATAGAGAATATTATTGATATGAACAAGTTGGTGTTCTTTGGTCAATTGTGTCGATTACCAAATCGCTACCTCGCTAAACATGTGTTCATTCACCGGCTTGTAAGATATTTGAACAATGACAAGCAGACTAAAGTGTTCATTCCGGACATTTATAGATTACTGCATAAATATCAACTGCAGGAGGTTTTAGATCGGTATTTAGAAACAGGTTTATTCCCGTCTAAGCAAGTGTGGAAACTGATGCTCAAACGATCGGTCTCTCTTCCGGAACATCAAAGACATTTGGAAAGTATCCGGTACGTGTGCTCCTAATTGGACTTATCCAAAGTTCTCAAGATCGATAAGCCCGCGTCACTCTGGGAAATGTCCCGGAGCTCGCCGAAACTATCGCCCTTGATGGCACAACTTAGAGAACTCCACTCAAGATCGTATCCTACAATATGTCATACGTGTGACTTTCAAACTGAAAATAAGTTGCTACACTCGATATGCTTTTGTACTAAAAAGGAAAAGTTACGAGAAACACTGTGGAATATAGTGATTCAGCAATGTGGGTTAAACTGTTAAATCTTATAAAAAAGCAACCACCTGAGCAAGTTATGCTGTTTGAAATGGCAATAGGAACTTATGAAGATAATCACTTATATATCCTTATTGCAAACTCCTTGTGCATATTGGTCGCCGAGCGTGCGACCAGGTTTATGTTTTAATACATGTATGTGTACCTTGTTGTTGCGTTGCTATTATCATTTTTAGTTTGAAGGACGTAAACCTTAGCACAGCCTTTTTTAAGGCTGACTGCAGATGGGTACATCGTAATCGGCGCATTAGTTCTGTTAGCTGCTTAGATAATTTATGTTGTTTTCTAAATTTCGCTTTCGTATTAGAATACACGTACAATCTATGGGCAGTAATTACATAATATATAATAAAGAATTCAATAACAGAACGCACGTATTTACGTATTATTACTATATGCCTACGTATTATTATCATTACTATTATTATAATAAATACTAGTTCAATATGGTACGCTAACTTGCATGTCGCTTTAATTAACTGTTTTACGTATCTATATCGTGATTTTGATGCTTACTTTAGGTATGTGTTAATATTATATTACAAGGGTGTGTTTATACTTATATTGATTTCTTGTTCATAGTTGTTGTAAATGTGTTATGCTCTCCTGGTTTGGAGGAAATAAACTATATATCTATCTATCTACCATAGGCGAATTTAGAGGGGGCGGAAGCGGCGTACGAGTTGACACCTGTAAAATTGTCAAATATTCGATTTTGGATAACTAGTAGACTACTTGCCCATCAAAGGTTATCATCTTTCTTTGAATGTTATGCTGTACCGAGGGTTAATTAGAATCTCTGCAAAACGCTAAACTATGATATCGCGCATTATAAAGTCATTGTTTTGCTAAATTTACAATTTATCATTTATGCGCGCATATGTAAAAGGCAATTAATATTTCCGTCCCATCAGGGCCCGTATTCACAAAGCTCCTTAGGGAAAACTTCAGTAAATTCCTTAAATCTCTGGCAGTTTCATGTATAGGACTTTTAACATTAAATTGTTGTAAACTTGTAAATATTGCTTATATCTATAGTATCGCAGCCTTCTTGTACAGAAACCATTGGATTTCACATAGAAAATGTGTTCTGAAATTTTCACTTAAGTACAACATAAGTTAAGATTTCCCTTTGGAGCTTTGTGAATACCAACCCAGCTCTAACTCCAAATACTGTCTCCGCGCTTGAAGGCTCACTTGAAATTATCACTGGACGAGTTTATGTAGTCAATATTACTGCTTTCTATATGTTTCTAAGTATTGTCCCTTCTAACTACAATTGATCAGAATCAAATTGCAAACGGCCCACGCGTTCCAGTTTAATAATTTATATGATAATACAAACTGCCATGTTGCTAAGATTGATCAACTGCTTAATAAACGGCGCCAAACTATTTACAGAACTCTTATGATCCTCCGAATATTATTAACACGAAACTGCTAAATTGTTTTGCTGCTTTTGTAAGATTGCCGTCACGAAGTTATAAGATTCATGAACTTGTAAAAACTAAATTTCTTCGCGGTAGTCTCCCCTGCTTAGCTGCATTTATTTCCCCAAGAGGGGAGATCACTGTGAGGACTTTAGTATACATTGGCGGGAAACTGACACATGTAATAGGATATGACGTCATATGTACGTCACACAAAGTTAGTGTTTCGGCGTTCTTTTAAGAAAACAAAATGGAGAGTTTTTGTATTTCTTAAATAAAATTATTCTATTTCAATGGAAGATGAAAGTACTTATATTGTTAATCGCAGCTGTTGCTATCGCTGGTAAGTGTCAAACACTGCATTTTAAAAGTCGACGCTATAGTGAACATTACGAATATGTTATTTTACCCACGATGACGTTTGCATTGTAACTTAAGCAATGTTTACTCCAATCCAGACGATGACCTCATTTAACCATTGTGTAGCTTAAAGTGATCTCCAGTTTAAAAATGTTGTTATGTTATTATAAGATTGTAATATGGAATACAATTAATGGGGTCGTGGGATTATTTCAGGAGTCGGGGGATTTTTTTTTCAGGATACCTATTTTCAAGATTCTGCGTGCTGAAAGAATTTCATAAAACAAATAGCATCAGAAAGTCATTTTTTCATTTACTATAAATGTGCAAGTGTTATACATTAATATCTGTCATAATCTGGCGATTTATTTATGAAGCAAATATTCAAGTGTCATATATCATTGTGAAGGTCTCAACAAAAGAATAACAGTCAATGGTGAATGACAATTGAATATCTGAACATCCTGAACAAAGTTATTGCTCTTTAAACACTTAAAAATCTTCTCTGAAATAAGATTTTTTACACACAACAAAAGTGAAATTGCAAGCCGACAAGACTGACCACAGTAATTAATAAATAGGGCTATCCTTTCATGCAAATTAGTATACCGTATGTATGTAGATAGTTGTATGCATTGTTTAATTGCATTGAAATATACATAGTCTAAGAGATAATTGAAATTTTCTTAACCATTATGCACAGTGAAATGGGTAAGAAAAAAACTGTAGTGTCGGAAACTATTTCGCCCTTATTTAATATAAATTACCGTAATTTAGCAAAAAAACAACAACAAACAACTGCAACAGGAACAAGATAGAACATTTCAACATTTTATTTCTACTATGCTCACATATATAGAGAATAACAGGTTACTGCCTGGTCTTGTGTAATATATCAGGTGAGGCTGAGAATAATATAACGGCGAAGCTTGCCAAGCCGTTATTTTATTTGTGCCGAAACTGATATATTACACAACACCAGGCAGTCACCTGGTTTTCTATTTATCATACCACGTTTTTCTTAAAATTACACCAAACGAGCTCATTTTTTTACATATTTAAAAACTAAGAACCGCACTGATTTTACTGAGCCGGCTTTTACACGTTCACGTACACGTAGTTCTGGGTTTCTAAAAGTTGACTGGATAATACCTTATTATTAATATTTCGTAAAGATACATGAGCTGTTGTCACTACAAATACATAGATTACACACAAGGATATTCATATAATTTTGGAAACGCAAACTGAAATGGGTTACAACAATCAATTTCATCGGAGAACACGCATCAACGAATTGTTTTGAGACGCCATTTTCATGATTTTGGAGAGAAATAGACATTTTGAAAATCGTTTCAACAATGATTATAGCGTGTTCAATTTTTGGCAAAAGCATGTTAGAGACTCAACATAAACTGATCCTGTGTAGTGACTTAGTGCATTTATTTAAAATGTATTGAAATAACTGTACATGGATGATTTATTGTTCCATTGATGACGTCATACCACTACCAAAGTGCGGGTTTATGCGAATATTTACAAGAATAACGTTTTTGTGATTTATGACAATTAAAAATAAACTATATACGTTCTTGGTATCAAATTGTTTGTTTTGTTAAATCTGATTCATTTTTACTGAAAATGTTGGCTTTAGGAGTTGATTTCGAGTAATATGACGTACCTCCAAACATTGACTGATATAAACGCTACTGACCTGATAAAAAAATATATATCTGGCACCTTTGTATCAGGCCGATATTAGCATAGTGGTATGATAAATAAGTTTACTAGGCTTTGATCACCACATCACCCTCTCGATACTCGTCCCCAAGCTGGACCGAATACACCGCAGGATCGCCCGCCTAGACAACGTTGAACCAGGCCGGAAAACCAGGCACTTTAAAAATTAAGAAAAAAAGTTTATAGTATGTTTATGTATCAAAATAAAAACACTTTAATGAAAGTTGTATGTTTAAGTTTCAAAAGATAAACATGTTCATGAAATTTGCAATGCTAAGTATGAAAAACACATTCATGAAAATTAACCCTAACCCTATCAAAAGAAAAGCATGTTGATGAAACCATTTAAAAAAGGACCTATAATAACCATGCACATGTGTCATTTACCTGGGATATTACTTTTCCTGTGTACCATTTTGGCTGCTTATCCTCAATCCACTTATGTCAATATCTTTACCGACCAAAAAATGCCCTTTTTTCTGGTGGTGTATCGTAGCTTTTACCAATTAATAACATTACATTGTCTTTTAATGCATCAACTGACAGCAGTCTCCGCAAAAGACCGTCGGACCTCGGACATTGCCGATAAAAATGTGTGAGGTCCAGGAAAAACTGTCCGAATACTGGTCCTCATATCCGGTGAAAATTTCAGTCAAAAATATTTTACATCGATTGCTGTACGTTATGTTTAGAAAATTACGTTACTCTGAATCTGCTTTTGTTTTCGGTTTTCGTTTGACTGGTTCCGTCTTTCGTTTTAGTTTGTTGAATTTAACTACATGTTTTTGTTCCAATAAGATGAAGTCTCACGAGAGAATTTGTTCCCGACTACATGGTTGACGTGACAGTATAGATCTAATGACTTTGTAACAGGAAACCTATCAATGTTGCTGTCTTATATTTCTAGTTGAGTTTTAACAATAAGTGTGAAAAGTTGTGTAGAATATTGTTGAAGACGTTGAAGGGACAAATACAATTGAATTCATATATATCTTGCAAAACTAACATGCTGATAGTAGTTGCTCTTAGATTAGTTAATAAAGCATTCTCAAGTGTATATTGTCTTAGTTTTCTTCAAAGATATTGTTTTTATCGTATTTAAATGTTTCTTGCAAAAAAATAAGTGGCCAGTAATAGTTTGTCTGGGCCAGTAATATTTGGGGCATTACCGGTCCTCGTAGCCAGTAATAAATTCACGACTTTCGCAGAGACTGTGACAGTTGCTGTCTTTTCCCATCAACAATTTGAGAAAAGGCATACACATCTTTTTTAGAACATGTCTGCTTAAAGACATCTTTTCTGAACCTAAGTTGAGATTGTAAGGCATTTTCCTTTTCCTTAACACTATTTATTTCATTTAATTTCCTTTCAACTTGCTCTGGGGTTTGCCATAATCCCAAAAACAACATTTTGTTTGTAGTTTTTTCGAGTTTTTGAACTCTGTTCAGTTCTTGTGTTTCTTTTTTCCTAAAATCTTCCTCTTGCTTTTAAATTCTTTTCATTAATATTGCTCTAGCACTTTCTTTAAAACACTGTCTTTCTTTTGGTGCTTCTTTTCTGCTTTTCAGTATAATTTCATTTATATTTCCTTTTTCGTGCAACCATTCATTTGTATTATTCAATGAAAAAGTGATTTGGGCCTCCAGAGCAAGGGTTGATATATTAGGCTTCGCTGAAAATATATGGTCAACAAGTGAAAATACACGTTCTGGAAATTTATCATGTTTGTCAACGCTTTGAGTGTCAATTTCATTAACATGTTCGTGGACACCACCTGGTAAATGGTCACCGTATTGATGTTGAATCAATTTGGCCAAAGCAGGAATTATCACAGACAAAATTAAAACAACATAGTTATCATTATCAGTTGGCATCAGAAGTTTTCTAGCTTTTTGTCAGTCTTGATTTCAACATCTTTAAATGGAACAATGTTTACCCGCAATAAAATCTTCTAAGTTGTTTACAATGTCATTGAAGAAAGTTAAAAGTTCAAGGTATTTTGTGTTCATGGCGGATATTGTGACATCTTTACTCTCTATGATCCACCAAAGCGGGGTAGCTATGAACTTGGATACCAAACCCAAAGCTTTACATCCACTGACAAAAAACTGTGTCTGCAAATCTTTTTAATACACTTTGTAAAAGACCATTTGCAGAGCTGGTTTTCTCAAATACTCAATCATTTTATCTTTCAGAAAGTAAACATGGCCAGCATTTGTGAACAAAATAGTAAACCTATTACCTCTTAAAGGTTGAAGTGGCAAAGAAAGCATATTATTCTCCTTTAAAAAGTCACAAATGAAAGTTCTGAAACCCTGGTAACAGCCATTCTTTTGGTTGCCTCTGCGTGCAAATGCTTTACAAGCTGTAAGTACAGTTCTGACAGTACCGGACTGGCCTTGTTTTGAAAAATGTGGATTTAAAATAGGAACGCCATTTTCAAAAAAACTTTTTTCAACTTCATTAACAAATTTCTGTGAAACATCTGCCATATGCACAAGGGTATGTAAGCCACAAAAGAAATTGTTCAAATGGCTGAATGCCTGTTGCGATTCTAATGTCATTTTTTCATAAATTTTATAAACAGTTGGTAAAATTTCTTCCCTATATTCTTTGAGCATTGTATTAAATTTTGTTTCAGTTGCTGCGCGGTCACTCATGGTATTTTTAATGTTAGTTAGTATTTTTGCAGAAATTACATCTTCAGTTTCACTAACACAGTCAATATCAGAGAGAATTTCTTTAAATGTCTCCATGGTGTCATGTGATGATTTAGTTGCCTTATCACGAAGCCCCAACAGACGATAATTTCCCTCTGAATCTCTTGTACCAAATGCCCCCCACTTTTGGCCATACTTAAATGCTTCGTCGGTGTGAAGTGTCGTATGAATATTATCTGATGTTTCAGATATTTGTCGCCTAGCTCAGACAAAGCGTTATTTTGACCAGTTATTAACTGTTCGTGATGTTGGTAATTTATTTGTTTTTTTACCTAACAGCTGACAAACACGATTTGTAACATCTGAAACATTTTCTCAAGAAACTTGGTAATTTAACAGAGCATAGACACAAGCATGTAATTCGGGAATATATGTATTGCTTGTTTCATCAAAGAACTCAGCATCGTGTATGCGTTGTAAATGTTCTATTTCAGTATTCAAATCATTCATTTGTGTTCGTAACTGTTTAATATCAGTCTCTCTACATTTTAACACGGCTTTCAAGTCACATATTTCAGTTTTCATATCATTATTTGTATTGCCAATATTACTATTTTCATCTAGTTTCAATGCTTTTTCACGCCAGTACATTACTCGATTAGCAGTCCGTTTAAGATTTTTTTTATTACTTTCCAACTTTTCATCCATTACACCAATGCTTTCATTAAGGTCATCATTCTTTTTAACCACTAGATCAAGTTCTACCTGTAATTCATTTTTATGTAATTTCAAATCAGATACTTCAGATGCAAGTTTTTCACAGTCATTTTTATAGACAGTAGCTTGCAAAAAAGGATCATCCATAGATGCAAACGGAGATTGATGTACAATTGCACTAACTGATGGATTGTCACATTCAAGTCAGTTGATGCTGAGTCAGGAAACTGGTAGATATCTTTTAGAAACCTCTCTAGATGTTGTTTACTCCTCACTCTGCTTTTGCTCTTGTTCAGGTGCTGGTATTTTTGGTACAATCTTGACAAATCTTTGTGTAACATATTGTACTGCACCTTGCAACCAATGTCATATAAATACATGCAGGCTGCATTCACAGATTCGTCATTTGACCATTTGGCGGGCCTTCGGGTCGGTCGGTCTAGTCGAGCACTGCTAGCGCTCTATGTGCTGAGCTAGCGGGCGGTGCTTGGCTGCTCGGTCATATGGTTTTCAACCGGTACCGAGGGTAAATAAACTCAACTATCATCATCACAGATTCGTTTTTAATTAACTCAACTAGATACTGATTGCTGGGGTTTTTCGCATGTACGATGTATCTGAAAATCAAATAATTGATACAAAACAATACTTACATGATTTATTGTACCATGAACAGTTATGTGCTTGGTCAATGGCTTTCAACTGTCAACTGGAACTGTCAACCTGTGTAAAACAACAAGAAAACAAATTAAACAAAATTAAACTAAATTAGTCTAAGGAATCAACAAAATCCTTTTAAACAAAACAATTTAAACATAAACATATTGACAGATTTTAACATGCAATTCTGCACACAATGATAACACTTCACACTATTATTGTATTGCTATTAACTGTCGTGATTTTCGATTTTTATTTACTTCAAACTAGAACAAAAAATGCTGTTTTAACCCATAAAATACAAAAGAAGTAACACAACTAACATTATTTATTCATAAAAATGCTTAAAAAATAATGATCTTGCCTTGTATGTTAATTAATAAGACGAATTAAATGAAAGTAAATCGCTTTTATTTACATATCCGCATACTAAAACACACTTCCGGACGAATTTCGAATAACTTCTGGTTTCGTTTTTAATCTACCTTAACCTTAAAATTACCTGCGCAATGACATGCGCAGCAAATATGCAGTTTATTTATAGTCGTTTTACATCGAAAAATGGCTAATCTATCGATTTATTGCAAGAAATCAATGTCACAACCATGATAAATGGAAAAAAAAACCTGTTTTTCCACCAACAGAAACCAATGTTCATGAATTTTTAAGCGTACATGTAGAAAAATTTCAACTATTTTTACACTGCTATGTGTGCACAGGTGCAGACTATCCCGTGATGTCACTGGCTTTTCCGGTACTTGCGAAATCTTGCGAGAAATCGTTGATGAGTGACATCATGCAAAGAGTAAAAGAGGAGTCCAAAAACCCGGAAGCGATAAATTTGACACATTTTAATGAGAAATCGATGTTGACAGTTGATTATAAAATTAGAAGACAAATAAAAATTAATGTACATGAACTTCATTTCTAAATGATGAAATGAAAAAAAAAACAATGAACTTACCGTTTTATGTCTGTATTTTCCCATTAATCATTGACGGTTTAACATTAGAGTAGAAGTGAAACAAAATGGCGGCCAAATCATTTCCGATCCTAACATAAAGCTAAAACAAAGATTTTTATATTAACATTACATTGCTGATCATCTAGTTAATTCTATTTTTACTCAGCCGATGGCTCGATTTGGTCGAAAATGCGGGGGTTTGGGGGTGGCAGCCCCGATATAAAGCAGAGTTCGCACAGGTCTTGAAAAGTCCTTAAATTGGGTATAGCCTTAAGAAAATGCCAAAATGGTACTTGAATTTGACACAAGTCCTTGAATTTCTTTAAACAACCTTGAATTTACATTATCAAAGTATAAGTATACGAAAAAAAAAAAGACAAGCATTTAGGTTTTTTCTTCGAAAAACAAATTTGTCCACGTGGAAGTAAGGCAAATTATCTTGATGTTGTATTAAAACGAATAATTTTTCCACATGTGCGAAAGTCATACGAGTAGAATACTACAGACATTATATTGTAGTGGTTCAAACCATAAAATGTGTCGAGGTTACAGGGCCGTTTGCAAATGATGGCATGTTTTTCACAAAGCAAGAAGACTCCATAAAAGTTTTAAACTAAGTCAAAGCTGCCAAAGTGTATACTAATACTGTGTTGTAGTTTTTGTGGACGCATGTGGACCTTACAAACTGACCAATCATCATTCTATAATTAAAATTGCACTTGCACATTTCTAGTCCAATGTCTCCAGGCATAGTTCCAATGCCAGGAAGTTTAGTTTATTTTTGTGGAATATATAGAGGATATTTGTTGATTTCGGTGTAAGATCGTATTTTATTTCACAAATTCATAGAAAATGCCACGAGTTGGAAATATCTATTTTCTATGATCACGAGTGAAATAAAATACGATCTTACACCAAAATCAACAAATTTTCTTTTCATTTTATGCTTTTGGACTATAAATAAATAAAATTGCGCGAGATAAGCTAAAACGTCACAAGTTCGTGTATTCTGACGTCATCAAAATGACATCATAAATGATTCCAAAACTGTCACTCGTTAGTATGGTGGGAAAAAAGTGCCATATTTCGTGAGTCGTTGTTGCTAAATTATAATTTTCTGGAATTCTATAATGTAATTTATGTAAACACATGCATGTACATACTCTGCCTGTATATAAATTTGCCAAGGGTTCTAAACCACTACTTGTAGATCAATGCTATTTGTGGAAAAATAGTCCGTTGTATGTTATATTTTGACTGCAGTGAAAATATAAAGTCTTATATTTTCACTGCTCGAACAGTGAAAATATAAAATTTTATTCCACCAATAAAATTCGATACTTCACTGAAAAGCATATAATAAATAAGACTGCTTTTATGTATTTGGCAGTGTAAGGAATCAAAGCTTAATTCCTAGAAATCTGTAAATTTAAGCATCAATTCTTGGTCCGTATTTCGTGATCTTTGGTGTTGCATTAGTGTTGCACTAGTTTGTTTTTAACAGTGAAGGCTACTGGTACTGGTTATTTTGCAAAGAAAATACTTTGTTTTCAACATTTCAATTAATTTGATGTAAAAATGACACATAAATTGGTCCCAAATATTTTAGTGACGTACAGATGACCCTCGCAAAGTTGTTATTAAAGTCTATAAATGTATAAATATTTGCCTTGAAAACAGTCTCAGCGGAAGTTGTGAATTTATTACTGGCCACGAGGACCGGCAATGCCCCAAATATTACTGGCCCAGACAAACTATTACTGGCCACTTATTTTTTTTGCAAGAAACATTTAAATACCATAAAAACAATATCAATATCTTTGAAGAAAACTAAAACAATATACACATGAGAGTGCTTTATTAACTAAAGCTACTACTATCAGCATGTTAATTTAGCAAGATATATATGAATTCAAGTCCCATGAACGTCTTCAACAATAGTTTACACACAAGTTTTCACATTTGATGTTAAACTTCAACTGGAAATATGACAACAACATCGATAGGTTTCCTGTTACCCAGTCATTACACTGTCACGTCAACCATACAGTCGGGAACTAATTCTCTTGTGAGACTTGTGACGTCATCTTATTGAAACACAAACTTGTTTAAATTCAACCAATTAAAATGCGTGATGGAACCAGTCGAAAAAAAAACGAAAACTAAAGGAGATTTTAAGAGTGACGTAACTTTCTAAACATAACGTACAGCAATCGATGTCGTAAAATATTTTTTACCGAAATGTTAACCGGACACAAGGACCAGTATTCGGACAGTTTTTCCCGGACCTCGCATATTTTTGTCGGCAATGTCGGAGGTCCGACGGTCTTTCACGGAGACTGCTTAAAAATCACAATTCTACCGTTGAAAAGTCCTTGAATTTGTATGCATGACTTGAGTATGAACCATGTAAAGGATATAAATAGGAAACAAAGCATTCAACTTACCTATAAATCATCAAACAGATCGAGACTGGTGTCAATTTCTGTGCTGTTACTAACAGTTTTGGGTGTTGAAACAGTCTTGAGTGGCTGCCTACTAGGGCAATCGTACAAACGGTTAATCAGTTGTAGTAAGCCATGAAATTTATCATTCACGTGGAGGTACTTTTTACGTATGACGTATTCAACCAAGTAACTCTCATACAACTGTTACTGCGTTCCAGTTTTGGGGAAGTTTTTTTTAACCTTGTGCCATGTACTTTCGAATAAGTTGGTGCATGCACCAGTCTCTTGATTTTTTTAACTCTTTCATGTGGTTGACTGTCAGATGCGACTCTTTCTCCATTGAACAATAGGCCTTCCAGCAATCACTTATGATTTGAATGCCAGGCCTGATGTATTTCTTGATAATAGGAATACGAGTCTGTGTAGATTTGTCCTCAGCTTTCTCAAAAAAGCACCTCTTTGTGCCACTCTCGATCCCTCCAAAGACCCACACCCTCTAGGCTCTTACCCCTGTGATATTTTTTCTTTCCAAATTTGGATTCATCAATCTCAAATACACAACCTGGGCCCCCTATCTGTTCACTGTCTTGTTCCAGCACTGACAAGCACAGTTCTCTAGCAAAGTTTTTTTTCCAGTCCACTAAAACTGTGCTCAGAGACCCCAAGTTCTTTGGCAATGTAGTCATTTGGTAGCAGGTACACCCAATAGTAGGTTAATTTGATGGCTTGAGCTAAAGAAAAGTGAGTGCCACTAAACCAACTCCCCTTCTAATTAATGTTTTCTTGTTAAAAGACCTATTTCAGCATCCCCAAACACACTGATCTTTGCTATAACTTTTATCTTGAACAAGGCTAACTTTACTCTAATTGATGTTTTCTTGTTAAAAGACCTATTTCAGCTTCCCCAAACACACTGATCTTTGCTATAACTTTATCTTGAACAAGGCTTACTTTACCCTCCAAACAGACTGCAAACACAGTCTTCGAAATTAACTTTCACAAATTACTTGCCATTCGGGCCAGTAACTTTAGAATTGTTACTTGCCCAAAACATTTTTTACAGCCCAAACTTTTCCAAATGAAAAAACTGCATAGAACTTTGTTGACATTGACGAAAATGCTGAAGCAAAAACGAGGTACTTGATTAAACTAATGCAGAGGCTAAACACGATCCAGATATGGTTACTGTGAAATCATTATATAGTGATCAAGATAATGTTCATAAATGACCATAACATTAAAATAATCGATTATAACGCATCAGTCCGAAAGCATTACAATAACGTGTCAAAAGCAGGTGCGCATTGTAAGAGTGTAAACAAATCAAATTTTTTTTTTAAAGAATTTGCTGCTACATATTTGTTTGCAAATGAAAGATTTCCGATCATGTTTACGTTTTGTTTAGTAACTGAACAATTTTTTTGTAATGAACTGTTTTTTGGCCACACTATTTTACTAGCCAGGTGGGCAACCTACTTAGAATTTATTCTGTGCACGACAATATTTTTACTTGCCACAGGCAAGTGCTAATTTCGAAGACTGCAAACACCACCAAAATCTCCTAATAAACCCAAATCCCTTAGCCAAACAATCAAACCTTCAGTACTTCTACAAATACTACTTAAATCGTCGCAAACAAACGGCATTACACCTTTTAATACGTACCAATAAAGTTAAATTGGCCCGGATTATAATATAAACAAACATATTTGCATGCAACATGTTTTAACCAAATACTGTAATTATACCTCCTATGTTGGTTTGCTAATGTTAGTCCATCAATCAGTTGGTCTGTGGGTCGATATACCACTTTTATTTCCTCTCTCTAAGTTGAACAGTTTGCATCCGATCTTCACCAAACTTTATAAAAAATGTTTGTTCAGTCTTCGACGTTAAACGGTGGACCGTGGACCGAGTCCACCAAATTTTCGCTCGGTCCAGCAAAAGTTGCAAGTAAACTGGACCGGTGGTCCAGCAAAGAAATTTCCCATAATAATTTTGATACCAGAAATCCCTAAAATTGTTCAGCCAATAATTCTCGGTAAAGCGAAAATCGGCTTATTTGGATGCATATTTTTACGAAAAGACGCCATAACATTCAGTTTTAGATTCGCTACCATTTCCGCTTGCGCACACTTGTTTTTCTAAAACAAAGAACGCCTACTGGGCAATAAACGCACTCTCCTTCTGCATCAGCGTGTCAATTATCGATAAAATCTGTAAGCAGGAGGAGCTAGATTTTCTACAGTCACCCAGTCAGCCAATGAGAACGCATTAAATTTCCAATATGTAGATGAGCATAGTCGATAGAATGTTTATCACGCCCTCATTGTTGCTAAAGGTGAAGTTATTTGTTACACATTTTCGCGAGGTATGCATGTTGTTACCTGCATGTTTGTAACACCCACATAATAAATAAAATACTACATACTAACAGAAGTCAGTATATTATTGTTTGCAAAATGTTTACTTAAAATACAAAATGGGATGTTAACAGATTGTGTTTGCAGATCGCATAGAATTTTAGTGTGTAATGTCAAAGTATTGCTATGACTGTGTGTTTTCTAATTTCTAATTAAGTATAACTACACTGATTACACCCAAAAACCTATCCTGCCACATTTTCACAAAAGCTAGGGAAAGTTAAGCCAGTGAAAGTAAAAATGTTTTATTACTCAACAGTGGAATTTTTAAAAATAATTTTTGGACACGAAGCATTTATTTTTAAAGGAGTGGGTGGGGAGGGGTGCTTTGGTAACAATTACTGGGACCCCAACTCTTTAGGAGTAGGGAGTCCATGTTCTGCAATCCTAGCGAGCGGAGCAGTTTCCATTTGAGTAAATTTCGGCCCAGATAACAGCTCGGCCATTTGGGCCAGTACTGAACTTAAATAGGCTAAAACAAAGTATACACCTGGTATTTGATTTAACTGGCGATCTTGTATTAATATTTAATAAAATCATTGATATATATACGTAAGATTGAATCAAAATCTACAAACAAATTGTGGTCCACTAAATTGTTGTATGGTCCAGTTGATTTAGCTGGTTTGGTGGACCGACGGTCCACTGCTTTTAAAACTTATTCGTGAAGACTGTTTGTTGCCAATACAGGCTATGCGAAACCTTTAAATAAGCTGTCAGACACAATGATTTGAAAAGTATACACCACAAGTTGAAAACATGATATAAACTGTAAAATAATTAATGATTATTTAATTATTTGGCATAACATAATACATACAGCTAATTGTTGCAGTAATTTTTCCTTTATTTATTGAACAAAAGTCTAACTAGCATTAAATATGTATAAGGTGTGCGATAAATTTTGTCAGACTACCTCAGTTTTTGTCAGACATGTCTAAGTGTCTGACAGGTTTCGTGTTGTCTGCCATATCTCAGCTAAGTTTCGATAATCAGTTAAATCGCCCCAGGAATTGTGGAGTTATGGCCCTTGAATGATCTAAAAATTGGCCTTTTTAGCGGTTTCCGCTCTCTAAGACCAACAGTTTTCATTCTATCATCACCAAACGTCATGAAAATATTTGTGGGCATAATATCTCGGCAAGGTTTGAAAATCAGCCAAATTGCCCCAGGAACAGCAGAGTTGTCTAAAAGTTACCTTTTTACACCAAACTTGTTGAACATCTTTGTGGGTATAATATCTTGGGCAAGTTTGATTGGAGTTATGGCCCTTGAATTATCTAAAAAAGCCATGTTAGCCATTTCTGATATCAAAGTTCAACAGTCTCATCCGATCATCACCTAGCTTGATATTATACAGATTGCTTTTAACCAAGAGGGGTCATAACTGTTATGCAAACAGCTCTTGTATTGCATATTGAAACATTTGAAAATCTTGTTTGTTGTTTTTAAAATGTGGTATAGATAACAATTCATAGAACTTGTACAAAATCCAGTTTTTGCCAGTTAAATTTATCGATAACAATTAGATTATGATGGGACAAGCAAACTTTATTTTAGACATTTTATACAATGTCATGAAACATTGAAAATAGAATAGTTGTTGCCTTAACATGCTTGTTTTTTTCTGTAGATTTCGCATAATTCTAACTTGTGGAGACACACAAGTGACAGTTGTAGAAATATCAGAGAGCAAAGATGCAAAATAAATTTAAAGTCGTTGTATTTGAATAAAAAGTCTGTATTCGGATGTGTGGAATTTCGGATATCTCGAAGTCATTTGTGAACTCCAGGTGACTTTAAGATAAAAAAATTCAGCTGTACATTATAGAGCTTTTGCCCCTTTTGATGCCACTTCCTTTGGCAAAGGCGAGTTCTATCTATAATACAGAATAGCAGCTTTAAAGCTAGTGTTCTGTAGATTGAACCTATGTGTGCAGTTACGGGCAGTCATAACAACACACTCCATTCTTGATTTCAGAAGCAGCAAAGACCGTTGATGTGCTTGAGCGAAAGCACACAACCTTGGACAGCTGTGCTAAAGCCTGTTTGCAGGAGAATGATATATCATGTCGGTTTTTCAAGTTCGTGAACACCACTGGCACTTGTTACCTGTCAGCGCGCGACCACCCTGACTTCAACAAACATGAAAGTGCCACGTCAGGTAAAGTTACCCATTTGTTTGATGAATATTTATTTGTTCATCTAGTTGTTCACAAGTCATTTGTGGACTCCAGATTGAAAGGCATACAGTTGAAATTAGTAGAACTTGAAACAATTCTGTCGGACAAAACATCTGGAAAGTGCTTTGGATCCGTCAGACATTTTTAAATCGTGTTGGACATGTCTGACACATTTCGCGGTGTCTGGACCCAAGTACCTGGTCCCCAATTACCGTCTCGTAACCGGATACCCTATAATAAACTGTTATCCCGTGGAATTAGCTTAATAAATTGATGAGTAAGCACCCAAAATGTTGCTATTGATGACAAACAGTTAAAACATAAAGACTTAAATTTGCTTAGTTGATGAAAAACTGATGAAATGGGATTTCCAACGCTTGCAACACTTAAGTTGTGCATGCATCACTGATGGCTTCAGAGTGTCCGTTTACATAGTTTATCACTATTGGACAGAACATAATTAAACAAAGCTCATACAAATTTCAATTTGGCTCAAATCAAATTTGAACTTGTCCAATATGAATAAATAAAATACATGTATACCGAATACCTGATTAGTGTAATTGATGGTAATGATGAAAGTGCTATCATACAATGACAGAAAATAGGCTGTTTAAAAATATTTGGAACAAAATGTAGGGATATTCTTGTTTGTAATCTTAGTAAATGCATTTTTGGATTTCCTAATTTTAACATTTAACATTTCTTGTACATCAAATTTTATTTCCTAATTTTCATATTTCAATTACTTGCCCTTTCAGGCAGACAGAACAAAATTTCAAATTGCCCAGATTGACTTACTTGTTACCGGCCTCCGGCAAGTAGTTTATTTTGAAGAATGGTTTTCAGTAGATAACTATATTTAAAAGTAACTTTTAATGAAATTCCAGTTGTTCCAAAGAAAGCAGTCAGCAATACTGCTGTCAGCAGTGAAGATGGGGACCTCAAAACTCTACTGCAGAAGTATGCAAAGGTTCAGACAGAACTTGGACAGCTGAAGGTTGGTGAAATTTCTGTTATAAATGAAAGCATGACATTTAAGCTACCGGGTAGTTCAGTTAAAGGTATTGAACTCCAGATGGGCATACAAATGTGGGGTTTTTGTAGTTAGACCTGAACGGTAAAAACATGCGTAAAACCATCACCATTTGTATATAGAACACCATCAAATACTGTCTTATATTGTATATTTCATTGAAAAATAGAAGTTGAATAAGCTCGAAATTTCCTTGAACCCGGTATTCCAAATTTAAAAATACAGCGGTTTTCTCCAAGCACCTGATGTAAGTGTGCGTGTTCGCGACTCGACAAAACTGAACTGTTACATGATTATCCTAAATATAAATGGCACTTTTTTAAATTACTGGATGGGTTATAGCATCTGCTGTCTGTTGACGCTATAATTTTTAGGACGGTAAAAAACTATAAAAACTATATAAACCCAGTGGTTTTTCATGTAAATACAAAATTATGTGTCTAATTTTTAAATGTTTTCTATACGATTTTTTAAAAGAATAATGTATTTTTTGACAATTTTCTTTCTTTGTTACGATTGGACCTTCTGGACTGTAATCCCTTTAATAGGATCTCAAATATATGTTTAACTAGTAACACCTGACTACTGCATCTAGAAGTTAGAATTTTACTTACTTTAAACGCTGATGATAAAAAAAGAAATAAAACAATTTTTTATTGATTGATCATATTGTATGGACACAGCATTTTAGTATTGGTTTTATATTTGTATTTACGGGGATTTTTTTGTCAAAAAAGTAAACAGAAATAACATTTACTGCAAATTGTCTCTTAAAGGGACTTGTTCACAGATTGTCAAAATGACATTTTCCCAACTTTTTGTCACAGATTCAAAAAATAAAAGAACACTGTACACCAGGGAGCGAAATGACACTAATGGCGTAGACTCATTATGAAAATACAGTTTCGTTTATGAATAGTGATCATTTGAAATTGATAAAATTATAAAGCGTTACAAACGCCAAACGATTGAATAATTTGGAATGTTTCGGTTGTTTCCGTTAAATTTTGTAACAACACGTGGATCACTTATATCAAGTATTAAACGCAGGCTTCTTATAACAGTCCGGATGGCCGAGTGGTTACGGCGATAACCTTTTAATCCAAAGGGCACTGGTTCGAGCCCCGATAGGGACAAACTTTTTTCTTTTAATTTCTCTTTTTTAATTCTATTCTTGTTATTATAATGGAGCTCTCGAGTTCCGATGTTTAAATCTAACAATTTAAGGCATTTAATGACACACTTCAAAAAATGTCCCAATCTGTGAACAAGTCCCTTTAAATACAGATATTTGTTGACTTTTATTTATTTTTCGTAACAATACATATCTTGTATGGAGTGTGATGGCTGACAGAGCACTAAGACTAAATTAATATTATTACCAGTAACACTTGAGATAATATTTTCTCAAAAATGGGTAATATTTTCTCTAAAAGGGATAACGTTTTCTCTACAAGGGGTAATATTTTTTTCTAAAAGAGGTGATATTTTGATAATTTTCTCTAAACAATTATACTCTTGAGCAATGGTAATGGTGCCTATAGTTAGCCATATAATCCAGTCGTTTTAGTATAAAACTATTGGAAAAGCCTTTAGCAATTTAAGATTACTTTTTATTCAACTAATATTTAAATTGTTGTTTGTTTGTTTGTTTGTTTGGATTTTTCACCGTATTCAACAGTATTTCAGTCATATAACGGCGGTCAGTTAACCTACTCACACTTTGGCTGTCCGGCTAGCGCAGTGGTTGGTACACGCGCTTCTCACCTATGCGGCCCGGGTTCGCTTCCCACTCCCGGCGCATGTGAGTTTGGTTGGTGGTCACCATACCGGACAGGTGGGGTTTCCTCCGGGTACTCCAGTTTACCCCCACAGCACAAGACCACACCAAAATTAAATATCTTTCAGTAAAAAATAAATAGCTGGAAATTGCAGCTATGATTCTCTAGTAAATTAATTAGGTGGGAGTGCTGGGACACACTCCGGGTCCTCACATAATGCAGGCTCAGGCGCGGAAGGACCTCATAAACTTCGAAATACACACACACACCTACTCACACTTTTCCTGGGTAAGCTGGTTTACCAGTACTATGTGCACATACTTATGCCAGAAACTGACAACTGCCCTACTTGAATCAGGGTTGGGAGGAGAAATAATTTCACGACCAATCCCCACACAAGTTATGTGGCTCCACACAGGATGGGAATCTAACCTTCGATCCTCGGATTTGTAGTCCAGCGCTGTACCAACTGAGCTAGCCGGCCCGGCTATATTTAAATTGTACACATTGCAGGATCTAAAGCACAGCATGCAGATGATGAAAAAAGGCATTGATGATAAGTTTTCGCTTTCACGTAAAAAAAATTAAATTGTACACATTGCAGGATCTAAAGCACAGCATGCAGCTGATGAAGAAAGGCATTGATGACAAGTTTTCACTTTCACGTAAAAAACAAAACGGTAAGTCGTCTGAAGTCAGTTTACACTATTTTGTATCACAAGCATTTTGTGGTGTGAAAGGCACAGTTAATTTCATTTGAAACAGATTTTAAGAGCAAGGACATTCGTGTCTTGGAGAAATTGTAGGCACTATGCCATAGTAGGGCTGCAGCGAGTATCCGAGTACTCGGATACTCACGATTTCGGGCTGGGAATTGAGTACGAATACTCGCCATTGCCGAGATCGTTTAATTGCAGTCTTAAATTTTATATTTACCTTATATTAATTGTCATAAAAATAGTTAATTAATACACAAAATAAACCCGTTTGAGACATTATATTGCACTTTAATGTGTGTGCATGTCTTAGTTTTGCATAGCAGAATGTAAACACAAGTCTCGTGACAAGTAGAGTTGCAATATCGGGAGCGTGACATTCAATGTTTTTTCAAAACCTGCATTTTTCAAGTCACCAACAAGAAATAAAGCAAGTTTTGCCCAAGTTAGCCTAAATATGCGCTGGTGCACTTAAATCCCAAATCTATTAAAAAAGATAAGAAAACATGAATGCGAAACTCCTATCAAAACAATGGTGTCATACACACGCGCAAAATTTACATCCCCAGTGTGGACATACTTCGATATTTCCAAAAAATGACGAGAAGAAGGCAATAAATAGATAATATTTGTTTGTTTTCGGTGTGATAACGCGTGATATCATCACCGGAAAGGGAGGCAATTAATATTTTCACGAGCGCTTTGCGCGAGTGAAAATATGTAAATTGTCTCCCTTTCGGGCGATGATATCACGCGTTATCACACCGAAAACAAACACATTTTCTTTTTCTTTTATGCTTGATTAACCTTTGTTTTACATTTTATTGAAAAATATCGCGGAACCATAAAGTCATGACGTCAAAATAATGTCATTTCACAGTTTTGAGCCCGGCATCGATGACGGTCCGTTTCATTTACCGTATTAAATCGGGACCCCAAAAAGTAGTCCCTCACTGTGAGTGATATAGGGATATATCTCACTGATATTTTATATATATTTCACTACTTAGCATTAAATAAATTGGTTTAATATGATAGTTATTTATTCTTCATGACTTCATGAGAGTGTTTTCCTGTATCACAATTTGTAACAGCTGATTCGTGGTTCGATCTGTGAATCGTAAAGCCCGACTCGTGGATCGGATCGGATCGTCACTTACCCAACAATCCACAGCCCTATGCCATAGTACCAGTGGTCGAAATTAGCACAAGCCCGTATGCCTGAGAATAATTTTATAGAATAACAAGTCCGTCTGGCTTATTAAAAATGGTTTATGAGGAACCTACCAAAACTATTATGTTGAGTTATGATTGTGCAGTATTCAAAATAAAAGACGAAATGTATTAAATTACATGTGTTTTTCTAAAACAAAAACCTTCTAATCAGAATTTGATTCGGGCTTGTACTTTCTTTTTCGGGCTTGCCCATCTTCTAAAAATACAAGCCCAAAGGGCTTGCATTTGTCTGTCCTTATGTCCGTAAGTCTGTCCATATTTTGTTTTGTTTTACTTTTGAACTGCTTAAAGGAATTAGGGGTAACTGCATGTATGTTCAGTTTGTCATGGCTGTGTGTCACACACTAACCACACTGTCACTTTGCTGTTCATCCGTCTTGAATGATCAAACTTGTTGGTTTTATGTTGGCTCTAATTGTGTACTGTTTTACAGGCTTTGTCCGAGGTTTGACAGACTTTTGTGAAAACTGTTATGAATAATATTTGTCATTTCATTCTCATCACTGGGCAGTGTTTATTATATGCTTTTCAGTAAAATATAGAATTTTTTGGTGAAATAAAGTTTTATATTTTCACTGTTGGAGCAGTGAAAATATAACATTTTATATTTTCACTGTAGTGAAAATATAACATAAAACTGACTATTTCTCCATAAATAGCATCGATCTATAAGTAGTGGTTTACAACCCTTGGAAAATGTATATACATGTACAGTATGTACATGCATATGTTTACATAAAGACATTATAAAATTCAACAAAATTATAATTTAGTGACTACGACTCACAAAATATGGCACTTTTTTTCCACCATACTAACGAGTGACAGTTTTGGAATCATTTATGACGTCATTTTTATGACGTCAGAATACATGAACTTGCGACGTTTAAGCTTATCTTGTGCAATTTTATTTATTTATTGTCCAAAAGCATAAAATAAAAATAAAATGTGTTGATTTCGGTGACCTTGCAGTTCAAAAGTAAAAATACAAATACAAACTCAACAAATATCCTCTATTTATTGCATCAGAATGTTCCCATTCCATCAGTTTTACTTGTTATCATGGTTTCAGACTTGTCATCGGTGGAAATCAAGAATAGCCAGGCCCTGAAAGCACACAGCAAGATGCTTGATGTCTTTTCCAAGAACATCCGTGAAATCAACAAAGAATTCGACTGGCTTCGTAAATTCAAGTCATCAATCCGGGCAGAACTGGATGCTGCCCTCTCTGGCAGAAATATTACCAAAGACTTCAAATACTTCAAAACGTTAACAAATAATCTTGCCATCAAAGAGGAAACATTTCAGAAATGGTTCAAGAATATATTTGCATCCAACCAAAGACTTTGGAAAGCAGTCAACAAAGTGACCCAAGACTTAAAATTAGCCAAGGTAAATAACGTCTTATATTTAGTTTGTTTTATTCAAAGTTGCCAAACAAAAATTATGTTGGTCACAAATTACACAAAAACACACCTCCAACAACTGTACAAAGCACATTTGAGTTTTGATCTCAATTTTTTATTATTTGATTGCAATTTGCCTAAGTGACTATTACACATAGTCATTGATTGTCATAAAAGGAAAATTTGGAAACATGTAAATATGTAATATATAACTTTAAATTCTTAATGTTGGTGATTTTGTACGAGCAGAAGTAGTGTTAAAAAATTTAGTATAATTAATAAATATTAATGTAGCCCTGTTCAACATAGAAGAGTTGTTTTCTTTGTTGACTATTGCAGACTCGCACATTGGCCCCATGGATGATGAAGAAGTTAGTTAGATTTATAATTAAATTAGCCAGAAAGTGGCGAACTTTAAACAACCGAATGATAAGTTTGCAGAGGAACCTTAAACAAGCCGGTGCCAAGAAAGGAATTCTTCAGGACATTGGAATGCAGCGCCAGATTGCATACACAAGAAAGGACTTGCAAATGCTCAAGGACAAATTCGGCAAATTGGCGGCCATTCCTGTGGTACGTTTTTTATTCTTCTGGGCTGGACTTCTCAAAACCTCTAAGAAAAATCATAGTCTTAATTTATTAAGTGAAGTTGTGAACATTTATGATCAAATTTTCTTAAAGAAATCCAATGATTTCTGTTTACAAAATGGTAAAATACTTAATATCTAAGCAATATTTGCTAGCTTTAATTATAATTTTAATGCAAAAAAGCCCTATAAAACGGCCATTGATTTTATGAACTTAAGAAATTAACTTGAAGTTTTTCCCAAGAAGCTTTTGTGAATACAGGCCTTGATCTCACCTAAAATCTTAGTGTTGTCAGTGTTCCCTGATGAACACTTCAGAGACCAGTAATTTTTGTTTTTGTCGCTAATATTCGTTCCATTTAAAGGCAGCTTACCCTGACAAAATATCCTCCATTTTCCCCTAAATTGTCAAGTTTATTCCCCAAAGTAATTAGTATTTTACAGGTGGGCGCTTAAAAAGAAAAAAACAATTATTTAAGAATTGAATATTATTTTTCTGCATTTCGTCGGTGTATTAACTGTCTGGAAAATTACGCCTAATTTGGATACACGCGGACAGCAGTTATTAATTTGGAAAAAAAAAATCACTGCAGACTGTTGAAGTGTGCCTGAACAATTTTTCACCAAACATTCACACAATATGTTGCATCTTGTCCGCCAAGTGTATCCTTTCTGTTAAAAAATGTGTGCAGTCCATTTCCCTTGATTTTGCTTTCTTTCGTTTTCTCACTAACAGTTTTTTTATGCTTTCAGCATTTTGTTTTGTTAATGAGAATAAAAGCCTTTATTTGTGGACAACTTTTCAGCGTTTGTGATGTGGAAAATGTGCTAGGTAGAGATTCAACACATATGCTGGAAATCAATTACCTGGTTTATTTCTATTGTTCATTTGTCAAACAAAACAACATGTTTTTCGACAACTTTGGAAGGTTATTTTGTTGCAGGGTGCAACATCAAGGAATATCAAAAATGTTCTGAGACATCTTGCTGAAATAGATAAATTTGATGCGAAGGTTGGATCTCACATGAAAGGAACGGACAAGCGTTTACATCGTCTTGTTCATGGCATGGCTGCCTTGGGGGCGTCTGCTAAGTCTCTACAGATGAAGCTGAACCTAGAAAAGGGCCTGATGGCGTCCATTATGAAGGATGCAAAGCTTGTGACAGCCAATGGGGTATGTTAACTGTTATAGAAGTATAGTTGGAACATATTTTATGTCCACTGTGTTATTATTTGTACATCAGACGTGTTTAAATGAAACAAAAAAATTGTGATAAACTATAAATGAAGAACATTTATTTCATGCTTTGCGGTGAATGAGTGGAGAATACAAGTGAATGAAAACCTGTTCTTTTCACTCTGGGTCCAGTGAAATGATAACATTTGATCATTTCACTATGGGTTATATGGAAGTAAATTTTATTGTTTGAAAGTTTAGGTGAATAACCTAATGTTCAATGTAAACATCGGTCCTTCTAAACAACAGAAAACATATAATAAATTCAATAAATATACAATTAAGCAACGACGACGCAGAAAAAAATGGCACTATTTTCACACCACACCAGTGGGTGACAATTTTGGAAGCATTATGATGTCATATTTGTGACGTCAGAATACACAAACTTTTGATGTTTCACCATATCTCGCGCATGTTTATACCCCCGGCATCTTGGTGCGGGAGGCATATAGTGACTGTCCTGTCCTTCCGTCCATCGGTCCGTCCTTGACAAGGTTAAGTAGCTTTTATTATTTCGTCTAGAACCCAACACCGCTTACTACAACACTGGGATACTTACACAGTTGTTGCTTATGACCATTCCCTATCCACCCATATCACCAAACCTCACTTTGACCTTCACCTTGACCTAATTTGCGCTCAGAATAATTCAAATGGCTGTTTCTTGGTTAACTAGATTTTACCGTTTCGTCTAGCACCAAGACCGCTTGCTACAACACTTGGATACTTACACAGTTGTTGCTTATGACCATCACCAATCCACCCATATCACCCAGCCTCACTTTGACCTTGACTTTGACCTTGAACTAATTTGGACTTATAATAATTCAAAAGTGCCATTTCTTGGTTAACTAGATTTTACCGGTTCGTCTAGCGCCAACACCGCTAACTACAACACTTGGATATTTACACAGTTGTTACTTATGACCGTTTCCAATCCACCCATATCACCCAACCTCACTTTGACCTTGACCTAATTTGGACAAGAAATAGGCTATCCAGCACCAACCGGGGGCATGTGTGTTTATCAAACACATAATCTTGTTTTTATTTATCGTTCAAAAGCATGAAATAAAAAGATAATTTTTTTTACTGCAGTGTAAGATCATATTTTATTTCATTTGTGGTCATAGAAAACTGATATTTTTACTTGTGGCTCTGCCATTTGTGAAACTATGTTTTCTATGACCGCTCATGAAATAAAAAATATAGAATCTGACAAGAGTTGTCATTTCTTATCATATTTTATTAAACGAGGTCAGGAATTTTGTAAGTAAGCGAGCCTTACTAAAGAATTTCCTGGACGAGTTTAATAAAACATGATATGAAATGACAACGAGGGTCAAGTCTTTTTTATCACATGCTTTTAAACGAAAAAAATGCTTCTTATTTTACCAAAGCATGTCGATAAATCCTAAAAGTTGTTTACTGCATTGACGTCATTTCATGTTGACGACGTCATTTTACCAAAATAACGGCATGCGATTGGTCAATCAAAAAATATGTAGCCAATGAAAACACTAAAACTATTCGTAATGGTTGTATTACATGGAAAACGAGGTATAGCATGTGATAAAATATGATCTTACACTGAAACCAACACATATCCTCTATATCTTTTTGTTTTCTAAGGCAAAACAATAGTTACGTTTCAGGTGGCCCGACCAATCCTACTTTTTCGCTGATCCTAATATTTTTTTCAAGAGCTCTGCAGTTCATAAATAGAACTGCTTTTCATAATTCGAGAAACGTAATAAAACTGTTCCAAGTCAAAGAGGAAGTCCATTTCTTGAAAGTGGTGTTCATAAAATGCATTAATATCATAAAATTTACCTTATAGATAAATCACAGAAATAAAGTTTTTGACAATGTAATAAAAAATATATATATATATTCCGACCTACGGACCCTACATTTTTTGCCCATGCCACCAGAAATACAACTATTATTTTTTTAGGCGTTAATACAATAAAATGTGCTTAGGAAAGGAAGTGAAGTAGAAATAAGAATAAAAATAATTTTAATTAAGGAAAGAAAAATATAACAACAATGTGTTATATTTATGATGTTAATTATTGAAATATGCATTCACTAGATTTCTGTATAAATCATAAAATGTTATCATGGTTTCTATCGGTAAACAGTACTTGATCATATTAGAATATTATAGATATGGTAAGTTTGACTGGCTGTAAAAAAATTTAATACAGATAACTTTAAAAACAAAAATCTTCCAAATGGTCAGAAGTCCTTGTGTTCAGAAATAACAACTCTGTGTTTATCATTTCATGACAGAAAGGGACAGATAGACGTGTCACAGTCAGCGTAAGTCCGATGTTCATACAAGCACTTCGCAGGATCCACAGATTCCAGCAGGTGCTTGCAGGTCGAACTCTTCGCCTTCAGAGAGGACTTGATTCGCTTACTCGCATTATGGCGAAGCAACGCAAAATTGCACGAATAGTTAAAATTGGCCTACACAAGTTCGGAAAGTATATGCAACGGAAACTGTATCAAAGTGTCAGAAGAATCCTGAGAAAAACTGTAAGTTTAGTTAGATACAGATCATAGAATATGAAAAAATACACAAGATTCAAATACTTCATGAGAGGAATCTGGATTACAAGGGTTTCTAAAATATTAATACAAAATATGAAATGTATAGTCCTAGTGACTTTCAAACAATTATAAACTAAACTGCTTTAAAATGATTTAGTGTAAAAATATCAATTAAACAAATACTGAAAATCAGATGATTATCAATATTTTGAGTTCTTGTTTGTTTTATTAAATTTTTGTATTTGTACTTAAGCCTGACTATTTAAGTAATTCTTTTCAATTTTGTATAATGAAGTTTATTTAAATTTCCGAAACATACAAAAAGTGTATGTAATTCTTGTTTAATTTCCAGAAACGTGGAGTAGCTCTGAAACATATTTATAAGATAAGAAGGCAGCTTCGAAAGGTGAAAGGTCAAGTCAATAAATTGTATGGGAAACTAAGGAGAGTAAGTAGATTTTGTTCATATTAAACCCTGGTCACACATAGCCGGCGACAAACTAAAGACCAACTCCCAACCATCGATGACCAGTGGTTGCTGACGGTCTTTAAAAGGTCATTTACAGGTTGTTGTAGGTCGGCGGCTGGTTGTCGATGGTCGCCGACTGGTCTGCGACAATCGCCGATTAGTCGCAGACCAAGTGTGACTAGTCGCATACCAATTTTTGATCGCCGACTGGTCAGCGATTGATCGCCGACTGATTGCTGACTGGTCGGCGATTAGTTGCAGACCATCTTACGACCGCTCACCGTGTTACCTTCGTCACCAAAACATTTTAAAATGAACGCACAATTTAACAATCATTCTTTTAAACGTGACGAGAAACGTAATAGTTATAATTTAAAAGTGTTAGCATGCCTTTTCAAATAAGGAGAGGGCAGGGATAAGAGGATATTGCCGGATATGGAAAGTGTACTTGATAGTTTACCTTAACATTAAAATGTGCTGCCGGGCATAGAAGAAAATAATAATATTTCTTAAATTTGAACAAGACATATTTTTAAATAAAACCCATGTCATATATGTAGGCAATACTTTTGTTAACAATGAGAAAAATCATAAAACTGATTTAAATATCGAATAATCCTAATTCCGCCCACCAAGCATCGAAAAAAAGTTGCCAACCAATTGCCAACTAGTTGCCAACCAATCGCCAACTAGTCGCCAACCAATCGCCAACTAGTCTCCAGCAAGTCTTTGATGGTTGTTGGTGGTCGGAAGACGATCGCCGAGTTTTCGTACGACCGTTTGCCGACCAGTCTTCGATCAATCGCCGACCAGTCTCCGAATAAAATTCCATTGCTTTTTTCTGGATTTTGGTCGCCAGAGGTTGTCGTTGGTCGCCGCAAATTAACGTTGTCTTTGGTCTGTAATCCGTCGGCGACCTATGTGTGACCTAGGCTTTAATTGTTAACCTTTGGTTGTTTAGTGTGTTATGCACCCAACATCAATGATTAGGGGGCATAAAGTGTTGGCCTATGTACAGATTCGTGCCATGGATCACCGGCAAAATGACGTCGCGGTGCTAGGCCATGTCACTTAGCATGGACGTTAAAAAAAAGGGAAAGGATAACATTTACTAACTCCCTTGTTGACTTTCCTCATGTGCCTCTCGTAGAGTGCCTGGTTGTACTTTGGGGGTTGGAATTGCATTCCGCAAAAAGATCGGCGGCAGTCGTGATGGTTCTTGATGGTTCCAGCTCGATGTTGCAATGTTCTTTTCAGTTTCAGCCATACATTTTCAACTATGTTTAAGTCTGGTGATTGGGCTGGCCAGCTGATTAAATTGATATTATTTCTGGCTTTATAAAATTCAACATCCCTTGATCTGTGTCACATAGTCATCTTGGAAAAGAAAGTTGTTTGATGGAAAGTGCCTCGCAGTAACAGGCCACTGGTTGTTCAATGTATCTGCGTCGATCAATCGTGCCTTCGACTGTAGTAAATGTTGTGACACCATGATATGATCTGCTACCCCATATCGTAACGGTAAGCTTCCGCTGGGCCGGAGGGCGCACTCAGTCAGGGGATTGTCTGGTCTTAACGGCGCCATATAAATATTCTCTGGTTGTTCTCGATGACGACCTGACTTTTGTTTGAAAATAATACCTTGTCGCACTGACCATTCAACTTCCAGTGCAGCTTGCCACGGCACCTATTCGGCTTCTTCCGGTTCACGTCCTTCACCCTGATCCTCTTCATCACCACTCTCCTGTGATACTCAAGTCCGAGTCGATACAAACACCTCTGGGCAGTACGTTAATACACTTACCCGTTGGTTTTGAAGTCTTCGTCAGTTCACTAAGAGGCACCTTCTATGCAAGCCATGTCAAGGTCCGTTCATCTCTCTCATGATTCGAGGCCGCCAACTTTGAGCTTTGTTTTCAACAAGGTTTAAAATATTGATCAATTGCAACGCTATTTTTTTGGCGGGGGGTGGGGGTGGTGATTTACAGCACAACTTTGATTATTGGGTCATAGGGTCACAGATTAAGGTCAAACTGACCAATAGTTGTTTCAATTTAAGTTGGCATTGTCATCCTTGCAATTTTGTACTTAGACTTCTCCGGACCTAATTGCCATTAGTGATTGCTCTTATTCATATTATTATTACTAGCTATTGTTTTCACTGCTTTGGGAATGGGTGTGGTACCCATCAAACTGGGATTTGTATGTCGTGAAATCTTGCATAGTGGGAAACATTTAAGTAATTTAAATAAATTCAAATGTACATTGTTAAGTGGATAGTCATACCTACATTGTATATATCTGGCCTAACATGCCATACCTGCTGATAACAATTGACTGTTGTTGTTGTTGTTGTTGATTCAACAAGTCAAGTGGCATGTGTGAAAAATTAAGGCTAAAAAAAGTTAATGATTTGTTTCTGAGGCAGCACCACAACATATTTTTAAGGCCCACCACAAATTTGATTTAATGCTCCAAAAACTAATTTATTTATTATTTTCTGACGATCGCACTCGGGTTTTAAAGGAGCAGACCAGAAATATGTTAATAAAAATAAAACTGCAGAAGGTGTTAAAAATGGGCATGTTACCGAACAAAAACTATGCATTGAAATCTGTGAATTATTGACATTTTGGTAACTTGCTATCGTCTATTTTCTGTATGCGATAACTGGTGATGACTCTGGAGTAACCCAGCATGTACATTATAGTATATTCCGTTAGTACCAAGCGCTTTTGAACAATGCCTTTTGTAAATAAGAAACAGATTTTGGACCAATAAACACCATAAACGTTCATAAGATCTATAACTAAAATTACGATGTATGGACAGCTGCTTAAAATTAAACGAGTAACATCACGGAAGAAGAGTTACCCGTTAGAGATTTCTTATTTCCAGTAACTTTCTTCCTGTCTGATTTAATTATATAAATCGGATATACACAAATTGTAAATACTGTGTAAATTTTGAAAAAAAAAAGTCATATTCGATCGGGAACCTTTATAAATATTGTATATTTGTATATTAAACATTTTGTTTCGTAGATGCTTTTGCTTGTGTAATAGCATTCCATATTTTTTTAAGAAAATCTGTGTCAATATATGTCCTATGGAAACAAACAAAAATGCCCACTGCATTGACAAGTGTTGATTTTCCTTTCCAAAAATTATTTGTGATTTATGCCAAAAAATATATTTTTGACAGTTATACAAATATTAATTATGAAAAGTTAAATTCTATCAATAGGAGTACTTAAATGCTGATGATATATCAATTTGAAGGCACTTATGTTAATTATGAACATTCAGATTGATTGCCTTTTTACGTCAGCTTGCATAAATGACCGTTTGTGATTAATAAATCTATATTTAGAATTTTATAAAAAGGAATGCTTATGTTGTTATTAAAACTTAAAATTGTTTTTAATCTGTACTTATTTACTTGTTTTAATAAGCCATTACATAGTGCCAATAGAAAAGAATAGGAGAAAAAATAATACATCAAAAAAGAAATTGCCTTTCTCCTGATTTTTTGAAAAAAGTGCCTGAGAAACAATTCATTAATTTGTTTAAGCCTAGCATGTTTTGAGCTGTCGACTTGGATGTGGTTTTAAAGAATCAAATAATTGCACATTCTATTGATTGATTCCCAAATATTTTGTGTTGGAGTAGGAAACTGAATCTTCCATTATAACAAGTACTGTTATAATCCCTACAAAAATTTGTCAGAAGTCGAAAATGGTTTGTAAAGAATGTTGTTGTTACCATGGGCGACTGAACTCACATTTCCTAGATTAAATTGATATTTTGATGCTACAGAGTCATCAAAAAGAGATGAGGACCATGTTACGTCTGTTTAAGTCATTTTCAAGAATGAGAACACAACATTGGAGATCCCGCATCATGTCAGACAGAAAACTCCAACAACGTTTGTACAGAATTATGAACAATAAATTGAGGAAGCGCTTCAGAGCAGAGAAAAAATATGGACAGAAATGGAATAAGAGAGTAATGCGGAAGGGCTTCCATCACTTCAAGCGCATCATGGCAAAAACAAGGAAAGGTTTCCAAAGTAAAAGAGCACGGCTAAACCATTTCCTGAGGTCGTTAACCAGAAAACTTTATTATGCTATGAGAAAAATCAGGCAAAGTAGGGTAGGTTAACAGTCTGAATGTTAATCTAGTTAAAGCTTCTGTTTAAAACTCTTTGTTCTTGAACTTAGTTTTTTTCTAAAGAAACGAAGTAAGATTTTGAGCAAGATATTTAGTTGTACCAATCCTAACTCCATTTGTTGATGGTATGTACTATGTATTGAAAATTGAAAAGCTGTCATTTTTTGGCCAGGGACCATTGGACAGATATTACATTTTATTGTTTGGATAAGTTTGGTCTTAATAAGGACATGTATTAACCAACCCATTCTTAGTTAAGGAATAAAGAATATACTTGGACTCAAGAAATAATACTTGTGCATGTGCAGATACAAAATGTACCAATGTAGCTTATGTCATTAATAAATCATTCTAAATAAAGAATGCTAAAATAAGCGTTGGTAAATACCGAGTAATATTCAAATTAACTGCCTTTTTAGAACATAACAGTTTCAAGAATATTCTGTATTCTTAAGTCTTAAGTCTCAGTTGGTAAATAAGGGCCCTGGTCATTGTTCAATGCTGAATTACAGAAATTTGGTGTAAGTCGAAGGCATGCAAGGATGTTGAAGAAACAACTTCTACATTTAAAAGCAGGCTTGAATAGAATACACAGGCAGCTGAGGCAGGTAAGAACGTAAAATTTCATTATTTGAGGCGCGTCGTGGGAAATCCGGGATTAAGGTAGAAAGACCCTAATGGGACTTTTTTTCAGACCTTGATTTTCTTCTTATCTTTGATAATTAAATCTATGATGAGACTAAACTGTGAAATATAAACAAAATCTAACCACACGTTTTGACAAAAATGCGATTTTTCTTATAACACCTCATTTTTCTACTTCAACCTAAAATTCTGATGGGGTACACTTACAAAAATGACTGACATATTGTCAAAATGTATTTTATTTATTCCCGAATAGCTTTAATTTATACGTTAAAGGTGTATCTTATGAAAAAGTAAAACAAACATAAGTACTAAAGTTGACCAACAATACTTATTACATTAAATTTGGCTAAGCATATGGTAAAAAACATCAGATTTCATTACAGTAAAAATACGCCAAACACCAATTATTGTATTTTTTTAACTTTTATTTCATAGTATGTCAAAATCAGTAATACCAAAATATAATGTAACCTTATCTGAGAGGAAAAAGGTATAAATTGACATAGGTTCACCACAAAAATCTCAAGGTATAACATTTGGACTGAAGCTACCCTATGTTATAAAAAAAAATATGAAAAATAAGACAAGTAAAAAAGCAAATATTTTCCTTCTATGTTAAAATATTGTTTTTCTCTTATAGTCATAATCTTAATCTATTAGCAGTATCGATATTAAATGAATTATTTTTGCATTAATGTTAAAGAAATTGTGTTTTGTGTAAACATTGTAAATACAAATGTAACTAGCTGAGGTTCACATATCCTTGGTTACCAATTCAGAAAAATAAACATTTTTTATAAGTGTGTGTTTCAAAAAATTCAATGGACATTTTCATTACATTGGGTTAACAAGAGTTTAAAAAAACTGGCAAATCTGTGTGATAACTTCATCAAGACTCTTCTTGACGCTGTGACTATTGGTAAAATGTCACTGTTTTTGGATAAAAAGGTGTCTCTTAGACCATTCTCATCATTTCGCCGATACATAATTTTCAGATGTTTTTTACAGTGGTAGATCTCGTCAAAATTCCTCAGTGGAACAGGCCCAAGTTTACACAATGAACAGTATTTAAAATTATCCAACAACACCAAACTCGATCACCCGACGTCCCGCTCTCCACCCATCTCGACTGACTATGTTTCCAAGTTTTTGGTGTGAATGAATGTTATTTCACAGCAAGGAGCACGTATCTCCTTTACGCAGATATGTTTTTATATACGAATAATTATGTTCAATAATACTAATAATCCTTGGACGTTTATTTATAAATATTTTAACTGAAGTGTAAGGAAATACACCATAAATATCGCGAAAATGTCATGATTAAATGTAAACAGAAATTCCCAACAATGACGTCATTTGAAGGTATTCCCCATGTCAGAGTACCTTGTTTTTCTTCAAACTACATGTTTACTTTTTCATCTTTAAAGACAAATAAGCATTTATTTCACACATTTAATTGAAAATAACTCAACATTCGAAAAGTAATGTTTATTTCGTGAAAATGATTTATGTTTCGGATTAGATCGATTAGATTTATGGTTAGTGGCGAATGGGCCGAAGTTAACCGATATTTCGCAAGTATTTCCGAAGTCATTAGGATCTTTCTACCTTAATGCATGTGCGTAAAGTGTCGTCCCGGATTAGCCTGTGCAGTCCGCACAGACATTTTCAAAAATGAAAATAAAGTGTGACCTTGGACCTGGTTCTTGCGCGCGACACACCGTCTCACCATGATCAACACTTGTGCCTAGTTATTTGAAATTCCTTCCATGCTGGACAAAATAATGCTCCGGACAGGGTCTATGGCTTAAATTCTTATATTTGACCTTTAAGTGTGACCTTGAGCTTGGACTTTGGGACCTGGTTCTTGCGCCGTCTCACCATGTCCGGAGCATAATTTTGTCTAGCATTGGAAAAATTTCAGATAACTTGGCACAAGGGTTGAGCATGGTGAGACGGTGTGTTGCGCGGAAGAACCAGGTGCCTAGGTACAAGGGTCAAGGTCACACTTAAAGGTGAATGGTCAAATATAAGAATTTAAGCTTTAGATACTGTCTGAACTATAATTTTGTCCAGCAGGGAAGGATATTAAACTAACTTGGCCGCAGTGCTAAGCATGGTGTGTCGGTGTGTTGCGTGCAAGAAACAGGTCCCTTTGTATAATGTCAAGGTCACCCTATAAGATCAAAGGTAAAATATAAGAATTTAAGCCATAGACCAGGGCCCGTATTCACCAACCATTTCTTAGACTTAAGACTAAGAATAAAGAATATTCTTGAAACTTACCTTATTCTGTGAACGTTGTTAATTTGCATTTCATTCTGTATTCACCAACGCTAATTGTAGCATTCTGTTTTGAGAATAATTTAATAATTATATAAGCAACATTGGTATCCAGCATCTTTGCAAACACAAAAGTATATGTTCTTTAGTCTAAGTCTATTCTTTATTTCTAAGTCTAAGAATGGGTTGGTGAATACGGGCCCATGTCCGGAGCATAATGTTGTTCAGCAGGGAAGGATTTTCAAACACCTTAGCGTATGTGATAAGCATTATGTGGCGGTGTTGCATGCAAGAACTAGGGGCCTTGGTCCAAGGTCAAGGTCACACTTTAAGGTCAAGTATATGTATATATGTTAAGATTCTTGTCCAGGCAATAACTCTGTCCAGAATTGAAGTGATTACCATTATACGACGATGTGTCGCCCGCAAAACCTAGGTCCAAGGTCAAGGTCACACTTAAAGGTCAAAGGTCAAGTATAAGAAGTAAGTCCATGCATTGTCTCTGGAACATAATTTTGTCCGGCATGAACAATTTTCAAATAATTGGGCAGAAGTGGTCAGCATTATGAAATGGCATGTGGCGTTCAAGAACCAGGTCTGTAGCTGAAAGGTCAAGGTTAATACTCAAGGTCAAAGGTCAAATAATTTTCCAGAGCATAATATTGTCATGCATGCAGGGATTTTCAGAAACATTGGCAGAAATGATCACTATCACCATATGATGTGTTGCATGCACGAACCTTGCTTGTGAAATTAGTAAATTACTTCCCTTAATTCATGAGTGTGCAAAGCATAATTCAAAAATGATAAAAGGCATTTTGTTGATTTTGCACAGCATGATTTAAGATAGGAAGAGTAAGTGAAGCATACAAGAACCATAACTCATAATTGCCTAAAAGTTTTAATTACTACCCTTTATTGATTTTTATCAGGACTAAAACTATTTTGTGATATCCAAATTACATAACACAATAAGAGCATACATTAGCAGAAAGTATAATATAAAAGGACAATTCTCTTTTCGCAAATTATTTGTATGCATACAGAACAAGCGGTGCCATGTAGAAATGGCTGCATAGGTAGGGGCATCCCTGCCTGTGGACACATTTCTACTTTTAAATAATTCCACAGAAATGTTTTGTGGGTGGTTCTCTATCAAAGTTGTTCAAATGGTTCCAGTTTGTTTGTAATCATGGCTGCCAGTGGGTGAAAATCCTTACTGCCAGGGTGCTGGTCTCGATGGCTATATTGAAAACTTGTCTGAAACCATTGCTTAGATTGTGTAATAATTTCACAGAAAAGTACCTTGGTTGGTCCTCTACCAAAATACTTCAAATCAGTTTGATTCGTTAACACACATAGCCACGAGGGGAAGGATCATTTTTCCTTATATGGCTATATTGTTAACTTCGAAAATCTTCTTGCATGAAACCACTGGTTGGATTTTGGAATAATTTCACAGTAATATTCACTGAGTTACCCTCTAAAGGTTCCTTCAAATTAATTTGATTTGTTAAAGAAACAGTGGGTTGGGTAATTTTTCTTATAAGGTATTATTGGAAACTTTGAAATAAACTCATGGAGGATCCATTACCAAAGTTTCTCAAATGCTTTAAGTACATTGTACAACATGGCTGCCAGAGCTTACAATTAAAATATATATGTCATTGTGCATAAACGAAGGCAATGACACCACAGAGTCACCCTTACATACATTTTCCTTGGATGCTCCTCAGCCGAAGTTGTTCAAATGGTACTGGTTCATTGAACAACCAGGCCACTAAAGCGACAAATAGAACATTATAGGTTTGAACAATTAAGTTGGAGAGACTTGCTCTCTCATGCAATACACTTTATTTAACCAAATATGACTTATTATTAATTCGAAGCTTGGATAATATTTCAGAAATCTGGTGAAGGTCCAAGGCAAATTAGGATGTTGCAGAGGCAGCTTCACCATGTGAATGTTAGGTTGCGAAATGTGCAAAGGCGGTTTTGGAATGTAAGAATATACATGAGAATATGTAATTATGCCCATCATCGAATATGGCGGGGTATATTGGTAGCTAATGTCGTTCGGGCTGTCTGTAGATCACTTTTGTTTCAGCTCTCTTAAGTCCAATAGTTTTCATCCGATCTTAACCAAACTTCATGAAAATGTTTGTGGGCGTGATATCTCGGCCATGTTTGATAATCAGCCAAATTGCTCCAGGAATTGTGGATTTATAATAGCCCTTGAATTATCTAAAAATGGTAATTTTCGAGGAGGCATAACTGTTTTGCAAACAGCTCTTGTTTTAACTCTTTGTATTTCTAGGTGTTTAAATTTAGCGCATTTTTAATAAAGGATAGTTAGAATCTTCGAAAATTTCTGAATTATTCATTGTTGTGTATCTCAAAAGCTCTTCTGATTTTTTGAAAACAAAACCAACAGGGTATTGTCACTTCAGTGTCATCAGTTTTTGCAAAGGTGTTGCCCTGTTTTTATGATTTGCTCTGTCTTAAGTATAGTGAGGCCAAACTCATAATATTTCAATGAATATAGACCTTGCATTAAATTACAAAATACCACATTATATTTCTATAATTACGTCTTTCTTTTTTTTGCAAGCACCTTATGCCAATATTTGTATCTGAATTAGTTTCTGATATTATCTACTTGACACTCATTTTATAGGCAAAGTCACTCGAGTTTATGCAATCTGCACAAATGTAATTTGTCAGTTATAATTAGGCTGTACCTCATATAAATGTTGAATCTGCTGTCATTTTAAAAACATGTCTTTTGAATTCACTTTGGTAGTAGTAAAGTAGAGTGGATTCTGTCATTTATAAAATTTCAGATGCTAGCTGAAAACAATGCCTTTTCTTGAAGGTTTCACTGCAAATGAATTCCATTCTGTTAATAAAATAATTGAATATAGTTTCCATTCCAGATTTCACGCCAGACGGGAGGGCCAAGAAAAAATAATAGAAGAAATAATCGGCCAAAGAAAAAGAAAATAGGAAGAAATAATCTGCCATTGAAAAACAACAGAAGAAGAAATAATCGTCCAAGAAAACAGACTAGAAGAAGTAATGTGCAGAATAGACTTAGAAATCATCTTAACAGCCTTGCGCGGTCATTAATCATACGACTTTCTAACATTATGAAACGAAACGGGCAACATAGGGTAGGTTAAAAAGCTTCTATTGTATTTTTTTGTTGTTTAGCTCAAAAAACTAACTCAGAGAAAGATACGATGTTAAACTGTCCGAAACGCAATTATTCGAAAATTTGAACTATGAAAATGGTTCGAAATTCATAATAAAATCACTGACCGAACCTTTTTAGCCAAAGGCCATTGGAGCAGTGTTAAATACGTATGTACGATCTTTCATGTCAATATTTTCGAAACAAGCAGATGAAAGTGGCAATAAAACTTCAAAGCAAACAGAAAAACATAAAATGACGAAGGAAACACTTAATATCAAATAACTGAACATGGCTAGTGTCGACTTGTGCAGGGTTAGTTAGTGTTGTGTAACCTAAACCAATTTTTAAGTCAACGTATATACATGTATTTGAGTTTCCGCTGGTACAGACGAAAACTATTTGGTTATTGTGCATTTAAAAGCAATGTTTGTTCTTAACTTTTATTCCATTGTATATAGAAGTATATGTTAATTAACTTAATTTTGTTAATTGTATTTATGCCACTATATCTGCTGTAAGATCGTACATACATTACCTTAATTTGAATTGTTCAAAAGATGTTGGTTGCTCAAGATTTATCTGGTCATTGTTAAATGTTGTCTTACAGAAATATGGTGTCAGCCCAATGCAAGCATTGATTTTTAAACAACAACTTCGAAATATAAATGTAGCCTTGAATAGAGTACACAGTCAGCTAAGGCGGGTAAGAACGTAATTCATTTTTATTATGCCCCCGATCGAAGATGGTGGGGTATATTGTTTTGCTTCTGTCGGTTCACCTGTCGGTCGGTCAGTTGGTAGACCAATTGGGTTTCCGCTCTCTCGGTCCTACAGTTTTCATCCGATCGTCACCAAACTACATAAAATGTTTGTGAACATAATATCTCGGCCAAGTTTGATAATCGGTCAAATCGCCACAAAACGTGTGAAGTCATGGCCCTTGAGTTATTTAAAATTGGTGTTTTAAGCAGTTTCCACTCTCCAACAATTTTCATCCAATCTTCACCAAACTTGATATTTTAAAGATTGCTTTTAACCAAGAGGGGGATTAAAGACGTTCGCAACAAAAAGGAAATAATTGGGTTAATATCTCCTTTTGCTTCATTATTTCTTTATTGTTTATAGGTTACAATAAATATAAATCTTTGTAAGTCTTTAAGTTCCATTCAATGGTTGAAGTTCATAAAGCATTATAATTTTCAAAACCACACGTATACAATGTTTTGCCAAACAAATTAATTAAAAAACAGATCCATTAAATATCTTCATTGGCAATTGATTAGTTGTTTACGTAAACACGAAACATGAAAAAGGCTACACAGGTACCCTATTAAAAGTCCCAAACAAGTTCGGTGACCCTTTCTTTTTATTAATGCTTTGATGTAAGTAGTGCATGTATTTAAGAAAATATGTCGTTTGGAACAAAATATATTGATGCATAATAAATGACGTTTCAAAAAGGTATTATTTGTAACCATTTGACCTACTTAAATGTCCAGCCAAATTCGTTATTTTAACAGTAAATATAGGTAAAGCATTGTATATGATCAAAATACACTTGTATATTGCCAAATAAGACATGTGAAAACATATCAGTTGAAAGAACCAAAACCTTGTTTGAAAAAAAGCTCCTCTACATGTTCTTTTAACATTGATAAAAATTCCAAACGAAATTGCTTCGACAGGTACCGTATTCAAAACCCAATATTTTCGGACAAATCCGGTGACCCCTATTTTTTAATACTGTTTTAGTTCCAGTATACAATGACACATGTATATGGAATTTTTTAACAAAATCTGTCGTTTGGAACAAAATATATTCGGATATTTTATTATTAATTGATGTTTTCAAAGGCATATTAAATGCATAATTAACCTCACTAAGTGTCGAATAAAAGTCATGTGTATGCCCCCCTTCGAAGAAGTGGGGGTATATTGCTTTGCACCTGGCCGTCGGTCGGTCGGATGGTTGGTCGGTCTGGCCGTAGACCATTTCGTTTCCGCACGATATTTAGAGAACGCTTTGACCTACGATCATTTAAGTTGGTATGCTGGTTACTTGGGAGGAAAGGAAGACGCCTATTGATTTTGAGGTCAGCAGATCAAAGGTCAAGGTCACATGGGCTTTTAACATGAAATTCGTTTCCGTACGATATCTAGAGAACGCTTTGACCTACGATCATTTAAGTTGGCATGCTGGTTACTTGAGAGGAAAGGAAGACGCCTATAAATTATGAGGTCAACAGGTCAAAGGTCAAGGTGACAGAGGCTTGTAACATGAAAACTGTTTCCTCTGTATACCATTTCGTTTCCGCATGATATGTAGAATACGCTTTGACCTACGATCATCCAAGTTGTTATGCTAGTTACACGGGAGGAAAGGAAGACGCCTATCAATTTTGAGGCCAACAGGTCAATGGACAAGGTCACAGGGTCTTGTAACATGAAAACTGTTTTCTCCGTAGACCATTTTGTTTCCGCAGGTTATCTAGAGATGTTTTGGCCTATTTGATGTTTAAATCAAACAGAAAATAGGTATCGTTATATAATAGACTGTAAAAATAAATCCAAAATTATACTCTATCTTTCTATCAGCTTTATATTTACTTTCTAAAGCATCAACTTTAATTTCCACCCCATGTATTAATGTGCACATACAATATTAAAAGAATCTCTTAACAATTGCACATTTTGACGACTTGGCTGCAAGTCGGGGGGCATACATGTTTTACAAACATCACTTGATTAAATGGTAACTATAGATAAAGCGCGTTTTATCATTAAACTGCACTTGTATATTGCCAAACTAAAGATTAAAACAAAGATGCATTTAAAATCTCCGTCGTTGTTTGAATATGAACGCTTTATATAATTGAACATTGCTAGTCGCACAAACTGAAAAAAGGGCTTCGAGTGGTAGCGTATTTAAACCCCAATATTTCCGGAACAAGGACGGTGACCCCAATTTTTTAAGACTGTTTTAGTTTTAGGATACATTGACACATGTTTGTGCAAATTTTTAAGAAAATTTGTCGTTGGAAAAAAATTCCACGAAATTCTTGCGAACGTCTTTAACTGTTTAACAAACCTTTCTTGTTTCAGTTTATATAGTTCTGTCTTGAAATGCGTTACAAATATTATTCTGAACATTATAACATTTAATTAAAATGAAGATGGTAACTGTACAATTTCCCAGTCTTAAGCAAATGCAGAGAAGAATGTTAAATTGTTTGATATAGGAACCTGCGTTTATCAAATGGCTTACATAATCAAATACTGTAATATTGATGACAATCATGACCGATTTCTTATTTCAAATTCTAGGTTTGAACAACTCGGTTTGTACCCAAGGCTTGATCTCTTCTGCACTACACGTTATAAATAAAATACTACATAAGCGTCTTGGGCAATATTCAAGGAGCTTCATGAAAAATGGTGTTTATGCCCCCGGCATCTTCATGCAGGAGGCATATAGTGATCGTCCTGGACGTCCTTCCGTCCGGCCTTCCGTCCTTGACAAGGTTAAGGTGATTTTACCTATTCGTCTAGCACCAAGACCGCTTACTACAACACTGATACTTGCACAGTTGTTGCTTATGACCATTCCCTATCCACCCATATCACCCAACCTTACTTTGGCCTTGACCTAATTTGGGCTTATAATAATTCAAAAATGCCATTTGTTGGTTAACTAGATTTTACCGTTTTATCTAGCACCAACACCGCTTACTACAACACTTAGATATTTACACAGTGGTTACTTATGCCCATTCCCAATCCACCCATATACCCCAAACTTACTTTGACCTTGACCGGACCTAATTTGCACTTAGAATACTTCAAATCGGCTGTTTCTTGGTTAACTAGATTTTACCATTTCGTCTAGCACCAACACCGCTTGCTACAACACTTGGATACTTACACAGTTGTTGCGTATAATAATCCCCAATCCACCTATATCACCCAACTTTACTTTGAACTTGACCTTGAACTAATTTGGACTTATAATAATTCAAAAGTGCCATTTCTTGGTTAACTAGATTAAACCGTTTCGTCTTGCACCAACACCGCCTACTTCACCACTTTGATATTTACACAGATTTTACTTATGAGCGTTCCCAATCCACCCATATCACCCAAACACACTTTGACCTTGACCTAATTTGGACTAAGAAATGGGCTACCCAGCACCAACCGGGGACATGTGTGTTTATCAAACACAAAATCTTGTTTGGGAATAATATCTCGGCCATGTTTGATAATCCGTCAAATCGGCCTAGGAATTGTGGAGTAATAGCCCTTGAATGATCTAAAATATAACATTTTTAGCCGCTTCCGCCCTTAAAGTTTAACCGTTTTTATTTTGATCTTCACAAAACTTGATGAAAATCTTTGCGGGATAATCACTTTGCCAAGTTCGATAATCAACCAAATCGCAAAGGGAATCGCAGAGTTTTGGCCATAGATTTATCTAATAATGGTCTTTTAGTTGTTTCTACACTCTATGTCCAGCAGTGTACAATTTCCCAGTTTTCAGCAAATGTAGAGAAAAATGTCAACGTGTTTGACATTACAACAACTTCTATCAAATTGCTAACATATTCTTGAAATGTTGATGACAGATTTCTTATTGCACATTCTATTTTTGAACTACTACCCTAGACTTGATTTTCAATGCAATACGCTTTATTTAACAAAATATGACATAATTAGCGGCTTGGATAATATTTCAGAAATCTGGTGTAGGTCCAACACAAATAAGACTGTTGCAGAGGCAACTTCACCATGTGAATGTTAGGTTGACAAATGTTCAAAGGCGGTTTTGGATTGTAAGTATGCTAATGAAAATATATACTTTTAATTTTATTTTATTTCATAGTGTTTTAATTCAGCGCATTTTTAAATTAAAAGTTCACATGTTCTAATATGTGTGTGTTTTGATTTTCATGTATATTTTAAGTCTTCTGATTAAAGCTATACTAAACAAAAGACACAAACTATTGTCACTTGGGAGTCGTCAGTGACTACGTTGTCTTTGTCAACATTGAATTTCCCTGTTGGTACTGATTGGCTCTGTATTAATTAAGTAAAGTGAAGAAAAACGCGAAATATCACAATGAATCGCAACGATCTTGTCCGAACTGTAACTCCATTATTCATGAAGCAATTTTAAAATAACTTGCCACAGATGTTCGCCAGGTGGAGATGGCGTGTCGCGCGCAAGACCTGTGTCCCTAGCTCAAAGGTCAAGGCTACACTTAGAGGTCAAAGGTCAAATATTGGCATACTACATATTGTACGGACTGTAACTCAATCATTCATCAGGCAATTTTAAAATAACTTGTCACAGATGTTCACCATGTGGAGACGGCGTGTCGAACGCAAGACCCACATTTCCCTAGCTTAAAGGTCAAGGTCACACTTAGAGGTCAAGAAAGAAGATCTTGTTAGAAAATGTGATTGTAAAATAATTACAATACAAATTGCTTGCTGTCAACGGGTTCGACATGTTGCCAACAGGCATCTAGTTATGAATATGAACACGCTCCGATAATCATTAGTTTATTTGCAAATGAGAGAAGTCTCTCAGCTATAATGACTGCTTAATGTGTGAACGCATGTCTGTAATTTTTTTATTGTTACTCTTTTCAGAAGTCTAAACGCAAGTTGTAATTACAGTTGATTTATTTTGCAGGCACTGGTCTGGATTTAAGTTTTATAACTTTGCTTGACAAAGCCCATAATTGGTGGGGAATCGATGAGTTCACTAATATCCTTCCTTGTTCTTGTAGTTATTGGACTTGGATGATTGCTGAAATTAAAATATCATGCACAATTTATGTCTGAATGGTGTCTCGGCAACTACTGTCCAGAATTGAATGAAACTATGGGAAGTTTCATTTCCAAGACAGGGTTTGCACAGTTGCAGGACGTTCAGCTTCGGGGATTTTTATCAATGAATGGGGGGGGGGGGGGGTCAGATATAGAATTTACCCTGTCCGTTGGGTGCGTACGTGTGTACGTATGTACGTATGTTCGGATTCTTGTCCGAACAATAACTTTGTCCAGCATTTGAGGATTTTGAAATAACTTGGCAGAACTGTTCAGCGCAATCAGACGGTGTGTCACAAACAAGAACCAGGGTCCTATGTCCCAGGTCATGGTCACACTTAAAGGCTCATGGTCAAATATAAGAATTTAAGCCATAGACCATGTCCGGAGCATAATTTTGTCTAGCGGGGAAGGAATTTCAAATAAATTGGCAGAAGTGTTAAGCATGTTGAGACGGTGTGTCGCACGCAAGAACCATATGTCTAGGTCTAACAGTAGACCTTGTCTAGATTTTGTTCAGCAGGGAAGGATTTTCAAATAACTTGGCAGATGTCATAAGCATTATGATGTCGCATCCAAGAATAAGGTGCCTTGGTCATAGGTCAAGGTCACACTTAAAGGTCAATGGTCAGGTATATGTATAAATGATACGATTCTTGTCCAGGCAATAACTTTGTCACGCATTGAAGGATTTTCAAATAACTTGGCAGAAGTGATGACCATTAAGACGGCGTGTCACGCGCAAGAACTCAGCCCAAGGTCAAGGTCACACTTAAAGGTCAAAGGTCAAATATAAACATTTATTCCAAAGACACTGTCCTGAGCATAATTTTCACCGGCATTGAAGAATTTTCAAATTACATGTACTTGACAGAAGTGATAAGTATTATGAGACGGCATGTGGCCTGCAACAACCAGGTCCTTTGGACCAAGGTCAAGGTCACACTTAAAGGTCAAAGTCAAATAAAAGAGTTTAAGCCATTGTCTTTGACCGAAGTATAATTTTGTCCGGCATGGAAGAATTTTCAAATTACTTGGCAAGGGTGATAAGTATTAAGTGACGGCATGAACCAGGTCTGTAGCTAAAAGGACAGAGTCACTAATCAAAGTCGATGGTCAAATTATTGTGAAGAGCATAATATTTTGTCATGCATGCAGGGATTTTCTGATAAATTGGCAGAAATGATCACCATTACCAGATGGTGTGTCGTTTGCAAGAACCGGACTTTTGAAGTTACTGAATTACTTTCCTTTGTTGATGATTGTGCAAAGCATATTTCAAAAATGACAAAATGCATTTTGTTGATTCTTCACAGAACGATTGAAGAAAACAACAGTAAGTGCTGCATACAAGAACCATAACTCATAAATGCCCAAAAATCTTCATTACTACACTTTTTGTCAGGACTAAAACTATTGATTGGAAAATTTGTTATACTTCAAATTTGTTCGCAGAATAAGAGAATAAATTAGCAGAAAGTACAATATGAAAGGACATTTCTTCTTTTGCAAAAAAATTTGTATGCATATAGACAAAGCGGCGCCATGTAGAAAAGGCTGCATAGGTGGGACCATCCGTGTATGTGGACAGATTTCTAGTTCTTGAGGTATTTGCCGTTGAAGATTGATGAAATTAGTACATAGTGCATAATTCTTGACCCGGATGTTTCTCAGCAACTACTTTATCATATGCTGCATCAAATTCAGTGATATGTGTTTGCATCGTATCTTTGTGTCATCCTCAAATACAGTTTTGACATCATATTTCGTAGTTCTAGTGGTTTTTTTTTAGCTCATTTGTGCACAACCTGCTGATGTTGAACTTTTGTGATCGCCTTTTGACCGTCGTGCGTCGTCAGCATTTACCTTGTGAACACTCTAGAAGCCACATTTATTCCCAATCTACATGAAAGCTGCTCTGAACATTTGGCCCGATGATATCACGGACGAGTTTGAAACCGGGTCATAATTGGTCAAAACTAGGTCACTAGGTTAAATTGGAGAAAACGCTTGTGAACCCTCTATAAGTCTTTTTTTTGCCCAATCTTCTTGAAACTTGCTCAGACCATTTGTTCTTATGATATTTCGACTGTGTTTGAAAATGGTTGCTGTCGGCTGAAATAATTGGACGCCAGGAGGCGTGGCATTGTTTTCCTTTTATGGCTTTATTGAAATTTTGTAAATCGTTTTGTCAGATAGAACTGGTTAGATTTTGAAATGATTTCACACAAATGTTGATTGGGTGGTCTTCTACCAAAATAATCGAAATTAATTTGATTTGTTAAAATAACATGGCCGCCATTGGCGGGCATTTTTAGCTCACCTGTCTGTCGTCAACATTTAGCTTGTGAACACTATAATAATGACCAAGTTTTTTGCCCAATTTTAATTTAAATTGCCCAGTAAATGTGTTCCAATGATATATCAGACGAGTTTGAAATTGGGTCATGCTGTGTCAAAAACTAGGTCACTAGGTCAAATTGAAGAAAAAGCTTGTGAATACTCGAGAGGCCATACTTTTGCCCAGTCAACTTGCAACTTGCTCAGGACATTGGTGCTTATCTTGGTCGAGTTCGGAACTGGTTAATGTTGGGTGAAAAACTAGTTGATCAGTGCATATTATAGTAAAAGCGTGTGAACGTTCTAATGGTCTCATTTGTTGCCCAATCAACATTGCACTTGCTTTGCTCCTCAGGTGAGCTACGTTTTGCCCTCTTATTAGTTATTCTAATATCTCTGCCCTTCTGATTGCATTCCAATTAATTGCAAAATCGCATTGGGAAGCATCCACCAGCTTCACTAATATCCTTGTTTATATTTATTTATACCTTGGCAATATGCTAATATTAAAATTTTAATTAGTTTCTGATATTACCAACTTGACACTCTTGTCATTGGCACAATCCCTTTAGTGCATGCAATCTTCACATTGATCTTCGGTCAGTTATAATCTGAATGTTGAAGCTGCTGTCTTGTTAAAACATGTCTTTTGAATTTGTATTTGTTATACTATGTAGTGTGGATTCTGTCTTTCATAAAATTCAGATTCCTCCGTTTAAATGTGTGGTATTCTAGCTGAAAACAATGCCTTTACTTGAAGGTTTCACTGGAGATGAATTCCATTTTTTAACGTTGAGTGTTCTGTTTATCAAATAATTGAATATAGTTTCCGTTCCAGATATCACGCCGGAAGGGAAGGCCAAGAAAAAAGAAGAGAATAAGATATAATAGGCCAAAGAAAAAGAATATAGGAAAAAATACTCTGCCAAGGAAAAAGAATAGAAGAAGAAATAATCATCCAAGAAAACAAAATATAACAAATGATGTGCAGAATAGACTTAGAAATCATCTTAACAGACTTGCTCGGCCAAAGAAAAAGAATGTACCAAAAAATAATCTTCCAAGGACAAAGAATACAAGAAGAAATAATCATCCAAGAAAACAAAATAGAACAAATAATGTGCAAAATAGACTTAGAAATCATCTTAACAGACTAGCGCGGTCGTTAACCATACGACTTTCTAACGCTATGAAACGAAACGGGCAACATAAGGTAGGTTAACAAGCCTCAATTGCATTTTTTGTTTAGCTCAAAAAACTAATTAAGAGAAACATATGCGGTTAAACTGGCCGAAACGCAATTATTCTAAAATGTGAACTATGCATATGGTTCGAAATTCATATTAAATCACTGACAAAACTTTTTTTAGCCAAAGGCCATTGGAGCACTGTTAAAGTATGTGTGTACGGTCTTTCATGTCAATTATGTAAAAAAAAAAAAGCAGATGAAAGTGACAATAAAACTTGAAAGCAAACAGAAAAACATAAAAATGAAAGAAACACTTAATATCAATAAGTGAACATGGCTAGTGTAAACTTGTGCATCGTTTATTTCTGTTGTGTAACCTAAACCAACTTTCAAGTAAACGTATATATTATAAAACATACATATTATGTATTTGAGTTTCCGCTTGTACAGACGAAAACTATTTGTTTATTGTGCGTTTAAAAGCAATGTTTGTTCTTAACTTTTATTAGTGTTGTGTAACCTAAACCAACTTTTAAAACAACGTATAAACAGTTATTTCAGTTCCGCTTGTACAGACGAAAACTATTTGGTTATTTTGCGTTTAAAAGCAATGTTTGTTCGTAACTTTTATTCCATTTTAAATAGAAATATATGTTAAATAACTTTATGTTGTTAATTTTATTTGTCACTATATTTGTTGTAAGATCGTACAAACACCTTAATTTCGATTCTTTAAATGATATTAGTTGCTCAAGATTTATCTGGTCATTGTTAAATTGTGACTTACAGAAATATGGTGTCAGTCCAGCGCAAGCATTGAATTTTAATAAACAACTTCGAAATATAAATGTAGCCTTGAATAGAGTACACAGTCAGCTAAGGCGGGTAAGATAGTAATACATTTTTATTATTCCCCCGATCGAAGATGGTGGGGTATATTGTTTTGCTTCTGTCGGTTCATCTGTCGGTCGGTCAGTTGGTAGACCAATTGGGTTTCCTCTCTCTCAGTCCTACAGTTTTCATAAGATAGTCACCAAACTACATAAAATGTTTGTGAATATAATATGTCGGCCAAGTTTGATAATCTGCCAAATCGCCACAAAAAGTTTAGTCATTACCCTTGATTTTTTTTTAATTGGTCTTTTAAGCAGTTTCCACTCTCCAACAGTTTTCATCCAATCTTCACCAAACTTGATATTTTAAAGATTGCTTGTAACCAAGAGGGGGCATATCTGTTTTACAAACAGTTCTTGTTTCAGTTTATGTAGTTCTGTTTTGAATTGCTTTACAAATATTATTCTGAACATTATAACATTTAATTAAAATGAAGATGGTAGCTGTACAATTTCCCTGTCTTTAGCAAATGCAGAGAAAACTGTAAAATTGTTTGATATAGGAACCTGCGTTTATGAAACGGCTTACATAATCAAATACTGTAATATTGATGACAATCATGACAGATTTCTTATTTCAAATTCTTGGTATGAACAACTCAGTTTGTACCCAAGGCTTTGATCTCTGCTGGAATACACGTTATAAATAAAATACTACATAAGCGGCTTGGGTAATATTCAAGGAACTTCATGAAATTTTTTTTTTTGGGAATCATATTTCGGCCATGTTTAATAATCAGTAAAATCGGCCTATGAATTGTGGAGTAATAGCCCTTCAATAATCTAATATTTGACATTTTAGCCGTTTCCGCTCTTTAAGTTTTACCTTTTTTATTTTGATCTTCACTAAACTTGATGAAAATCTTTGTGGGATAATCTTTTTGCCAAGTCCGATAATCAACCAACTCGCCAAGGGAATTGCACAGTTAAGGCCATTGATTTATGTAATAATGGTCTTTTAGCTGTTTCTACACTCTATGTCAACGCATGGTACACGTTTCCCAGTTTTGAGCAAATGCAGAGAAAAATGTAAACTTGTTTGATATAACAACAACTTCTGTCAAATGGCTAACATATTCTAATACTGTGATGTTGATGACAGATTTCTTATTGCACATTCTACATTTGAGCTTCTACCCTAGACTTGATTTTTCATGCAATGCACTTTAACAAAATATGACAAACTTAGCAGCCTTGGGAATATTTCAGAAATCTGGTGTAGGTCCAACACAAATAAGGATGTTGAAGAGGCAACTTCACCATGTGAATGTTAGGTTGAGAAATGTGCAAAGGCGGTTTTGGAATGTAAGTATGCTAATATATACTTTTAATTTTATTTTATTTCATAGTGTTTTAATTTAGCGCATTTTTTAATTAAAAGTTGACATGTTCTGATATGTGTGTGTTTTCATTTCTATGTATATTTAAGTCTTCTGATTATAATTAAAGTAAACAAAAAACACAAACTATTGTCACTTTTGCGTCGTCAGTGTCTACGCTGTCGTTGTCAACATTGAATGTCCCTGTTGTTGATGATAGGCTCTGTTTTAAGTAAAGGGAAGAAAAACACGTTATATCACAATTAATCGCAACGACCTTGTCCGGACTGTGACTCCATCATTCATGAGGCAATTTTAAAATAACTTGCCACAAATGTTCGCCCGGTAGAGTTGGCGTGTCGCGCGCAAGACCTGTGTCCCTAGCTCAAAGGTCAAGGTCACACTAAGAGGTAAAAGGTTAAATATGGGCATAATACTTATTGCCCGGACTGTAACTCTATTATTAATCTGGCAATTTTAAAATAACTTGTAACAGATTTTTACCATGCGCAGACGGCCTTTCGCGCGGAAAACTTGCGTCCCTAGCTCAATGGTCAAGGTCCCACTGAAAAGTCAAAGGGCAAGTAATGGCATCAACCAGCTTGTTCGGACTGGAACTTCATTTATTAGGGATTTTTAAAATAACTTGCCACAAATGTTCACCATGTGGAGACGGTGTGTCACACGCATGACCTGTGTCCCTATATCAAAGGTCAAGGTCACACTTAGAGGTCAAAGGTCAAATATGGGCATATTACAGCTTGTCCAGACTGTTAATTCATCATGGAATTTTTAAAATAACTTACAACAAATGTTCACCATGTGGAGACGGCGTGTCGCACGCAAGACCTGCATGTCCCTCCCTTAAAGGTTAAATTCACACTTAGAGGCCAAGCAAGAAGATCTTCTTGTTAGTAAAGGTGATTTTAAAATAATTACAATACAAATTGTTTACTGTCAACGGGCTCGACATGTTGCCAACAGGCATCTAGTTATGAAGATGAACACGCTGCGATAATCATTAGTTTATCAGCAAATGAGCGAAGTTTCTCAGCTATAGTGACTGCTAAATGTGTGATCGCACGTCTGAATTTTTTTAATGTTACTCTTTTCAGAAGTCTTAAAGCGAGTTGTAATTACAGTTGCAATTGCAGTTGTATACTACCGCTTTGATTTATTTTGCAGGTATTGGTCTGGATTTAAGTTTTATAATTTTGCTTCACATAGCCCATAATTGGGGAGCATCCACCAGTTCACTAATATCCTTCCATGTTCTTGTAGTTATCGGAATTTGATGATTGCTGAAATTAAAATATCGTGCACAATTTATGTCTGAATTGTGTCTCGGCAACTACTGTCCAGAATTGAATGAAACTATAGGAAACTTCAATTCCAAGACATGGTTTGCACAGTTGCAGGACGTTTAGCTTCGGAGATTTGATCAATGATTTGGGGGGGGGGGGTGTCATATAGAGTTTACCCTGTGCGTGGGATGCGTACGCTTGTACGTATGTACGTATGTTCGGATTCTTGTCCGGACAATAACTTTGTCAAGCATTTGAGGATTTTCAAATAACTTGGCAGAACTGTTCAGCGCAATCAGACGGTGTGTCACGAACAAGAACCAGGGTCCTATGTCCCAGGTCATGGTCATACTTAAAGGTCAAAGGTAAAATATAAGAATATAAGCCATAGACCCTGTCCGGAGCATAATTTTGTCTAGCGGGGAAGGAATTTCAAATAACTTAGCAGAAGTGCTAAGGATGTTGAGACGGTGTGTCGCGCGCAAGAAACATGTCCCTAGGTCTAAAGTCAAGGTTACACATAAAGGTCAAAGGTCTCATATAAGAATTTAAGCAGTAGACCCTGTCTGGAGCATACTTTTGTTCAGCAGGGAAGGATTTTCAAATAACTTGGCAGATGTGATAAGCATTATGATGTCGCATGCAAGAACAAGGTGCCTTGGTCCAAGGTCAAGGTCACACTTAAAGGTCAAGTATTTGTATAAATGCTACGATTCTTGTCCAGGCAATAACTTTGTCCAGCATTGAAGGATTTTCAAATAACTTGGCAGAAGTGATGACCATTATAAGACGGCGTGTCACGCGCAAGTACTAAGCCCAAGGTCGAGGTCACACTTAAAGGTCAAAGGTCAAATTTAAGCATTCATACCAAAGACTCTGTCCTGAGCATAATTTTGTCTGGCATGGAAGAATTTTCAAATTACATGTACTTGACAGAAATGATAAACATTATGAGACGGCATGTAGCCTGCAACAACCAGGTCCTTTGGACCAAGGTCAAGGTCACACTTAAAGGTTAAAGTCAAATAAAAGAGTTTAAGCCATTGTCTTTGACTGAAGTATAATTTTGTCCGGCATGGAAGAATTTTCAAATTACTTGGCAAGAGTGATACGTATTAAGTGACGGCATGAACCAGGTCTGTAGCTAAAAGGACAGAGTCACTGATCAAAGTCAATGGTCAAATTATTGTCAAGAGCATAATATTGTGTCATGCACGCAGGGATTTTCTGATAAATTGGCAGAAATGATCACCATTACCAGATGGTGTGTCGTTTGCAAGAACCGGACTTTTGAAGTTACTGAATTACTTTCCTTTGTTGATGATTGTGCAAAGCATATTTCAAAAATGACAAAATGCATTTTGTTGATTCTTCACAGAACGATTGAAGAAAACAACAGTAAGTGCTGCATACAAGAACTATAACTCATAATTGCCCAAAAATTTAAATTACTACACTTTTTGTCAGGGCTAAAACTATTGATTGGAAAATTTGTTATACCTCAATTTTCTTCTCAGAATAAGAGAATAAATTAGCAGAAAGTACAATATAAAAGGACATTTCTTCTTTTGCAAAATGATTTGTATTCATATAGACAAAGCGGCGCCATGTAGAAAAGGCTGCATAGGTGGGACCATCCGTGTCTGTGGACACATTTCTAGTTCTTGGAGGTATTTGCCGTTGAAGATTGATGAAATTAGTATATAGTGCATAATTCTTGACCTGGATATTTCTCCGCTACTACTTTATCATATGCTGTATGAAATTCGGTGATATGTTTTTATAAGCTATGTTTGTGTCATCCTCAAATACAGTTTTGACATCATATTTCGAAGTTCAAGCTTTTAGCTCATTTGTGCACATCCTGCTCATGGTGAGCTTTTGTGATCGCCTTTTGACCGTCGTGCGTCGTCGGCATTTACCTTGTGAACACTCTAGAAGCCACATATATTCCCAATCTACATGAAAGCTGCACTGAACATTTGGCCCGATGATATCACGGACGAGTTTGAAACCGGGTCATATTTGGTCAAAACTAGGTCACTAGGTTAAATTGGAGAAAACGCTTGTGAGCCCTCTAGAAGTCTTTTTTTGTTTGCCCAATCTTCTTGAAACTTGCTCAGGCCATTATTTCTTATGATATCTCGACTGTTTTTGAAAATGGTTGCTCTCAGCTGAAATAATTGGACGCCAGAAGGCGGGGCATTGTTTTCCTTTTATGGTTATATTGAAAATTTTCAAAATCGTTTTGTCAGATAGAACTGGTTAGATTTAGAAATGTTATCACACACATGTTGATTGGGTGGTCTTCTACCAAAATAATTCAAATTTGATTTGTTAAAGAAAACGTGGCCGCCATTGGTGGGCATTTTTAGCTCAACTGTCAATCGTCAACATTTACCTTGTGAACACTATAATAATGACCACGTTTTTTGCACAAGTTTAATTTAAATTGCCCAGTAAATGTGTTCCAATGATATATCAGACGAGTTTGAAATTGGGTCATGTTGTGTCAAAAACTAGGTCACTAGGTCAAATTTGAGAAAAAGCTTGTGAACAATCGAGAGGACACACTTTTGCCCAGTCAACATGCAACTTGCTCAGAACATTTGTGCTTATCTTGGTCGAGTTCGGAACTGGGTAATGTTGGGTGAAAAACTAGTTGATCAGGGCAAATTATAGAAAAAAGCGTGTGAACATTCTAGTGGACTCATTTGTTGCCCCCTCAACATGGAACTTGCTTAGCCCCTCTGGTGAGCTACCGTTTTGCCCTCTTATTAGTTATTCTAATATCTCTGCCCTTCTGATTGCATTCAATTAATTGCAAAATCGCATTGGGAAGCATCCACCAGCTTCACTAATACCCTTGTTTATATTTTATTTATACCTTGGCAATATGCTAATATTAAAATTTTATTTATTTTCTGATATTACCAACTTGACACTCTTGTCATTGGCACAATCCCTTTAGTGCATGCAATCTTCACAATGATCTTCGGTCAGTTATCATCAGGCTGTATCTCATATTAGTGTTCAAGCTGCTGTCTTGTTAAAACATGTCTTTTGAATTTGCTTTTGTTATATTATGTAGTGTGGATTTTGTCTTTCATAAAATTCAGATTCCTCAGTTTAAATGTGCTGTATGCTAGCTGTAAACAATGCCTTCACTTGAAGGTTTCACTGGAAATGAATTCCATTATTTAACGTTAAGTTTTCTGTTTATCAAATAGTTGAATATAGTTTCCGTTCCAGATATCACGCCGGAAGGGAAGGCCAAGAAAAAATAATAGAAGAAGAAATAATCAGCCAAAGAAAAAGAATATTGGGAAAAATAATCTGCCAAGGAAAAAGAATACAAGAAGAAATAATCATCCAAGAAAACAAAATATAACAAATAATGTGCAGAATAGACTTAGAAATCATCTTAACAGACTTGCGCGGCCAAAGAAAAAGAATATAGGAAAAAATAATCTGCCAAGGACAAAGAATACAAGAAGAAAAAATCACCCAAGAAAACAAAATAGAACAAATAATGTGCAGAATAGACTTAGAAATCATCTTAACAGACTTGCGCGGTCGTTAACCATACGACTTTCTAACGCTATGAAACGAAACGGGCAACATAAGGTAGGTTAACAAGCCTCAATTGCCTTTTTTTTGTTTAGCTCAAAAAACTAATTTAGAGAAACATATGAGGTTAATCTGGCCGAAACGCAATTATTCTAAAATGTGAACTATGCATATGGTTCGAAATTCATAATAAAACCTTTTTTAGTCAAAGGCCATTGGAGCAGTGACAATAAAACTTGAAAGCAAACAGAAAAACATAAAAATGACGAAAGAAACACTTAATATCAAATAAGTGAACATGGCCAGTGTGAACTTGTGCCTCGTTTATTACTGTTGTGTAACCTTAACCAACATACGTTTGTATAATAAAACATATTATGTATTTGAGTTTCCGCTTGTAGAGACGAAAACTATTTGGTTATTGTGCGTTTAAAAGCAATGTTTGTTCTTAACTTTTATTCCATTTTAAATATAAATATATGTTAATTAACTTTATTTTGTGAATTGTATTTATGTCACTATATTTGTTGTAAGATCGTTCAAACACATTAATTTCGATTGTTCAACTGATATTAGTTGCTTAAGATTTATCTGGTCATTGTTAAAATTTGGCTTACAGAAATATGGTGTCAGTCCAAGCCAAGCATTGGTTTTTAATCAACAACTTCGAAATATAAATGTAGCCTTGAATAGAGTACACAGTCAGCTAAGGCGGGTAAGAACGTAATACATTTTTATTATGCCCCCGATCGAAGATGATGGGGTATATTGTTTTCCTTCAGTCGATTCATCTGTCAGTCGGTCAGTTGGTAGACCAATTGGGTTTCCTCTGTCTCAGTCCTACAGTTTTCATTAGATCGTCACCAAACTACATGAAATGTTTGTGAATATAATATGTCGGCAAAGTTTGATAATCTGCCAAATCGCCACAAAAAGTGTCGAGTCATTGCCCTTGATTTTTTTTAATTGGTCTTTTAAGCAGTTTCCACTCTCCAACAGTTTTCATCCAATCTTCACAAATCTTGATATTTTAAAGATTGCTTTTAACCAAGAGGGGGCATAACTGTTTTACAAACAGTTCTTGTTTCAGTTTATGTAGTTCTGTTTTGAATTGCTTTACAAATATTATTCTGAACATTATAACATTTAATGAAAATGAAGATGGTAACTGTACAATTTCCCAGTCTTTAGCAAATGCAGAGAAAACTGTAAAATTGTTTGATATAGAAACCTGCGTTTATCAAATGGCTTACATAATCAAATACTGTAAAATGATGACAATCATGACAGATTTCTTATTTCAAATTCTAGGTATGAACAGCTCAGTTTGTAACCAAGGCTTGATCTCTCCTGCAATACACGTTATAAATAAAATACTACATAAGCGGCTTGGTTAATATTCAAGGAACTTCATGAAAAATGTTTTTTAGTGAATGATATCTCGGCCATGTTTGATAATCAGTAAAATCGGCCTAGGAATTGTGGAGTAATAGCCCTTGAATAATCTAATAGTTGACATTTTAGCCGTTTCCGCTCTTTAAGTTTTACCGTTTTTATTCTGATCTTCACCAAACTTGATGAAAATCTTTGTGGGATAATCTCTTTGCCAAGTTCGATAATCAACCAACTCGCCAAGGGAATTGCACAGTTAAGGCCATTGATGTATGTAATAATGGTCTTTTAGCTGTTTCTACACTCTATGTCAAGCATTGTACAATTTCCCAGTTTTGAGCAAATGCAGAGAAAAATGTAAACTCGTTTGATATAACAACAACTTCTGTCAAATGGCTAACATATTCTAATACTGTAATGTTGATGACAGATGTCTTAGTGCACATTCTACGTTTGAACTTCTACCCTAGACTTGATTTTTCATGCAATACACTTTAACAAAATATGACATAATGAGCAGCCTTGGGAATATTTCAGAAATCTGGTGTGGGTCCAACAGAAATAAGTATGTTGAAGAGGCAACTTCACCATGTGAATGTTAGGTTGAGAAATGTGCAAAGGCGGTTTTGGAATGTAAGTATGCTAATATATACTTTTAATTTTATTTTATTTCATAGTGTTTTAATTTAGCGCATTTTTTAATTAAAAGTTGACATGTTCTGATATGTGTGTGTTTTCATTTCTATGTATATTTAAGTCTTCTGATTATAATTAAACTAAACAAAAAACACAAACTATTGTCACTTGGGCGTCGTCAGTGTCTACGTTGTCGTTGTCAACATTGAATGTCCCTGTTGTTGATGATGGACCCTGTATTAAGTAAAATGAAGAAAAACACGTTATATCACAATTAATCGCAACGACCTTGTCCGGACTGTGACTCCATCATTCATGAGGCAATTTTAAAATAACTTGCCACAAATGTTCGCCCGGTAGAGTTGGCGTGTCGCGCGCAAGACCTGTGTCCCTAGCTCAAAGGTCAAGGTCACACTTAGAGGTAAAAGGTTAAATATGGGCATAATACTTATTGTCCGGATTATTCATCCGGCAATTTTAAAATAACTTGTAACAGATTTTTACCATGCGCAGACGGCCTTTCGCGCGGAAAACTTGCGTCCCTATCTCAATGGTTAAGGTGTCACTTAAAGGTCAAAGGGCAAATAATGGCATAAACCAGCTTGTTCGGACTGGAACTTCATTTATCACGGATTTTTAAAATAACTTGCCACAAATGTTCACGATGTGGAGACGGTGTGTCACGCGCATGACCTGTGTCCCTATATCAAAGGTCAAGGTCACACTTAGAGGTCAAAGGTCAAATATGGGCATATTACAGCTTGTCCAGACTGTTAATTGATCATTGATGATGGAATTTAAAAAATAACGCAACAAATGTTCACCATGTGGAGACGGCGTGTCGCACGCAAGACCTGCATGTCCCTCTCGCTTAAAGGTCAAATTCACACTTAGAGGCCAAGCAAGAAGATCTTCTTGTTAGTAAAGGTGATTTTAAAATAATTACAATACAAATTGTTTACTGTCAACGGGCTCGACATGTTGCCAACAGGCATCTAGTTATGAAGATGAACACGCTGCGATAATCATTAGTTTATCAGCAAATGAGCGAAGTTTCTCAGCTATAGTGACTGCTAAATGTGTGATCGCACGTCTGAATTTTTGTAATGTTACTCTCTTCAGAAGTCTTAAAGCGAGTTGTAATTACAGTAGCAATTGCAGTTGTATACTACCGCTTTGATTTATTTTGCAGGTATTGGTCTGGATTTAAGTTTTATAATTTTGCTTCACAAAGCCCATAATTGGGGAGCATCCATCAGTTCACTAATATCCTTCCATGTTCTTGTAGTTATGGGAATTTGATGATTGCTGAAATTAAAATATCGTGCACAATTTATGTCTGAATTGTGTCTCGGCAACTACTGTCCAGAATTGAATGAAACTATGGGAAACTTCATTTCCAAGACAGGGTTTGCACAGTTGCAGGACGTTCAGCTTCGGAGATTTTTATCAATAATTGGGAGGGGGGTGTCATATAGAGTTTACCCTGTCCGTGGGATGCGTACGCTTGTACGTATGTTCGGATTCTTGTCCGGACAATAACTTTGTCAAGCATTTGAGGATTTTCAAATAACTTGGCAGAACTGTTCAGCGCAATCAGACGGTGTGTCTCGAACAAGAACCAGGGTCCTATGTCCCAGGTCATGGTCACACTTAAAGGTCAAAGGTCAAATATAAGAATTTAAGCCATTGACCTGTCCGGAGCATAATTTTGTCTAGCGCGGAAGGAATTTCAAATAACTTGGCAGAAGTGCTAAGCATGTTGAGACGGTGTGTCGCGCGCAAGAAACATGTCCCTAGGTCTAAAGTCAAGGTTACACATAAAGGTCAAAGGTCTCATATAAGAATTTAAGCAGTAGACCCTGTCTGGAGCATACTTTTGTTCAGCAGGGAAGGATTTTCAAATAACTTGGCAGATGTGATAATCATTATGATGTGGCATGCAAGAACAAGGTGCCTTGGTCCAAGGTCAAGGTCACACTTTAAGGTCAAAGGTCAAGTATTTGTATAAATGATACGATTCTTGTCCAGGCAATAACTTTGTCCAGCATTGAAGGATTTTCAAATAACTTGGCAGAAGTGATGACCATTATAAGACGGCGTGTCACGCGCAAGTACTAAGTCCAAGGTCCAGGTCACACTTAAAGGTCAAAGGTCAAATTTAAGCATTCATACCAAAGACTCTGTCCTGAGCATAATTTTGTCCGGCATGGAAGAATTTTCAAATTACATGTACTTGACAGAAATGATAAGCATTATGAGACGGCATGTAGCCTGCAACAACCAGGTCCTTTGGACCAAGGTCAAGGTCACACTTAAAGGTTAAAGTCAAATAAAAGAGTTTAAGCCATTGTCTTTGACTGAAGTATAATTTTGTCCGGCTTGGAAGAATTTTGAAATTACTTGGCAAGAGTGATACGTATTAAGTGACGGCATGAACCAGGTCTGTAGCTAAAAGGACAGAGTCACTGATCAAAGTCAATGGTCAAATTATTGTCAAGAGCATAATATTGTGTCATGCACGCAGGGATTTTCTGATAAATTGGCAGAAATGATCACCATTACCAGATGGTGTGTCGTTTGCAAGAACCGGACTTTTGAAGTTACTGAATTACTTTCCTTTGTTGATGATTGTGCAAAGCATATTTCAAAAATGACAAAATGCATTTTGTTGATTCTTCACAGAACGATTGAAGAAAACAAGAGTAAGTGATGCATACAAGAACTATAACTCATAATTGCCCAAAAATTTAAATTACTACACTTTTTGTCAGGGCTAAAACTATTGATTGGAAAATTTGTTATACCTCAATTTTCTTCTCAGAATAAGAGAATAAATTAGCAGAAAGTACAATATAAAAGGACATTTCTTCTTTTGCAAAATGATTTGTATGCATATAGACAAAGCGGCGCCATGTAGAAAAGGCTGCATAGGTGGGACCATCCGTGTCTGTGGACACATTTCTAGTTCTTGGAGGTATTTGCCGTTGAAGATTGATGAAATTAGTATATAGTGCATAATTCTTGACCTGGATATTTCTCCGCTACTACTTTATCATATGCTGTATGAAATTCGGTTATATGTTTTTGTATGCTATGTTTGTGTCATCCTGAAATACAGTTTTGACATCATATTTCGAAGTTCAAGCTTTTAGCTCATTTGTGCACATCCTGCTCATGGTGAGCTTTTGTGATCGCCTTTTGACCGTCGTGCGTCGTCGGCATTTACCTTGTGAACACTATTAGCCACATATATTCCCAATCTACATGAAAGCTACTCTGAACATTTGGCCCGATGATATCACGGACGAGTTTGAAACCGGGTCATATTTGGTCAAAACTAGGTCACTAGGTTAAATTGGATAAAACGCTTGTGAGCCCTCTAGATGTCTTTTTTTTTTGCCCAATCTTCTTGAAACTTGCTCAGACCATTTGTTCTTATGATATCTCGACTGTTTTTGAAAATGGTTGCTCTCAGCTGAAATAATTGGACGCCAGGAGGCGGGGCATTGTTTTCCTTTTATGGTTATATTGAAAATTTTCAAAATCGTTTTGTCAGATAGAACTGGTTAGATTTAGAAATGATTTCACACAAATGTTGATTGGGTGGTCTTCTACCAAAATAATTCAAATTTGATTTGTTAAAGAAAACGTGGCCGCCATTGGTGGGCATTTTTAGCTCACCTGTCTATCGTCAACATTTACCTTGTGAACACTATAATAATGACCACGTTTTTTGCACAAGTTTAATTTAAATTGCCCAGTGAATGTGTTCCAATGATATATCAGACGAGTTTGAAATTGGGTCATGTTGTGTCAAAAACTAGGTCACTAGGTCAAATTTGAGAAAAAGCTTGTGAACAATCGAGAGGACACACTTTTGCCCAGTCAACATGCAACTTGCTCAGAACATTTGTGCTTATCTTGGTCGAGTTCGGAACTGGGTAATGTGGGGTGAAAAACTAGTTGATCAGGGCAAATTATAGAAAAAAGCGTGTGAACATTCTAGTGGTCTCATTTGTTGCCCCCTCAACATGGAACTTGCTTAGCCCCTCTGGTGAGCTACCGTTTTGCCCTCTTATTAGTTATTCTAATATCTCTGCCCTTCTGATTGCATTCCAATTAATTGCAAAATCGCATTGGGAAGCATCCACCAGCTTCACTAATACCCTTGTTTATATTTTATTTATACCTTGGCAATATGCTAATATTAAAATTTTATTTATTTTCTGATATTACCAACTTGACACTCTTGTCATTGGCACAATCCCTTTAGTGTATGCAATCTTCACAATGATCTTCGGTCAGTTATCATCAGGCTGTATCTCATATTAGTGTTCAAGCTGCTGTCTTGTTAAAACATGTCTTTTGAATTTGCTTTTGTTATATTATGTAGTGTGGATTTTGTCTTTCATAAAATTCAGATTCCTCAGTTTAAATGTGCTGTATGCTAGCTGTAAACAATGCCTTCACTTGAAGGTTTCATTGGAAATGAATTCCATTATTTAACGTTAAGTGTTCTGTTTATCAAATAATTGAATATAGTTTCCGTTCCAGATATCACGCCGGAAGGGAAGGCCAAGAAAACATAATAGAAGAAGAAATAATCAGCCAAAGAAAAAGAATATTGGGAAAAATAATCTGCCAAGGAAAAAGAATACAAGAAGAAATAATCACCCAAGAAAACAAAATAGAACAAATAATGTGCAGAATAGACTTAGATATCATCTTAACAGACTTGCGCGGCCAAAGAAAAAGAATATAGGAAAAAATAATCTGCCAAGGACAAAGAATACAAGAAGAAATAATCACCCAAGAAAACAAAATAGAACAAATAATGTGCAGAATAGACTTAGAAATCATCTTAACAGACTTGCGCGGTCGTTAACCATACGACTTTCTAACGCTATGAAACGAAACGGGCAACATAAGGTAGGTTAACAAGCCTCAATTGCATTTTTTTTTTGTTTAGCTTAAAAAACTAATTTAGAGAAACATATGAGGTTAATCTGGCCGAAACGCAATTATTCTAAAATGTGAACTATGCATATGGTTCGAAATTCATAATAAAACCTTTTTTAGTCAAAGGCCATTGGAGCAGTGACAATAAAACTTGAAAGCAAACAGAAAAACATAAAAATGACGAAAGAAACACTTAATATCATATAAGTGAACATGGCTAGTGTGAACTTGTGCATCGTTTATTACTGTTGTGTAACCTTAACCAACATCAAGTCAACGTTTGTATAATAAAACATATTATGTATTTGAGTTTCCGCTTGTAGAGACGAAAACTATTTGGTTATTGTGCGTTTAAAAGCAATGTTTGTTCTTAACTTTTATTCCATTTTAAATATAAATGTATGTTAATTAACTTTATTTTGTGAATTGTATTTATGTCACTATATTTGTTGTAAGATCGTACAAACACATTAATTTCGATTGTTCAACTGATATTAAGTTGCTTAAGATTTATCTGGTCATTGTTAAATTTTGGCTTACAGAAATATGGTGTCAGTCCAAGCCAAGCATTGATTTTTAATCAACAACTTCGAAATATAAATGTAGCCTTGAATAGAGTACACAGTCAGCTAAGGCGGGTAAGAACGTAATACATTTTTATTATGCCCCCGATCGAAGATGGTGGGGTATATTGTTTTGCTCTAGTCGGTTCATCTGTCAGTCGGTCAGTTGGTAGACCAATTGGGTTTCCTATGTCTCAGTCCTACAGTTTTCATTAGATCGTCACCAAACTACATGAAATGTTTGTGAATATAATATGTCGGCAAAGTTTGATAATCTGCCAAATCGCCACAAAAAGTGTCGAGTCATTGCCCTTGATTTTTTTTAATTGGTCTTTTAAGCAGTTTCCACTCTCCAACAGTTTTCATCCAATCTTCACAAAGCTTGATATTTTAAAGATTGCGTTTAACCAAGAGGGGTCATAACTGTTTTACAAACAGTTCTTGTTTCAGTTTATGTAGTTCTGTTTTGAATTGCTTTACAAATATTATTCTGAACATTAAAACATTTAATAAAAATGAAGATGGTAACTGTACAATTTCCCAATCTTTAGCAAATGCAGAGAAAACTGTAAATTTGTTTGATATAGAAACCGGCGTTTATCAAATGGCTTACATAATAAAATACTGTAAAATGATGACAATCATGACAGATATCTTATTTCAAATTCTAGGTATGAACAACTCAGTTTGTAACCAAGGCTTGATCTCTCCTGCAATACACGTTATAAATAAAATACTACATAAGCGGCTTGGTTAATATTCAAGGAACTTCATGAAAAATGTTTTTAGTGAATGATATCTCGGCCATGTTTGATAATCAGTAAAATCGGCCTAGGAATTGTGGAGTAATAGCCCTTGAATAATCTAATAGTTGACATTTTAGCCGTTTCCGCTCTTTAAGTTTTACCGTTTTTATTCTGATCTTCACCAAACTTGATGAAAATCTTTGTGGGATAATCTCTTTGCCAAGTTCGATAATCAACCAACTCGCCAAGGGAATTGCACAGTTAAGGCCATTGATGTATGTAATAATGGTCTTTTAGCTGTTTCTACACTCTATGTCAAGCATTGTACAATTTCCCAGTTTTGAGCAAATGCAGAGAAAAATGTAAACTTGTTTGATATAACAACAACTTCTGTCAAATGGCTAACATATTCTAATACTGTAATGTTGATGACAGATGTCTTAGTGCACATTCTACGTTTGAACTTCTACCCTAGACTTGATTTTTCATGCAATACACTTTAACAAAATATGACATAATGAGCAGCCTTGGAAATATTTTAGAAATCTGGTGTGGGTCCAACAGAAATAAGTATGTTGAAGAGGCAACTTCACCATGTGAATGTTAGGTTGAGAAATGTGCAAAGGCGGTTTTGGAATGTAAGTATGCTAATATATACTTTTAATTATATTTTATTTCATAGTGTTTTAATTTAGCGCATTTTTTAATTAAAAGTTGACATGTTCTGATATGTGTGTGTTTTCATTTCTATGTATATTTAAGTCTTCTGATTATAATTAAACTAAACAAAAAACACAAACTATTGTCACTTGGGCGTCGTCAGTGTCTACGTTGTCGTTGTCAACATTGAATGTCCCTGTTGTTGATGATGGACCCTGTATTAAGTAAAGTGAAGAAAAACACGTTATATCACAATTAATCGCAACGACCTTGTCCGGACTGTGACTCCATCATTCATGAGGCAATTTTAAAATAACTTGCCACAAATGTTCGCCCGGTAGAGTTGGCGTGTCGCGCGCAAGACCTGTGTCCCTAGCTCAAAGGTCAAGGTCACACTTAGAGGTAAAAGGTTAAATATGGGCATAATACTTATTGTCCGGACTGTAACTCTATTATTCATCTGGCAATTTTAAAATAACTTGTAACAGATTTTTACCATGCGCAGACGGCCTTTCGCGCGGAAAACTTGCGTCCCTAGCTCAATGGTTAAGGTGTCACTTAAAGGTCAAAGGGCAAATAATGGCATAAACCAGCTTGTTCGGACTGGAACTTCATTTATCAGGGATTTTTAAAATAACTTGCCACAAATGTTCACGATGTGGAGACGGTGTGTCACGCGCATGACCTGTGTCCCTATATCAAAGGTCAAGGTCACACTTAGAGGTCAAAGGTCAAATATGGGCATATTACAGCTTGTCCAGACTGTTAATTGATCATTGATGATGGAATTTAAAAAATAACGCAACAAATGTTCACCATGTGGAGACGGCGTGTCGCACGCAAGACCTGCATGTCCCTCTCGCTTAAAGGTCAAATTCTTGTTAGTAAAGGTGATTTTAAAATAATTACAATACAAATTGTTTACTATCAACGGGTTCGACATGTTGCCAACAGGCATCTAGTTATGAAGATGAACACGCTGCGATAATCATTAGTTTATCAGCAAATGAGCGAAGTTTCTCAGCTATAGTGACTGCTAAATGTGTGATCGCACGTCTGAATTTTTTTAATGTTACTCTTTTCAGAAGTCTTAAAGCGAGTTGTAATTACAGTAGCAATTGCAGTTGTATACTACCGCTTTGATTTATTTTGCAGGTATTGGTCTGGATTTAAGTTTTATAATTTTGCTTCACAAAGCCCATAATTGGGAAGCATCCATCAGTTCACTAATATCCTTCCATGTTCTTGTAGTTATGGGAATTTGATGATTGCTGAAATTAAAATATCGTGCACAATTTATGTCTGAATTGTGTCTCGGCAACTACTGTCCAGAATTGAATGAAACTATGGGAAACTTCATTTCCAAGACAGGGTTTGCACAGTTGCAGGACGTTCAGCTTCGGAGATTTTTATCAATGATTGGGAGGGGGGTGTCATATAGAGTTTACCCTGTCCGTGGGATGCGTACGCTTGTACGTATGTACGTATGTTCGGATTCTTGTCCGGACAATAACTTTGTCAAGCATTTGAGGATTTTCAAATAACTTGGCAGAACTGTTCAGCGCAATCAGACGGTGTGTCTCGAACAAGAACCAGGGTCCTATGTCCCAGGTCATGTCACGCGCAAGTACTAAGTCCAAGGTCCAGGTCACACTTAAAGGTCAATGGTCAAATTTAAGCATTCATACCAAAGACTCTGTCCTGAGCATAATTTTGTCCGGCATGGAAGAATTTTCAAATTACATGTACTTGACAGAAATGATAAGCATTATGAGACGGCATGTAGCCTGCAACAACCAGGTCCTTTGGACCAAGGTCAAGGTCACACTTAAAGGTTAAAGTCAAATAAAAGAGTTTAAGCCATTGTCTTTGACTGAAGTATAATTTTGTCCGGCATGGAAGAATTTTCAAATTACTTGGCAAGAGTGATACGTATTAAGTGACGGCATGAACCAGGTCTGTAGCTAAAAGGACAGAGTCACTGATCAAAGTCAATGGTCAAATTATTGTCAAGAGCATAATATTGTGTCATGCACGCAGGGATTTTCTGATAAATTGGCAGAAATGATCACCATTACCAGATGGTGTGTCGTTTGCAAGGACCGGACTTTTGAAGTTACTGAATTACTTTCCTTTGTTGATGATTGTGCAAAGCATATTTCAAAAATGACAAAATGCATTTTGTTGATTCTTCACAGAACGATTGAAGAAAACAAGAGTAAGTGATGCATACAAGAACTATAACTCATAATTGCCCAAAAATTTAAATTACTACACTTTTTGTCAGGGCTAAAACTATTGATTGGAAAATTTGTTATACCTCAATTTTCTTCTCAGAATAAGAGAATAAATTAGCAGAAAGTACAATATAAAAGGACATTTCTTCTTTTGCAAAATGATTTGTATGCATATAGACAAAGCGGCGCCATGTAGAAAAGGCTGCATAGGTGGGACCATCCGTGTCTGTGGACACATTTCTAGTTCTTGGAGGTATTTGCCGTTGAAGATTGATGAAATTAGTATATAGTGCATAATTCTTGACCTGGATATTTCTCCGCTACTACTTTATCATATGCTGTATGAAATTCGGTTATATGTTTTTGTATGCTATGTTTGTGTCATCCTGAAATACAGTTTTGACATCATATTTCGAAGTTCAAGCTTTTAGCTCATTTGTGCACATCCTGCTCATGGTGAGCTTTTGTGATCGCCTTTTGACCGTCGTGCGTCGTCGGCATTTACCTTGTGAACACTCTATAAGCCACATATATTCCCAATCTACATGAAAGCTACTCTGAACATTTGGCCCGATGATATCACGGACGAGTTTGAAACCGGGTCATATTTGGTCAAAACTAGGTCACTAGGTTAAATTGGAGAAAACGCTTGTGAGCCCTCTAGAAGTCTTTTTTTTTTGCCCAATCTTCTTGAAACTTGCTCAGACCATTTGTTCTTATGATATCTCGACTGTGTTTGAAAATGGTTGCTCTCAGCTGAAATAATTGGACGCCAGGAGGCGGGGCATTGTTTTCCTTTTATGGTTATATTGAAAATTTTCAAAATCGTTTTGTCAGATAGAACTGGTTAGATTTAGAAATGATTTCACACAAATGTTGATTGGGTGGTCTTCTACCAAAATAATTCAAATTTGATTTGTTAAAGAAAACGTGGCCGCCATTGGTGGGCATTTTTAGCTCACCTGTCTATCGTCAACATTTACCTTGTGAACACTATAATAATTACCACGTTTTTTGCACAAGTTTAATTTAAATTGCCCAGTAAATGTGTTCCAATGATATATCAGACGAGTTTGAAATTGGGTCATGTTGTGTCAAAAACTAGGTCACTAGGTCAAATTTGAGAAAAAGCTTGTGAACAATCGAGAGAACACACTTTTGCCCAGTCAACATGCAACTTGCTCAGAACATTTGTGCTTATCTTGGTCGAGTTCGGAACTGGGTAATGTTGGGTGAAAAACTAGTTGATCAGGGCAAATTAAAGAAAAAAGCGTGTGAACATTCTAGTGGTCTCATTTGTTGCCCCCTCAACATGGAACTTGCTTAGCCCCTCTGGTGAGCTACCGTTTTGCCCTCTTATTAGTTATTCTAATATCTCTGCCCTTCTGATTGCATTCAATTAATTGCAAAATCGCATTGGGAAGCATCCACCAGCTTCACTAATACCCTTGTTTATATTTTATTTATACCTTGGCAATATGCTAATATTAAAATTTTAATTATTTTCTGATATTACCACCTTGACACTCTTGTCATTGGCACAATCCCTTTAGTGCATGCAATCTTCACAATGATCTTCGGTCAGTTATCATCAGGCTGTATCTCATATTAGTGTTCAAGCTGATGTCTTGTTAAAACATGTCTTTTGAATTTGCTTTTGTTATATTATGTAGTGTGGATTTTGTCTTTCATAAAATTCAGATTCCTCAGTTTAAATGTGCTGTATGCTAGCTGTAAACAATGCCTTCACTTGAAGGTTTCACTGGAAATGAATTCCATTATTTAACGTTAAGTGTTCTGTTTATCAAATAATTGAATATAGTTTCCGTTCCAGATATCACGCCGGAAGGGAAGGCCAAGAAAAAATAATAGAAGAAATAATCAGCCAAAGAAAAAGAATATTGGGAAAAATAATCTGCCAAGGAAAAAGAATACAAGAAGAAATAATCATCCAAGAAAACAAAATATAACAAATAATGTGCAGAATAGACTTAGATATCATCTTAACAGACTTGCGCGGCCAAAGAAAAAGAATATAGGAAAACATAATCTGCCAAGGACAAAGAATACAAGAAGAAATAATCACCCAAGAAATCAAAATAGAACAAATAATGTGCAGAATAGACTTAGAAATCATCTTAACAGACTTGCGCGGTCGTTAACCATACGACTTTCTAACGCTATGAAACGAAACGGGCAACATAAGGTAGGTTAACAAGCCTCAATTGCATTTTTTTTTGTTTAGCTTAAAAAACTAATTTAGAGAAACATATGAGGTTAATCTGGCCGAAACGCAATTATTCTAAAATGTGAACTATGCATATGGTTCGAAATTCATAATAAAACCTTTTTTAGTCAAAGGCCATTGGAGCAGTGACAATAAAACTTGAAAGCAAACAGAAAAACATAAAAATGACGAAAGAAACACTTAATATAAAATAAGTCAACATGGCTAGTGTGAACTTGTGCATCGTTTATTACTGTTGTGTAACCTTAACCAACATCAAGTCAACGTTTGTATAATAAAACATATTATGTATTTGAGTTTCCGCTTGTAGAGACGAAAACTATTTGGTTATTGTGCGTTTAAAAGCAATGTTTGTTCTTAACTTTTATTCCATTTTAAATATAAATGTATGTTAATTAACTTTATTTTGTGAATTGTATTTATGTCACTATATTTGTTGTAAGATCGTACAAACACATTAATTTCGATTGTTCAACTGATATTAAGTTGCTTAAGATTTATCTGGTCATTGTTAAATTTTGGCTTACAGAAATATGGTGTCAGTCCAAGCCAAGCATTGATTTTTAATCAACAACTTCGAAATATAAATGTAGCCTTGAATAGAGTACACAGTCAGCTAAGGCGGGTAAGAACGTAATACATTTTTATTATGCCCCCGATCGAAGATGGTGGGGTATATTGTTTTGCTTCAGTCGGTTCATCTGTCAGTCGGTCAGTTGGTAGACCAATTGGGTTTCCTATGTCTCAGTCCTACAGTTTTCATTAGATCGTCACCAAACTACATGAAATGTTTGTGAATATAATATGTCGGCAAAGTTTGATAATCTGCCAAATCGCCACAAAAAGTGTCGAGTCATTGCCCTTGATTTTTTTTAATTGGTCTTTTAAGCAGTTTCCACTCTCCAACAGTTTTCATCCAATCTTCACAAAGCTTGATATTTTAAAGATTGCTTTTAACCAAGAGGGGGCATAACTGTTTTACAAACAGTTCTTGTTTCAGTTTATGTAGTTCTGTTTTGAATTGCTTTACAAATATTATTCTGAACATTATAACATTTAATAAAAATGAAGATGGTAACTGTACAATTTCCCAATCTTTAGCAAATGCAGAGAAAACTGTAAATTTGTTTGATATAGAAACCGGCGTTTATCAAATGGCTTACATAATAAAATACTGTAAAATGATGACAATCATGACAGATATCTTATTTCAAATTCTAGGTATGAACAACTCAGTTTGTAACCAAGGCTTGATCTCTCCTGCAATACACGTTATAAATAAAATACTTCATAAGCGGCTTGGTTAATATTCAAGGAACTTCATGAAAAATGTTTTTAGTGAATGATATCTCGGCCATGTTTGATAATCAGTAAAATCGGCCTAGGAATTGTGGAGTAATAGCCCTTGAATAATCTAATAGTTGACATTTTAGCCATTTCCGCTCTTTAAGTTTTACCGTTTTTATTCTGATCTTCACCAAACTTGATGAAAATCTTTGTGGGATAATCTCTTTGCCAAGTTCGATAATCAACCAACTCGCCAAGGGAATTGCACAGTTAAGGCCATTGATGTATGTAATAATGGTCTTTTAGCTGTTTCTACACTCTATGTCAAGCATTGTACAATTTCCCAGTTTTGAGCAAATGCAGAGAAAAATGTAAACTTGTTTGATATAACAACAACTTCTGTCAAATGGCTAACATATTCTAATACTGTAATGTTGATGACAGATGTCTTAGTGCACATTCTACGTTTGAACTTCTACCCTAGACTTGATTTTTCATGCAATACACTTTAACAAAATATGACATAATGAGCAGCCTTGGAAATATTTTAGAAATCTGGTGTGGGTCCAACAGAAATAAGTATGTTGAAGAGGCAACTTCACCATGTGAATGTTAGGTTGAGAAATGTGCAAAGGCGGTTTTGGAATGTAAGTATGCTAATATATACTTTTAATTATATTTTATTTCATAGTGTTTTAATTTAGCGCATTTTTTAATTAAAAGTTGACATGTTCTGATATGTGTGTGTTTTCATTTCTATGTATATTTAAGTCTTCTGATTATAATTAAACTAAACAAAAAACACAAACTATTGTCACTTGGGCGTCGTCAGTGTCTACGTTGTCGTTGTCAACATTGAATGTCCCTGTTGTTGATGATGGACCCTGTATTAAGTAAAGTGAAGAAAAACACGTTATATCACAATTAATCGCAACGACCTTGTCCGGACTGTGACTCCATCATTCATGAGGCAATTTTAAAATAACTTGCCACAAATGTTCGCCCGGTAGAGTTGGCGTGTCGCGCGCAAGACCTGTGTCCCTAGCTCAAAGGTCAAGGTCACACTTAGAGGTAAAAGGTTAAATATGGGCATAATACTTATTGTCCGGACTGTAACTCTATTATTCATCTGGCAATTTTAAAATAACTTGTAACAGATTTTTACCATGCGCAGACGGCCTTTCGCGCGGAAAACTTGCGTCCCTAGCTCAATGGTTAAGGTGTCACTTAAAGGTCAAAGGGCAAATAATGGCATAAACCAGCTTGTTCGGACTGGAACTTCATTTATCAGGGATTTTTAAAATAACTTGCCACAAATGTTCACGATGTGGAGACGGTGTGTCACGCGCATGACCTGTGTCCCTATATCAAAGGTCAAGGTCACACTTAGAGGTCAAAGGTCAAATATGGGCATATTACAGCTTGTCCAGACTGTTAATTGATCATTGATGATGGAATTTAAAAAATAACGCAACAAATGTTCACCATGTGGAGACGGCGTGTCGCACGCAAGACCTGCATGTCCCTCTCGCTTAAAGGTCAAATTCTTGTTAGTAAAGGTGATTTTAAAATAATTACAATACAAATTGTTTACTATCAACGGGTTCGACATGTTGCCAACAGGCATCTAGTTATGAAGATGAACACGCTGCGATAATCATTAGTTTATCAGCAAATGAGCGAAGTTTCTCAGCTATAGTGACTGCTAAATGTGTGATCGCACGTCTGAATTTTTTTAATGTTACTCTTTTCAGAAGTCTTAAAGCGAGTTGTAATTACAGTAGCAATTGCAGTTGTATACTACCGCTTTGATTTATTTTGCAGGTATTGGTCTGGATTTAAGTTTTATAATTTTGCTTCACAAAGCCCATAATTGGGGAGCATCCATCAGTTCACTAATATCCTTCCATGTTCTTGTAGTTATGGGAATTTGATGATTGCTGAAATTAAAATATCGTGCACAATTTATGTCTGAATTGTGTCTCGGCAACTACTGTCCAGAATTGAATGAAACTATGGGAAACTTCATTTCCAAGACAGGGTTTGCACAGTTGCAGGACGTTCAGCTTCGGATATTTTTATCAATGATTGGGAGGGGGGTGTCATATAGAGTTTACCCTGTCCGTGGGATGCGTACGCTTGTACGTATGTACGTATGTTCGGATTCTTGTCCGGACAATAACTTTGTCAAGCATTTGAGGATTTTCAAATAACTTGGCAGAACTGTTCAGCGCAATCAGACGGTGTGTCTCGAACAAGAACCAGGGTCCTATGTCCCAGGTCATGTCACGCGCAAGTACTAAGTCCAAGGTCCAGGTCACACTTAAAGGTCAATGGTCAAATTTAAGCATTCATACCAAAGACTCTGTCCTGAGCATAATTTTGTCCGGCATGGAAGAATTTTCAAATTACATGTACTTGACAGAAATGATAAGCATTATGAGACGGCATGTAGCCTGCAACAACCAGGTCCTTTGGACCAAGGTCAAGGTCACACTTAAAGGTTAAAGTCAAATAAAAGAGTTTAAGCCATTGTCTTTGACTGAAGTATAATTTTGTCCGGCATGGAAGAATTTTCAAATTACTTGGCAAGAGTGATACGTATTAAGTGACGGCATGAACCAGGTCTGTAGCTAAAAGGACAGAGTCACTGATCAAAGTCAATGGTCAAATTATTGTCAAGAGCATAATATTGTGTCATGCACGCAGGGATTTTCTGATAAATTGGCAGAAATGATCACCATTACCAGATGGTGTGTCGTTTGCAAGGACCGGACTTTTGAAGTTACTGAATTACTTTCCTTTGTTGATGATTGTGCAAAGCATATTTCAAAAATGACAAAATGCATTTTGTTGATTCTTCACAGAACGATTGAAGAAAACAAGAGTAAGTGATGCATACAAGAACTATAACTCATAATTGCCCAAAAATTTAAATTACTACACTTTTTGTCAGGGCTAAAACTATTGATTGGAAAATTTGTTATACCTCAATTTTCTTCTCAGAATAAGAGAATAAATTAGCAGAAAGTACAATATAAAAGGACATTTCTTCTTTTGCAAAATGATTTGTATGCATATAGACAAAGCGGCGCCATGTAGAAAAGGCTGCATAGGTGGGACCATCCGTGTCTGTGGACACATTTCTAGTTCTTGGAGGTATTTGCCGTTGAAGATTGATGAAATTAGTATATAGTGCATAATTCTTGACCTGGATATTTCTCCGCTACTACTTTATCATATGCTGTATGAAATTCGGTTATATGTTTTTGTATGCTATGTTTGTGTCATCCTGAAATACAGTTTTGACATCATATTTCGAAGTTCAAGCTTTTAGCTCATTTGTGCACATCCTGCTCATGGTGAGCTTTTGTGATCGCCTTTTGACCGTCGTGCGTCGTCGGCATTTACCTTGTGAACACTCTATAAGCCACATATATTCCCAATCTACATGAAAGCTACTCTGAACATTTGGCCCGATGATATCACGGACGAGTTTGAAACCGGGTCATATTTGGTCAAAACTAGGTCACTAGGTTAAATTGGAGAAAACGCTTGTGAGCCCTCTAGAAGTCTTTTTTTTTTGCCCAATCTTCTTGAAACTTGCTCAGACCATTTGTTCTTATGATATCTCGACTGTGTTTGAAAATGGTTGCTCTCAGCTGAAATAATTGGACGCCAGGAGGCGGGGCATTGTTTTCCTTTTATGGTTATATTGAAAATTTTCAAAATCGTTTTGTCAGATAGAACTGGTTAGATTTAGAAATGATTTCACACAAATGTTGATTGGGTGGTCTTCTACCAAAATAATTCAAATTTGATTTGTTAAAGAAAACGTGGCCGCCATTGGTGGGCATTTTTAGCTCACCTGTCTATCGTCAACATTTACCTTGTGAACACTATAATAATTACCACGTTTTTTGCACAAGTTTAATTTAAATTGCCCAGTAAATGTGTTCCAATGATATATCAGACGAGTTTGAAATTGGGTCATGTTGTGTCAAAAACTAGGTCACTAGGTCAAATTTGAGAAAAAGCTTGTGAACAATCGAGAGAACACACTTTTGCCCAGTCAACATGCAACTTGCTCAGAACATTTGTGCTTATCTTGGTCGAGTTCGGAACTGGGTAATGTTGGGTGAAAAACTAGTTGATCAGGGCAAATTAAAGAAAAAAGCGTGTGAACATTCTAGTGGTCTCATTTGTTGCCCCCTCAACATGGAACTTGCTTAGCCCCTCTGGTGAGCTACCGTTTTGCCCTCTTATTAGTTATTCTAATATCTCTGCCCTTCTGATTGCATTCAATTAATTGCAAAATCGCATTGGGAAGCATCCACCAGCTTCACTAATACCCTTGTTTATATTTTATTTATACCTTGGCAATATGCTAATATTAAAATTTTAATTATTTTCTGATATTACCACCTTGACACTCTTGTCATTGGCACAATCCCTTTAGTGCATGCAATCTTCACAATGATCTTCGGTCAGTTATCATCAGGCTGTATCTCATATTAGTGTTCAAGCTGATGTCTTGTTAAAACATGTCTTTTGAATTTGCTTTTGTTATATTATGTAGTGTGGATTTTGTCTTTCATAAAATTCAGATTCCTCAGTTTAAATGTGCTGTATGCTAGCTGTAAACAATGCCTTCACTTGAAGGTTTCACTGGAAATGAATTCCATTATTTAACGTTAAGTGTTCTGTTTATCAAATAATTGAATATAGTTTCCGTTCCAGATATCACGCCGGAAGGGAAGGCCAAGAAAAAATAATAGAAGAAATAATCAGCCAAAGAAAAAGAATATTGGGAAAAATAATCTGCCAAGGAAAAAGAATACAAGAAGAAATAATCATCCAAGAAAACAAAATATAACAAATAATGTGCAGAATAGACTTAGATATCATCTTAACAGACTTGCGCGGCCAAAGAAAAAGAATATAGAAAAACATAATCTGCCAAGGACAAAGAATACAAGAAGAAATAATCACCCAAGAAATCAAAATAGAACAAATAATGTGCAGAATAGACTTAGAAATCATCTTAACAGACTTGCGCGGTCGTTAACCATACGACTTTCTAACGCTATGAAACGAAACGGGCAACATAAGGTAGGTTAACAAGCCTCAATTGCATTTTTTTTTGTTTAGCTTAAAAAACTAATTTAGAGAAACATATGAGGTTAATCTGGCCGAAACGCAATTATTCTAAAATGTGAACTATGCATATGGTTCGAAATTCATAATAAAACCTTTTTTAGTCAAAGGCCATTGGAGCAGTGACAATAAAACTTGAAAGCAAACAGAAAAACATAAAAATGACGAAAGAAACACTTAATATAAAATAAGTCAACATGGCTAGTGTGAACTTGTGCATCGTTTATTACTGTTGTGTAACCTTAACCAACATCAAGTCAACGTTTGTATAATAAAACATATTATGTATTTGAGTTTCCGCTTGTAGAGACGAAAACTATTTGGTTATTGTGCGTTTAAAAGCAATGTTTGTTCTTAACTTTTATTCCATTTTAAATATAAATATATGTTAATTAACTTTATTTTGTGAATTGTATTTATGTCACTATATTTGTTGTAAGATCGTACAAACACATTAATTTCGATTGTTCAACTGATATTAAGTTGCTTAAGATTTATCTGGTCATTGTTAAATTTTGGCTTACAGAAATATGGTGTCAGTCCAAGCCAAGCATTGATTTTTAATCAACAACTTCGAAATATAAATGTTGCCTTGAATCGAGTACACAGTCAGCTAAGGCGGGTAAGAACGTAATACATTTTTATTATGCCCCCGATCGAAGATGGTGGGGTATATTGTTTTCCTTCAGTCGATTCATCTGTCAGTCGGTCAGTTGGTAGACCAATTGGGTTTCCTCTGTCTCAGTCCTACAGTTTTCATTAGATCGTCACCAAACTACATGAAATGTTTGTGAATATAATATGTCGGCAAAGTTTGATAATCTGCCAAATCGCCACAAAAAGTGTCGAGTCATTGCCCTTGATTTTTTTTAATTGGTCTTTTAAGCAGTTTCCACTCTCCAACAGTTTTCATCCAATCTTCACAAAGCTTGATATTTTAAAGATTGCTTTTAACCAAGAGGGGTCATAACTGTTTTACAAACAGTTCTTGTTTCAGTTTATGTAGTTCTGTTTTGAATTGCTTTACAAATATTATTCTGAACATTATAACATTTAATAAAAATGAAGATGGTAACTGTACAATTTCCCAGTCTTTAGCAAATGCAGAGAAAACTGTAAATTTGTTTGATATAGAAACCTGCGTTTATCAAATGGCTTACATAATAAAATACTGTAAAATGATGACAATCATGACAGATTTCTTATTTCAAATTCTAGGTATGAACAACTCAGTTTGTAACCAAGGCTTGATCTCTCCTGCAATACACGTTATAAATAAAATACTACATAAGCGGCTTGGTTAATATTCAAGGAACTTCATGAAAAATGTTTTTAGTGAATGATATCTCGGCCATGTTTGATAATCAGTAAAATCGGCCTAGGAATTGTGGAGTAATAGCCCTTGAATAATCTAATAGTTTTACCGTTTTTATTCTGATCTTCACCAATCTTGATGAAAATCATTGTGGGATAATCTCTTTGCCAAGTTCGATAATCAACCAACTCGCCAAGGGAATTGCACAGTTAAGGCCAATGATGTATGTAATAATGGTCTTTTAGCTGTTTCTACACTCTATGTCAAGCATTGTACAATTTCCCAGTTTTGAGCAAATGCAGAGAAAAATGTAAACTTGTTTGATATAACAACAACTGTCAAATGGCTAACATATTCTAATACTGTAATGTTGATGACAGATGTCTTAGTGCACATTCTACGTTTGAACTTCTATCCTAGACTTGATTTTTCATGCAATACACTTTAACAAAATATGACATAATGAGCAGCCTTGGGAATATTTCAGAAATCTGGTGTGGGTCCAACAGAAATAAGTATGTTGAAGAGGCAACTTCACCATGTGAATGTTAGGTTGAGAAATGTGCAAAGGCGGTTTTGGAATGTAAGTATGCTAATATATACTTTTAATTTTATTTTATTTCATAGTGTTTTAATTTAGCGCATTTTTTAATTAAAAGTTGACATGTTCTGATATGTGTGTGTTTTCATTTCTATGTATATTTAAGTCTTCTGATTATAATTAAACTAAACAAAAAACACAAACTATTGTCACATGGGCGTCGTCAGTGTCTACGTTGTCGTTGTCAACATTGAATGTCCCTGTTGTTGATGATGGACCCTGTATTAAGTAAAGTGAAGAAAAACACGTTATATCACAATTAATCGCAACGACCTTGTCCGGACTGTGACTCCATCATTCATGCGGCAATTTTAAAATAACTTGCCACAAATGTTCGCCCGGTAGAGTTGGCGTGTCGCGCGCAAGACCTGTGTCCCTAGCTCAAAGGTCAAGGTCACACTTAGAGGTAAAAGGTTAAATATGGGCATAATACTTATTGTCCGGACTGTAACTCTATTATTCATCTGGCAATTTTAAAATAACTTGTAACAGATTTTTACCATGCGCAGACGGCCTTTCGCGCGGAAAACTTGCGTCCCTAGCTCAATGGTTAAGGTGTCACTTAAAGGTCAAAGGGCAAATAATGGCATAAACCAGCTTGTTCGGACTGGAACTTCATTTATCAGGGATTTTTAAAGTAACTTGCCACAATTGTTCACGATGTGGAGACGGTGTGTCACGCGCATGACCTGTGTCCCTATATCAAAGGTCAAGGTCACACTTAGAGGTCAAAGGTCAAATATGGGCATATTACAGCTTGTCCAGACTGTTAATTGATCATTGATGATGGAATTTAAAAAATAACGCAACAAATGTTCACCATGTGGAGACGGCGTGTCGCACGCAAGACCTGCATGTCCCTCTCGCTTAAAGGTCAAATTCACACTTAGAGGCCAAGCAAGAAGATCTTGTTAGTAAAGGTGATTTTAAAATAATTACAATACAAATTGTTTACTGTCAACGGGCTCGACATGTTGCCAACAGGCATCTAGTTATGAAGATGAACACGCTGCGATAATCATTAGTTTATCAGCAAATGAGCGAAGTTTCTCAGCTATAGTGACTGCTAAATGTGTGATCGCACGTCTGAATTTTTTTGATGTTACTCTTTTCAGAAGTCTTAAAGCGAGTTGTAATTACAGTAGCAATTGCAGTTGTATACTACCGCTTTGATTTATTTTGCAGGTATTGGTCTGGATTTAAGTTTTATAATTTTGCTTCACAAAGCCCATAATTGGGGAGCATCCATCAGTTCACTAATATCCTTCCATGTTCTTGTAGTTATGGGAATTTGATGATTGCTGAAATTAAAATATCGTGCACAATTTATGTCTGAATTGTGTCTCGGCAACTACTGTCCAGAATTGAATGAAACTATGGGAAACTTCATTTCCAAGACAGGGTTTGCACAGTTGCAGGACGTTCAGCTTCGGAGATTTTTATCAATGATTGGGAGGGGGGTGTCATATAGAGTTTACCCTGTCCGTGGGATGCGTACGCTTGTACGTATGTTCGGATTCTTGTCCTGACAATAACTTTGTCAAGCATTTGAGGATTTTCAAATAACTTGGCAGAACTGTTCAGCGCAATCAGACGGTGTGTCTCGAACAAGAACCAGGGTCCTATGTCCCAGGTCATGGTCACACTTAAAGGTCAAAGGTCAAATATAAGAATTTAAGCCATTGACCTGTCCGGAGCATAATTTTGTCTAGCGCGGAAGGAATTTCAAATAACTTGGCAGAAGTGCTAAGCATGTTGAGACAGTGTGTCGCGCGCAAGAAACATGTCCCTAGGTCTAAAGTCAAGGTTACACATAAAGGTCAAAGGTCTCATATAAGAATTTAAGCAGTAGACCCTGTCTGGAGCATACTTTTGTTCAGCAGGGAAGGATTTTCAAATAACTTGGCAGATGTGATAATCATTATGATGTGGCATGCAAGAACAAGGTGCCTTGGTCCAAGGTCAAGGTCACACTTTAAGGTCAAAGGTCAAGTATTTGTATAAATGATACGATTCTTGTCCAGGCAATAACTTTGTCCAGCATTGAAGGATTTTCAAATAACTTGGCAGAAGTGATGACCATTATAAGACGGCGTGTCACGCGCAAGTACTAAGTCCAAGGTCCAGGTCACACTTAAAGGTCAAAGGTCAAATTTAAGCATTCATACCAAAGACTCTGTCCTGAGCATAATTTTGTCCGGCATGGAAGAATTTTCAAATTACATGTACTTGACAGAAATGATAAGCATTATGAAACGGCATGTAGCCTGCAACAACCAGGTCCTTTGGACCAAGGTCAAGGTCACACTTAAAGGTTAAAGTCAAATAAAAGAGTTTAAGCCATTGTCTTTGACTGAAGTATAATTTTGTCCGGCATGGAAGAATTTTCAAATTACTTGGCAAGAGTGATACGTATTAAGTGACGGCATGAACCAGGTCTGTAGCTAAAAGGACAGAGTCACTGATCAAAGTCAATGGTCAAATTATTGTCAAGAGCATAATATTGTGTCATGCACGCAGGGATTTTCTGATAAATTGGCAGAAATGATCACCATTACCAGATGGTGTGTCGTTTGCAAGAACCGGACTTTTGAAGTTACTGAATTACTTTCCTTTGTTGATGATTGTGCAAAGCATATTTCAAAAATGACAAAATGCATTTTGTTGATTCTTCACAGAACGATTGAAGAAAACAAGAGTAAGTGATGCATACAAGAACTATAACTCATAATTGCCCAAAAATTTAAATTACTACACTTTTTGTCAGGGCTAAAACTATTGATTGGAAAATTTGTTATACCTCAATTTTCTTCTCAGAATAAGAGAATAAATTAGCAGAAAGTACAATATAAAAGGACATTTCTTCTTTTGCAAAATGATTTGTATGCATATAGACAAAGCGGCGCCATGTAGAAAAGGCTGCATAGGTGGGACCATCCGTGTCTGTGGACACATTTCTAGTTCTTGGAGGTATTTGCCGTTGAAGATTGCTGAAATTAGTATATAGTGCATAATTCTTGACCTGGATATTTCTCCGCTACTACTTTATCATATGCTGTATGAAATTCGGTTATATGTTTGTGTATGCTATGTTTGTGTCATCCTGAAATACAGTTTTGACATCATATTTCGAAGTTCAAGCTTTTAGCTCATTTGTGCACATCCTGCTCATGGTGAGCTTTTGTGATCGCCTTTTGACCGTCGTGCGTCGTCAGCATATACCTTGTGAACACTCTAGAAGCCACATATATTCCCAATCTACATGAAAGCTGCTCTGAACATTTGGCCCGATGATATCACGGACGAGTTTGAAACCGGGTCATATTTGGTCAAAACTAGGTCACTAGGTTAAATTGGAGAAAACGCTTGTGAGCCCTCTAGAAGTCTTTTTTTGCCCAATCTTCTTGAAACTTGCTCAGACCATTTATCCCATTGATATATCGGCCAAGTTTGAATCTGGGTCATGTGGGGTCAAAAACTAGGTCACTTGGTCAAATTGAAGAAAAAGCTTGTTAACACTCTAGAAGTCACTGTTTTTGCCCAATCTTCATGAAACTTGGTCAGAACATTTTCAGGCCTCCTAGTGAAACCTTTAAAACCTTTATAAACCTTTAATTTTGGGGAAATCCTTTAAAACCTTTATTTTTCCTGGAAAACCTGTAAGAACCTATAATTCACTTTCAAAACCTATTTTCAATCAGTTTCCGCATCTTTATATAGTAAGGAATATTAAAACAGACACACACATGACATTGTGTACATGCATGCAGCTTAAATTTTACAGACTACCCGGTACTTCAACCACCTTGTCGATACACCAATGGAGCAGTAGCCCTAAATACCCACCAACGATAATATCTCTGTAACAACCCGTAATATTAATGGCAATACTAAACATTATGGGTAAAATAATTACTTGTTGGATAGTTGAAGTACTGGTAATCATTTTATACTCCAAAACTGTACAAGGAAGGCCATAGAATAAATCATATGAAGAATGTCTAAGATCCAGAAAAAAATAGCTGATTGCTGCAACCTGCTCCTTGTTTAGTTTCCACTGCTGTCCCTCTGGGTTCAGGTCAATACAGGAATACTGATTTCAAAATTAAACAAGATGATGAATAAATGCCCCTGCCACTTTCCAAAAAATGTACTGTAAAACTTCGAATAGTCAAGCGCGCTGTCCTCTGACAGCTCTTGTTCAGTGTGTTATTTTCCTTATTGGGTTTCGAAGTTCAATAAGTTGCAGTATTTATTTTGCTGTCATTATTGATTTATTTACAGCTGAACTACATTTAATTCATATTAATTAAAAATTGAATGAGAATAAGATATATTTGATAACAAGTAGACAAATGTCTTTTGTAAGTATAATATTCGTTAAATATCCATCAAATTAGAATGTCGAAATTAGCCTTTATTTGCTCTTTAATTTTAATTTTAATTTGCAAAATTGGAACTTTATGAAAACCTTTATTTTCATTGGAGACTGCAAGGAGGCCTGCATTTGTCTTAATGATATCTCGGCCGAGTTCGAATCTGGGTCATGTGGGGTGTAAAACTAGGTCACTAGGTCAAATTGAAGAAAACGCTTGTTAACACTCTAGGAGTCACATATTTTGCCCAATCTTCATGAAACTTGGTCAGAACATTTTTCCCAATGATATTTCAGTTGAGTTTGAATCTGGGTCATGTGGGGTCAAACACTAGGTCAAATTGAAGAAAAAGCTTGTTAACACTCTCGAAGTCACATTTTTTGCCCAATATTCATGAAACTTGGTCAGAACATTTGTCCCAATGATATCTCGACCAGGTTTGAATCTGGGTCATGTGGGGTCAAAAATTAGGTCAAATTGAAGAAAAAGCTTGTTAACACTCTATATGTCACATCTTTTGCCCAATCTTCATGAAACGTGTTAACACTCTATATGTCACATCTTTTGCCCAATCTTCATGAAACGTGGTCAGAACATGTGTCCCAATGATATCTCGACCGAGTTCGAATCTGGGTCAAGTGGGGTCGAAAACTAGGTCACTAGGTCAAATTGAAGAAAATGCTTCAATTTCAATATGTACTTCATGTCTGTTGTCACTTAAGTTTTTCAAACCATGTGTGTTCTCACTGAAGCTTTTCAAACCATTTTTCAAATAATTAAGGCCGCATTTCCATCAGTCCGTATCAGTATATCCGTATAAAAATCTAACACATGGAAAATTGTTCGACTAATGAAACTCAGGTGAGCGAACAAGGGCCATTTGGCCCTCTTGTTTCATTTCGTATTTTTGTATGTTGTTAGATTTAAATATGGATGAATTTGGTATCAAAATATTTAGGTTAAAAACTGAATCAGTCATTAAAATGTCAACGCCATACAAACGCAACATAAGTGATTGTAAAAGTTGCAAAGACGTTTCGTACTGAATGGGGCCGGCTGTTGTCATGCATACTGCGAGAACTAATCTCTTATTCTTGCAACAGAATGCAACTGGAACATTAGAATGGTTGGCAATGGCTGCTGACATGAATTAACTAGTACATCTATGGGATGAACTTACGCGACGTGCAAGACACGCGGTCAAATTCACAATTTGCAGTAACTGTCTGCCGCATTGGTTTTAGAATGGCGGCGCCTTCCCAATGCCGTTTGTTTTGAAGTACGTCCGTTCAGTGCGCGTCTTTAAGATGTCAAAGAGGTGGTCGCACACGTTACTAGGCAACCAGTAGAATTGTAAGATAAATTTAGGCTGGTTTGTTGTGTTTAATCTTTGAAAACATCAAACACAAGTATCGTATTCGTGTCTTTGTAACTCTTCAAATTACTAATGTTGCGTTTGGATGACGTTAACGTTGTAATTATCGGTCTTTTTGGCATTAAGATTATTGATTAGTTCAATTCATAACCTAAATGTTGATACTAAATTCATCTATATTTAAATATAGCAACATATAAAAAATGTTCAGATCTTGTTTTCTTTTAGTATTGAATTTAAAAAAAAAGTTGAATGCAAGAAACAGCCACATACTAAAGGAATTAAGGATATTAAGAAAAAGTGTTTGTATTAGCAAATAATGAAATAGTTTGTCTGTTCCAGATTTCGCGAAAAAATGTGAAAACCCGAAGAAGGGGGTAGAAACAACATAAAGATTTTCAACATCAGGAGTTAATTCAGTAGATAGATTGTACAGCCACCGACATAAAGAGACTGACTGGTTGATTAGACTGTTTTATCATACCCATTTCAGTACTGAAAGTAAAGTAATCAACATTCGACTTTGAGATATTTGACATTGTTGTGTTTGCCCTGAGATGTAATTTATACATGCATTTACCCGAAATTCCAGTGTTATTTATGTTAAATTATATATCTGTTTATATTTATCAATGATTGTTACACTGCAAGAGTGATTAAGAGTTTTACAGGCATTTTTGAAAACCTGGTGTATGTTACACCATATTTTATTTCATGCTATACGGTGAATGAGTGGAGAAAACCATTGAATGATAACCCGATTATTTCACTCTGGGTCGAGTGAAATGATAACATTTGATCAATTTAGTCTGGGTTATATGGAACTAGACTCTTTTTATTTACTTTTTTTTTTCAATATTGAAAGTATGTGAATAACCTAATCGTCAGTGTAAACATCGGCCTTTTTAAACAACAGAAAACACATAATAAAATTCAATAAAAGTATAATCAAGCAACAACAACGCAGAAGCACTATTTTCCCACCACAACAGCGACAATTTTGGAATCGTATAACGTCATTTGTATGACGCCAGAATACACTAACTTGTGACGCTTCGGCATATCTCGCGCATTTTTTTTTTTTAATTTATCGTCCAAAAGCATGAAATAAAAAGAAAATTTGTTGATTTCAGTGCAAGATCGTATTTTATTTCATTTGTGGTCATAGAAAACTGATATTTTTTCTAGTAGGCATTAAAGTAAACCTCTTTCCACTTTCCGGTGAAACATAATATTAAACAATATATATCTAGGCTAATACTGTATTACTAAACTTTCTATGAAATGCATTTATTGTTTAAACAACATTACATTCACATATCTGGTTTCAATATAATGTTCAAAAATTAAAACACGGACAGTATATTGAAGGAAGCAACATTCATTTAAGTCGATAGAAATTTCTAAGAAGACTAGTGGGCCCAAGTCTTACAATAAGGTTAAGTAGTACTTTGTCCAATAAGGGAATATTCAAATTAAGCTTCTGGTATATTACTGGTACAAAAACTCTCAACCTTTACCTTAAATCATGTTTTTTCATTAACATTTTATTCCATGAGTTTATGCCAATGAAATCAAACAAATGCTTCTTTGAAAACTACAATAATATTTTTATTATATACTGTTTACATATCTTTTATTCGACTTTCAACTCTGTGATTTTGAGTTTACAATATTTGAATGAAACCCGAACAAGTGATGTCTTCTTGATGTTTTCTTTACCTAATATACTTTTCTTATACATTGTATGCCATAACACTTTTGTTGGAATATAACCTGTTATAAAAATGCATTTATGTTTCTATAGTTACGTTTGATTCCTTAAATTAGTATTCTATGGCAGTCTATAAAGGCATAAAAGTTCAGGAGTGACGGCCATTTAAACAAATTGCTTGATGATTCATAAGAAGTTGTGCTTTGATTATGTTGCGATCTGGAGAGTTTACTCGCAAAACATATTATGTGCAGTGTGTATTTATTCTTTATAACAAATACATTTTAAAAAAACAGCACATTTGCTTGTTTTATTTGTGAACAAAGTTGCGAATATGTCTAACGCTAATAACCAGTATATTTAGATAAATATTAACAAAATGTCATTAATTTTTCAGTTGTCCTCGGTCTACGAAAGCACAAGAAATAAATCTAAAACTAACTATGCTTCTTATATTGACAAACCAGAACGCTTGTTAATACAAACAAGAACTGGAAAGACATCAAAATCAATATACAAGGGAATACAATTGAATTTCTGCAATGCCATTTTTTACAAGACAAATCGAACTACTCGTTGTTATACTGCCTTCTTTAAATATCTTGGTAGATATATAGGTGTGTATGCAAACTGCATAATGCAAAGGTAGTTATGTGCTGATTAATCATTAGTCAAATAATCATGACGAACAGAGACGTGACGATGACGATGGGAAAAATTTATCGAAGAAATGTGTACATGTCACTGGTACTACTTTTGATCAAAACTGCATTCTGTAGTAAAAATAAATATTCTTGTGGTTCTAAACTGTTAAATATAATATAGATAACATACATTGTATATCCAAAACCATATACGATGCTATACAACATTCTTTGATAGGTTGTCATTGTGTCTAATAAGGATTTTCATGATTTTACGAGCATTTTAGCACGGATTGGTAAATAAGTTAGTATAGGACGTTTTGTAAAATACGCTGGGCAAGTAAATTCCTCTCTGTGGTTTAAAATTGTAAAAATGTATTCTACGCGTATGTACATTAACGTCATTATACAAAAAAATGTATTTTATTTACCGTAGTTTTGAGACATTGTCTTTTATAAAATATATTAATATAACCGACCAATCACAATAATGTCAACGGGGAGGGATGGCGGTTGATTTACACTACCTTTTCTCTATTGATTGCCTCCGAAATTCAAACCATACAGTATTTGTTTAAACTAACACAAAGTTTAGCAAACTAAATTGACAAACATTTAAATTGGTAAAGTTGTTTTGACGAAATATTTTTACTGAACAATAAAAGTCCACATTTAGTCATGATTATTTGATTAATCAGTCACTTTTGGTTCTGATTAATTTACGAATATTTTAAGGACTGATTCCAATCACTTTGCAAAGGAAATAATATGCGTAACAGTCAACGGGTCGATTAACCCTGAACGGGTCGAATTAGCCGATGGAGCGTATAAATTATGGGGTTTCGACTGCTAAACTGTGCTTTATAGCCTTCAAAGTAAAAAGTAGGTCACGCGATTCAATCTCTCGAAATCGCAATACTAGAGACCGTTGGCGTCCGCCAAGTCTAATATTCGTAGTTATAGGGCCAACTTCAGAGTTCGCGAAATAATGTTTGAATAGAGTTCAAGATTATGACCAAAAATTAACTTAAGGATGTTCTTAGTTATGAAACCAAAATCAGTAATAATGTAAATATTAGGCCCTAGATCAGTCATGATTAGTTAGCTGTAGGTTATATCATCAGTCTTAATTTATGTGCTGATCACGAAAATGTGTTATTTCATCTTTAGAACCAACATGATAGGAATATCAATCATGATTAAATTTAGATATAGTTTAACTTCCTTACGTTAATTTTTGGTCATTATCTTGAATATTTTACCAGTGAAAAGCAGGTCCTGTTTTTTTTACAAAGCATTAACTGCGGGATCAAGTTCAATCTTGGCCGTTTTTTTTGTTGTTGCTCAACTCAAACATATTTTATTTTCGAAACATGACCTTTTGATTAGGTCATGTGTTAACTATCCGACTACACATGCTCACAAGGAAGCGTTGGTAATAATGTATACTATATAAGTTTATACTGATCCGAATCTTTCATAAACACCTTTTATGAGCAACCTTGTATCTTTAAAACTAGTATATTACTTAATTGTATTTACTATACTGCAAAGGGAATCATTAATGTTTAGGTGGTTTAAGAAATATTACATTTCAAAACTTGGAACTTAAGTGAAATCATTTTAAGATAAACTTAAAATGTTTCTATAATAAGGGCCCCTGATCCCTCAATATCTTGCACAAATTAATCACCCTGAAAATCTGGCTCGTCTTGATCTTGATCAACATTTTAAGTCTGTGAAGATGGGACCTGATGTCAAATGAAACAATTATTCCCATGGGTTAGTAATTTAAGATGAGATTATGTTTGCGATTCGGAACTTTCGTTTTGTGCGGCCGGACCTTATCACTACGAACATAATTAAGCTTAATCTTGCTCTTAATCTTAAATATTTAACCAATGAAAAGCTCAAATGTTACAAGCATTCTCATTGGTGATTATTTTAGCGCACCTGAGCATGAAGTGCTTGGTGAGCTATTGGTATACAGGACCTTTCTGGCGTCGCCCGTCGTCAAGCTTCCGTCGTCCATATGCCGTCAACAATTTGGACCGTTATCGCGATAAAGACTACATTTTTTATTCAAACTTGACCTAACTTGCACAGTTTGTGTTTGAACATAAAATCTTGGTTGGCATTGATAATGGGCCAAGTCGGACCAGAAACCTTTAGAATTATGGCCCCTTGTTTGTGGGAATTAATGCAAAAATGCCTTTTGCGTTCATACATACTTTATTTTTCTTCCAATATTGACCAAACTTTTCCGTAGTTTGTATATTATCAAAAGATCACAGCATAATCCAACAGTGGGCAGGATTGGACCACAGACACTAGAGCAATGCCCCCTTTTTTGTTGAAAAAATAGGCAAAAATTGTCTTTATTGTTCATAGAGACTTCACTTTTCTTCCAATCTTGACAAAACTTCCACAATTTGTGTGTGACCAACAGATTTCAGAAGAAGCATAAAATGGGTAAGGTTAGGTCACAATCACTGGAGTTATGGCCCCTTGTGCGCAGAATTTTTTTTCAAAAATTGACTTGTTTGTTTATCGAGACTTCATTTTTCTTCCAATCTTGACCACACTTCAAGCGATTGTATGCGATCATACGATCGCAGCAGAGGCCAACAATGGGCCAGATTGGGCCACAAACATCGGAGTTATGGCCCCTTTGTAAGTAGAAAAAATGCAAAATGTAAATTTTTGTTTTGAAAATTTTAAAATACAAAAAATCTAGGCATTATTTTCTAGTTTAAAACATTTTTATAAAAATACATGTAACAGCCAGAGAGTTTAGGATTTTTTTAAATTCAATAAATTTACTTAAGTTTACCCTAAGGAGCTTTGTGAATACGGGCCCTGTGTCTTGATCTTAAATGTTTACTCGATACTAACATTTACAATAAGATTAACTTACCATGATTCCAAATCCTAATACTAAACGCAATCGTGAGGGTGAACTGTAAAATTGACCTTGATTCCAAAGGATGATCTTGATCTTAAGACTTTTTGACCCCCTTTTCTTCTCCATTTTTTATGATTTGTTCCATGACTGATATTGTTCCCTTTACTGATCTGTGTTCTTAGACGGATCTTGATCCTAAGACTAACAACGATCTGAAGACTGATCTTGAATCCATCGCTGAAATTGATTGTAGCGTTTACATGGTGTATGTGGTACATTTTTATCGAGTGCACCGGGATTCTCTCCCATATGGCCATCGCCCCCAGAAGACTTGTTAGTTGGGTTACGAGGGATAGTGCAAGATACAGGAGACGCCCCGTTCCAGAGACGACCCTGGGTCTTTTTAGTGCCCGGTGTGAAGTACCTAGTACACTGCACCTCGGTTTAACGTCTCATGCGAAAGACGAGTTAGTAGGTTAGGGTGTAGCGGGGGCTCGAAACTGCGACCCCTGAGTTGTGAAACCAGTGCGTTACCACTAGACCACGGATCCGCCACATCGTTTAGCATGGATTCACTAGTGAAACGTTATAATAAATAAAGTCACTATTCCAGTATTTCGTACAGCAACATAACTCGTAAGATCATAAATTCGGTAACTCAGGGCCCATACAGCTCCACAAAGCTCCTTTGTGAAAATTTAAGTTAATTTCTTAAAATTATAACATTCCGTAAGTCTATGGCTGGTTCTTTTAAAATTTATGTTCGTCTAAAATGTGTGTTATCTTGTAAAGAATCAACAGATTCTTCTTATTTTACAATTTTTCAAATATAAAATATTGATTTTCACAAGGAAAATTATATTTGAAATTTTCACTTAAATATGAGTTAAGTTAAGGTTTTCCTTAGGAGCTTTTTGGATATGGCCCCTGAATGCGCATTTCACAGGCATTTCACTGTTCGATACCTTGTTCAAACAGCGGCGTGCCCGAGGTCGAATCACTCATCAGGGAATTTTAAAATAACTTGCCTAAACTGTTCACCATGTGGAGATGGCATGTCGCGCACACGAATTGTGTCCTAGCTTAAAGGTCAAGGTCACGTTAAGAGGTCACAGGTCAAATATTGGTATGATACATCTTGTCCGGCCAGATGTTCTTCATTTGGGAGTGGAGTCTGTCATAGTTTTGCACACATGTTTACCATGTGGAGTTTGTATGTCCCTATGTAAAAGGTCAAGGTTACACATAGATTTCAAAGGTCAAATATGGGCATGATACCGCTTGTCATTTGTGGTTTGAAGTTTAAAATAGTTTTTACAATCGTTCACCAAATGGCGACACCGTGATGCGCGCAAGACATATGTTTCTGGCTTATAGGTCAAGGTCACACTTTTGAGGTCAAATATGCTCAAAGGTCAAATATGGGCATTATACCATTTGTTTCCAATGTGATTCAAAATCATTACAACATAATACAATAGAAAACTGTACAGTTTACTAGATATGGAGTAATTTTAATTTCTTTGAACATGTATCGACATCAAACAAAAAGGTCGTCAAAGTGGGGCATGCGTTGGCGGAAAGAACTTTAAATGTATTTATGTTTGAACAATTCATAAAAACATGTTCAAGCACTTACACATTTTCATGTTTAGTTTAGATAGCATTCTCCTATTACACGTAGACTGTATTGTCTGACTACGGCTACGAAGAGTGTCTGCACGTCCGCCCTAAAATCACAGATATTCGAGTCACATGATTTATTACGTGGGGCTCGTTTCCTATCTAAAATTAGAAATGCTCGTACAGCTTACAGTGAGCTATATTTGTTGGTTGACAACGTATATTTCCTACGTAAGCTGTATTAATTGGATACATACATATACTTTTGAAAAAGGTATTTCGCCTTAACGTATATAGCTCACATGATGAGTGACTACTATTAAACATAATTGTTATTGGTAGTAGTAACAGCAGCAGTAGCAGAATCAGACGCGGTTTCAGTAACATAATCATCACCAGCAGCAGCAGCTGCTGCTGCAGTAGTAGTACTAGTAAGTGTAGTGCAAGTCAGAAGTCAAAAATGCATGCAAGTCAGAATTGTGGTTATGCCAAAAATATGTATGACGAAGTAAAAACCCCATAGAAATAAGTGAAAACAGTAAACTGGTCTTAGGTCTTATATTAGACAGAAAAGTTACTGCGATTGAGGGACGAACGAACAGACGGACGGGCAGACGGCCAGGAACACAGGCAGACTGACAGACAAACGCACATCTATTATTATAGCAGTAACAATAACAACACAACTACAAACATCAGCAACAATGATAGCAACAACAACAGCAACTGCAGGCATTCGCAAAACTGTGTTGATTTTTATGTCTCTGCTGTTGCGGATGACGACGATGACAATGATGATAATGATGGTGATGATCATCATCTTTTAGACAAGAGCTATATACGGCGATACGCAGCATCTTGACGTTTATAACTTACGGTGAGCTGCATTCGGTGTAAGCTGTATACTGTTTTATAGTCAACGTATACAGCTCACGTGTAAGCTGTAAAGGCGTTAGCTGTATACGTTCTAACAATGCTCTTCTGAAAAGTTTCCGGCAAAAATCCTTTAGTAAATTCGTTCATATATTTAAGAAATAAGACGCACTTTGTGGTGGTATCCGGAGATAGCGTACAATAGGTTACATCGGCTTTACAGTCCTGTGCTCACAAAACTAGTAGAGACTGATTTTCAGGTTCAAGATGATTTTGAGCCATATATTTCAGAATCAGGTTCAAAAATGGCGTTCACTCAAAATCTGGATCAATTTTAATTGTTGGTCAAATACATAGTAAACATGACTGTGAGTTCCTGGCAGAGTAGCATTGCTATCTTATACGAAGATTTTAACCAGAACCCAACAAAATGCATGTTGCTGAATCTAAAAGAACAGTTATTTCGAAAATAAAATGTTGTTGAGATGCCCGTAATTTAAGCTATAAGATCAAGATTAACTATTGATCTTGATCCTGCAGTTAATCCTTTTGAACACGGGGCCAGGGGTCGCAGGATCAATCCCTCAGCAACACCGTTACTCACGAACTCGTCTTTATCAGATACGTTAAACCGTGAAGTCGGGTTTCCATGAAGCCTATTCTTTGTAAAGAAACTCGCAAATATCAGATTTCTACGGAAGCCTAATACTGCCATTTTGTCTTATAATATATGTGTTTTTTAGTTATGTATCATGCGTTTGGTCTTATGTATTATGTCTTAGGTCTTTGTCTTGTGACTTAAATTATATGTTTTATTGTTATATGTGTTATTGTACATCATATAATGTATTATTTGACAAAGAATGACGTAGTTGAACTCCGCAACTAATAATTGTTCTTTGTGTCATAATGGACAAGAATGAATGCGATTTTAGCAATGGCGTTGTTCGTATATTAGTCTTAGGTGTTTGTCTTATGCCTTAGGTCTTATGTATTATGTCTTAGTCGTTATGTTGTATGTCTTAGGTGTTTTGTCTTATGTCTTAGGTGTTATGTATTATGTCTGAGGTGTTTTGTGTTATGTATTAGGCGTAAAATGTCGTATGTGTTAAATTACATCAGTGAATGTATTATTTGACAAAAGGAACGTTATTGAAATCAGCAATTTATAGTCGTTCTGTATGACCTAAAGGACAAGAATGAATGCGAGTTTAGCAATTGTGTTGTTCATACTCAGACAATACCCGCTGTAGCGATACATATCAGATCTTACCATATCAAGCAACCGAGAAACAAGAATGGAGATGATAACAAGCACTTTCAATGTAAGTTTAATTACCCAGAAATACAAGTACATGTGGTTATGATGATTGTTGAGTGTTAAAAGGAAACCACGAGAGTGTAAACTCAATTCTTACCTTGCTAAAGCCATATGGACAGTATATTACGTATCTACAGTTTAATTTATGGGATAAATGTGTCGATTTATAAAATTGGGTTTGGTGCGAAACTATGAGACGCCAATAAACACAGCGGTGGATATATTTTTTAAAGATCTGAAGGACCACCAGTAAAAATTTCCACATACAAAATGCAGGATACTCTTGATAGAGTATCCATAAACTGGAATCAATATCTCATACGTTCCCAGTAGAATGCAGCTGTACCAAAGTGAAACGAATACCCGCTGTTGATGTTTGATGGAAAGAGAACACACAAAGAAGACCTGAAAATTGGTTTTACTTTGTACAGTTCAACACGAAAAAAGTGTTCAATACTTTCATGATCTTGCAATGCTTTTCAAGCCTGATCTTCACATTGAAACTACAGCGCGTGATGCATTACAGAGTGCTTCTAACATTTATAGATGGTCATTTAGAACACGATGAACTGTTCTTGCTTCTTGTCTTTGATCAAAATGTTTAATAAACCACAGCAGATATGTGGTCAGTTCCATCAAAAGTAGTGTTTGGTAAAATGTATATGTTCTCCTACAAGTAGAACATAAACTCTTTGTCGTTCTGATGCGTGGCTATTAATGCACTCGGGCTTACTCTCTCGTGGTTTAACTCCTACGCATCAGAACTCAATTTATTGACCGATAAACAATGATAAATCGAAAATTATTGCTTAAATAAATAAAAATTGAAATATCATAACATATTCAATAAAAAAAGTCAAGAGAAAAATATCCAGTCTTCGCAGGTTTGACCTGTGGCTCTTAATGTCGACAGTCTAACGCAGTATCCATTACACCACAGAGGTCGATGTTAACTGCACCTGTAGTTTTACACCTAACCGTGTTATGTATATAACTGGAAGCGTACAAAAAACGTTTAATGGATTAGAACCTGCACACAGATATACTAAATGTGTATATAAATGACCAAATCTGATTTCAGCTACTTGTAGGTAGATCTGCATTGATCAATGCGGATATTTCCTAATCTGTCCGGTGGATACGGTTTCCCGGGCTCTAAGAGCCCACCATCATTGGATACTGGTCGTGGTAGCGCGATGGCTTTAATAACTGCTACTTTCTTCTGTATACATTCATCCTAACACTGTCCTACATCTCTAACAATGACCTAACATAATTAGTCTCCTTTGTATTTTTCCTAGCTTTTACGAGTTATATACTACTACTGAGCTTTCTGTAACAAATACTTATTTCTCATTTTGTTCCACTAGCTTTTGCATTCTCTCCACCTCATCCTTTCCAGTTTTGCTCACCATTCTCCGTCACTTACTTTCCCTTGTTTACCTCTAAGTGTCGCTTCTTTTTCGCTCACTCTTTTTCCTATTCTTTTTACGAATTCTTCAATCCCAATTTTCCTTCTTGCTCTTTTCTTTCTCATTCTCTCTCTTCTTTCTCCTTCTCTATCACTCTTCATTTCACTTGGCGTATCTTCTTCTTCCTTAATCCATCTATTAAATCTTCGCTTACACTTCCTTCACACTCTTTCTTCCTGTCTCTCACTCTTCTCTTTTTCTTCTCATTATTCTTTCTCTTATCTTTCTCGTCTTTTTTCTCCCGCACCATAAGTTACTTTAACAAGTGTGCTAATGTTCGTAAACGCCTTGACATAACACAAAGTAACACGAAATGCACTAGCATTACGTTACTACCGTAATTTTCGAAAGACGCGATATATAAACATGTTACTGTGGATGTAATGACGCAACAAACGAAAAAAAAAACGCAAGTTAAACTAGCCTTATCTATTTTTCAAAGACATATATTTCAGAGCTGAAATATACTCGTCATTTAAAGCCAAGTTTACACGGACTGCTTTTACATATATGTCGGAGCAGATTTGTCAAGACATATCGTGCAAATTAGGAGTTGAGCTAGCATATGTGTAAAACAGACAAATTGGAACTTCCTCTATTTCGTCTGCTTCATTAGCAGACGAAAATGACAATCAGAATTCATCAAAAGACCGTCCGATATTTAATATAATGGACAGTTTTCGGCTTACATCTATTACTTATGTCGTTCGCTGGCTTCTGTGTCTGTCGATGGAATACGACCTTTATTACTATCTTGCCTTGTATTGTCCATTGAAAGCCAAAAGGGCCTATCAGTCTTCTTTGTTCAAGGTCCTTTCCACGTTAACTTGTTAAATTGCTTTTTAGGTTTGGCCCTTTGCAGCATTTTGCACGTGTTTTGTGACTATAAACTATGAGGAAATGACCATATCTACTAAATCAGCGACTTTCAAACCTCTACGTGTAACAGTTTGCATATGTGTACGATAACATCAACAAACAAAGTATGAATTTCGCATAACGTATCTTATTGTAACGTATCTTACGTGTTTATTCCTTAAAGGGACTATGTCATCAAAAAGGGTCCCCAAGGGGGGCAATTTCTTAAAAAACTCTGAATGTGTACATTTTGACGTCAGAATTCGTAGCATTTTATATAACCAATCTGTACACACAACTTCTTACCAAGCATGATAGCGCAGTTGGTTAAAGCGCTCTATTGTCATTTATTTGTATGGCTACTAACTCGTGAGTTCGATACCCGCTTGGGGTTCTATTTTGTTTTTAGACATTTTCGCTAATTTGTTTCTATCAAATATCGTATTGTGTATTTTTATATTATTTTGTATTTCTTTAATGTGCATGTCTTAGTATAGCGGATACTATCATATAATATAATTTACAGTGCAATAGGCAGCCACTTAGTATAGCGGATACTATCATATAATATAATTTACAGTGCAATAGCCAGCCACTTAGTATAGCGGATACTATCATATAATATAATTTACAGTGCAATAGGCAGCCACTTAGTATAGCGCATACTATCATATAATATAATTTACAGTGCAATAGGCAGCCACTTAGTATAGCGCATACTATCATATAATATAATTTACAGTGCAATAGGCAGCCACTTAGTATAGCGCATACTATCATATAATATAATTTACAGTGCAATAGGCAGCCACTTAGTATAGCGCATACTATCATATAATATAATTTACAGTGCAATAGGCAGCCACTTAGTATAGCGCATACTATCATATAATATAATTTACAGTGCAATAGGCAGCCACTTAGTAAAGCGGATACTATCATATAATATAATTTACAGTGCAATAGGCAGCCACTTAGTATAGCGGATACTATCATATAATATAATTTACAGTGCAATAGGCAGCCACTTAGTATAGCGGATACTATCATATAATATAATTTACAGTGCAATAGGCAGCCACTTAGTATAGCGCATACTATCATATAATATAATTTACAGTGCAATAGGCAGCCACTTTTTCGTTTCCCTTTAACAATAATTTTCGTTTTTATTGGGGATCTTTACAATAGTTTCTTATTTCACATGGAAGAAACTAATTAATGGTTTATTGAAAATACACATCATGCGTGAATTTAATCACGGGTTTCGTTTTTTTTAAATCGATTTTGATGTAACGTACCTTATGATATTTTTTGTACTTCTCCAATCGTCAATTGTTATTCATCTCTAAATATTCAACTTTTTTTTTATTCAAAGCATATCGGAGTTTATCTATCTTTTAGCTATAGTAGACATACGATTTTATGTCGTACTGATTATATTTAACTATTATTTTCACTATATTGGACACAATTAAAGTTGCATAACGTATCTTACGTCAGATTTCGGTACAAAATAATATACAGCGTAGATTTTGTTTAATGCCATAAAGTCTTATTCCGAGTAGCGAGATAATTATATATACAGGTATAACTTTTATTATATAGAAAACTTAGTGAAACAGGCTGGCTTGTTTTATCATACAGTGTTCAATGTGTACATGCACACCCATGGGACAGGGTCAATGCGGAAAAACGCGGTATATATGATGTTGCCGACAGACAAATATTACATATATACGGTTGAAAGTATCTGATTTAGTAGATATGGTCATTTCCTTATAGTAAACAGTCATATAGTATTTGCAGATAACTTTTTAACAAAATGCTACTAAAGGGACAAGCGATAACGCAATTTAACAGGTTAACGTGGAAAGGACCTCAAATGCTGTTTGCTTGTTGTTAAGGGACGATGTAAGCATTTCAAAGCCCCAAAACAGTCGTACAGAAAATATCATGATTTAAAAGAACTTTATATTTTTTATTATACGCGAGTTTAAGTCGAAAATCGTTTCAAATCAACGTCTTCGTTCGAATTTAAAAATATTTTTCTCAATAAATAGCTTAGTTTTCAATAATCTAAATTGATATACTTTTTATCCAACGTTTCAACAGCATTCACACTCATTTGCGCATTTTAAAAATGTTTTATATGAAAGGTAATGCGTGTTGTGGAGCGGGTGTATACACAATAAAGTTAATCCGTGTTGTAGAGAGGGTGTATATACAATGAAAGGTAATGCGTGTTGTGGAAAGGGTGTATATGCAATGAAAGGAAATGCGTGTTGTATAGAGGGTGTATATAGAATGAAAGTAATGCGTGTTGTAGAGAGGGTGTATATAAAATGAAAGATAATGCGTGTTGTGGAGAGGGTGTATATGCAATGAAAGGTAATGCGTGTTGTAGAGAGGTACATACAATGACAGATAATGCGTGTTGTGGAGAGGATGTATATACAATGAAAGGTAATGCGTGTTGTGAAGAGGGTGTATATACATTAGGTACCAATTACCAGCGATTTCCTATTTTCCCAGGCACGCTGGTCTGCGAAATTGAAATTTATAGCGAAAATAAAGTGTTTGGCAAAACATCACTATCAAATACACAATTGTTCTCTACATACACTTAACGTTCACTTTATTCTGTTCGAGAGACATATTATGTATGTCCGTCTATTTTGGCAGAAAATAGTCAAAACAGTCTTAAATATATCAGGAACATCTATAAACATGAAAAAATCCATAGCTGACTTCATTCAAACATACTAATCGAATTAGGTGTATTATTCCCTTACCAGAGTTCTCATAACAACACTAGTGCATCTGTGGCAACTTTTCTTTATAATTTGATATGTTATAATAACTTAATCAGCATGGAAAGACAATGAGCTGATATTTGGGCCTATAGTATCTTTCCATAATGAATGTCATTAACAATTAGTCACCCACAATGTGACATGCCCATTAGTTGTCTTGCTAAATGTGTTATGCACCGTTTCTTCGAACCGACGGAGGAACATATGCCTCTTATACGAAATAAGGTGAAATATTACGTTTATGTTGTCAACTAATGCGTCAAATGATGTCGACTTTGTTATGGCTGAAAGAATGCGGCTTGTCAGTTAAAGGTCACGACAAGTTAGAATATTAAAGGGACCTGTTCACAGATTGACGAATTGACAATTTTTCAACTTTTTGTCACCGATTCCAAAAATAAAAGAACAGTGTATACAAGGGAGAAAACTAACAGTAGTGACCTAAAAAATATACCGTAAAAACCGTTTCGTTTATGAGTAATCATCAGTTGAAATTCATAAAATTATATAGCGTTTGTAACGCTAAACGATGGAATAATTTGGAGTGTCTCTGTTGGTTTCGTTGAAACAGCTGACTTCACGTGCAGCACTTACATAAAGTAATTAATGCAAAGTCCTGTATTCAAGTAGCAATGGCCGAGTGGTAAGACGATAGCCTTGAAATTGTGACGTCCCTGGTTCGAACATCCGTGGGACCAATAGTTTTTGTTTGTTTTTTTGTTCTAAAAACTTTTTTTGTTATTACACTTGAGCTTTTTAGTTCCGATGCTGAAATCTGTCAAGTTAAGACATTTAATGGCAAACTTAAAAAAATTCGGAAATCTGTGAACAAGTCCCTTTAATATATTTCAAGTAAGATAATACGATACATCAATATTAATAAATCGTTACATTATATACATTAATTATAACAGTTTTACTAAAAAACTGAACAATATCCGCCCGATTTATCTGATACGTGTTTAATTCCTCTGTTAATTCCTTTATAATCTAAACATGTTGATACATGAAAATTAACTGGCATCGCAAATTCAGTTCATGTTTAATTTTTCTGTTCTTTTATCATGGACATTGTTCAGATTTTTAGAAAAAAAAACTGTTATAATTACTGTATATAATATAACGAATTATTAATTTTCATGTATCTTATTATAAAGAAATTAAACAATTAATTTAGATTATAAAGGAATTAAACAATTCATTGCTATTAGTGGATTAGAACTGACATATGATACATTTTTGAGGTCGCGAGGTCTTCGGAATTATCTTACTAACTCGAATATTATCATGATAATTATCTTACCACGCGAATCTTAAGGACATCGTTTAGCGTTACAAACGCTTATAATTTTATCAATTTCAACTGATGATTAATCATTAACGAAACGGTATTTACAGTATATGTCCGTAGTGTTATTCCGCTCCTTTATATACACGGTTCTTTGTATTTTTAGATTATTTGAAATCATGTATCGCGTTTGACATGGCAATTGCACAATGATCTCCCCTGCTTCACTGCCTTCAATATCGTTGGGCAAGTGAGATCACTGATTACACGGCAAAGAACTGCGAAACAATTCCTTGCTATCAGTGGATTGGTCCACTAAATACTATCAATAAACTAATTCAGCGATTGAAACACAAGTGCTCTTACTTGAAATTTATGAATATGCTAACTTGTCGTGACCTTTAACTGACAAGCCGCAGTCTTTGAGCGTTGAACGCTTTGATTGGAATATGTGACAAAAAGTTGAAAAATGGTAAATTGTCAATCTGTGAACAGGTCCCTTTAAATGTGCTAAGCACCGTTTCTTCTATCGCAACGACGGAGGAACATGCCTATTATACGAAATATTGTGAAATATAAGTTTATGCAGTCAACTATAATGCGTCAAATGACGCTTTGTGTCAGACACTTAATAAGTTACGTTTTGTAATACATGATGGTAATAGCTAGATTGCGCTGACCAGTGGCCCCAGGGAAAATATTAAATCGCTGGGATTATGTGGCAATGTTTTGTACACCCTCCACTTTATATATCTTTCTTATACATATATAAAACAATGTGAAGTTTAGTGTGATTGCTAATGAAATAAAAAAAAAAGTGTTTCGATATATATTATTGAAAACTAATATTTTGGGGACAAAAACATGTTTAAATTCGAAAGTATAGTTATTGATTTAACACCAATTTCGACAACGCCGAAAGATACAACGTTTTGTAACATGGTATTTTTGTGACAACTCTTTTATATTACATCTGACATCTTTACATAATATGTAATATTTACAAACCAAACCAATAGCATCCACAAACCAATTTACGAATATCTACCCAACGTCTTGATTTTATCGTTTTAGATCTACTAGTTGCAAATTAGTTGTCATTTATTCTTTTAATAAAAACCTGTATTAAGTTTAGTCCAGTGATTCATATTTCAGTTTCAATATAAACACTCAGGTAATTTACTAAATTGTTACTAGTATGGGATAGCAATGATAATTAACCATTTTCGCGGAACATTGGCGCATTCGCCTACCAAGAGCCGGTACTAAAGTGTGGTGATGACATCACGCAATGACGTCATACAATTTGTAGTGTTCGCGAACGAGCAGTTTTGTTTGACTTTCTAATATCAAGATGGCGTCTGAGCAACTAATTTTATTTTGAAATATCCGTTTCATTATATTGGTGAACAACGCAAGACCTACAAATGAAACAGCTGATATTAACCATCATAGCCCTTTACATTGTTGGTAAGGGCAGCTAAATGTATTTTTGAAATGTTGCTGATTCCTATCGTTTTGAAAATGAAAGTTGGTGTTTTTTTTTGTAGATTTCCAAATCAATGGTAATTGTCCTTATGTGTCAACGGCTATTCTTTTTGGGCAGAACATTACTAAACTTACAGCTCACCTGATCACAACGTGCTTGTGGTGAGCTTTTGTGATAGCATTTTGTCCGTCATGCGTCGTCAACATTTAGGCCTACCTTGTGAACACTCGATAGACCGTATTTATTGCCCAGTCTTCATGAAACTTGCCCAGAACATTCTTGAAATTGGGTCTTGTGGTGTCAAAAACTATGTCACTAGGTGAAATTGAAGAAAAAGCTAGTGAACACTCTAGACACCACATTTTTCGCCCAATCAACATGAAACTTGCTCAGAACGTTTGTCCCAATATCTTCGATGAGTTACAAACAGGGTCATGTGGGGTCAAAAACTAGGTCACCAGGCACTGTTTTTTTAGGGCCAATTTGGGGCCGAAATTCAATCCCATTCCCCTGCTTAAAAGGTATATATTTGTCCCTTTATTTACCTTAAAATTCCCCTCAGAATGTAAGCTTTAGAACTGGGTCATGTGGGGTAAAAAACTAGGTCACTATGCCAAATTGAAGAAACAGCTTGTGAACAATCTAGAGGCCACATTTATGGCCCAGTCATCACAAACCTTGCTTAGAACATTTGTCCCAATCATACCTTGGACAGGTCGAAACGGGGTAACATGGGGTCAAAAACTAAATCACAAGGCCAAATTGAAGAAAAAGCTTGTGACCATTCTAGAGGCCACATTTATAGCCCAATCATCATGAAACTTGCTAAGAACATTTGTTGCAATAATACTGCAGACGAGTTCAAAACTTGGTCATGTGGGGTCACAAAATAGGTCACCAGGCCAAATTATCAGGTGAGTGACCAAGGGCCATAAAACCTAGGGCCTTATCGCTCTTGTTTATAATTATTAGTTGCCGAGAACGCAGATGTCCTTAAACCGCGCAACACATCGCTGGAGACCTGTGCAAAGGCGTGTCTGGAGGAGACGAAATGTCGTTTTTTCAAATTTGTGAACAGCACAGGAACATGCTATCAATCTGCACACAATCCTGATGGTTTTAGTACGCATTATTCCATGTTAAACAGTAAGATTTTAGGGTATTAGATGGCTCAAGACAATCACATCATAATTCATATACTGAAGCAAACTGTTGCAGACTTTTGATTTTTGTTAAAGGTTTGATCCCCTTCAATGCCAACAATAATTAATGAAAAAAACAACAGTGTATTGATCACTGTTTAGTGTTAGACCAGATACAATACTTGTTCAGTTATTACATTTAAGAAAAATCACAAATTTGTGAATGTGTTGTAGAGATGCGAAGTGGTTTGAACCCCTTGATTTCTTGAAACAAATTGTAAAGGGGTCTTATTCACAGATTTTCCTATTTTTTTACAAAATGTCATGAAATATTCTGATACTAAATGCAAAAACTCGAGCATCTGGACTAACTGATACAAAGTAGAGCCCCCATTAGGGCTCTATCCTTCACATACTGGATCAAAATTCTGACACGCTAATTACTAAGCCACACAGATTTTTGTAAGTTTTGATGTATTTTAAGGATGTGACATTTTAAGTGTTTAAAAAAAACTGATTAAAAAAATTGATGCAATTGATTTTTATTCATTAATAACACGTTATATCTAACATCTTTCTTTGTCAGGTGTGTTATTTTTGTTGTTCTTGGCATCCATTCTTTACTAGAGTCTAGAGTTACCCCCAACCCACTCCCCATTTTTGCAAATTATTTCTGACAGACATACACACACATGTATTTCATTCAGGATTCTAACATTTTAAAATCTAGTCAAAAACAATTCAGTGGCACAGAAGACACAGGGTAGCAATGTTACAGTTGCTGCAGACCTCAAAGATGTGATGCTTAAGATGAAAGAAATAAAGGAAAAATGGGGCCATATCAAGGTACAAAATTGTGTCACCTTTACATGTACCACATAAAAATAGATGACTCAGCATTTAATGGCAGCTTGAATGTTAAGCATTGACATGTTGACATTACTTTACCACTATAAAACACATTATAATGATTACTGATTTTATATGGCCATTGGAAAGCTTGTTTCAGGATGTCTTCCCAATATTTCACCCTCACACTTTTGAAGTGATCAAGACACCTTTAGAATGTATTTTTGAAGGCCATATATTATTTTCATCAGTGACTATTTATCAACTTAATTTAATCGTTCAATGAAAAATAGATTATAAATATTTGACATTTTAGAGCACATACATTTAAAATCTTATATGGTATTGATGCCTACCAAAATTCACCCACAAATATTAATTTAAACAAAACATAGCATAAAATCTGGAATGCTTCAGTTACATATATTTATCCAATACAAAGTTTTGTTCATCTTGTGTTTTTGTGTGTTTCAGAATTTAGAACATGGTCTTAGGCTTATAAAGACAGGAATTGATCAAAGATTTGCAGCATTAATGAATCAGGGAAAAGGTAAAATAATCTTCAATGTAAAATCCATGTGAAGGCTGTTTAAAAAGTCGCTTTCCTGTGAACAATTTGTTCTGGAGGCAAGTACTGATGGTTTCACTATGAACAATTTGTTCAAGAGAGACGAGTTCAAATGGTGTTTTTTTTACTGTGAACAAAATGTTCCAGAGAAAAGTACACATGACTTTTTACTGTGAACATTTGTTTCTATAGAAGTACCAAAGGTTTTATTGTGAATAATTGTTCTAGAGGAAAGTACAAATGGTTAAGCAGTTAGCAATTTATTTGGGGGCAAGTACTAAAGGTGTCACATTTAACAAATTATTTGGCAGACAAGTACTAGTGGTCTCATTAATGACATTTTTTTCTGGACACAAGTAGAAATGGTTTTACTGTGAACAACTTGTTCTAGAGGACAGCACAAATGATTTGGAAGTTAGCAATTTGTTCTGGAAGCAAGAACTTATGGATTCACTGTAAACAATTTGTTTTGGAAGCATGTATGCGCAGTTTCACTGTGAAAAAGTTGATATGTTGGCAAGTTCTAATGGTTTCATTTTGAACAATTTGTTTGGGATGCAAGTACCAATGACTTCACTGTGAACAATTTGATCTAGAGGTAAATTTTAATGGCTTCACTGTGAACAAGTTGATCTGGAGGCAAGTTCTAATGGTTTCACAGTTAATAATTTGATCTTGATGCAAGTTCTAATGGTTTCACTGTTAACAATTTGATCTGCATGCAAGTTCAAATGGTTTCACTTTGAACAATCTAATCAGGAGGTAAGTTCTTATGGTTTCACTGTAAACAATTTGACCTGGATGTAAGTTTTAATGGGTTTGATCTAGAGACAAGTACAAATTGTTTCACTATAAACAATTTGATCTGGTTTCACTGTAAACAATTTGTTCTAGAGGCAAGTTCTAATAGTTTCACTGTTATTAATTTGTTTGGAGGCAAGTATTAAATATTTGTTATAAGTATATTGTTTCTCTTTATAATAAATGTTGAGGGGTGAGCATGAAACTATTGTATCTGCTCAACATTTCTATATCAGATACAATAGTTTCGCACTCAACCCTCGTAATGTCCTGGGGTTGTATTAAAGCAATAAACTGTCATTATAGTAATAAACATGTTTTTATATCTTTCCAATACTGAGACAACTTTAAAATGAAAATTATTATTTTCCAGGTTTGTCAACACATCAGAGTAAGAACACCAATGCTCTCCGGACGCATGCTAGAATCCTTGCCTTGTTTGCTTTACACCTCCATGCAATCAACAAGGCATTTGAACAGCTTCATAAAGTCCAGTCAGAGATGCGTTCAGGACTAGACAAAGTTCTATCGGGTAGAAGTGTTACAGAAAGGTTTAAAAACTTAAAATCGTTGATGCACAGTATTGCAAGGCAGCAACACAAGTATGGGAAATGGTTTCGGAAGACGTTTGCATCCCAGAAAATACTCCTGAAGGCAGTCCAAAAAGTGTACAAAAGATTGGAATCAGTCAAAGTATGGTTTAAAGCATCTTCTTTTACAATATTCAAATGCCTGAACATGTAATAATTTTTTATTTATTAAATCCCACACTACTAAGATCAACATAGAATTTCTTGGAGCTTCACTGATGGCCTAACTGAAACTTATTGACTATTTCAGAGCCGAACATTGCCTCCATTGATGATAAGAAAGTTAGTTAGAAATTCAGTTGCTTCAGCCAGAAAGTGGCGAACTTTGCACTCCCGAATGTCAAGGTTGCAGAGAAAACTTCAGAAAGTGGCTGCCATGAAAATTTTTCAGGTCAAGAACATTGAGCGTCAAATTGCTGGCATAAAGAATACTCTTAAAATCTTCCAGAAGGTGTCAAGGAAATTAGCTACAATCCCTATGGTATGGTGCAAGAAACTGTACAGTGTTACAAAAACATCCAATTGTACTGTTTTACCGTGTTTGGCATAACTCCTTTGTAGGTCAGTTAATCTAAAGGTAAAAGTTCACAATTTTAAAATTCTTATCAGTTATTATGTTTTGTTCAAACATTTAGCAAAAAAATGCTGGAATGTTTTTAAACAAAACCAACAATCAGTATATTTTCTTTTAGTGTCAGGGGCAGTGTTAACATTTTTAAAGTCTTAGTATTTTTACAAAAATGTGTTGTGTTTCTTTGGTATTAATTTCATGCTTTTGGCTGAAATGAGGTTGGTTCCAAATATTTTCTGTCTTGTAGATGATTAAACATGCATCGTCAAAGCATCTGTCAGCAGTTTACCATAGACTTGCTAGAATAGGTAAATTCAATTCAAAAGTCAGGTCGCACATGGTTGGATCACGCAGGCGTCTTCGACAGCTTGCTCGCAAGACGACTGCCTTAATGGAGTCTGTTAGGTCCCTTCAAATGCAGCTGAACCAACAGAGAGCTTTAAGTGCGCCTGTTATGAAAGACGTGAGGCTTGTGACAGCCAATAGGGTACATTTCTTCCTCATTTATTTATCGTTCATGATTAACTTAGATTTCCTCTGCCTGATATTAAAACAGGTTTAAAGTGAATTCAAGAAAATGTAAAAAGGAATAACTTGGACAATGGAATTGCAATTTAAATGTTGATTTTGTATTGCTTTTAAACTTAATTTTGCTGCTTTTTTTAATGCATACTTTTACATTTGCCCCATTTGTTCATTTTTCCATTGCCAAGATTTTTACAGAAAAATATATGTTTGTTCAGAGAACAATTACACTGGTTATTATCAAAATAAAATAATGTGCATAAATGCTATAACGTTATTGATGTCTATATGCAAACAGAATTGATTGTTGAATATCTTCCCAAATGTAAAAGAAATATTAGCACATACAAAATTAACTTAAGTTAAACTTAAGATGACAATTGATGTAATAAAAGTAACTGATCATTTAAATGTTTAAACAGCATGAGGCCATTAATCATGAGGCAGTCAGCCCGAGCCCAATGCTTGTACGAGCGATGGAGAACATGCACCATTTCAGGCAACTTCTTGTGGGTCACACGCTTCGTCTTCAAAAAGATCTTCAAGCTTTGTCCCGTACAATTCAGAAACAGGGTAATATGGCAAGAATGTTTAAGGCTGGACTTAGTAAAGTGTATAAGTCTATGAAAAGTAGCATGAATTGGAATCTGCAACAACTTTTAAGAAGAAAGGTATGATAAGGCACAAAGTTTGTACAGTTTTGTTTTGATATCTTATTTGGATTCAGAGTTTATGTACAATTATTTTTGTCTTAAACTACAAGGCCTGCAGCTTTGATATTTGGAATGTAGCATCACCTTATGGTCCTCTATCAATATTTTTTACATGTCGAGCGTCTGCTCCTTCTGGGCATTTAGTTTTGGTATTTATTGAAGACGATACGATTATACTAAGGCCAAAGCAAACAAAAAACCTGTGTTTCGGGCAAATCGATCGTCAAACTGGGTATAGGGGCAACCCTACCTAGCGAAAAAACCCTAAACCCTAAAGATTTTAGGGACGATTGTTTTCCGTGAAATTCGTATTCGTCACATTTTTGAAAATATTCAATGTTTTTTTTATCGAAAATGTGTCAGTTAAAAAAAAAAAGAAAGAGAAAACTCAATCCCGACCCTACCTAACTTTTTTGAGGCCATTGCTAAAAAAACACAATTTATTTTTTTTGCCTAAACTTAGCATTAGGGGTATGAGCTCCACTGGCCACTTGTTGAAAAAAATGGCTGTCAGGGGGCATGGCCTTATTTCCTTATATCTCTATATTGAAAACTTTGAAAATCTTATCAGAAACCACAGTTTGGATTTTGAAATAGTTTCAGGGAAATGTTCCTTGGGTGGTTCTCTACCAAAGTTGCTCAAATGGTTCTGCTCTGTTGAAAAGCATGGCTGCCATGGGGCGGAGCCATTTTTCCTAAATTCTAATATGGGTATTTTTTTTTTTAATCTTCATTTCAGAAACCACTGCTTGAATTTCGAAATAATTCCACAAAAATGTTCCTTAGGTGGTTCTCTACCAAAATACTGATTTGATTTGTTAAAAAATCATGGCCACCAGAGTGTGGAGCCTTTCTTCCTTATATAGAATATCATGGTCCTTTTGCTTCTGACACTAGTTCTTTACCAAGCCAGTGGAGCGTTACAGGCACTCGTGTGCCGCTTGTTATCAGTTTATTATAATATGGTGCATCAGAACACCTTTTGAAATTAGTTTTATTTCTTCAACCAGTAGTATTTAAATGATAATTTAATATGTCATGTGCTACTAAGGTGTGACTAACTACTATTAGATATTCGATTATTTGAATACTTGACCCAATATTAGAATATGTATGACCATTCCAATAGAAAACTTTAATGAAAAAAACAACTATTAATATAATGAACCATTTCAGTTAAATTCTCTGACAATACAATCTGTTGTTATGACAGTTTGCCATTTTGACATGCCTACTCAGCAGGCTCCCACTAATTGGGGACAGACATGTACATCATCTGTAGAACAATTAATGTTTTTCAGAAGCAAACACCAAATTCAGAATAGTCTAAGATAACCCGTTTGCTGAGTTGGCATTTGTATGATACGTATTTTTGGAATTATGTCCCTAAAATATATTTTGAAATAGTGGTGGTGTGGTGGTGGTGGTGATGATGATGAGGAGGACTTCTTTACTTTTGATTTTACCGTTTACAAAAAGGGGGGAATGTTGTCTCCTCGGATGTAGTGGGTAAGGAGACATATTGATTTTGTGCTGGAAAGATGTTTGTCTGGATGTCTGTCTGGATGGATGTATGTCTGGACTGGTGAAAAAGTTTGTGCTTGTTCTCCGTTACCCCTGGTCGGATTTTGACGAAACTTCACGGGATTGATCATTACCAAGTCTAGTGGTGCATATCATCGGCATGTTGTGGTTGGCAGATTTTGGGCAGAGTTATGGCCCTTGGAAGTTTTTCACCAAAGAGACCCTGTTTGCACTTGTTCTCCGCAATCCCTGGACGAAACTTTATGTCATGGTTAGAAGATTTTCAGCGGAGTTAAGGCACTTTGAAGTGTTTCACATAACAACTTGTTTTCCATAACCACTGGCTGGAATTTGACGAAACTTCACAAGATTGATCATTTCCAAGTGCAGTTGTGCATATCATCAGCATGTTGTGGACGGGTGATTTTGGGTGGAGTTATGATCCTTTGAAGTTTTTCACCTTAGAGACCTTTCTGCTCTTGTTCTGTGTAACACCTGGCCAGATTTGGATTAAACTTCATAGGATACATCATTACCAAGTATAGTTGTAGATGTAATCACAACGTCACGATCTGCAGATTTTGGATGGAGTTATGGCCCTTTGAAGTTTTGACATTACAGACCTTCTGCCGGTGCTTGTTTTCTGTAATCACTGGCTGGAATTCAACAAAACTTGATGGTTTGTTCAGTGCCAAGTGTGGTTGTGCATATCTTCGGCACGTCATGGTAGGTGGATTTTTGGCAGAGTTATGGGGGTGCGTGATGGGAGACATATGTTTGTTTCTTAAAACAAGCTCTAGTTTTATATATTATTATGCTGAATATTACATTTATCAGAAATTTGGTGGAAGAGATTTGAAGACAATGAAGAAGAAGCTGCATCAAATGAAAAATCTAGTCAAGATAATGTACAACAGACTTAGGAGGGTGAGTTTTTTTATCTTGGCCAAATTTGAGTTATACTGGAAGCCACTGTTCGGTGACCATCCAGCAAGTAAACAAAGACTTTAACATAGTATCTGTCATTAAGTTGCTCTTCCTTTAAATAAAAATGGATTTATTTGTATGCCCCCCAAAGTTCCCTAGTAATTGCATCGTCCGTTCGTCTGTCCGTCCGTCACGCTTCTTGTGACTTCATATTGGGATTCCAATGAAACTTCATATAATGATAGAGGACAATAAGAGGAAGTGCAGAGCACAAGGACCACAACTCTTTCTTGAATATTTATGGAGTTATTGCCCTTTGTTTTATTTCCTTGTGAGAAGCATTAAGTAGAGGACAATGAGAGAAAGTCCAAAGCACAAGGACCATAACTCTTTCTTCAATATTTACAGAGTTATTGCCCTGTGTTTAATTTCTTGTGCAGAGCATAACTCCATTAGTATTGAAGGGATTCAAATGAAACTTCATATCATGATAGAGGACAATGCGAGGATGTGCAGAGTACAAGAACCTCAACTCTTTCTTCAGTATTTACAGAGTTATTGCCCTTGTTTTATTTTCTTGTGCGGATTACAACTCCATTTGTAATGAAATGAAACTTCATACAATCATAGAGGAGAGAAAGTGAAGTGAAGGACCACAACTCTTTCTTCAGTATTTATGGAGTTATTGCCCTTTGTTTATTTTCTTGCGCGAAGCATTAATTTTCTTGTGCGGAGCATACTTACATTAGTATGGAAGGGATTCAAATGAAACTTCATAGAATGGTAGTGGACAATAAGAGGAATGGAGAGTACAAGAACAGTAACTATTTCTTCATATTAAGGAGTTATTGCCCTTTGCTAAATTTTCTTGTGCAGTGCATAACTCCATTATAATTGAACGGATTCAAATGAAACTTCATATAATGATAGAGGACAATTAGAGGAAGTGCAGAGTACAAAGACCATAACTCTTTTTTCAATACTCATGGAGTTAGTGCCTTTTTTGTGTGCAGAGCATAACCCCATTAGTATGAAGGGATTTTAAATAAAACCATATATATTGATAGAGGACGTTGAGAGGAAGTACAGAGTACAATGACCATAACTCATTTTTAATATTTACCAAGCTATTGTCCTTTGTTTTCTTTTGTGCAGATAATTGCTACCTCACTAATGAAGGAATGTAAAATACAATGTAACACCACATATATTGATAGAGGACATTGAGAGGAAGAGCAGAGTACAAGGACCATAACTCTTTCTTCAATATTTATGGAGTTATTGCCCTTCAGTTAATTTTGTGTGCAGTGCATAACTCCATTAGTATTAAAGTGATTTAAAATAAAACCACATATATTGAAAGAGGATGTTGCGAGGAAGTGCAGAGTACAAGGACCATAACACTTTTTGTAGGAAGCATCATTTTTGCCAACATGTAATTGTGTTGCCTTCCTCTGACAAGGATATTCTTCAGGGGGGGGGGGGACATACGTCACCTGCTGTGACAAGCCGTGTTAATATTTAAGTTGTGTGCTTTCAATAAATGGCATCTGTCCATGACAAATCACTGAAGCAATCCGGCGATGATGTTTGTTTACACAGTTGTTGCATATGACCATTCCCTATCCACCCAAATCACCCAATCCCAAGTTGACCTTGACCTTAACCTAATTTGCACTTAGAAAAATAATTCAAATGGGCTGTTTCTTGGTTAACTAGATTTTACCGCTTTGTCTAGCACCAACACTTCTTGCTACAACACTTTGATACTTACACAGTTGTTGCTTATGACCATCCCCTTATCAACCCATATATCCGAACCTCACTTTAAGGGCTGTCCAGCACTAACCTGGACAATGTGTGTTTATCAAACACAGTGTCTTGTTTCTGTTTATAATTATTAGTTAAAGACATTATAATTGACATACTGCTTGTGAAAGTAAAACAAAGCTTTAACATATGATTACCCCAAAAGGTTGACATAATGTTAACAATCATAATGTAGATTTTGCCAAAAATGTTTTGACATGTTTTTGCTATGTTGGTAATGCATTTTACAATGTTATATTGCAGGGTCATTTCACGGAAATGAGGACAATGTCTCGTCTTTTCAAGTCCTTGAATTTATTAAATGCAAAAAATGAAAGGTCCAACCGCAAAGCCAGAAAACGTCTTCAGCGCGGATTACGTCGTATGATGATAAGGGAATTAAAAAAATTCTTTGCACAAGCGGAACAAGCTAGACGGCACAACATCTCAGAAAGAATACAGGCTGGGCTTCACATGTTTGCCAGGACTATGAAGAACAAACTTAATAACGCTGTGGGGACAATTCTGAGAAAAATGGTATGTTAACCTGTAAATTGATTTATAAAAAGCCTCATAATTATTGTAAGTCTTTTCCATGTTGTTTAACAGACTGCTGGTATTTCAGTCATCGAAATTAGCAGTTTTGCGAAGCAAGATCAAATTCTTATACAGAGAAACCTGCCAATAACGACACTCACTGGTTCCATCTGAAAATGTCGGATAAATCAAATTGTCGGATAAACAGGTTTCCTTATGAAGCGTTTTAAGACATACAATGTATAATACAAGGTTTGACAATAACATTATTTGACATTAGTGGATTCTTATTTCAGTTATTTTTATACACACCACTTTCTTTGTGTTTGTGACGTACATGTATATCATTTCAATTACTGTTGTCAAAGAGCACACTATTGATTTCCTTTGACATTCTCAACTTTATGTAATGGTAATTGTGTTAAGCTACTCCCGAGATTGTCAATAGAAAGAGGGTGTGTCAGTTAAAAAGGTGTGACATACATGTGTTGTATGCTTACGGGACTTAGAAACAGTGTCGAGTGTCAGGTCTTACAGGTTCCGTTATTGACAGGTTTTGTGTATATAGAACATATATGGATTCTGCCGGGACAGGGAAGAATGTCAGATAAGACTACGATGTCGTTATATACAGGTGTCATTGTTGACAGGTTTCTCTGTATCCAGCTTGTGATTCTAACCTTTCTTTTTTTTTCTTCCAGAAATCAAGATTATCCAGTAGAAACATTAGGAAATTGAATGAAGAGCTGTGGAGAGTGAAAACTGTTGTGCAAAATGTTTACAAGCAGCTAAGAAAGGTCAGTTGATTTCTGAATTTTCTTTTTTTTTCACAGCACATTACATACCATGCTTGTGAATTACATGACAAATAAGAAAAGTTTGAATTATGAAACAATTTATATACTTTCAGTATTACAGTAGTATAGTTTGATGAAATTTTGTAAACAATGGAAGGCAACTGTTGTTTTATTTCAATACCATTTGTATTTTTGTATTCATAGAAGTAAATGTGATTTCACTTCACTTGGCATTTAGGTTTTTACTAAGTTTATTATACTAGGGTGAGTCAGTACATCTTTTGAAATTTGTTTAATGTCTTCAACCAGTAGTATTGTAATAATAATTTAATATGTGATGTGCTACTAAGATGTTACTCTTACTTTTATATTATATATGAGGTGTGTTGTGGGAAAATCAGGTTTAATGCATTTGCGTAAAGTGTCGTCCCGGATTAGCCTGTGCAGCCCGCACAGGCTAATCCAGGACGGCACTTTCCGCCTACAGTAGATTTATGTTTAGACAAGGCTTCCTTGAAACAGAAAATACCATTAAAGCGGACGACACTTTACGCACATGCATTAAGTTGATTTTCCATGACACGCATTATATAATTATGCTGGATATTACATGAAGCAGAAATTTGGTGGAAGAGATTTGAGGACAATGAAGAAGAAACTGCATCAAATCAAAAACCTGGTCAAGATAATGTACAACAAACTGAGGAGGGTGAGTTTTTTATATTGGCCACATTTGAGTTATACTCGAAGCCACTGTTTGACGACCATCTTGTTTTGGCAAGTAAACAATGACTTTAAAGGGACTTGTTCACAGATTTACGAATTGACAATTTTCAATTTTTTTTGTCACAGATTTCAGAAATAAAAGAAGAGTGTATGTAAAGGAGTGAAAAAAACACCAAAACATAGAAATATACTGTAAGTCCCGTTTCATTAACGATTAATCATCAGTTGAAATTGATAAAATCATAATGCGTTTGTAACGCTTAACAATGGAATAATTTGGAGAGTTTCTGTTCTTTTCATTAAAATTGTTGACAACATGTGGATTACTTACATAAAGTAAAAAATGCAAAGCCAAAGATAGAAATCGGAATGGCCGAGTGTTTGCCTTTTGATCCTTGTTATTTTACTTGAGCTCTTTAGTTCTGATGCTTAAATCTGTCATGTTCATACATTTAATGGAATACTTCCAAAAATACAAAAATCTGTGAACAAGTCCCTTTAAAACAGTAGCTGTCAATAAATCACATCCATACATGACCGTTCACTAAAGAAATGCGGCTATGTGGTTCGTTTACTTGCCAAAGGAAGTGTTGTGTTTTCAGAATCCTCAGATTTTATTGTTGTTTTCTTAAGAAACGGTGTCTTTGTATATTAGTTTCTACTTGTATAAGTCAACATATGGGGCTACAATTCACCCTGCTCTATGTAAACATGAATCTTGTTTCATATCTTTATGTATAATAATATGCTGTGTATGCTGGTATATTATAAGTGATTTAATTTAGAAAATGTACGTGTCTTTGATATAATTGTATGACCTTATTTTAATCTGGTTCATAATTGTCAGATGAAGACAATAATTGACATACTGCTTGTGGAAGTGAAACAAAACCTTAATATCTGATTATGCTAAAAGTATAGTTAGCATTTCTTAAGTAGGTTTTGCAACAAAATGTATTCACATGCTTTTGCAATGTTGGTAAGGCATTTTACGATGTAATATTACAGAGTCAGTTCAGGGAAATGAGGACAATGTCACGTCTTAACAAGTCCTTGCGGTCACTAACGACAAAAAATAATATGTCCAACCGCAAAGCTAGTAAACATCTGCAGCACGGATTGCATCGGATGATGATGAGGACAGTAAAAACATTCTTTACACAAGCGGAACGAGCAAGACAGTACAAGATCTCAAAAAGTATTCAAGCTGGGCTTCACATGTTTGCCAGGACTTTGAAGAACAAACTTAATAATGTTGTGGGGACAATTCTGAGAAAAATGGTAGGTTTACCAATCAAGAGATTTATAAGAAACTGATGTGGATAGGAATTTCTTGAGGTATTATGCACCTATCAGTATTTTCCCCCAAGGGGAGAGCAGCAGGCTGACCTAGAGGAATTCGACTACTTTTATTTTTGGGGGTCTGATTCCCCACCCTAGAGCCAAGCTTTCTTTTATAAATCCCAGCAGTGGGAGATGCTTCAAATGGTCCGGGAGGGGCCAAATTTGACTATGATCTAAAATCCGACCAAAGTCTCTTACCCGGGATCTGGAATCATTTAGCGTGTCAAATTCCCGCCTGTCGGGAATCACTTTCAATCTAAAGTCCCCCACCCTGGGGGAAAATATTGATAGGTGCATTATCCATGCTGAATCAGGGTGATGAATTATTTAAACAAAATGCTGCCAGAGCAACAGATATGGATTCTGTCAGAATTGAGTATTACCCCATCATAATTATGTTAAATAATAGAGTACTGAAAAGTTTAATTGAGTACTTGAAATTGTGGTACCCCATTAGAATAAAATAATTGAGTATTAGTACCAGATGATCTCCAAATTTTGTTTAAAAAATGGTTTGATTTTTTCGTTAATGTAATTTAACACAATGTAACTACTTACATTTGTATCTTCCCACAACACTAAATCTGCAACTGGGGATACATTCTGAAAATAATGTAAACTTCATTTGGTTAATTCTCCTGCTGGTTTTCATGGTGAACCCTGGTCAGTTACAGTAGACCCAAGTTGTACACAATGTACATCACTCTGTGTTTTTTGTGGTCTTCAACTTATCAATAATGAGGGTTTTCATAATCAGCATATTCTGAATAAACTAAGAAACAATGCATTCTGCGATTAAATCTGGGTCACAGACTGAAATAACATGGAGGTTATGAACAAAAGGCTCTACAATGGAGATCGAAAACAGCGATGAGGGCGAGGCAAAAGTGTCGATAACCCTTGTATTTTGTACAATTTATTTTCAATTGTGTCTGCCTATGTGCGACATTTTCCCCATAATAGTCACGACCAAATGACCAAAGCATTCCAAAATCATTGAACAGAAACATAGAAAACGATAGTTGAATTATGACATCATAAAACGGATCATTACGGAGATACTTGATGAATCTCATTGGACAGTTGTGCTTTATATTGAAAACGACATCCAATCAAACCTCTTCAGATTATATGGGTGTCTGTCATTTCGTATCATAATTTCATAACCATTCCTTTTTGGCTGTTTCGTACATATCTATCTGTCATTTCGTACTTATGTCACTCAATAGCTTTGCGCACTGCATTCGCCACATTTTGCGTTTTGGGTAATTAAATTTAGTTTTGTAACTCATCAAATATATAATTAATTGCGTAAAAGGGGGTTTAGAATTGGGTATTTATGCAAATACGCGCCTTATCTGTTGCTCTGAACTGCTGATCTGATTCCTAGATGTTAGGAGAATGGTATAGGTTTAAAACCTCCAAATTTGCATTGAGCATAAAATAAAACACTACAAAAATTGTTTTCTTGATACTCGATAAACCATTCCACAAATTAATGTTACTCATTGTTGAACCTTCACTGACAATAATAGTTTCAACAAAATTTTCTTATTCCGAAAAAAATAATGCCAACCATGAAGAATGTTTATCAACAGTGAGTCTGTTTACATAATTGAGTAACTTCAACCATGTCCAATTAGTTTAATACAAAATTATCTACATAATTATAAAGAAATGAGTTCTGTTGCTACACAATGAACATATCTGAAAGTTTTCATACTAAACCAGCCTTGTCAAATTATGTGATAATGTCACAACATCAACAATTTCAAAAAAATTACAACTATGTATCAAATGTTTTCAGTTATGACAAGGAATTGCATACTTAGTCGGTTTAAATTTTGTTGATAATGAGGGGATCAACCATTTATTGTAAATAGGGGGAATCATGGTTTTCTGTTTACAAACACACTGTAATCGTCTGCAATTTAAATCGTTTATTTTACCTGTATCGATTAGTCCATGTTTATAACGGTTCTCACTTGCATTTGTACGGATTGTAGTTTTTGCAAATAAATATTAAACTAAAAGTATGAATAAAATTATATTGCCATATTTTATTAACGTTTCCTCAAAGCAGATTCAGTGCCTTTGAAGTGTACCAGATTAAGTGAAATAGTTCAGATTCTTTCTTTAAATTGAGTTTGATGATATGATAATAATTTTTGGCAAAATTTAGGTGATATGGTCATGATTGGGCTATATTTAATTGTTCATACTCATCCTATGTTTTATTGGTCTTCAGCAGCCTATACTTTGGCTTTTGAACAGTATATGACTTTTGGTTTAGAAAAAAAAAATGTTTAAATGGCCATGAACATAATGTACCATATATTTTATTCATTATGACCAGTCCATTGGTAATATTTGTCAGTGTTTCCCGCAGGCCCGTATCGCTTGTCGGCGCCGACAAGCCTTCAAAGCAGACCCCTATTTGCCGACATGCTTTAATTTTGCCGACAACCCTTTTATTTCATAGTGGCAAGCCTTAATCCGCTCGTTAAACACATGTGTCATCGCCGCTAATCAGTGTATCAATGTGAGAATAAAGCTTAATTGCACAGCAGGACAGCATCTGAACGGGTTACTCCGCCCCTAGAACCATAGCTAGCCAATCAGACGTTTTTAACAGGGTTGTCACTATTCCAGGCAGAGTCAATTACGTTCGACAGCTTGTCAATCAAGACGATAAGAAGCTTGAAAATTCAAGCTACATTATCGTAAAAACAAATCGTTTAAAGATAATACAAACGCTACGATTTGTTTGAAGCCTTTGAACGAATCGGCTGAATACATTTTTGTAATCAACATCATTTATTCACATGCCGATAAATAGTATCGCTCGCACATTATTACGCAGACATGTATACATCACATCACTTTTATATGTCAAATAATAAACCAATTTCAGTTTCGTATAAGATTAATAATGATAATAATAATAATAATGACATATAAGGTGACATATAAGACTTATAATCATCATGACAAAAACATATCTTATTTTCATAATTGTTTTAAACATAAAGCATGGAAGTGAAACAGATACTTGTGCAAGAACTTAAAACACATTTGCATAAATTCACATCGTTTTTATTCACAAGTTAAAAACAATTTACCACTCTGTCAGTTGTTATCATTTCTTTCAATGACATATATATGCACAGTGGCCAGATGCATACCCAGATGGTTTAAAACACACGGAAAAGTTACAGAGATGGCGATTTGTTCAATTAAAATTTCAAATTATTTGTTAATACTTGTAGTTGCAGCGAAAACAGACGACGCTCACACGACAGTAAGGAGCGACAAATGGCAAACGCCTGTGCAATTGCAGATCGCATAGTCTTACTTAAGTTATCATTTTCATTCATTGTAGTAGAATGCGCTGCGGCCAAGTTCAACTGATGAAGGCTTACGTAAAGCACGTGGATATAGTGCACATCATAACTTCTTGAACTTCGATAACTAATGCGCGATATCTTAAGGAATAAATCTGTCTGATGGATATTCTTAAACAATTTTAAGTATTTGCACATAAAACAGAACGCATCGAAACGTGTACATACACTTTCCCATTTACGGCACACAAACACTAAAACTTTTTTTATGTAATTGTCAAGATTGCTTGTGACACAATTATAATTTTGAGCAGTTACTCATCGAACGAGGGTCGGCGTCACATCAAAGGCTTGTTTTTGCATTTTGACGCTAAGAATAGCCCTGTTGCTTTATCAAATCGTGTCAAAATGAGATTTTGGCATTACTCACAACAGGTCATTAGCAAAAAGGTCCGCAAGTAAACATAATTATGATGAGTGAATTGTGTTAAAATTGGATTTTTTTTGGAAATGAAGGTACGAAGTATGTTATTGTTGTTGTTTTGCTGTTTTTGCGTGTGTAATGGGGGGGGGGGTAGGTGGGTGGTGAGTAGAAAGATGTGAGGACAGGGTTGGGTGATGCAGACAAGCCTTCAAGAAATTCTGCGGGAAACCCTGTTTGTGTATAGCTCGCCAACATTAACCTGACACTGACCTTTATGCATGAATATTTTTAAATACCTTTGCAATGAATATACCGCAAAAGCTCTATATTTTCGGACACTATCAATTTTAGGACACCCTCTTTTTTAGCCAAAATAATTATTTTTTGTCACTAGATATTTCGGGGCATCCTGATTTTAACCCATAATTAATGAATCAAAATTTTTGGAGATTTTATATGACAGTGGTTTTTTAGCAGAATTCTAACCTGTTTGCGTTAATCCGGTGACACATCGCACATGTTGTTTTTACAACCGGATGAAGGTCATAAAACCTTGCAGATGAATTAGTGGAGGAGGTGGACCGTTACATAAGCGTTATTGGGTAAAGAGCCACGTGCCATAAATAATGGGTTTACCCGATTGTGTATACCGGTAGTGATAAATAATGGGTTTACCCGATTGTGTATACCGGTAGTGATAAATAATGGGTTTACCCGATTGTGTGTACCGGTAGTGATAAATAATGGGTTTACCCGATTGTGTATACCGGTAGTGATAAATAATGGGTTTACCCGATTGTGTATACCGGTAGTGATAAATAATGGGTTTACCCAATTGTGTATACCGGTAGTGATATCGTATATTAAATTTATTAAACCTTAATAACTGTATTGGAACTGAATAAAGGGTATGATGTTAATTATTGCCAATTATGATAATCTGATACCGCATTTTAAATCTTGTGTTATGCCAATTAGTGCCAATGAACAAGTCAGGTATCTACGTTACTGTGCCCCTTCTCAACAAGATAAGTGTGACAAACTGGCTCCAGTTTTATCCCATCCTATCACAAGTGGCACGAATGTTTGACGGTGTTAAAGACAATCATTTAAGATTTTTGGTCTAAGAGCAAACAACAAAATCATAATTTGCATCTTTTATTGCATTAATTACAATTAATTACAGGTAAATAATATACAAGATGGTAATCTTTGAACTCGGTCGACAAAAATGCAGTCTTGGCGTATTTTCTGTAAAACAAAATTATACATTTGAAATGATTTATAATTCATTGCAAACATCGCTAAAAATTAATAATACTATACGGCGTGGTATTTAACAAGCACGCGCAATCATTAATCGATACTATCCGTGTATATTCGGCAAAAAACGTTATACACCGGACATATCCGAAGGTAATTGCAATATTGTCTATAGAGTCTATAAATTGTTGGATACCTGTAATTTGGGAATATTTTTGTGTACCCAAATTTTCGGAACATAGAGCTTCTATGGTATTAGTTTCTGTACTGCAATCGAGTAAATTACATAAAAGAAAAGCCCACTAAATTACTGTTATGGTATCATTTAACTAGTGAACACGTCAATGAACAAAACCGAGTATTAATATAGGGAACAATTCAAGCGCATATTACATGCTAATGAGTTCATGAGTATCAGGTAAATGTTGGCTAGCTATACAATCTCTGAAACTGCATTTGAACCTGTCATGCATGGTTTAGTTGTGGTGTTGCTACTTTGGTTTTTGGTATTCCTTCCAGAAATCAAGTCTTCCTAGAAGGAACGTTAGGAAGTTGAATAACGAGCTGTGGAGAGTGAAAAACATTGTACAAAATGTTTACAAGCAGCTAAGAAAGGTTAGTGGATTTCTTAATTTTCCTTTTGCACAACATTACATACTATATCAGTACTTATGTAGAGTGTACAGTGCTTAATTTCATGGCAAAGAAAACACGGTTTTGAATACTAAATTATTTAAGTATTTTCAGTATTATGCTATTATGGTATAATGCCAGGCCCGGCTAGCTCAGTTGGTAGAGCGCTGGACTGTTAATGGGGGGATTGTGAGTTCACTCCTCAGCCTGGCCACATAATTTGTGTGGGGATTGTCATGAAATCATTTCTACAGACATTCTCTCCCTACCTCTGATTCAAGGTAGGGCAGTTGTCAGTTACTGGCATAAGTTATGTACACTTGGTACTCAGCATGGTAAACTGCTTAGATCGGCTAAGCTTGTCCAGGAAAGGTGTGACTGACGTTATATGACTGAAATACTGTTGAATACGGCAAAAAATCCATTACAAACAAACATTATGGTATTATATTTTGATGTACTGTATAAACCCCAGTCACACTGAGTTGTAAGACTTTTGAGTCGCAGGACTTTTGACATTTTGACGTTATTTTCCAAGTTGGATACTAGCGGTACCCAAGTTTATCGTACTCTATGCAGAAGCTCTGTCTTTCACGGATGTACAGGGTCATGTCATAGTACGACATTTTGGATGTCTGAATTCTTTAAGATTACGCAGTCGCAGGACATTACTTATGACATCCTACGCACATAAATGCAATACTATGAACGAATCTTGCTACCAGCTGGAAGGTTTTTGAAAATGTTCAAAAACCAGTAGGGATGGCATTGAATACCAAAATCAGTATTCAAATATTCGCTTTTTCATTCAAGTGAATATTCAAATATTCGCATAGATTGGTATTAACTATTTTGAACTTTGTGGCGTATGAGACATTATCATAATTGTGTATGACATTTTAGTTCTGATTAGTCCATACCGTCATACTTTCATGAAAAAATTGCGCTTTCTAATTAATGTATAAATTGCATAGTATAAAAACATAAACAACGTAGTACCTATTTTAATTGTTAGAAACAACAAACTTGAGCTGGCATATTTAAACACTCGTTAGCTCGCCTATTCACCGAATAGTTCGAGCTATACTACTCACCCGTTCGTCGGTGTCGGCGTGCAACAAGTTCATATCTCTGTAATTACTACAGATATTCAATTGAAACTTTGCACATGTGTTTGGGGTCATTATGTAAGGTCACTGACCAAGGCCCATAACTCTGACCTGCAATTTAGCAGAAGTATGCCCCTTTTTGCATTTAGAAAATCAGGTTAAAGTTTGCGTGCAATTACTCCATATCTAAATAAAAACTACAGATATTCAGTTGAAACTTCACACATGTCTTGAGGGTCATTATATAAGGTCACTGACCAAGGCCCATAACTCTGACCTGCAATTTAGCAGAATTATGCCCTTTTTGTACTTAAAAAATTCAGGTTAAAGTTTGCCTGCAATAACTTAATATCTCTATATCAGCTACAGATATTCAATTAAAAATTCACACATGTCTTTACGGTCATCATATAAGGTCACTGGCCAAGGCACATGTTGTTGTTTTTTCTTTTTTTTTGTTGTGCAACATTTTATTTTCACATAGTAAATTTACATACATACATGCATATATACACACAATTACGCACATAACTGTGACCAGCATTTTAGAAGAATTAGCTCCTTTTTTGTAGTGATAAAGGCCAATAACTCTGACAAAGCAGTTGAATAGTCAAGTGCACTGTCTTGAGACAGCTCTTGTTTAAAATTATTTTCAAAATTTCCTATTGATGGGTGGGGTTTAGGGGTGGCTGCATGCATGGAACAATATTATGAATCCACGTGAATATAGGGTTAGCTACGCCACTGTTAGATGCAGTGTGACAAGAGAAGGAACCTGTTGCTTCTTTTATATAATGGTAGAACTCCATTTTTTACCTCATCCTTAAATAACTGGCTCAAGTTTATCTTGAACCTAAAGATCAGACTTAACTTGTTTCGTGAACATAGGGCCTGGTATATACTTTATGCCATAGGGCCTGGTATATACTTTATGCCTCCTTGTATTGGTTTGGATTCTCGAATTGGCAAAACAATTGAGGCGTGTCATGATAAAACCGGGTCTGCACAGGCTGATCTGGGACGACACTTTGCGCACATGCATTAAGCAGGGTTTTCCCACGACACGCCACAATTGCAGTGTTCCCTTCACTACAGAGTCAGTTGAGGGAGAAGAACTCCATGTCCTATCTTTCCAAGCCATTGATGGCGCTAAGAAGAGAAAACATGATATCGAACAGAAAATCAAATAGGAATTTTCAGAGATTGCTACGCATTATTGCCAAACAACGCACCGTATCGAAACAAATCAATGCAGGACAGCAGAATATGGCCAAGGCAATGCAAAGAGAATTAAAGAGGGCTCTTTGGAGGATTCTGAGAAAATTGGTAAGGTTTTTAAAGATAATGGATACTTTGTTAACTTACAGGATGTAACAAACTAATAATCATTAAATGACAAAATAAAATATTGAACTGAAAAATATATATAATGTCAGGATCCAATTTATATATATAACAAATAATTTTGCATGTTGGGTAGATTGCATTGAATATTTGTTAGGTAATTCACACTTATCACAATTGTTCCTGGATTTCCCTAACTTACTGTTTATACCAAATGCACAAATGCTTTTTTCCTGCAAGCCAGTGTATATCATCACCTGTTTTCTGTTCACATAAAACGTTATTACCTTATCCCAGATCAAAATGTGAGTCAACAATGATCTGCACAATCTGGCAATGCCGATCTTTATGATCACTGATCAAGGCAACGGGCCTAATTCCATTGAATATTATCAGCCAAAGTTATCCTTTTTAGCTCTACTGGCCAAAGGCCAGAAAGATTATGCAATGGCTTTTTTCCGTTGTGTGTGTGTGTGTAAATGTGTCTATGCATAAGTGTGTCTGTTAACACTTTAAACATCTCATCTGGAAAACAACTTCTTAAATCTTCTTGTCTGAAACTACAAGACCTATGCCCTTGATATTTGGTGTATAGCATTGCCTTTTGGTCATTTACCAAAAGTGTTAAATGATGCCCCTTGGTTAAAAAAAATGGCCAGCCACTGGGCTTAATTTTTTATGGATGATCATGAAACAACTAATTCTTCTCAGCTGACACTACATGGTCTGGGCCTTTGTTATCTGGTATGTAGCATTGCCGTGGTGTTGTTTACTACAATTTGTTAAAATGCTGCCCCTGGGCTATAACATTGCCCTGTCCCGGGGCTCCATGTTTATTTAAAAACTGATTGTTTATTTAAGTGTACTTTTTTTTTGTGTTCTTGTCTGAAACTACAAGGCCTAGGCCTTTAACATTTGGTGTGTAACATTTTCTTATGATTTTTTACCAAAATTATAAAAAAAATGTGCTCCTGGGCTTTACAATGGCCCTGCCGCAGGGTTCAAATTTATTATATTGAATTATGTAGGACAAACTTTTTTCTAGTCTGAAACTTCAAGGCCTACAGCTTTGATATTTGTATTCAACATCACCTTATGGTCCTCTCCCGCAACTGTTCATCAGTTGCCCATTGGCTAAAACATTACCCTGCACTGGAGCGCATAAATATATATATAATAAAATGTCTGAAACTACAAGCTCAATGCCTTTGATATTTGGTAAGTAACATATACATACATGCCTTATATTCCTTGATCAAAATTGTTATGCCCCTGAAGAAGGTCATATTGTAGTTGCACTGTCCGTCCGTTTGTCAGTAGGTTGGTAATTCGTCAGTCCGGATTTTGTTTTGGCTCTGTATCTTTTTAATGTCTGAATGGATTTTAATATAACCTCAGATTAATATTCCCTGTGACCAGATGAGGTGGCGCATACAACTCCCATGCTCGTCAGTCTAATGTCAATGTCATAACTCAAGGTCAAATGTCAAGGATTTCCTTTTCCCCTCCATGACTTCTAAACGCCTGAAAGGATTTAATATTACTTCAGATTATTATATCCCATGACCAGACAATGTATTGCATACAATTTCCATGTTCGTTGGTCAAAGGTCAAGGTCACAATTCAAGGTAAAAAATGTCAAGGATTTTCGTTTTTGCTACATAACTTCTAAATGCCTGGACAGATTTTAATATTGGTTCAGATTATTATCCATCATGTCAAGATGATGTGTCTTGTACAACATCCTTGCTTGTCCATCAACGGTCACATTTCAAGGTGAAAAGTCAAGGATTTTCGTTTTCGCTCAATAGCTTCTATATGCCTGGAAGGATTTTTATATTACTTCATATTATTATTCCCCATGACCAGATGCTGTGTTGCGTATATCACACATGCTTCTCTGTCAAAGGTCAAGGTCACAATTCAAGTTCAAAGTTCAAAATTCGTCTGGAACAAAACTATTCTGGTATGGAGGAATTTTCAAATAACTTAGATAATTTAATAGAAATTATCACCATTATGAGATGGAATGTTGCGCCCACGAACCAGGCCTTTAGTTTAGAGGTCAAGGTCACACTTTGAGGTCAAAGGTCAAATATAAGATTTAATATTTATACTCCCACAAACGAAGTTTAGGGGGGGTATATAGGAGTGAGCTTGTCGGTCTGCCCGTCTGTCGGTCTGTTGGTTTTTGGTTTCCAGATGATAACTCAACAAAAGCTTAACATATTCAAATAATTTTTGGTACACATGTGTAACATCATAGAATACAGGTCAGGTTCAATGTTGGTTACAAACCACTAAATTTTGACAGAGTTATGGCCTCTTTTCGACTTAAAATTCCCCCAAAACATGGTTTCCGGCTGATAACTCAACAATGGCGTGACATATTTAAAAAATTATTGGTACACATGTGTAGCATCATAAAATACAGGTTAAGGTCGACCTTGGTTACAAACCACTAAATTTTGACACAGTTATGGCCCATTTTGACTTTAATTCCTGAAAAACATGGACAATAACTCATGAAAGGCTTCTCATATGTAAATTATTTTCGGTACACAGGTGTAACATCATAAAATACAGATAAAGTTCAACTTTGGTTACAAGCCACTAAATGTTGACAGAGTTATGGCTCCTATTGAAATTTAATTTTTCCAAATACACTGTTGACCATTCACAAATTAAAGCATTCTCTCTCTGTCCATATCTTTCGAACGGATGCCATAGTTTTGTGACAAGGCCATATTGTTGGGGTATATCTGTCACTCGTGTGACAATTCTAGTAGTCTCTGGACCATGTACTCTACATGCAAAGAGGAATTCTTCTTTAAGTCAGAACACATTTATCACCATCAGCAGAATTAAGATGTTTTCCTGACAAGAATAAGGTTTGTGGGTCCAAGGTCAGACTTAAAGGGCAAGTATTAGTATGAACTTTTTGTAGGAAGCATTGTTTTGGCTTACAGGCAAGGCATTTAAAATAACTTGATGGGAAAAATGATCATTATGAGGCAGTATTTCACAAACAACAATCAGCCATGTAGCTGAAAGGTCAAGATATTTGTCCAGGGCATATATTGTACTCTTTTTAACCAAATTTTTAGAAGAAAAATTTTGGTTATTAGATTGGCGTATGTCGTTGGGCAGGCGGGCGGTTAGGCGTAGCACTTTTCGTTTCCGCTCTCTAACTCGAGAACGGATTTATACATTTTAATGAAACTTCATACATAGATACCTTATATCGAGACCTCGCTTGGGATTGCATATGGGTTGGGTGGGGTCAAGGTCAAGGTCACTGTTACTAAAAATAGAAAAACAGTTTCCGCTGAATAACTTGAAAACGCATTGAGATATTTTAATGAAACTTAATACATACATATCTTATACCGAGACCTCACTTGGGATTGCATACGGTGTGGGTGGAATCAAGGTCAAGGTGACTGTTACTGAAAACAGAAAAACAGTTTCCGCTCAATAACTTGAGAACGCATTGAGATATTTAATGAAACTTAATACATACATACCTTATATCGAGACCCCGCTTCGGATTGCATACGGGGTAGGTGGGGTCAAGGTCATTTTTACTAAAAATAGAAAAACGGTTTCCGCTCAATAACTTGAGAACACATTCAGATATTTTAATGAAACTTAATACATAGATACCCTATTTTGAGACCTCACTTGGGATTGCATATGGGGTGGGAACACATTGAGATAGTTTAAAAGAATTTATTTCATATATACCTTATAGAGACCTCGCTTGGGATTGCATATGGGGTGGGTGGGGTCAAGGTCACTGTAACTAAAAATCTTATACAGAGACCTCGCTTGGGATTGCATATGGGGTGGGTGGAATCAAGGTCAAGGTCACTGTTACTGAAAAAAGAAAAACAGTTTCCGCTAAATAACTTGAGATTGCATTGAGATATTTAATGAAATTTAATACATAGATACCTTATATTGAGACCTCACTTAGGATTGCATATGGGGTGGGTGGTTTCAAGGTCACTGTTACTAAAAAAAAAAAAAAAACAGTTTCCGCTCATTAACTTGAAAACGCATTGAGATATTTTAAGGAAATTTATTACATAGATACCTTATATCGAGACCTCGCTTGGGATTGCATATGGGGTGGATGGGTCAAGGTCACCATTATTAAAAATAGACAAACATTTTCCGCTCAATAGTTGAATAAGTCATTGAGATATTTAAATGAAACATCATATGTTGATACCTTATATCTAGACCTTGCTTGGTATTGTGTTAGGGGTTGGTGGGGCCTAGGTCAAGGTCACCATTACTACATTTTTTTGTGCTGACTTTAATGCATTTCATTCGAAAAATTTGGTTTTCATGGAATTTCTATGTTTCTAGTTCTGACATTGCGCTGGCTTCCTCTGACAAGCATAATTATGCTTCGGGGGCATATGTCACATCCTGTTACAAGTCTTGGTAAAATAGTGCCCCTTGGCTGAAAATGACCAACTCCAGGGTTTTTGTTTGACAGTGCTAGGTCTGGTAGAGCATTTTACTCCAGGGTTTTTGTTTGACAGTGCTAGGTCTGGTAGAGCATTTTACTCCAGGGTTTTTGTTTGACAGTGCTAGGTCTGGTAGAGCATTTTACCCTCCTGGGTCTCTTGTTTTACAAATTAAGAATAAATTTTTTGAAAGTTTCAATATGAAACAATATAATCACTAATAGTAGTTAATTGTGATATAATTAGTTAGTTTGCCTATTTCCTAGTGATACAATATATTATTTTTTTTATCAGAGGTAATTTTATGAAGAAAAAAATTCTTGACATGAAGTATTAATGTTTATATGTTCGTATTTTATAGAATTATGTTTACATACAATAAGACACAGCTTTCTTGCATCGTTTGTATTCCTATGTCATTTTTGCGTCAACCGATTTATTACTAGTTTCTATATTGTTTGTTGTTTTTGCAGAAGTCTGGTGTAAATCCTAAACAAACAAAGAGGTTGAATTACGCAGTACAACATGTGACGCATGCTTTGAAGAAAGTACTGCAACAAATGAGGATGGCGAGTAGAATTTTTTTTACAGCATACTGCTCTACGGTTTTCATTTTCCCTTTTGAGCTAAACTACAAATTATCATCTGTAATTGTTTAAGGGTTACCAGTAGAATTTCAATTCTCGTAATTTCAACATAATAAAACATTCTGCAAAAGATAACATAAAATGACGCCAAAGAATTGCACATTTGTTGCTGGTCTTAAGTGGCAATTGGGATAAATCATTTAGACGAATCGATAAGCATACCTGCCATATGTCCCGGATTGTCCCGAAAATGCAGTGCCCCTCTCGCAGTCCCAAATTACGTTCATATGTCCCGGATTGTCCCGAAAATGCAGTGCCCCTCTCGCGGTCCCAAATTACGTTCATATGTCCAGGAAATCATACAAACTGTGCATACCTATATTAGTTGAACTTTTGACAGACCAATAATCCCCTAATTTGTCCCCAAGGCAATGCATACCCCATAAGGCAACGTGTCATAAAAGAGCAATTAACAGCTGCTGTTGTCACACTTTCACTCTAATCGACTGCATTCTTAAGCTGCTATTAGTCACCGAGTAGCTCCGCCCTGAAGGCGGAGCTTCATTTCCACAGAAAAATCGATATTAGCCGATTAAAACGCCGAGTTTTTTAAGTTTGCCAATGCCGTGAATGATCAACCAATTGGCGTAATACACAGTTATACACGCATTAGTAAGTGTTAACATGCATAAGTTGATAATGAAAGAGTACTTAATCATAATCCCGACCATAAGTAAAAGCAGTTTACTGAATAGTTTCCTTTGTTCACAATATCTACAGTCGGTTTATGTAATAAGGCATTGTTAAGAATTTCTTTCATTGAAATTTCGGGTAAAATTGTCCTAAACACATTTTTTCGTTATACCATGTAAAACCTGTGTTTTGCTAGAAAAGAGCGCGAAATGTCTGCTGGCACCAACGACGTCACGTTCCGCGCATGGAAAGTGTGCTTGTACTGACCATGTGCTTTGCTAAGTATAGACGTGTCAACTGGCAATAAAAACTTCGTAGTGAAAGAACTGTGAAATCTTTACTTTCTTTATAAAAGTTTCCTAGTGCAATAACTTTAAGATCTTTAGCATTTTAATGAATAATTTTTTTGCTGCGAGTACTTATAATAAAACATTTTTTTCATTAAAAATGAACATGAACTTGGATTGGAATAAACACATGAACACACGCCCCTATTTCCGGCCAAACAAGAATGCTTATCTGGAAAAATAATTAACGCATGTACATGTCCTGGATAATCAGTCAAAATCCTGGAAATTCGAGGAGGAGTTTAAACTATTTATGGCAAAACCCAGATCGGTCTATTGTCATTCAAACCTTGTTCTGTCAATTTCCAAAGGCTGAAGTAACCCTGTTCAGTTAAAATGTTCAAAGAGTGTTTTTGATACTTGATGATATTTTATGTTTTACAGAAATCTAGAAGCAACAATAAACATGCACAGGAGCTGAACAATAAATTACAGAAAGTCAGAACTGGCGTGCAGAGAGTCTATAATCGACTAAAAATGGTGAGTGAAACCACAAAATGTAAGATGTAAAAATATGTCACTGTGTTCATTCATTACCTTATGAGTAATTTAATTGTTGTGTCACCTGAAAAGGCGACGTATAGGGGTTACTTTTGATGGCGTCTGCATCGGCGGCATTGTTGGCATCTGCGGCGTCCCCTTCAGTTTATGTAGACAATAACTTGAAAAGTTTTTGTGCTATCATTATGAAACTTTATGGAAGTGTTACTAGGCATAAAAGGAAGGTCAAGTTCGATTTTCAGCTTAATTGCTCTAATTGCTCTGAGTTATGCCTACTTTAAAAAAAAAGGCTTGTGCAGACAATAACTTGAGAAGTGTTTGTGCAATCATTATGAAACTTTAGAAAAGTGTTAGAAGACAGAAAAGGAAGGTTTAGTTTGGTATTATTGCTTTTATCGTACTTGAGTTATGCCCCTTTTTTGAAAAAAAAAGTTCAAATAAGGTTGTGCAGACAATAACTTGAAAAGTTTTTGTGCAATCATTATGAAACTTTAAGGAAGTGTTAGTAGGTATAAAAGGAAGGTTAAGTTCAGTTTTCGGCATGATTGCTCTTATGGTACTTGAGTTATGCCCCGTCAGGCAACACATACGACTCGCGAAGTTCTAGTTTGAGTAAGTAGTTGATTATACCCACACTTTTTGAAAAAGTGGAGGCTATATAGGAATCACGCGTGTTGGTCTGTACGTTGGTTCGTCCGCTATTTCTTTTACGCTCCAAAACTTCGTTATGCCTGGAAGGATTTTAATATATATTCAGATTATTATTCCAAATGACCAGTCGATGTACATGACCCATACATGTTTGTCAAAGGTCAAGGTCACAATTTAAGGTCAAATACAGGTAAAATATTTGTGATTTGTTTCTGCTTCATAAATTCTTAATGCCTGGAATATAACTTCAGATAATTATTCACCATGACCAGACGATGTGTTGTGTACATGTCTCATGCTTATCAGTCAAAGGTCAAGGTCACAATTCAAGGTCAAATATGTGTGCATCGTTTGCGCTTGTACTCTTTATTTTGCATTTGAAGCCCATTTTTCCTTTTATGCGGGTCATTTTTTCAGTCAATACATTGTTCTTTGTCAAAGCTCTACATCTGTGTCAAAGATCGACATCTGTGTCAAACTGGTATCTGGGGGTTATTATCACCTTTAGTGATAGCTCTAATTTTTTCTAGGGATTTGGTATACGGATATCCATATTTGAATACTATATGGATATCCATATCCTTCGTACATGTTATGCTTTTAATTTGACAGAGTGAACATAGAGGAAAGATGGACATGTCACGCCTTTTCAAGCCTTTGATGTCAATAAAGAAAGAAAGCAAGGCTTCAAATTTGAAAGCTCATAAAAATCTTCAACATCTCCTGCGTGTCATTGCCAAACAAGGTAGCTTATCTCGACATACACAAACAGGACAGCACAATGTGGCCAAGTCAATGAAAAAGAAACTGGGGGAGGTCCTATCAAAGATTCTGAGAAATATGGTTTGTGTTCTTGTTGTAAACTCGCAACATGTATATTTATACAAAAGTTTAAAGGGAACTGTTTGTAAATTGACAATTTTAACAATTTGTGTAATAGATTCCAAAAAGAAAAATACAGTATATATAAACAATCAAAATAACAGTACAGATAAAGACATATATTGGAAATATAGTGTCTTCAAAAAAAAAATCTTCAATTGAAATGGATAAACATATAAAGCGTTTGTAACACTTTTCATTGGTTGTTTGGAAAACACGTATATCACTTGCATAGCGTTGAACATTCACTATGATAACTGTAAGTCAGCATGGCCAAGTGGTTAGATTCACTATGATAACTGTAAGTCAGCATGGCCAAGTGGTTAGATTCACTATGATAACTGTAAGTCAGCATGGCCAAGTGGTTAGATTCACTATGATAACTGTAAGTCAGCATGGCCAAGTGGTTAGATTCACTATGATAACTGTAAGTCAGCATGGCCAAGTGGTTAGCGCGACTGTTTGTGATCCCGGCAATCCTAAGTTCAAGTCCCTGCCAAGGCAGATCTCTTAATTATGTTTTTTCTTTATATTATATTTGTTTTATTGGTTAGTCTAACTGCTTTAGTTTTTTTTAAATATGAAAATCTGTGAACAAGTCCCTTTAAAAAAATATGAAAATCTGTGAACAAGTCCCTTTAAAAAAATATGAAAATCTGTGAACAAGTCCCTTTAAAGGGGTTGCAGATGAGTCATCAAAAAATTTTGGAATGGTCTGAACTCTGCTGCTTACAAGTATGAAAAACATACTTCTTCTATATGTCTGACGTTTCATTCTAAATATATCTATAACTTTTAAAGGGGCATTATTGTCAGATTCCATTTACACAACTTTCATCCACAGTAGATGTGTCAGTGAACTTTATATGAGAGATTAGACCATAGCATTGTCTGGTACATTGTGTGGGACATTAAGTGCATATGCTACAAAACAGAACTATGTATTTCAAGTGATTACTTAAACCACAAACACATGTTATGGAAACGTAACTTTCAATATGAATTAAATATTTAAAATTTATTTTCATTTTCTTCATTTTCATTTTGCTTTTTGTGTGTGCAGAATTTTGTAGTCAATCACAGGCAAACACTGATGTTGACTAGAGCAATACAACAAGTGAATAATGCTGTTAAGAGAGTATATACACAAATGAGAACGGTAAGTAGAATTTTGTTGTGATGATTATGTACTGGACCCATATTCCAGAAAAATCTTAATTTTACCTTAAAATATTGTTATTTTTGTTGGGTTTTGTTAAGATAATATTTTTAAAAACAACAAATAAATATATAAATCATTTTAAAGTTATGTAAATGCAAGTTAACAGGTCGCGGTGGCGTAGTGGATATGGAGTCCGCCTAGCGATCGGGAAGTCCCGGGTCGATCCCCTCTCTGGGAGCATTCTCATATCTCTCATATCTCATAACTTAGTTAAGTTATGGAACTTTATCCCTTGAATTATAAGTTATACAATTCTGTGGAAGTCAGTTGCCTTCACATTGGATTTTATTTAACTAAAGACTTGCAATTACAAACTTGAGATGCAAAAGAATGATCAGTCCCTTTGTCAAATTACCATTTACAAGTTAATGCGTTACTGTAAATTTGTGCAGTCTCCAAGAGATCTTGTGTCTGTCATTTTCTTCTAATTTTCTAATGATAGTTGATTACAAAAGACTATGAAAAAGTTTCTGCTTCCTTTGCCAGTTTAGGTTGTCATGTTCCAACTGTACTTCTAGCATTGTGTCGTGCAAGTTCCAGAATAAGTAGGCCCTACAAAGAAAAAAAACATACATTCACTTTGGTTGTATATTTTTTGTTTTGCAGAAATCTATGATGCATGACAAACGTTCAGCGAAATTGAAACATGAGCTACTAAGTGTCAGAACAGGTGTGAGGAGACTCTTCGATCAGCTTAGAAGAGTAAGGCCATTCTGTTTTATTACTTTGTTAAGCGTCCGCGTGCGCGTAGGTTTTGAGCTCCATCAGCTGAAAAAAAAACATAAGAGTTAAAAGCGCTAAAGAATGAACGTATAGTCACTCTGATCATTGATATTTACTTTTGCTACCTTTATATGCCATTTTAATAAACAAAAGATAGTGCTTATTGAATTGGTGTTGTTTAACCGTTTGCATACAATAGTTATCGCCCTTTGTTCCAAAATTGCCAATCAACGAATCAACTAAGCATATTCACAACTCGAAAATCAGTATATATGGCAATACTACCATACATGTTCGGAAAGGAATTTTTCTCAGCCTGAGAACGACGAGGCAGTTCTTGTCCAGTATCTGTTTAATCTTTGCATCTTTCTTTGACACATAAATCACCCGGTCAATCAGTATCTCAATGGCTACTCAACGAGCCCCTAAGCAGTGGCGTATCACTGAGAATGAAAGTACCGTATAACATTGTTTGAGTCATGGCTTCAAACCTACAAAAAAGGCAACAGTGCAATCTCCTTGGACACAAGTTTTCTTAATCTTAGTCAAGGGGTTAGATGGACAAACCCTATGCAGGGTTTCACCGACAATGGAGAGGATGTTCCACAGGCTAGTCGCTGCATGGTTTCACCGACAATGGAGAGGATGTTCCACAGACTAGTTGCTGCATGGTTTCACCGACAATGGAGAGGATGTTCCACAGACTAGTCGCTGCATGGTTTCACCGACAATGGAGAGGATGTTCCACAGACTAGTCACTGCATGGTTTCACCGACAATGGAGAGGATGTTCCACAGGCTAGTCGCTGCATGGTTTCACCGACAATGGAGAGGATGTTCCACAGGCTAGTCGCTGCATGGTTTCACCGACAATGGAGAGGATGTTCCACAGGCTAGTTGCTGCATGGTTTCACCGACAATGGAGAGGATATTCCACAGGCTAGTCGCTGCATGGTTTCACCGACAATGGAGAGGATGTTCCACAGACTAGTCGCTGCATTGTTTCACTGACAATGGAGAGGATGTTCCACAGACTAGTTGCTGCATGGTTTCACCGACAATGGAGAGGATGTTCCACAGGCTAGTCGCTGCACGGCAGCACAGAAAGTTACTCACCTTGAGTTAATGAAAGACCAAATAGCTTACTTTTGCCCCGTTATATCGAAAAATTCCATACTCAGTAGTGAACAATTCCACGTGATTGAATGACATCTAGCAAGCAATACGTTCTTCCTTACTGGCGTAGCAGTAAACGTTGGTGAGGAGGTTTGAAAGGCTAATCATAATCACTGCAGGTTTATTTCAACGCAAAATGCAACACAAGCAAAGGCGTCCCACCAGGCACACGTTCGAGTCCCATCATTTTGAAGTACAATGTGAAAAAGTAACAACAAACTAGGATTGAGTCGAAATTGAATGAAGTCGTCTTTAAAAAATGCTCATGTGAATTTATGAAATTTGATCTCAGAAAGTGCCTCTGCAATTAATTTATTATAATATTGACGAAGTGCCACATATTGACAATACTTGCAGATAATCTATACCTTTTGGTATAACATACATGTACACATATATAAAACTGATAATTTAAACTATTTGTATTAATGATTTGTTATGATAAATTTCTGTAAACTCAACTGTTGAAAAGTTTTGTTTTACATTTCAATATTCTATTAATTGATAGTCTTTAAACTAGGAAGTAGTTTTAAAGATGTTTCATATGCTGTTTCTGTTATTAAAGCATCAAAACTATTCCATTTTCTATTTTCAAGATCAAGAAAATTGGTTTGTATTTTCGAAATGAGTTTGTGTGTTTCTGTGAATAGGTAGCTAGGTTTTACAAAATGAGGTTGACGCTTAACAAAATATAAAAACCGAATGGCCTAAGTGAAACTTCTAAAAATCTCACTACGAAATGTCATGAATATTTTGGTGAACATAATTATAGTCACCACGTAAGTCCATCATTCTGTGGTTCTGTCACGCTTGTACGGGCTGTGGATGGAGGGATTTTAAAATAATTTGGCACAAAATGTTTGCTTGAAAGAGACAGCATGTCACACAGATGAACCAGATGCATAGGTCAAAGGTCAGAGGTTAAAATTGACACTGCTTGTCCAGGTTATAAATTTGCCATGGATGGAGGGATTTTAAAGTTGCTTGGCACTAATTTTGCTGCAATGTGAAGGTGTATTTCGCTCATAAAGCTGGTCTGTTGTTCAAAGGTAAAAGTCACTCTGAAAAGTCAAAAATCAAATTCAACCATGAATGGAGGGATTTGGCACAAATGTTTGCATCATTGAGACAATGTGTTGCTTTTTTATGCCCCCGAAGGAGGGCATATAGTAGTCGCACCGTCCGTCTGTTGGTGGGTGCGTGGGTGGGTGGGTTTTCCATCCAGACTTTGTTTCCGCTCTGTAATTTTGTAATGCCTGGATGGTTTTTGATGTGTTGCGTACAACTCCCATGCTCGTCGGGCAAAGGTCAAGGTCAAAATTCAAGGTCAAAGGTCATGAATTTTCGTTTCCGCTCTATAACTTCTAAACGTCTCGATGGATTTTAATATAACTTCAGATTATTATTCCACATGACCAGACAATGTGTCGCGTGCAACTCCCATACTCGTCGGTCAAAGATCAAGGTCACAATTCAAGTTCAAAGGTCATGACTTTTTGTTTCCGCTCCATAACTTCTAAATGCCTGGATGGATTTTAATATAACTTTAGATTACTATTCCCTATGACCAGACGATGTGTTGCGTACAACTCCCATGCTCGTCCGTCAAAGGTCAAGGTCACAATTTAAGGTCAAATGTCATGAATTTTTGTTTCCGCTCTGTAACTTCTTAATGCCTGGAAGGAGTTTAATTAAACTTCAGATTATTATTCCCCATGACCAGACAATGTGTCGCGTACAACTCCCATGATGGTCGGTTAAAGGTCAAGGTCACAATTAAAGGTCAAAGGTCAATTATTTTTGTTTCCACTTAATAACTTCTAAACGTCTGGAGGGATTTAAATGTTACTTCAGATTATTATTCTCTATGACCAGACAATGTGTCGCATACAACTCCCATGCTCATCTGTCAAAGGTCAAGGTCACAAGTGAAGGATTTCTGTTTTTCCACCATAACTTCTAAACGTTTGGAAAGATTTTAATATTACTTCAGATTATTATTTCCCATGACCAGTCGATATGTCATGTACAACTCCCATGGTCCTCAGTCAGTCAAATTTCAATGTCACAATTCAAAGTCAAATGTCAAGGAGTTTTCTTTCTTCTCTATAACTTCAAAAAAAAACTTGAAAGATTTTAATATTACTTTAGATTATATTTTCCCATGACCAGATGATGTGTCACATACCACTAATATGCTCCTTGGTCAAGGTCTTTGGGTCCAAGGTTACACTTAAAAGGTCAAATATTAGAATGAGCTTTTTGTAGGAAGCATCATTGTTGCCAACATGTAAGGAATGTAATAACTTGGTGGGAATGAAGATCATTATGAGGCAATGTGTCACAACAACAAACAGCTGTGTTGCTGAAATCTCAAGATATTTGTCCAGGGCATAATATTGTACTCTGACATTGTTTTGCCTTCCTCCGACAAGCATATGCTTCGGGGCATATGTCACATCCTGTGACAAGCCTTTTTACCAAATTTTTCGAGACCTTCCTTGGAATTGCATATGGGTGGAAGGGGTCTTGATCAAAGTTACCATTACAAAAAATAAATTGAGAACAAAATGAGGTTTTGTAATGAAACTTGATACATGGATACCTTATAAACAGACCTTGCTTGGGATTACATATGGCATAGGTGGGGTTAACGGCACTATTACTAAAATAGAAAAATGGTTTCAGCTGATTAACTGGAGAACAAAATGATATATTGTAATGAAACTTTATTCATAGATACCTTATAGGAAGACCTCGCTTGAGATTGCATTTGAGGTGGGTGGGTCAAGGTCGCTGTTAGAAAAACCAGTTTCTGTTCAATAACTCAATAATAAATTGAGATATTTTAATGAAACTTCATAAATAAATATTTTATATCAAGTCTCGGCACGGGATCGGTCAGTCAGTAGACCATGTTTGTTTCCGCTCGATCTTCACCAAACTTAATATCTCTGCCAAGTTTGATAATCAACCAAATTGCCCCAAGAACTACAGAGTTACAGCCCTTAAAGTTTCTAAAATTGGCCTCTTTAGCTGTTTTTGCTCTCAAAGCAAAGTCCAACTGTTTTCATCCGATCATACCAAAACCTTATGAAAATGTTTGTGGGTATGGTATCTTGGCCAAGTTCAATAATTATCTAAATCGCCTCAAGAACTGCCGAGTTATGGCCCTTGAATTTTCTAAAATTTGCCTTTTGAGCCGTTTCCACTCTCAGAGTCTAAAATGTTTCACCCCATCTTCAATAAAACTTGATGAAAATGTTTGTGGGCATAATATCTTGGTCAAGTTTGATAACCAATCATATTTCCCCAGAAACTGTCAATCCGGGGATCAAGAGTTCGAGCCCCAGCCCTGCCACATAACTTGTGTGGGGATTGGTCATGAAATAATTTCTAAGACCATTCTCCCCCTACTTCATATTCAAGTAGGGCAGTTGTCAGTTACTGGCAAAAGTATGTGCATTTAATACTGGTAAACCGCTTAGATCGGCTAAGCTTGCCTAGGACAAGTGTGAGTAGGTTAACTGACCGCCGTGATATGACTGAAATACTGTTAAGAATGGCGAAAAATCCAAACAAACAAACAAACAAAAGATATCTTCCACTGGGGGGTGGGGGGGTGCGTGTATACCTGTTTACAAACAGCTCTTGTTTCATTATAGAGTCAACATATAGGAAAGATGGCCATGTTGCGTCTTGTCAAGCCTTTGATGTCCATGAAGAAGCAAAACGTGGCGTCAAACTCACAAGCACATAAGGATATTCAACGTCTCTTACGTGTTATTGCCAGACAACGAAGTGTATCTCGACATATGCAAGCAGTACAGAACAGTCTGGCCAGATCAATGAAACACAGACTCAACAAAGCGATGTCCAAGATTTTGAGAAACAGTGTTTCGGTAAACTCGTTATATCCTTGATAACTGTCGTAATTTTAGGCACTAAATTTGACCTAGTGTAATTTGGAAATGTTTTGGGATTCTCTTTTTTTGTCATTCCAATTTTATTTCTTTTCAAACCACAATATACATATTACATCAGATCAGTTTACAGTACAAAGTGTGTTTTACACAGAAATGTTTATCTGTACAACATAAAGAAAAAAAAAGAAAAAATGTCTTTGAATAATATGCCCTTGTATAATGAAGAGAAGAAAAGTTTTTGCTTAGTTTAACGTGGATGGGTTCGTAAAAAAGATTAGAATGAAATAAAATGAGTCCAGCGTGACAGGAAAAGTTCATACTTATTTTGTACGTGTGAAATTGTTTCTTCTAATTTAATTCGTTTTCTGAGGACATTTTGAAACATATTTATTTGTGGCACACTGTTTTTATTTTTACATTTTAATATATAAAATTTTGCAAACAAAATTATAAAGTTAATGCAGTATGAATTCATTTTAGTAACAGTTTGAATATTACAAAATGATATGTTAGCATAATTCAGATCTAGCTTATCTCCCATGCCCAACATGTCCTGTCTAAATTTTTGAAGGCATGTCCAAAATATTTGTACGTATTGACGTTCCCAAAACGTGGATATTTGAATCAGGATACATTGAACAAAAATCGCTTTATTTTGCATTTATGCAAAAAGGTGTTGTTCGGAATAATTAGCATTAAATATTTGTATTGAAAGCTTCTCAATTTGGGATTCTCTTTAAATCTGTTGTTAAATTGAATTTTTTGTGCATCAGTATATCTGTCAATATTCATCTAATCAGTAAGAAAGGTAGCTTTCTCATACGTGATCGTGTATACATTAAAGACAGTCAGCCAATACTAATATTCATTTTTATGTTGGCTGCAGTTTTTAGCCTCAAAATATGGCAAATGCATTACAGCAGCTTTATTCATATTTTTTTAATAGTATGAAAATAATTTTGACTTAAGTCAATACAGTATTTGGTGTTTTTTTCAGCGTAGCTGTCTAATATCACTTTTGACTTAGATTTCTTGCGATAATTTTATGCAGCAGGAAAACTGAATGCCAATAGAACTGGGCAAATTTTCTAATTTTAGGGAATGCAAACTTACATCAATGGTTTGATGTCTACAAATAAATGTTGCATATTATTTGGGATTAAAATTTACATAATTGTTTACCTAAGCGGTTAAAATAAAGTTATATACATATCTTCGACATACACTCTAGAACTGTACATAATTATGAACAATTGTTACTCATTGTATGTCATGAACAGAATGTAATATTCATTCACATAATGAAATAATCATTTCGTTTAGCCTACATCAGCGGCACGGTCTATAAAAAGCAATTACAATGATCCAATTGGTTGACTGATATATGAGAATTATTGTGCTCTGAAATGTTTCGGAGCCATACATAGATATTCTGCGAAGATCAGTATGAAATGGTCTATTCTAGCATATTCAACACACTCCAGAGAAAGGGTGCATCATTAAAAAAATAGGGAGCGGGATAGCTGTGCTAATATACATTCATCAATTAGCGTCTGGAGATTCATAAACCCGAGAATTTCAATAAACTGGGAATTTATATTTATAAACTTACTGTGACTGTTAATTTATGCTAATTTGTTAAATTTGCCTGACAAATTCATGTAACAATTATAGTAACGTAAATTACTAGCATTTAGGTTTATTCATTTATCACCGGTGATAACATGGAAGGTATGATCGGTTTATTCACGGTACACATTAATAATATTTGAGTTTGTCTCAAAATAATTGTGGGTCTTATCAGTTTTCTTATGGTGTCAGAAATATCTACAGACCAAGAAGTTTCGTTAGTGGGGACGAAAAAAGCTGGGGTCCAAAAAGTAACGTAACCGATCATCTTGTCCCTCTTGTATTATGTTTTGGGTAAAAAATGACATCTCAATATTAATTTCAACGCCAATTGTCTGTTTTAAAGACATTTCTTGTTGCTATCTGATCCTGTTTATTGGTCCTATTAGTCCTGCTTGTGGACTGTTCACGGTACTTATTGTATAATATTATACCTTACATAAATATCTTTCTTCTTTGCGTATATAAAAGTCCACGGTCTGTTATGTAGGTTAATTTCAAAATGCCAGTTTAGCGGGCAGATAAAATAGTATAGTGCCAGCAGTCAGCGGGCACTGTTTCGTGTGGGTGCCCGCTCAGCTCTAGTTGTGTGTAACCGCAGTTCTGGGAGGCGTTTCATGATTATTTACGATTGTTCTACGATTGTAATTGTCGTATTGAGATTTATGTAGTTGTTTTTCATTATTCATTAATTTCGCTTAATCAACTAACATTTCATAAATGCACCATAAATAGACTACATAAATTATAGTGGTTGTTTATGGAAAATATCGTACCGCAGTCTATCTTTTTGAAGTTAGGTCATTGTCCCGCGCTGTTCGAAATAAACAAGTTGAGAAAATGGGTTAAAACAAGAACGTGTTCTTAAAATTCTTGAAAATTTATTACATTTAGTGATTTACTACAACTATAAGATAATTCAAGTGAAAGATTCACCGTTGTAATTTCACAACGCAAGCTCAGCCATCAGAATGTCGTTTGTCTTTGACAAAAGCTGTATATTTCAGCACGAAATAAATAAATGTTTAGCAAATAGTATTATACTGCTTTTGTTAGCCTATATTATCATTTTATCATGAAACTTCTATAGTGAAAATGTGCGGTATAATATAAGAAATAGTATAGACCACTGAGGGCCTCCTGGCATTATAGTGACCTCCCAGTCAGCCTTTGGCTTCGGTCCGTTCAACGTGTTTGGGCTGACTGGTCAGTCACTATAATGCGAGGAGGCCCTCAGTGGTCTATACTATTTCTTAAATGTCCTTTGCTGTTAGTGACTCTAATACATATACATAGCCAGACAAAGTGTTACAAGAAAGATGTCTGATTGCACATTGCAGATGACCTTGGCCCACATCCTCATAGCTCCTTAGAGAAAACTTACATAAATTTCTTAAAATTATAAAATTCCTTAAGTCTATGGCTAGTTCATTTACAATTTATTTTGTGTTTGAATGTTTTAATTTGGCAAAGAATCACCAATGTTTTTTGTTGTACCATATTTCAAATATAAATTTCCCATTTTACAAAGAAAACTTTACTTTGAAATTTTCACTTAAATATGACATAAAATAAGATTTTCCTTAGGAGCCTCGTGGATATGATCACTTTTTAGAAGCTGGAAGTATTGATTAAAAACATCGCATATTATTTAATACAATTTTGAATGCTTATTTTGTAGAAATCTGGCATGAATCAAAGACAGATAGGGAAGTTGAATAATGCGATACAAGAAGTGAAAAATGCTGTGATGCAAGTATTTACACATATTGACAAGGTGGGTACAGTGATTTTTTTTACAGCGTTCTACATGTCAAACTAATACAGCTGAACTTTGTTATCTCAAAGTCACTGGGAGTTCATAATTGACTTTGAGATATCTGAAGTTCAACATATCCCAATATAGACATTTAAAGTCCAAATGTTGGGTAAATAGTAATATAACATAGCGAACCTGTACACATATACTGAACTTGAAACCAGTGATCAGTTATTCAGTTAAAAGTTAGCACATATATGCTTGTTTAAATTTGAGAAAAAAAGATGTTTGCAATGCGTGACAAACTTGAGTCGTGGCTTGATGCGTCTGGCTAAAAGCGTCAACACTTCGAGATAAACCAATAGAAATATGTGTGAAAATACTTGTTGAGATAGTAAACAAGAAATGTATTTTAAAAAGACAATCGGCGTTGACATTAATATTGAGATATCACTTTTACCCTAAACATAATACAAGAGGGCCAAGTTATCGGTTATGTGGCTTCTCGGACCCCAGATTTATCGGTCCCCATCTATATAAGGAGACTGCTCAAACCCCAGATTTTTCAGACACCATAAAGTAACTTATCGGATTCCAAAATTAATTTGTGATTAATTCAATAATTATTGATATTTTATCTTGAATAAACCGATCATACCGCCTCATGTTTTCACCAGTGATACATGAATAACCTAAATAATTTACGTTAACATCAGTATTATATAAATTTGTCAGCCAAATTTAACAAACTAAAAATGTACAAAAATAAAGTGCGGGAATGTATGAAGGTTATTTTGTATCAGACGCGTATAATGATTGAGAGGTTAATAAATGGCGGCGCGGGGGGGGGCATGGCTCGATAATTGCCCCGGCAAAGCGATAATGGCCCGATGGCCATTTGCGACTTGCGGGGGCTATTATCGAGCCATGCCCCCGCGCCACCATTTATTGACCATTTTAATACATATGTTTTCATTATCATTCATAGATTTTTTATTTCTTTCTCATTTATAACCTCTTAAAATTCTTATAAAAAAATGTAAATGTAAAAAGTGTTCACGCTTTATCATGTTTATTTACATCTTAACTTATAACCAGTACATGTTATGGTATTCCTAAGCATTTTTTATTCTTAGAAACGACCACAGACAATTTTCACGACGCAACATGGGTGAACGTAGCTTTAAAATGTATTTAATTTTACCTTGATATTTGCTATACATGTAGATCTAATTTATTGTGCATTTCGATAAATTTATATCTCAGTAAATATTAAACATTTTACGATAGGAAAAATACATTTGTAGATTTGTGTTTCAATGTTATTCCTGTGTAAACCAAGTAATACCCAAGCAATTCAAAATGGCTTAGATCTATACGCTCGTGTGGGTGCATGTAGATTGTACACGTCATCACTACTGATGTCATTTGTTTCAACAGATCTAGAACGTTAGATTGCTTTTCTTTTTTCTTTTGGAATTTAAATTTGGATGTATCATAATCTATAATACATTGGTGTGGATATATATTATTACAAGATTTGTGTAAAAAAAGCTTATGTGTCCAGGTTCGGGCTGAAAGCGTGTAAACGTCTTAACCAGTTGTGTTAATAAATCAAAAGGAGTCTACATGACCTGTCAAACATTCAGCCTAGGAATTTATGGGAATTGTAATGTAAAAGTGGTAGGACTGTAGACTCGGTCAGAAGCATAGGAGCATTCACGATGTGGATTTAGTCTACTAGCAAAGCACCTCTAATGCTAAAGCATTGATAGTGTTTGGTGCTTGTTGGCTCTATGGGTCAAAACAACAGAACTTCTTGATGCAACAGGTATTTTTGCCTCTCTACTTTCTATTTTAGTTTTGTGGCGATATGTTCTATCCAGTGTTAAGTGGTGTCCACCATTTTAAGCTTCCTATAGGTGTTTGAAACTGCTATAAGGCTGTGTCAATAATTTGAGTTTCACGTTGTCAGCCATCTTTTTCGTGAAGTGATGTCAAAGGTGCGCGTGCGAAAGATCGGCGGGGCAATTATCATAATCTGCCCCGCTTTGGCAGGGCACTTTTTGATAATAACATTTGATGATCAATGATAGGGATATTGAGGATATTTTATGCAAAAAAATGCTACTATATATAGTAACATATGTATTAATCTTAAGTAATATACCTTCATCTTGGCATAATACATACACATTTCGAAGTCAATTTATCATTTATATTGTGTATCCTAATGAAAAGCAATCTTCAGAGAACATTCAGCACATTTGACATAATGATGACCTCCATTTTGATAACACAAACATAAATTTCATTAGACTATGGCGATTTAAAATTATATTCGGTAGGAATATTATGCATCAAGGGGTTCTGTGTATAATTGGTATTGCAAATAATGTATCAATGCTACGCAAATGAAGTAAAAGTAACATGAATGACATTGTGACGTTTTCCGAGACTTATTTCACCACATTTTATTTTTTGAAAGATAGGTTGATTAACATCGACTTTGGGAAGTTGATAGAAATGTGCAATTCTAATTAATTCTTGACAGAACACATCCGCAATTCAATTTCAAATTAACATGCACAGTAAGTTTATAAACATAAATTCCCCATTTATTGAAATATTCGCTATTATGATTCTATGGACGCTAATTGATGCATGTATATTATAACAGCCACATGTATACACCGGCAGCTAAACGCGCTCTATTTTTAGAATGATCGTGAGTGTGTTGAACTCGCTAGAATCAGTTGTTATTTATAGAGCATGCCGCTAGGCTAAAAAAAATAGTGGATTAATTTTGGGATTCAATATAATATTCTGTTCATGTCATACAATGAGAAAATACGTTCATAGAGCGTATATCAAGAATATGTTTATAACTTTATTTTAACCACTGATGTAAACAACTATGTACATTCTAATCCCCAAAAGTATGCAACAGTTGTTGGTATACATTAAACCATTGTTGTAAGTTTGCATTCCCTAAAATTAGAAAATTTGCCCAATTTTATTGGCATTCAATTTTCCCACTGCATAATTATCGCAAGAACTCTAGGTCAAAAGTGATCTTAGACAGCTACGCCGAAAAACTTTTAAGATAACCATATTAATTTTTTTCAAGGTTTTCAAGAACATTTGTAAAAGCCACTGTGCAAAGTTTCAAAATAATTGTATTCAAGTGTTATCTTCCTTGTATTAAAACTATATATGATTATTCATGTATTATCAGCAAAATATGTCAAATCAACATGATTCCAGTACAGAAACTAATACATGCATATTCATAATAATCATGTTGTGCATAAAGGTCAATGTTTCGTTAATTTCTTTCTAACTATGAAAGTTGGTAAACATTCGAGTAAAATTCCTGTTTTGTCTAAATGTTGTGCAGAATTCCGGGGCTCATCAGATGCAGACAAAAATGTTGAATAGAGAGCTTCAACGGGTATTAAATTCTGTGCAAAACGTCTATAAACATCTCAGAATGGTGAGTTGAACATCTTTCTAGAACATCTGCTATGTTATAAAGATTGCATCATGTTTGTCATTAAATTGTGTATTAACTGTAACTCAGCTATATTACACAATGTGTAAAGATTATGGCTACCCTATGTGGGATTAATTCAACTACATATGTAACTGCATTTAAGCGAACACCTATTGTGGTTTGCCCCCAAACTAATTGCGCATACGCAGCGTTGCCACACTGACCCTTTGCGGGCAACGCTAAATCAGTCGTAGTTATGACTTGTGTTTGTGTTTGCAATAAAAGAGTTATGTGGAATAATACCCAAAAAGAGGTACATTTTCTTCATATCTTTAACATAATAATTAATAATTAATAATAATTGATTAAGAATATAAGTAACAAGGGTGAGGTGATGTGTCTTAAAAATAGTGAGATGCATTCTGAACCTAATACCTCTCCCCTGCCAATCCTAGGGGTGGGACTGGGGGGGTTCGATTTGCAGGTAAGAAGGAACCAGAGAACTAGTTGTGTATATGTTTCAACATTATATGAGACATGTCATTGGAAAACAGGGCTTAATGCACATTTGTAAAGTGTTGTCTGGATCAGCCTGTGCAGTCTGCACAGGTTAATCTGGGACGATGATTTCCACTTTTATGGTATTGGTATTTTCTGTTTCAAGGAAGTCTCGTCTAAACATAAATCTTCTGTAGGCACAGGCTGATCCGGGACAACACTTTATGCACATGCATTAAGCCCAGTTTTCCCATGACACGCCTCATATGTTGTAATGGTTTGCAGACCTTTGGAGTCCACAACAAGCATGCAAAAGAATTGAATAATGAGCTGCAAAGAGTCAAATCTAGCATGGAAAGAGTTAACAGTGAGCTAAGAAAGGTCAGAGGATATAGTAATAAATTTCCAAAATTCTTAAATACTTGTCACAAGATTTAAATTGGATTTATGTTTAAGGTGAAATTTAAGGTATTTTTAGCAAATAATATAAACCTTAATGTTACTGTTGAAAATTTCTAAATTTGTCAATATTTTTAAATTGTTTACAATTTATTATGGCCCCCTTCGAAGTGGGGGTATATTGCTTAGCACCTGTCCGTCGGTCGGACAGTCTGTCTGTAGACCATTTCGTTTCCGCACGATATCTAGAGTACGCTTTGACCTACAATCATTTAAGTTGGTATGCTGGTTACTTGGTAGGAAAGGAAGACGCCTATTGATTTTGAGGTCAACAGGTCAAAGGTGAAGGTTACAGGGGCTTGTAACATGAAATTCATTTCCGCACGATATCTAGAGAACGCTTTGACCTATGATCATTTAAGTTGGTATGCTGGTTACTTGAGACGAAAGGAAGACACCTATGAATTTTGAGGTCAACAGGTCAAAGGTCAAGGTAACAGAGGCTTGTAACATGAAAACTGTTTCCTCTGTAGACCATTTCGTTTCCGCATGATATGTAGAATACGCTGTGACCTACAATCATCAAAGTTGGTATGCTGGTTACTCGGGAGGAAAGGAAGATGCCTATCAATTTTGAGGTCAACAGGTCAAAGGTCAAGGTCACAGGGGCTTGTAACATGAAAACTGTTTTCTCCGTAGACCAATTGTTTCCGCAGGATATCTAGAGAACGTTGACCTACGATCATCCAAGTCAGTATGCTGGTTACTCGGGAGGAAATGAAGAAGCCTATGGATTTTCAGGTCAACCAGTCAGAGGTCAAGGTCACAGGGGCTTGTAACATGAAAACTGTTTCCACACAATATCTAGAGAACGCTTTAAGCTAGGATAATATAAATTAGTATGCTGGTTAGTCTTGAGGGAAGGAAGACCCCTATCGATTTTGAGATCAAGAGATCAAAGGTCAAGGTCACAGGGGCTTGTGAAAAAAACAACATTTCCACTTAATAACAGATGAACCTTTGGTACCTGGTCCTCAAAGTATATAGGTAAAAATGGCCAGTTTCAGTACATCACCTATTACATAGTGATGATTACTGAATACTTGGGTCGAGTCGTCAAACTTGATAGGAAGAATGCTCTTGCAGAGAAGACAACTCCTATCAAGGTAATGGTTTACATGTCTCAGCTTAAATTTTTCAGAAACAGTACACTTCTGTGAAGAACAAACGCTGCAAGTCGGGGGGGGCATACATGTTTTACAAAAATCTCTTGTTTTTACAGAGTCAGCTGATGGAAAAAATGGACATGTCTCGACTGTCCCAGTCCTTGATGCGGATGAGGAAAGAAAACAAAAAGTCAAATTTTCAATCCTACGATAATCTTCGCCGTATTTTGTCTGTTATTGCAAAACAAGGCAGCTTGTCTCGGCGGATGCAATCAGAACTGCACTGTTTGACCAAGTCTTTTACTGGCAAACTGAAAGATACACTGGCCAGTATTGTGAAGAAATCGGTAGGCTGTACATATGTTCTGATTCCACCATTATTGCAAACCCAGTTTCATTGAAGCTGAACATTGACTGCAGTCCATTGTATAAGATCGAACAATGTTGTTTCATAGATGTATTGAATATCCTATTAAGTATCTGTTTTCTAATGGTTAAATCAAGCAAAAAATATGGTATCAAAGTTGGTTAGGTCTATCCAAACCTGACCAAATACTATTTGAGTAAAAATTGCACATAAACAAGTATTGTGCTACAAGTGTATATCTTATTTTGTTGGGGTACAAATTTAATGAAGAGAATCAATATTATAGAATGGACCAGCCAGTCAGTGTGGGTGTAGGGTCCAGTCAGGAAAAACCGATATTGTCATTTTTTGCTTGAGATCAATGTGGTTAAGAAATGCTGTTATTTTTTAATGGTTTAGATTTGGTTAAAAACATGTAGAAAGTCAAACTTGTAGAAACTTAATTTGAAATTGTACTGAATGGGTTACTAAAATTGTATCAGGCAAAGTTGAAGCTGTCATCCTGAGGTGTCAGGGCCCGTATTTACAAAGCTCCTTATGAAAAAATGTAAGTAAATTCCTTAAATTCATAAAATCCTTAAGTCCCTGGCTGTTTCATGTATAGGTCTTTTAACATTAAAATGGTGTAAGCATGTAAATATTGCTTATATGTTTAGTACTACAGCCTTCTTTCTACAAAAATCATCGGATTTCATCCAAAAAATTTGATCTGAAAATTTCACTTAAGTACAACTTAAGTTAAGATTTCCCTTAGGAGCTTTGTGAATACCAATCCAGGGATGATTTTGGAACTGTTTCTTGATGCCAATGAGAATTATCATTGCTTAGACCGAGGTCTACAATATGTATGTTATTTCTGGCAGATGGCTGATTAATTGTTATTCAAAGCGTGCTTTTAAAGTATTGTGTTGACTATAACGTAGACATATTTTCAGACTGGATTGAAACCGAGCCATATTGACAAGCTGAAGAAAGAACTACAACTCATGAACAGAGCTGTGCAAAATGTGTATGCACAGCTTAGAAAGGTTAATTGTTGTAATTTTAATTTGTGTACTACAACAGCATGTCACTTCGAACAATTTTAAACATAATCTTAGTGTCTACCTGGTTCTGAAGGAAAGGGGGCAATTGTAGTCAAATAAGATTTTTGATTTAGAATATTAGTAAACTAAAAATAAGGTTTAAATGATATGGGTTAGATGTGTTTGGTGTTTTCCTTGTTAACAGTTGGACTTCAGAATTAGAAGTGGCTTGTACAGTATTTAAAATCAAAACGCTGACAGCGTAGGAAGACTGTTGGTGACTAAAGAAACGAAAACGTGAATTATGAGTGCATTTTTGCTAAAAGGAAACATTTGTTTGAATGAAGTTCAATTTCCCACCTATAAACTTTATAATTTGGTTTCTTATTCAATGGTATACAACATCATAATGAAAACTAATTTTTAAGTAACGAAAAATTATTTTGTTCGAGCTAATTATCTTATGCAAACAGAATTTTATACATGCCAGTTAACAAATCAATCTGCAAGAGCCAGAATAACCGATGAAGCATTATAGTTAGGTGCACCGATTTTTAGTGCTTCTTTGCCAAAGATCTATAAATTAACATATTTATTTATAGATCTTTGTTCATAGCCTATTGAGTATAATTGATCATACGGTGCAAGCTCTCGATTGTCCATAGTACAGTTTAAAATTAATAAATTGCAGAAATATGTTGTCAAAATATTTAGAATGAGAATTGGTAACAAGAAAAAACATTTTCACATCGAGTCAAAAATAACCGATGTAACGCATTAATTTGGTGGTCTTATTCCAGGACATTCGTGTAAATATTTCTGTTACATACAAGTAAATAGCAAAAGTAGTGGTGTCATTAGCTTAAAGTTATTTTTTTATAAATTGACCTTTTTATGAACGGTAATTGTAATAAATTACATGATATACACATTATAATACATATTACATACATTATCTTAAATAATTAAAATGTAAGAAAACGGGTGTGAAATTTTGCTGTTTTGAAGAAGGAACGTTTCTGGTTTCGATTTACTGACTAATAGCCTGCAAAGAAAAGAAGTAGTTTTTTGCAATACCTGTTTTGGAAATTACCCTCTCAAAAGACCGTTGGCTTCCGCCAACAGTCTAATAACTATTGTTTACATGTATAATATCCTTAGGCAGAATACTTACTAAATTCTTTTAATTTCTATATCAATAATTATAAATAATCATTCTTTAGAAGAAATAACGGGTAGACCTTTTAAGTAAAATTTTGGCCAAAGAGATTCATTAGGAATTTATAACATTAAGTTGTACAATTTAGAGTGACCTAGTGGGAAAGATGGCCATTTCTCGACTGTCCAGACCCTTGATGTTGATGCGAAAAGAAAGCACGGAGTCCAGCTTGCAGTCCTACAGGAACATTCAGCGGCTGTCACGCATTGTCAAGAAACAGCACCATACCTCTCAGATAATACTAGCCCAGCTGAGCGCGTTTGAACGTACGATGAAAGTCAAACTGAACGATGCAATGTTGAGGATTCAGAGAAGTTCGGTAGGTTGTAGGTATAGATGTGACAAAACTTGCTGTTTGGTATGCAAACAATGAAAGAAAATGCACAGTACATGTACCTACCAGTGACTGTTTATTTAAAAAATGAATTGTTGGTGTTTCAAGAGCTACTTGTAAGCAGTGATGAGTCACAGGTTTCAAGATCAACATTTCATAAGGGGAATTTGTCTTTTACAGTGACAAGACTTGTTAATTCATTAAGCATTTCCATCATCATAAACAAACATTGACAACAATTTTTTAGCAGTTTTGTAATGAAATTTACTGTTCAACTTCTTTATGAATTATGTGACATTTGACATAGAAATACTAGCCGTAAAGGGACTTATTCACAGGTGTTTATATCTTTAAAAAAAATCATAAATAAAATAAGCTTCCAGACTTACAAACCCAAAAACCTTATCCAGAATAGCATATAAAAAGATACAACATATTGCCTCCCTCAGGGCTAGAACCTGCAACCTTCAGATCAACAGTATGTCATGCTAAATGTGTAACTTTTAAACCAATATAAATTCGGCACGTGCTTTTATAAAATATCTACATAAAGGATTAAAAACACTTCATAATTTAATCAATTTTATTTGATGTTTATTTAAGAAATAATTTTTGATTTATCGTTGTTTATTGGCCAATAAAAAATGATTTGGAGTTCTGATGCGTCGGAATTAAACCACGAGGGCGTCAGCTCCAGTGGTTTAATATCCACTCTTCATAACAACAAAGAGTTGTTTATTGGCCAATAAACAATGATAATGCAAAATATAATTTTGATTCTAACATTGATTTGACAAATATTTTTGCAATTGTAATGAGAACTGTATTTTACTATGCTCCGCTCAAAATTGTGACTACTTTTTGCGTTGTTTGTTGGGTTGTTTAACAATAATAAATTTGTTCTTTGTCTATAGAAAACTAATCGAGTATCATGTTAGAATACATATGTTATAAATGCATCGTCTTTCAGTTACTTAATTATGGAAAGTGTCCATTTTGCAAACTGAATAGGTCCCTTAAATGAGGCGCGTTGTGGGAAAACCGGGCTTAATGCATGTGCGTAAAGTGTCATCCCGGATTAGCCTGTACAGTCTGCACAGGCTAATCCAGGACGGCACTTTTCGCCTACAGTGGATTTGTGTTTAGAAGAAACTTCCTTGAAACAGAAAATACCATAAAAGCAGAAAGTGCCGTTCTGGATTAGCCTGTGGGAACTGCACAGGCTGATCCGGGAATGCATTAAGCCTGGTTTTCCCACGACATGCCTCAAATATGTTAAAAGCTACGGAGACTAACATGAATAAAGGTATAAAGGCCTGGGGTCGTATTCCAGAAACATCTTAAGAGAAATCTTATCCTTAGCTTTAAATCGTCATTTTTCTTAAGCATTTTATTCCATGTATACATGAAATTTTTTTAATGTTCACTAATTATCAGCTTATTGTTGACTAATATTTACTTATTTGTCATTGCATTCATTAACTTATATGTGTAGTTTTAAAAATATTACCTTACAAACATTGAAACTTAAGTAAAAACATTTTAAGATGAACTTAAGATGTTTCTGGAATATGGCCCCTGTTCTGATTTGTTGATTCCTTCAATGCCATATTTGGAAATAATAAGTAATCAATCTAATCATTTGGATCCCTGCAGAACTCTGGTGTGCGCCAGAAGCAGGTGCAGATGTTGCAAGGTCAGTTGCAGCAAGTGAATAATATCCTGCACAAAATGCATCAAAAACTTGATCAGGTAAGTAGATGCCAGTTGGTATATGCCACATTTCAAAATCAAATACTGATGCATTATTTTTTGTGAGTACATTCCGGCAAGATTAATTTTTATGCGGACATTAAAATGTACTACTGAAGAAAAAACTGCAGCCAGCTAGTAGGACTGGCTAAATGGTTGCACATTTACCACTGAATAATGGCATGAAATGAGACATAATTTGTCTGCCAGTATTTCCATGTTAAAAATGCTAAAATTTTGGCATGAATCTGATTTGGTTGCATTATTTGATATTCTATAATTAACAATATTTGAGTTATGAAGCTTTAAGGCATTTACATTTAAATAAAACTGGGATCTTGTAAAGTTAAATATTTGTTTTCTATATCAAAACAGTCTTCGAAATTAGCACTCGCCCGTGGCAAGTAAAAATACCGTTGGGCACAAAACAAACTTTTAGTAGCTAGCCCACCTAGCAAGTAATCAAATAAAATTTAGAACTGCCCATTATGTAGCAAACCATAACAAGTCTTTCAGGGACTATGTCAACATATGTAAACTGGATCAGGCAAGAGCCAAAAGGATAATTAAGCAGAGAAACACACAGATAACACACTTGTATAACACTTGTTATTTCTAGATAATAAAATAATGAACTTTTGTTAGTTGTTGATCTTTAATTTAAAAACGTTCAGGCTAGTAAAAAATGTTTCGGGCAAGTAAACATTCTAAAGTTACTGGCCCAAATGGCAAGTAATTTTTTTAAGTTAATTTCAAAGACTGTCAAAATAACTGTGAACGTAATTCAAAATAGAAAATGTAACTGCATGTTATATAGTTTGTTGCTCTGTAAACAAGCGTTTTCATAATGTTACAGAGCCATCAAAAGCAGATGCGGACAGTGGCTCAGCTTACAAAATCCTTGCTGTCGATGAAGAAAGATAATAGTTTATCATTGAACTTCGCAAAACTGCAAGATAGTTTACTGAAAAAAATAAACAAAATACCTGGTATAATACAACATGGGTCTACTACAAGAAAAGATGGTGTAATATGGACATACAACACAAGACCTGAAAAACCTGTGATATGGAAACTTCTACCTCCTAGAAGAAAACCTACAACAACAAGAGCTGGTGTAATATGGAAAAAGATAGGCAAACCTGGGGTATGGACACCTCTGCCTAAAATACCTCTTAACAAAAGACCTAAAACAACAAGAGTTTTAATACGACCTGATATAAGAACACTTGTTAAGATAAGACCTGATATGAGAAGACCTGTTTTTAGAAAAGATGTTACCAGAAGACCAGATAGAAGACCGGATAGAAGACCCGGTTTGAGTCCTCGTGGAAGACTTGTTATAAGAAAACTTGCTAAGAGAAGACCTAATAGACCTGTTAAGAAAAGACCTGGTATGAGAAGACCTGATATAAGAAGATCTGGTATGAGAAGGCCTGGAACAAGAAGACCTGTGAACAGAAGACCTGGTATGAGAAGGCCTGGTACAAGAAGACCTGTGAACAGAAGACCTGGTATGAGAAGGCCTGGCACAAGAAGACCTGTGAACAGAAGACCTGGTATGGGACAGTCTGGTATAAGAAGGCCTGGAATGAGAAGACCTGGTATAAGAAGGCCTGGTACGAGGAGGCCTGGTATGAGAAAACCTGGTATGAGAAGACTTGGTACAAGAAGGCCAGATACGAGAAGGCCTGGTATGAGAAGACCTAGTGCAAGAAGACCAGATACGAGAATGCCTGGTATGAGAAGACCTAATATGAGAAGGCCTGGTATGAGAAGACCTGTTAACAGAAGGCCTGGTACGAAAAGACCTGGTACAAAAAGACCTGTTAACAGAAGGCCTGATACAATAAGACCTGATACGAGAAGACCTATAAGAAGTCATGTAAGAAGAACACCTGTAAACAGTCATGTTAGAAGGACTCCTGTAAGAAATCATGTTGGAAGGACACCTGTAAGAAGTCATATTAGAAGTACACTTGTTAGAAGTCATGTTAGAAGAACACCTGTTAGAAGTCATGTTGGAAGGACACCTGTAAGAAGTCATATTAGAAGAACACCTGTAAGGAGTCATGTCACAAGTACACCTTTTAGAAGTAATGTTAAAAGTACACGTGTAAGAAGTCATGTTAGAAGTATACCTGTAAAAAGTCATGTTAAAAGTACACCTGGAAGAAGTCATGCTAGACGTACACCTGTTAGAAGTCATGTTAAAAGTACTCCTGTAAGAAGTTATGTTAAAAGTACTCCTGTAAGAAGTCATGTTAGAAGTACATCTGTTAGAAGTCATGTTAAAAGTATATCTGTAAGAAGTCATGTTAAAAGTACACCTGTAAGAAGTCCTGTTAGAAGTACACCTGTTAGAAGTCCTGTTAAAAGTACTCCTGTAAAAAGTCACGTTAAAAGTACACCTGTAAAAAGTCATGTTAGAAGTACACCTGTTAGAAGTCATGTTAGAAGTACTACTGTAAGAAGTCATGTTATAAGTACACCTGTAAGAAGTCATGTTAAAAGTACTCCTGTAAGAAGTCATGTTAGAAATACACCTGCAACAAGTCATGTTAGAAGTACTCCTGTAAGAAGTTATGTTAGAAGTACACCTGCATCAAGTTATGTTAAAAGTACTTCTGTAAGAAGTTATGTTAAAAGTAAACCTGTAAGAAGTCGTGTTAGAAGTACTCCTGCAACAAGTCATGTTAGAAGTACTCCTGTAAGAAGTCATGCTAGTAGTACACCTGCAAGGAGTCATGTTACTGTTGTTAGAAGTACACCTGCAACAAGTTATGTTAGAAGTACTCCTGCAACAAGTCATGTTAGAAGTACTCCTGTAAAAAATTATGTTAGAAGTACACCTGTAAGAAGTTATGTTAGAAGTACACCTGCAACAACTTATGTTAAAAGTACTCCTGTAAGAAGTCATGTTAAAAGTACACCTGTAACAAGTCATGTTAGAAGTACACTTGCAACAAGTCATGTTGGAAGTACTCCTGTAAAAAGTCATGTCAGAAGTACACCTGTAACAAGTCATGTTAGAAGTACTTCTGCAACAAGTCATGTTAGAGGTACACGTGTAAGAAGTTATGTTAGAAGTACACCTGCAACAAGTCATGTTAGAGTTACTCCTGTAAGAAGTAATCCTAGAAGTACTTCTGCAACAAGTCATGTTAGAAGTACACCTGCAAGAAGTCATGTTAAAAGTACTTCTGTAAGAAGTTATGTTAGAAGTACACCTGTAAGAAGCTATGTTAGAAGTACACCTGCAACAAGTCATGTTAGAAGTACTCCTCTAAGAAGTTATGTACGAAGTACACCTGTAAGAAGTTATGTTAGAAGTACACCTGCAGCAAGTTATGTTAAAAGTACTCCTGTAAGAAGTCATGTTAAAAGTACACCTATAAGAAGTAATCTTAGAAGTACTCCTGCAACAAGTCATGTTAGAAGTACTCCTGTAAGAAGTCATGCTAGAAGTACACCTGCGAGGAGTCATGCTAGTGATGTTAGAAGTACACCCGTTAGAAGTCATGTTAAGAATACACCTGTAGGAAGTCATGTTAGAAGTACTCCTGCAACAAGTTATGTTAGAAGTACTCCTGTAAGAAGTTATTTTAGAAGTACACCGGCAGCAAGTTATGTTAAAAGCACTCCTGTAAGAAGTTATGTTAGAAGTACACCTGTAGGAAGCTATTTAAGAAGTACACTTGCAGCAAGTTATGTTGAAAGAACTCCTGTAAGAAGTAATGTTAAAAGTACACCTGTAACAAGTCATGTTAGAAGTACACCTGCAACAAGTTATGTTAGAAGTATTCCTGCAACAAGTCGTGTTAGAAATACTCTTGTAAAAAGTTATGTTAGAAGTACTCCTGTAAGAAGTTATGTTAGAAGTACACCTGCAACAAGTTATGTTAATCCTGTAAGAAGTCATGTTGAAAGTACACCTGTAAGAAGTCATGTTAAAAGTACACCTGCAACAAGTCATGTTAAAAGTACTCCTGCAACAAGTCATGTTAGAAGTACACCTGTAAGAAGTCATGTTAGAAGTACTCCTGCAAAAAGTCATGTTAGAAGTACACCTGTAACAAGTCATGTTAGAAGTACTCCTGTAACAAGTCATGTTAGAAGTACTCCTGCAACAAGTCATGTTAGAAGTACACCTGTAACAAGTCATGTTAGAAGTACTCCTGCAAAAAGTCATGTTAGAAGTACTCCTGCAACAAGTCATGTTGGAAGTACTCCTGCAACAAGTCATGTTAGAAGTACACCTGCAACAAGTCATGTTAGAAGTACACCTGCAACAAGTCATGTTAGAAGTACTCCTGCAACAAGTCATGTTAGAAGTACACCTGCAACAAGTCATGTTAGAAGTACACCTGCAACAAGTCATGTTAGAAGTACTCCTGCAACAAGTCATGTTAGAAGTACACCTGCAACAAGTCATGTTAGAAGTACTCCTGCAACAAGTCATGTTAGAAGTACACCTGTAAAAAGTCACTTTATGAAAACACCTGTAAAATACTGGTATGTTAAAAGAGTATATGTTAGTAAAAGACCTGTTACAAGAAGACGTGTTAGAAGAAGCCTGATTGGCAGATATGAAAGAACTACACTTCAAAGAATTAACCAAAACATTCAGAATAGAAATAAATCACATCTTAAAAGAAATATTAAAGGCATGCATTTATTTTTGAGACAACAAGTTCGTAAAAATAAAAGACAACTACACGGCAGAGAACTGAATGAACCTTCAAGAAGTTTTCAACCATTTTTAAATCGGGACTCAAAAGTTAAGAAAGGTATGAGGACTTCTGTATTTCTTGGTTCTTGTTTTGTTAAAAATGAAATTTTAATGGATTTGTGTGCATTTGTGTTATTTTATGTTGTCACATTAAATGGCAGTCCTGCGGGAAGATCTTTTAACACACTATTATGTGAAGTAAGAATTAAGAAATATTTTTTGATTTATCGTTGTTTATTGGCCAATAAACAATTAATAGGAGTTTTGAAGCAAAGAAATAAAACCATGAGGCCATTAGCCCGAGTGGTTTAATAATTGGTCATCAGAATGACAAAGAGTTGTTTATTAGCCGGCTAGCTCAGTTGGTAGAGTGCTGGACTACAAATCCGAGGATCGCGGGTTCGATTCCCAGCCCGGCCACATAACTTTTGTGGAGATTGGTCATGAAATTATTTCTACGGCCATTCTCCCCCTACCTCTGATTCAAGAAGGGCAGTTGTCAGCTACTGGCATAAGTATGTGCACTTAGTACTGGTAAACCAGCTTACCCAGGAAAAGTGTGAGTAGGTTAACTGACCGCCATTATATGACTGAAATACTGTTGAATACGGTGAAAAATCCAACAAACAAACAAACAGTTTATTGGCCAATAAACAACGATGATGCGAAAATTATTTCGCTTTAACATGATTTGACAAATATTTTTGCAATTGTAATGAGAACTATATTTTCTATGCTGCGCTCAGAATCGGGATGCATGTAAATTGAAGTTCGTTTTCATCGTTTATTACTGTCGGTTTTATTGACGTCATTTCCGCAAAACAAGTTTATAGTGAGTTTTCAAAGATCACATGTTTGGAGTCAGTGTCGAATATTATACTGTCTGAATACACGGAACCACTAACAGCAGTTAAGTTGTGTGTCCAGCGTGAGCTTTCACCATCCCAGACTCTTCAGGAACTGAAAAAAGCTGACATTGCACCTGACATTAAGAAAACTGCAGTCTACTAGTGGCACATGCGTTTGAGAGTGGAGAAGATGATGATCGGAGCGGCCGACCAACGAAAATCAATTAAATGTAGTTGACGTCAATTAAAGGTTTTCGTTGAAGTTCGACGGCGTTCAATCGGAGACATTCAGGAGGCTGTCAGTTATTATTTATCGTATGGGAGTGTGCGGACAATACTGCATGAACATTTAGGCATGAGACGGTGTTTGCAAAATAGGTGCCACATATTTTGAAGGATGCGGAGAAAGAACAAAGTGTAAACGTTTCGAAGCAACTACTAAGACGTATGCACCGGGAAGGAGAGGCATTTATAAACAGATTATAACCTGTGACAAAACCTGGTCATGATTGTTTGACCTGGAGAACAAACAGCAATCAAATGCCATCCGGATCAGGGACTCCAAGAAAAGGTTAAGCATGGCGAAAAATACGTGTTTGTCATGTTCCCCGACCATAAGGGAATGCTCCTGTGCCATGGCGTACCACAGAATGTCACAGTCAAGTCGGAATACTACTCAAAGGCAGTTGTTCTCAAGGTATTTTGTCTAAATATATTTTTAATGGATCAAGCAAAATGAAAAATATCTATTTTATGAATTTTACTAACAGAACGTACCATATATTCCCTAATAAACGCCCCTGGGGGCTTTACATTTTGCCAAAGGGGGGCGTTTTACATGAGTCCATTTCTTGGTGTTCTGTCATTAATGACAGAATATAGAAAACATTTTAATTTGGCTTAGTAGCTCATTCTGCTAACATTTCTTTCAAAGATTTATGGTGTTTGGCATGCATTTGCATTGAGTGTAGCAAAATGAGGGGATTAATGAGGCTTGGAGTTTTGGGGTTTATTAAAAATTGTGGGGGGGGGGGGCGTTTATTAGGGAATATATGTAATTTGGATTTTTACCCCCACCCCCCACTTTCAGACTTGTGTCCCGTGTAACTGCTAGAGTGATGAAACTAAAACTATAAACATATTCATTAGCATGTGTTGAACTGGTGCACTTGGGTTTTTAAGTATTTAAGTGTGGGTTTTTTCTGACATCAGTAGAGTTATGGCGCTTAAGCAAAAAAAAGACGTTTTTGAACTTGTGCCGCGTGTAACTCAAAAAGTATAACTGCTACAGTGATGAAACTTTATAAACATATTCATCAGCATGTGAACTTGTGCACCTGGATATATTGTCAATGTTTACGGAGTTAAATTTTTGTGCGGAGCATAACTCCATTTGTATTGACAGGATTTAAAATAAAACCACATGTATTGATAGAGAACGTTGAGAGAAAGTACAAAGTACAAGAACCATAACTCTCTTCAATATTTTTGGAGTTATTGCTCATGGCTAATTGTGCTTGTGCAGAACATAACTACATAGTGTAATTTTCTTGTAAAGAGCATAAATCGATTGGAGGGATACAAATGATACTTCATGTAATGAAAAGAGGGCTTTGAGAGGATGTGCAAAGTACAAGGACCATAACTCTTCAATATTTACAGAGTTATTGCCCATGGCTTTTTTTTCAGAGCATCATTCACTACATAGTGTAATTTTCTTGTTTGGAGCATAACTTGAAAAGTATTTTAGGGATTCAAATGATACTTCATATAATGATAGAGGTCTTTGAGAAGAAGGTTATATGTCAAAACACATCTTCAGGGACATTGGTTACTTACAGTGACAACGATTGTTTTAGCAAAATTGACATTTTTTTACCTGTGTTGCGTGTAACTCAAACAGTATTACTGCTAGGGTGACGACACTTTATAAACATATTCATCAGCAAGTGAACTTATGCATCTAGGTATTTTGGTGCTAATTTATCAGAGATTATCAGAGTTATGGCTTTTTTAAAACCAAAAATTGACATTTTTGGACTTGTTTCACATGTAACTCAAAAAGTATAACTGCTAGAGTGATGAAACTTTACAAACATATTCATCAGCATGTGAACTTGTGCACCTGGGCATTTTGGTGAAGATTTGTCAGAGATCATCAGAGTTGTGGCCCTTTTTTTAGCAAACATTTACATTTTTGGACTTGTTTTACATATAACTCGAAAAGTATAATTGCTAGAGTGATGAAACTGTATAGACATATTCATCAGCTTGTGAACATGTGCATCTAGGTATAGTAATTGCATAGAGTCGTGTGACAACCATGCAGATTGTGGGGGCACCCGTGTCCTTCGAACACATGTCTTGTTATTAACTATAAACATATTGACATGATTGGTTTGAAACTTGTTTTATTACATCAATACAAGTGAACCATAATTATTTTTTAGGCTTTGAGGTGTGTTTTACAACAGGCCCATGAAGAAAAAGCGACCTGGCATTTTGCTGAGCGACTACATCCTTCACCATGGCAACGCCCTGCCAATTGTAGCGCAGACGACACAGCTTGAGTTGTCACTGCTAGATCTGGAGGTGTTTCTGCATGCTCCATACAGCTCAGACCTGGCACCAATGAACTTTGCTATCTTCCCAGAGGTATGACATCACGGTGATTTATGATAAGTGTAAATGCCGATTAAATATCAGTTCACTCTACGTTATTTCAATGATTGAAAAATATGATTTAATTTCAGTTATAGTTGTGTTTGTTTTTAAAATTAAATTGATTGTATCATTTTATTGATTTTTTTCTTTTAATGGTCTTACTGTTATACAACGACGTAAACCAGAAGCAATAAACAGATCTTTTATGCACCAATTTTAAAATCATTATTTTTTTGAAAATGTTGATTTTTTACACACAGGTGAAGTCACAGCTCCATAGGCTATCATTTAAGTGACCTTCCAGAAGTTCTGAGGGCAGTCCACCACCCTGACCAACCTTCCAGAAGTTCTGAGGGCAGTCCACCGAATCCTGACCAACCTTCCAGAAGTTCTGAGGGCAGTCCACCGAATCCTGACCAACTACGAAGAGGCTTTGTACTGCCATGTGTTTGACAGATGTGTGGAACGCCACAGAAAGTGTGTTGCTGCTAATGGACTGTACTTTTAGAAACGGTAGCAACACACAGTTATCATTGTGTCCAGCGCCCAACACCGGCGTTGATGTCACATCAGTTTCATGACGCCGTTGTGCTCAGGGTCGCGATTACTGCATATGTTTAACTTGATGGTTTATGCATATTTTTACATGTAGATTGATGAAACTTGGCATGTGGTTTTATTTGACATGGAAAATATATCATTCATAAAGTTCCAAATGCTGTGCTTTGTAGTTTTCCTTCTGTAAACAAATTTCATTAAATTTTTGCCCAGCCCTTGTACAGTCAGCTTCATTAAATAATTACTGTTGTGGGATTTGATTAAAATTGACATTGGCAATGACTGATAGAACATTTGCCTTGTCAAAACTGTTCGCAGAAAAATTGTGAATAAAGTTTGATATCTATTGAAAGACCATTGGTTGCTTCTTACAGAATTAAGTGACATCACAGTCACTCAACATCATTATTAGAAAGTAATATACATGTACACATGTTGTGAAAATTATGAAAATCTTTGTTTTATTGCGGTCATAGTTCTACACTAAATATTTGTATGAAAATGATCGGTATTGCGATTCTGCTATGTCTATTATAATTATGCTTGCAAAAAAAAAGAACAAGCATGTCCATGCTCTTGGTTGCCTATTTACAGATGTAACGGAATTTGAATATAGCGATAGAAATCCTATATCGTAACAAGTGGAGTTTACTGTATGTTGAAACAGCTCCACACCTAAAACATGTTTTCGAATATTAGTTGCCATCCCTAGTTTTAAGTATCAAATGGCTCTTAACAACATGTTTCTGCCTCAGTGGATTTATGTTTAGAAAAGACTTCCTTGAATCAGAAAATACCATAAAAGCGGAAAGTGTCGTCCTGGATTAGCCTGTGCGGACTCTACAGGCTAATCTGGGATGACACTACGCACATGCATTAAGCCCAGTTTTCTCATGACATGCCTCATTTATTTTTCAAATCAATAAATTGTCTACAAACATCCCATATGAAACCGCTTTCAGATACTGGTAACACTGCATCCAGTTGTCCAAGACTGTTCACGGCTTCCAACTTTGGATCATTTTGCTTTTTAACGTCAACAAACCTGATGACCTCTGATGCGTCTAACGAGTACTGCAGACGGTACCAAGGTGCTCTGGTTACCGTGGAAACCCAGGACAAAGTAGCTGCTGTACAGGATTTCTTGAAAAGCAAGTAGCACTACTATGAAATTGTTTGCTAAAGGATCTTACATATTAAATAATATTTCATATTCTTAGGAGTACTTGCATGTCAGAATCATGATCCACCTTAAAGGTGCTTACTGTGTGTTCTTCTTTATGTGTTAAACACAATACTTCTAGTAAATGTTTATCAGTGCAATGAAACCTCGGAATTTTTTGTGAAAAAGCAAACAAATTAAAACATTAAAGTAAGTCCAGGTTGATATTGATTGATTGATATGATATTGATATGATTGAAATTTACAGATTACTAGATTACATTTTACCACCAACTGGGACAGAACAAGTAGGCAAGGAGCCATGGTTAATTTTCCTCGTACGACTTTGGAAATTTGTGTGTCACCAAGTTTGCTAGAATTGAACATCCTTTGGCAGAAATGTTTATGGGGCGACACTGGGTTCATTAAAAAACATGATTTCTTGATAGATGGTTTATTTTACTTATGTGGCTATGTAATATATATAATTATATTCTCATAAATGTTTATTGGGTTACCCTGTACTAATTGTTGTTGGTTTATTTTATTTAATTGAACATCATTGCATGTGTCAGGGAACCGGTACGATGGTGAGCACGTTTGGATGTCACGTATCATCATTAAGGAAGGTATACAGGTGTGGGATTCCAATCGGAAACCAGTTGCGGTAAACCATTTCAAGGTACTGTTAACAGACTGTTTACATTTCGGTCATGCTCTTTAAATGTGAATTTGAATTTACATGAGGTATTTCTGTGATGTTTAAGTAGCGTAAAATATAATGCTGTCCTTGTTATTGTTATTGTGACCTTGTTATGCCACCCGAAGGGGTAGCATATATTTGCCACTTTGTCTGTCCGTCTGATTTTTAATTCAACTGCCATTCAGTTTGTCCGGGTTTCAAAAGCCCTTCCATGTAGATTTTATCCATCATACTCCATGTCAGTCGGTCCTTCTGTACAGTACTTAATTTCCACAGCAAGATCTCTGGAACTAATGACTTGAATTCAATTAAACTTTATATGCAGCATCCCTACCGGATGGACATTCAGGTCGTTTCAGTCTGATGATTTTTCTGTGAGTTATTGCCCATTTGATTACAAATAGGACATATTTATAGGAAATTTCAGGAACTAATAACTCAAATTCAATGAAACTTTATATGCAGTATCCCTATTAAGAGGACATGCATACATTGTTTGGTCGTTCCAGTCTGAAGATTTTTCAGGTAGTAATTGCCCTTTGATTATAAATGGGCTTTTTAACTTGGGCCAGGATGGAGGGATTTAAAAAATTACTTTCACAAGTGTTTGCTGCAATGAGTTGGTGTGTAGCGCTCATGAATCAGGTTAAAGGTCAAGGTCACACCTAGAGGTCGAAAGTCATAAGTCACATTGCTTGTCCTTACTTTAACTTGCCATGGATTTTATAACTACTTGACACATATGTTAGTCTCAATGAGACGGCATGAAGTGTACATGAACCAAAACGTCAAGGTCAGACTTAGAGGTCGAAGGTCGAAATTGGCTTTTTGCTTGTCTGGGCAATTACTTTGCCATGGATTGTGGGATATTTAATTACTTGACGCAAATGAGACAGCATGTCACGCATATGAATTAGGACTGTAGATCAATGGTGAAGGTCACACTTAAAGGACAAAAGTCGAAATTGGTTTTTTGCTAGTCTGGACTTATAACTTGGCAATGTAGGGCTGCATTTTAAAATCACCGTACTCAAATGTTTGCCTTAACAAGACATCGCGTTGACCTATCGGGTACATAGGTTAAAGGTCAATGTCACAATTAGAGGTCAAAGCGGCATCAAGGAGCATACATCAGTCTACCGATATTCTTCTTCCAGTCTTGTCAAGAAATGCTGAAATCCCTCTTGCATCCACTTCCAATAAAGCAACAATTTATTACATGAAACCTTGAGTTAAGAAAAAAGTGGATAATAATCTGATACTCAGAGCAAATGATAATCAAGACATTTGCAGATACAACAATGCCATATCAGTCTCATAGGGGCCTTGAACAGAGATTACCGTAAATGACCGTGTATAATACGCGCTCATTTTTTTATGCCTGAATTTGGAAATTAGCCGCAATTGTGTAATTGGCCAGTCACTTGATCAAAACATTGATCAATGTCACTGAAGAGATAGCTTTTATTTCAAAATTATAGCGTTTTATGACTGTGCGCATAAAAATGTAATGGGCTACATGGCACTATAATTTTGATAATTTGATATAATTCTTTCAAGAATATGCGTGGCCGTTGTATGTCTGTCCTTGCCTTGTGCTCTACAGTGGTCTTCCATCAATGTCGGAAGCATCTAAACCTTCTAATACCTGCATTGCAAGATCTTAGCAGCTTATCTAAATGTCAATATGTCTAATCAGAGCTTAGTGCAATTTAGTTCTTTATACCTAATCCAGCACTTTACTTTTAGAATGTTGCCATGCTTGTTAAAATGATCTGTGTGCTGTTTCCAGGATAAGATGCTTCCATTTGAGGAAGCCTGTACTCTGTTTGACGTAACCAAAGGGGTGTGGCTTACAGTGCCCTGCGGCAACAAATATGGCATAACACATGTTCGGTACCACAGGGCCATGTGCGAGCCCGCCCTGTCCGGGTCGGGGATCAGTCCAGTCCCCACTAAGGAACCTGCAACAATTGTGGATGATGTACCAAATAGGGTACGACGTGACATAAGATTGTCTGTGGATTATGGTGCACCTAATACCTCGAAATCATTTGTAAGGACTGTAATCGATAGTTTTAAACATTAACTGCATACATAGAGCATTTTAAAAGAAGAAATCATATAGACATTGCAGTTATGGTTGCAGGAAGTCTGGATGTAATGTGGAGCAAACATGTCATTATGAAAGTTTGGGTTATGACTTACTAGGGGTAATTTGATTGATTTATCTGTAGCTGCTGTGTTTAAGAGAAATTATGACAGACACATTAAACAACATTATTATTAATCTAGTGGTAAATGTTCATAACTAGAAGGTACCTCGGTACTAGATTTTTTAACACTTCAGATTTGCATAGAATGTTGTATGTTTTTGTCTTGATAAAATGCCAATGTGTATAGCTCTGTTGTGAAAATGTTACTTTTTTTATTCCATCTAAGCTGATCTCAGTGAAAACCAGACATTTATTTTGCACTTGTAATTGTTGTTGAAATGTGTATGCTCCCATCGAAGATTGCAAGGTATATATTGGTTTGCTAATGTCGGTCGGTCTGTCTGTTGGTAGACCACTTTCGTTTCCGCTCTCCTAAGGCGATAGTTTTTTTCGGCGTAACTGTCTAAGATCACTTTTGACCTAGATTTATTGCGATCATTTTATGCAGCGGGAAAACTGAATGCCAATAGAACTGGGCAAATTTTCTAATTTTAGGGAATGCAAAATTCTGACAATGGTTTGATATCTACCAATAACTGTTGCATGTTGTTTGGGGATTAAAATTTACATAATTGTTTGCATAAGCAGTTGAAATAAAGATATAAACATATATTCGACATACAATCTAGAACTGAACATAATTATGAACAATTTTACTCATTGTATGTCATGAACAGAATGTAATATTCATTCACATAATGGAATAATTGTTTCATTAAGCCTACATTGCTCTATAAATAGCAATTACAATGATCCCATTGGTTGACCGATATCTGAGCAATTATTGTGCTGTGAAACGTTTCGTTGCCATACGTAGATATTTGGTGAAGATCAATATGAAATGGTCTATTCTAGCGTATTCAACACACTCCAGACAGATAGAGGGTGTATCATTCTAAAAATAGCATGCGGTAAAGCTATGCTAATATACATTCATCATTTTGAATTGCGGTTGCGTTTGATTAAGAATTATTTATAATTGCACCTTTCTATCAACTTCTCCAGTAGATGTTATTCAATCTCTAAAAATATTTAACATCTTTCTATAAATAAAATGTGGTAAAAGAAGTCTCGTAATTTGTTGAAATGTTGTTTAAGTTACTTTTACTTCATTTGCATGAACACTGTTTGCAAAACTAATGATACGTATAGTATATTATATAACATAACTTATAATAATTTTCATTCATTCCCGCAATTATTTTCTGACAATGCTATTTTGTTAAATTTGCCTGACAAATTCATGTAACAATCATAGTAACATAAATTACTAGCATTTAGGTTAGTCATTTTGCGCCGCACGACGTGATTTCCCTGCCCCTTTTTCTTAGCACCCTGCCCTATCTTTTAACCTCACCCTGCCCCTTTTAAAGTCTATATGTAACACTATTTCATTTATCACCGGTGAAAACATGAGAGTATGATTGGTTTATTCACGGTACACATATTAATAAGTTTATCTCAAATTAATTTTTGTCCGATAAGTTTTCTTATGGTGTCTGAAAAATCTACAGTCCGAGAAGTCTCCTTAGTAGGGACCAAAAAAGCTGGGGTCCGAGAAGTCACGTAATCTAGTCCCTCTTGTTTCGGGTAAAAAATGACATCACATTATTAATTTCAACACCGATTGTCTTTTTTAAAGAGATTTCTTGTTATTTCTTGGTTCTCGGATTGCAAAAAAAAACAATGCTGAAGAAATGACTAAATTTTATGTACGATGCATTGTGTCTGTATATCGCTGTATGATTCACATGATCTGCTCTCTGTTATTTTATAAATCATGCAACACTTAAAGTCAGAAGAAAATACTAAGTAAAACAAATTAAGATCTTAGAATCATTGTATTAAATACACATTTATAATTTATATCAATATTATAATTAACAAATTTCATTGGTGAATATTGATATATTAAAAGATATATTCAGTTCGTTTTCACTTTGTTAAACATTCTGTTTTACATATAATATGGCCACTGTGCAGCGATATCTGACGTACTGTGTTCAAGTGTTAGCATATTTGAACAGCAGTTTTTATATGATAAACACTGCCTTTTACTGTTACTATTATTGGTATTGATGTCATGTTTATCATACAGTGATGATAAACACTGCCTTTTACTGTTACTATTATTGGTATTGATGTCATGTTTATCATACAGTGATGATAAACACTGCCTTTTACTGTTACTATTATTGGTATTGATGTCATGTTTATCATACAGTGATGATAAACACTGCCTTTTACTGTTACTATTATTGGTATTGATGTCATGTTTATCATACAGTGATGATAAACACTGCCTTTTACTGTTACTATTATTGGTATTGATGTCATGTTTATCATACAGTGATGATAAACACTGCCTTTTACTGTTACTATTATTGGTATTGATGTCATGCTTATCATACAGTGATGATAAACAATGCCTTTTACTGTTACTATTATTGGTATTGATGTCATGTTTATCATACAGTGATGATAAACACTGCCTTTTACTGTTACTATTATTGGTATTGATGTCATGCTTATCATACAGTGATGATAAACAATGCCTTTTACTGTTACTATTATTGGTATTGATGTCATGTTTATCATACAGTGATGATAAACAATGCCTTTTACTGTTACTATTATTGGTATTGATGTCATGCTTATCATACAGTGATGATAAACACTGCCTTTTACTGTTACTATTATTGGTATTAATGTCATGGTTATCATACAGTGATGAAGTTAATGTTGTGTAATATGTTTTTGTAAGTAATACTGCATAAAGATTTAATATCACTGCCCATTTCCATTTGTGAAATTCTAGTCATTAATTTACTCTATTCTCTATTGTTGTTTTTTTAATGTTTTTTTTCCCTCCTCCAACCGGACACTTTTAAAAAAATGTCCGAGAACCAAGAGATAAAAAAACTCTGGCCTAAGTCCAACAGTTTAAATCTGATCTTTGAAATCTGATCTTCAGCAAACTTCATGAAAATGTTTATTGACATAATATTTCGGCCAAGTTCAATAATCAGCCAAATCACTACAGGAATTGTGGAGTAATGGCCCTCGAATGATCTTAAATTATCCTTTTTAGCCATTTCCATTCTCTAAGTCTGCTGGTTTTTATCCGAACATAACATCTTGGCCAAGTTTGATAATTAGCCAAATCGCCCCAGGAATTGTGGAGTTGTGGCCTTTGAAATATCTAAAATTATCCTTTTTAGCCATTTCCCGTCTCTAACTCTGCTAGATTTTATCCGATCTTCACCAAACTTCATGAAATCCTTTGGGGGTTTCATATCTTTGTCAAGTTCGATAAGCAACCATATCTCTCCAGAAACTGTGAAGTTGTGGCCTTTGATTGATCTGATATTAGCTTTTTTAGCCGTTTCTGCTCTGGAAGTCCAACACTTGATGAAAATAGTTTAGGGCTTAGCCAAGTTCAATTATCAACCAAATCGACCCAGGATCTGCAGAGTTATGGCTCTTGATTTATCTTAAATTGGCCTCCTAGCAGTTTCCGCACTTTATGTCCAATAGTTTTCATCCAATTTTCACCTAACCTGATATTTTTAAGATTGCTTTTAACCTAGTCCCCCACAATATTTCAGTATTATCATAACAAGAGCTGTTTGTAAATCAATTATGCCCCCCATAACTGATTTACAAACAGCTCTTGTTATGATAATACTGAAATATTTATGTTTATGTTTACAAGGGACTTTTATCTATTTATTGACTAGCATGAATTTTGCCCCCATCAAAGATGGCGGGATATATTGGTTTGGTAATGTCGGTCTGTCAGTTGGTAGACCACTTCCATTTCAACTTTCTAAGTCCAACAGTTTTCATCTGATCTTCACCAAACTTCATGAAAATGTTTGTGGGCATAATATTTCATCCAAGTTCAATAATCAACCAAATCGCCTATGGAATTGTGGAGTTATGACCCTTGAATTATCAAAAATTGTCCTTTTTAGCTGTTTCCGCTCTTCAAGTCCAATAGTTTTTATCTGATCTTCACCAAACATGGTGAAAATCTTTGTGGGCATAATATCTCTTGTCAGGTTCAATAATTAACAAATCGCCCCTTCAAATGTGGAGTTATGGCCCTTAAATTATTATCAATTAGCCTTTTTAGCCTTTTTCAGCTCTCTAAGTCTAACAGTTTTCATCTGATCTTCACCAAACTTGATGAAAATGCTTGTAATCATAATATTTTGGCAAAGTTCGATGAAACCAAATCACCCCATGTACTACGAAGTTATAGCCCTTGATTTATTGAATATTAGCATTTTTAGCAGTTTCAGCTCTTTATTTCCAACAGTTTTCACCAAACTTGATAAAGATTGATTTTAACCTAGATGGGGCATATCTGTTATCACAAAACAGCGCTTGTTATCAGATTTTGTGATGGATGTCCTGTGATCAGAATGCAATACTTTGTTGTTGTTGTTGTATTATTGATTAATAATGAATTAAAATAGAAAACCTACCTGTGGTTTCCATAAATGTTTTATTATTTCTCGGACATTTCCTTTCAAAATCATTACATTCAAAAGTAAGATTAAAACCTTTGTATAGAATGATGGTGCAGTATTTTCACTGTCTACCGTATGTATGCATTATTTTGACTTTGAATACATAATCATTATAATTTATATGTGTGTCTATATTTGCTTAATGTTTTACAATTTATTGAATAATTTCATTTATATTTTGTAAGGGTTATGTCCATTATATATTAATTTGGAGCATCTCTCTGCCATGCTGCCTAATAGGATCTACATCAACAAACTGCTGCTGTTCTGGGTGCTGCACCACATGTACTTTATAGCAAAATTCTTGTCCTACATGTTATGCTTTGTGTTCCATTTTCACTTAAACAGTGACACAACTTGTGTGCATATATTTCTTACTGTATACAATTGTTTCAGTTCTCAAAACATGAAGATTCTTACTTAAATATCAGTTTCTTCTCATCAGTTTCTATTTAAGTTCAGCTTGATTCATTATGATCTAACTTGTATAGTATAAAGTTCAAAATACAATGTTTACCAATCTAAATGAAATATTTGCAAAAACCAAAAATACACACCTAAAAGAAGTATTGAATACACTATATTTCTATAATCATATTGTGCATAAATGGTAAGTGAAAACCCTGCAAAAGATCATGGGAAAGTCTTCCTGCCAACTGCACGGGTATGTCATACTCCTGACAGCAGTTACTTCCTGTTGTTGGTGTGCAGTAGTGTGCAGTAAATCTCCTGTGAACTATGCATGGAACCAATATCTGTGCTGGAGGTTGAAGAGTTGTGTTCATAGGACAGGGGAGATATTTTAAGAATCAAACCCGTTTTAAGTGCTGAATGCACAAGAGTATTTCGCCACAATGGTCACAGTTCAGTCATTTCAGATGCTAATAGCACCACACATTTAAATTGAATGGAATTGTTTTGGAAGGTACTGTTGAGGTTTTGTCTAACGGTAAATCTGTCTCCAGTTTGGTATGCTATTAATTACTTATTAAATGTAACGATTGGAGTTGTATATTAGAACCAGTAAATCATCCTTATTGTAAAATAGCGATACATCAGAAAGATTTAATTACTGACATTCCTGTTTTACAAACAATGTGTCTTATGTCACTTCTTGGAAAATATAAACAGGAGATTTATTATAGTAGATTCTAATATTCTTTAAAATCCATCATATCACATGGAAGCTGTCACCAGAAATGAGCAATGCATGCATTTGACTACATGCTCTCTATAAACCAACAGCAGTAATTAATTTTATTTCAGGATATTCTATGTAAAAAAATCAATGTGCTTTTTGCCAATGAGTGTTGTTTTTTGTAAGTCATAGATAGACAAACAGGTGGGTAACCTATGTTTAAAACGAGCGTGACTGCTATTTATAGAATCAGAAGGCAATCAACAGTCTATACATACTGTGTCATTTAATTGCGTATTCCATTTTTGTTTATGATTAGTTCAGTCTTAACACGGTCAAAGAATAGTTATGTGAATATGCTCCACAACTAGAACTCCGCGAGTCGGATGTGTCGCCTCTAACTCAAGTGCAATAAGAGCAATTATGCCCAAAATCGAACTTTACCTTCCTTTTATGCCTACTAACGCTTCCTTGAAATTACGTAATGATTGCACAAAAACTTCTAAACTTATGTCTGCACAAGCCTTATTTGCACTTTTTTTAAAAAGAGGGGAATAACTCGAGTACGATAAGAGCAATTTTGCAGAAAATCAAACTTAACCTTTCTTTTATGGTTTCTAACACTGTGCTAAAGTTTCATAATGATTGCCTCGCGCATGTACAGTTTCACCCTGCACCTCCGCGCTATGTCCAACAGAGGATTTGGTGGATACCTCATTGAAGTTGAAAGTTTCATATTGATGACACAAAAACGTCTCAGGTTATTGTCTGCACAAGCCTTATTTTGATTTGATTTTTTTTAAAGGGGCATAACTCAAGAACAATAAAAGCAATTATGCCGAAATTCGAACTTAACGTTCCTTTTATGGCTACTAAGTCTTCCTAAAGTTTCATAATGATTGCACAAAAACTTCTCAAGTCTTTCTCTGCACAAGCTGAGGGGGACGCCGCTGCCAAAAGTAATCCCTAAATGTCACCTTTTCAGCAAGACTTAGAATGTTGCCAAGACTGTTGCATTAAATACTACTTATTCATTTTTGCAATTTAACTCATAATTTGATCTTGCATTGAAAGTTTTGAATCATTCAACCCTTTTGATTTTTCCAAATATATCATGTTCTTATCACATAACTTTTTTAGCATTAACATACAAGATATTCAAAACGGCACTACTTTCTTGTGTGTAAGCGATGAGCCCAAATATGTTTGGAAGGACGCTTGAAACCACCAGTTAAACTGTGGTACATTTAGTTTTTTAGCAAACAATTAACCAAGGGAGATCAAACAAACTAAGGGTATGTCAAAACAATTTATTGCAGATGTTAAGTCATCCAGAGAGCCAGTTACAGGCATAGAAACAATAAATACAGTCTTTCACACAGTGCTTGTAAGTTACTTCTAATGTATGTACACATTTACATCTTTAATATTATTTAACTAACCCACTTGTTTATAATATCTACAGATATACTCTATAATGATCTAGATAACAGTCAAGAAGTGTTTATATGTACAACAGAAATGATTCTAGTCAGTCAGTGGCAATTATATTAAAGTACCGCAATAGTAAACATACTGAATAACAGTGTAATATAAAAGCTTACATCAATTTAACTATACAAACTTGGTTTTATGTATTCTCATCTTTTTTGCAAGTAGAAATTTCTGACTTAAGAGGAACACATTACAATTCTTTGCGACCATCAAGTACCGTAGCCAATCATTTCTTTTCCACAGTGTATACAACAATATCATTAACAGTTATATGCACTAATTTAATGTTGCCTTAAAATCAAACAACAACTGTAACACAGTAAAAATCAATCTTAAATGACAACGAATGTTAGCACTTTTATAGCATGTCAATATACATACTTATGTTGGTGAACACCAGATTGAAGCAAATTGGCATTCAACTGAAAAATCATCCAAGAAAATTCACACAAAAAAACTGTTCTTTTGTAAAGTTTATTTAGCACAGAGAAAATCATGTCTTTGTATTCAAAGTCCAAACATTGATATTTCACGTGTCTACACAATTCAGACTTCTGCCCATTGGTAATAGAATCGGCTAAACACGATGATATCCATACGAAGAGAAACACACATTTTCAACATCCTCGCTGGATACTGAAAATTCACAGTTGACAAAATATTTATGCAACATACTTAGATCTTCAGCCTAAAAAAGATAATAGATTTTTTTTTGTACAAAGCCCAATTTTAATCAAGATATTTTGTGTGATATACATGTAAGCATTTAAACCAATTACTGGTTGTTATTTAAAGAATTAAACATTGTGATATTGCCAATTAACTGTTTCTTCATTTTCTTGTTTCCTTAAATAACTTGGGACTACATGTATAAACATCTATGGAAGTTTAAAACGAAATAAAGCAAATGAATTGATCTATCCAGTATCTCTTGTATTTATATAATTAATATTTCAACAAATACATAACACAATCTTAATGTATTTGCACAGTATGTTTTTATTTCTTCTAAGTTTCTCTATATAGTGCACAAATACTACTGTACATAGTTATAAAAATATCAAAAATTGTTACAAAATATATACAGTGAAAATGTAAATCACAATAACGTAACATAAATGATTGCACATGTCCGCAGATAAAGACACATTTAGGCCCCCAAAAATAATAGTTTTGTTTCTGATCGCAACACTAATTAATTGTACAAGACTGGTTTGAGTGAATTATCCAGGTAAATTTTATGATTTTAATGCATTTTATGACCACCACTTTCAAGAAGTCATTTCTCTTTGTCTTGAAGCAGTTCTAGTATGTTTCTTGGATTATTTGTAGCCGTTCTATTTTATTATCTGTAAATGTCCTGACTTTTTTTTTAGGTTTTCCATGAAAAAAGTAGGGTCAGTTGGGCCACCAGAAACATGACTATTTTTTGGGGCCTTAGAATAATTATGACATAAATAAGGCCAACAGCTATGACAGAGGAATATTGAGTCATTAGTGACCCATAAAAACAAGAATCAGCAAACTGTGTGCTATACAAAATTGTGAATTTAAAGATATCCAGACAAATATTAAATTATAAAATAAAAAGATGTAAGTTGAGTTCAAAACATTGTTTGCATACCAAAAGTTCAACAGCACAATGCGAAATAAACTTTTATTACCAAAATACTGTCAAGAAGAAAAATGTAATTCCGTTCATTGCAAATGAAGTAAACTGTTATAAAATGAAATTTCATGCTTTTCAGAATAGATTGGTTGGACGATTTGGTCATGCAAAAAAAAACAATCTTTGCCGATGAATGCTGAAGAAAATAAAACATGCAAAATACTTTATTTCAAAGGACGAAAACTTGGTGTTCTTCAATAGGATTAGGTTGACAGCAAGAGCTAGAGATTGGCAATTTGTGCTGGATTTTAGTTTTAAACAACCATAATATTATAGCACCGACATTTTAAGTGCGAATGGTTTGTTTCAGTTTATACAAATATTGTTGCCTTTAATTGTTCATCTAGTATTTACATATGGGTGATGCAAGTAGAAGAAAAAAATGAAAAGAGTCTTTCCTGAATAAGACAGATGAAAAGTTGGTCCATAGAAATATAACCATGCCTGAGGAAAAAAGATTACACAAATATACAAGTATAGTTCAAAACAAAATGTCTTCATGAACTATGACATAAAAATATCAAAATTCAGCATCATACACTAACTCAAAAACAGTCAAATTCGAATTCGCTCAAAACAAAAATTATCAGATCTTTAACACTAAAAAACAGAAACTGGCAGTCAATAAAACTCAAGTTGACACAAGATCAAATAATACCGTTCAAAGCATCAGCAGTGAGAGAAGACAATGAGCACAGTAGCGTTCACACATCCGTTTTCCGCGAACGGCAGGAGAAGCACATGAGAAACTTACAGTCGAAACTCCAATTGCTACGATCAACAACATACGAGTCCTTGCCTTTAGGAATTTCCTGCTGTCGACTTGGGCTCATCAGCTCCTTAATTTTGTCGTGATTCTTTCGCAGAGTCTGAAAACAACGGCATCAGTTGAAATCACACTGTTTCTAACACTGTGGAACTTTATGTTTAAAAGAAGTCAAAGTTTGAACGTCAAGTTAATTGATCGACAAGGTACAGAAAAACCTGTGAAAACAGGGCCAATCATGTGCGGTAAATACTATCATCGTCAAGAAATTTCTAGTATTTGGAAGTACAGATTCTTTGCAAATAGTGAAATCAGGTGTCTTGACTGATGAATACAGTGTTTTAATACATTTGGACAGAATCTTACTGGAATCAGTATAAATACTATTTGTACATTACTACTGTTAAAACATTGCCTGTAAAGCTATACAGTTTCACTACAGTTACAAAGTTCCACTATATTTACAAGTTACAGTAAAATTACAAAGTTACAGTATAGTTACAAATTTACGCTATAGTTACAAAGTTCTGCTATAGTTACAAAGTTCCACTATAGTTACAAAGTTACATGATAACTACAAAGTTCCGCTTAAGTTACAAGGTTCCACTATAGTTACAAAGTTATGCTATAATTACAAAGTGTCTAGAAAGCTGCTGACTTCATACCTCCTCCTCAGGCCTGTGTCTGGTGATCCTCTTGACGTCGTCTGCATCATACTCCTTGATTTCCACTGGCCCCTCCTCCTTGAGGCGGCCCTGCCTCTCCTGCCAGGCCCGGGACGTCGGGCTCAGACTTGAGTTCTTGCTAGACGGACTCGACTTCCTACTGGAAGACTCCGGGCTCTCCGACTGACGAACGGGCACCGAGTGACTTCTACGCGAGTCTGGCAAGGAAAAACAATCCAATGTTATCTAGTTATGTTGGCGCTAAGAAATAAAATTAAGTAGCCAAATGTTTCGATTTTGCAAAAATGCATGTCATTTTGGTATACTTTTTTCACAGAAATTGTGAAAATACCTAATTTAATAATGATTTCCAACAATTTGGTACCCCTAGGCTATTTTGGTTACTGGCAATGCAAACATAGCCGTTATTCCATGTTGTCAAGAACACTGCAAGGCACTGTTGGTTCGTAAAGGAGCAGTTGTAACAAAAATGTGATAACATGGTGGTGGACAATTCCTCGTACAAATCTGGCAACCACTGACTTAATGTACAGAATAATTAATTTTGGGGGGTGGCGGGGTTGCTCTGCTGCTCTTTGATGAAAAAATATTGATTTCATCACATATGGGTAAAGTATGTTAAATCGCAATTGTTTAAAATAATAAGGTCTTTTTATGTGGAATACACATACATTATACTTTTTTTTTGTTTTACAAACACAGATTCCATGTGAAGGTAACAACCAGAAGATAATTTAATTAATAAATAAAGCATTTAAGAAATGAGTCAATTATATTAGTCTCCCGAGTAAATTACATTAGTCTGCGATGAAAATAAAAATGTTACAGAACTATTAAAAAACAACCGGCAAGTATTCATTATTGTTTTGTATGGAAAAACCTTTGCACACACTATTGTATGCATGGCTTAGCATGGAGCCTAAATTTTGATCCCAAAATATTTGTTCAATTCTGAACCACTCCGATACCCGGCCACCCTCACCTCCCCCAGACGCCATGTTGCCTCTGATTCACAGTCAGAATTGGGGCCTGGCCAACAATAAACCCAAATCTAATCAACAATGTAATTAACTACTTCATTATGCGTCCATAAACTTCATTTGATACAGATTACTTCCCGGCTTCTTTCCCGAACCTGCGAGTATTTTCTGAACAATGCTTGCTACATGGTCTTTCTGGGTAGAGCATTATGGAGCTACAACGATGCTCACAGCCTGTGGCCAGGGGATGCGTGCCAACACATGAATATTACTGGTAATAATCAGGGCAATGTTTTAACCTTCCTACAGGAATTTTTCAAAACCCAGTCTTTGGGTGTATTGTACTCATTTTCATAATTTGTTTCAGCAATAAGATATTTTACACGATAAACATTTTCGGTATTTTAATAGATTTTACAGGTACAAAATAGATTCATTTTTGCATAGTATGCTATGGAATACAGTAAACTTTCCATTGCAAAAAAATAATTTCAAAATTTAAGGGTTAATTTTCAACAAATTAATACCTGTACACATTGTCACAACTCAAATTTTCCATGTGCAAAACAACACCTAAGAAAATTGGCCCCTGACAACTTACTGGGTAGCTTTTTCTTCTTGTTTCCCTTTTTCCTGTCCCCAGAAGATTCGTCTGCGCTGTCTTCGTTGATGGTGGAGGATCCAGAGCCGTCGCTCTCCCGGAGCATGCTCTCGTATCCCGAGCTCGTACCACCGTGCGCCTTGTCAGACAGGCAGCTGCTACCCTGCTTAGATATCAAGTCGGCACTCATCGTGCTGCTGTTTTCGCTGCAGTGACCACTGCTCGAGTGGCTCACAGTCCGTGGCTTGGTCACTGTGGCGTACGGCGAAAGGAGTGTTTTCTCCACAGCAACAATTCCACTATCATTTCCACTATCGGAATCATGACCTTTAGATGACGTTCGAGACAAACAGTTTGACTTCTTGCTCTCTTTCTCCATTTTATGACTTGATTTTGAATCTTTTGAGGACGCTTGCAAGTTTTTTGAAAACACAGGTAGTTTGCTATTATTTGGTGACACAGTTTTTGATTTTGAACTTTTCAACACTACCGGAGTTACTGGGGTCGACATGCTTGCCCCTGATGATGCGTGTAAACTATATTTTGATTTGTCTTTGTCTTTCCTTGTCACACTTGTATGCGAAGTTTTTATAGAAGCAGCCACCATTTTTTGACACTCTTTACACATTTTGGCAATTGTTTTTGAATTTTGTTGCGAATATCCACACTTTGAACAAGGTTTTTGCGGAAGAGGCGAAAATCCGTTTTCATTTGGATCAGTCTTACCATCCCCTTCCCCTTGCCGATACACTGTATTGTTCACACTACTCGAGATATGAGATCGCTTAGCCAGGTCAGGTGACTGACTAGATATAGCATTGACAATCAAGAACTCCTCGCGTAAAGCACTTATGTTTGTCTTCCCAGTGTAAGTTTCACTGATCAGATTCGGATTGGAAGCCCCGTCAGGTTTTCGGGACAGCAGATGTGAAACGGACCCCATTTCTGGCTCCAGATTTGTATTGCACACTTTTCCAGCTGTCACAGTACTTTCACTGCCACATTGATCACCAATCAGTGTTTTTATGCTCTGAATCGTTTCAGACTTTCTCATGTCAGTGTTCATGCACTCAATAAAAGGTTCCGTAACCTCCATTTCAGAATCTTTCGCACATGAGGCATTACTAAACGAATCCTCATCGTCATCATCACCTTTCCCAGACGTATTGTCAAGACCGTTCTCCAACTGTTCATCCATTGCCATTTCATATATAGAGTCCCTGGCCTGACAAGAGTTGCCTGTGTCAACACTACTGTCAAAGCTAACGTCTGCTGCATTCTGCTCAGCAGTACCTTCGCCTGAATGATTCTGCAAACTTTCTGGATCAGTACACTGAGCTCTCGAATCACTTAATGTTGTATCGGGATACAAAGAGCTACAGGATGAAATATCCTGTGAGTAATTCAAGCTTCGGCCTTGATCAGTGCCTTTGCCATATTTCAGATCTGAAGTCGCCTGCCCAACAATGCCTTCCATATAAATGGTTTCTTCTGGTTGGTTGTTTTCCACTGACTTCAACCAATCAGTGACCCTTCTGCTGGTGGGTGCTGGGAAGTGGGGCCTCACATGGCTGGGTGTGGCGGAGCGGGATTTCCTGGCTGCAGCAGGTGAGTGCTGCGGCGACTGTTTAGGCGTGGAAGACGAAGGCAGCAGTTTCTTAGTTCTAGACTCCTGTGGTTTTGATCTTCGGTAGGTTCCAGGTGTGGACTCCACGGTACTTGGCAGAGTATCACTTGTGTCACCACCATCCAAATCTTTGATGCCATGCTTGTCCACCCAGTCTTGGACAAATGGTTTCATCACAGAGTTCAGTTTAGCCAAATCATCTGCATCGCCCACGTTGGTGACCATACTGATAGGTCGGGATTCGCTGGGCTGTACAACGTTAGAGATGCCACTCTCGCGGCTGACCTGACTCTCAGGACGCTCCTTGATGTCAGGTAGAGGCCAAGATGCCATGGGCGAGCCAGTCTCAACCTTGGGCAGCAGGGCAGGCAAGTTCATCGGAGACTGATGCTTGGGCGAGGAGGACAGCATCCTGACGTGGGCTTTCTTACTGCTTGTATGCATCACAACTTTTGGTGTTCGATTTTGGTTTTCATCCATCTGATTTTCAGCCAGCATTTCTGGTGGCCCATCTACCCACATTTCCTCAGAGCTCATTTTTGCTCCAGATTTACTATGTTTTTGGTCATGCCTCTGTTCCTGTTTTACCAAAAAAGCAGATGGTCCATCGATCCACTGTTCACCAGTATTTTGCTTCTTCTCTGGGTATAATGCAGCACCTGGCCCATCAATCCATTGTTCTCCTTCTTTTGTACTCGGAGAACAACTTGGGCGTTTAGGCCGCGTTCCAGTGCGGTTGCCTTTATCAACAATGTTCACACTGGCATAGCACTGGGGATTAGCATTCTCTTTGTTCTGTATTTGCACACTTGTTTTTGATTTTGCCCCTGATTTCTGAGGTAGGTTGACGCCCACACCTGATGGTGAGCACGATGTTGGTGAACTGGTATCCATGACATCACGGACAGGAGTGGAGCCCTTCGAAAGTGACCTGACCGGGGTCCCATGTCGAGACCCAACCACACTCACATCCCTTACAGGGGAACCTACGGCTGCCTGTAACTGGGTCACTGTGTCACGTGACCTGTACAGACTCCTCCCACTGTCTGAGTTTGAGCCTTCGTCCCCAGATGACCTTGACCCACTTGCTCGTCTTGGCAGACGGGGGTTTGTTCTTGGCACTGATCGCACAGACTCATTGTCAGTCAGTTCCCGATCACTAAATGATTGCTGAGTGTTATGTCCAAGATAGATAACTGTGTTGCAGGACTCGCTGCTCGATGTGTAGTCTGGATCAGAGAGTGAGCTCCCCTCGTGCAGGGTGCCCATACGAAAACCGCGGTATGGTCTGCTCCCACTGCGAATACTGCTGCCATCAGTGGAGCTGTCATCGGAACTGGTGCCAGAAAATTGCTGAAAACATCAGCAGAAATGTGCGAACATGAAACAAGCCAATTGGTAAGTATCTGAAAACAAAATGCAATACAGAGACAGGATTAGTGGATTTAATTGACTTAAAATATGATAGTTTATATACTGTACATGTTCAGTACTAAATAAATGAATGTGATTTACAATAATGCATCTTCATGGCATGGAAACAACAAATTAATTGACATACTGATGTCATATACAACCTAATTACCCGGTATGTGGTTTGAATGCCTAATATCAATCAAGTTCAGTATGATTCAGACCATACATTTGTAATTCATTAGTTCATTCATGTAGTACACTCAATGAAATATTTTATCTCAATAAGCTACTTTATAATTAGAACATTTGAGAAAGAAACGGGACATGATTTTGAATAAAAATATCTAAGAAGTATATGTTTAAATTATCTGCCATTAAGAATTCAATTGAGCATGTAAGAACATAAATACTGCTTTACAGACACATCACACCTACGCCAACATCCGCCTGGCACAAGTCTTGTTCGCAAAAACATATTTCATTGCAGATGTAGGAGTGAAATTGCACCAGACACAACTTGACATGAACATTTGATCTTGCTGATAAATTGTGGTTCAAAGACTGTATTAAAGGTGCAGCAACTGGGTGATCTGTGAGTGTTCTTAACTGCTTCTTTTATATCTCAAACAAACATATTTCATTTCAATTTTATAGCAATACATTTTTAAGCAATACCAATGAATCTTATAAGCATACAGTTCCGCCGATAAAAAATCAATATATAATGATATAGTTTATTTTATTTTATAGATCTATATTTTTTTATTACATAAATATATTATGTATAAAACTATCAATTTAAGACTTCCATATTAGCAAATATATTCGTGATAGTGTTATCAAAGTATATATAAAGTATCACTTACAGATTTTCAACAAAAATATTTTGTAAACCTTCATGCAAAAAATCTCAGGAATAGTATAATAGTTAGCCAAGCACTTGTGTTGATTTTAAGACAATTTGTAATTTGCTCGGCTTACTAAGGAAGATAAAGTGTAAAAACTATAGTAATGTATGCTCCTCCTTTCCGTTTTCATAAGATAAACACTAAAAACTATACCAACTTATGTCTCTAATTTTCTGTTGCCATATATGGTAAAAACAACAGTAACTTACGCCTCTAATTTTCCATCATTACAAGATAAAAATTGTAAAAACTACAGAAATTTACGCTTCTAAACTTCCATGATCACAAGTTAAATGGTGAAAACTACAGTAACTTACGCCTCTTATTTTCCGGCGTCGCATCCTGTGTATTCTGGCGGAGAGCTGTATAACCTGCAGGGACTCGTTGTAGTGCGGCACTTCCTGTGACACGTGCGCGATCATGCACGTGCGGCATGTGATGTTACCCAGCGAGTCACGAAGCAACTGGGCCACCTTGCTGTCCCTGGAAATAATCCAACAGGAACAGTTTTATCACCACTGAAAATTATCCCAAAAGTGATGTTTTACCATACAGTGATGTTTTACCACAAAGTAAAAAAAAAATTACCACCACATTCAGTTTACCACACAGTGATGTTTTTAGAAATAGTTTTATCACCACTAGAAATTATGACACACAGTGATGTTGTGCCACAAATTGAAGTTATACTATCAAGTGATGTTAACCACCACATGAAGTTTTAGCACACAATGAAGTTTTACCATGATGTTGATTGTTAATTTAACACTGTGCTGATAAACAATTAACTTCACTGCAAAAAGTAATTAACGTTCAACAAGATTATGTTGGTGTTGTTGTTGTTATTTTTTCGTCAGCATATTTATAATTTAGCTTTAATGCCATTTACTGAGCACATTTGAATTTTTGAAGTAATATAAATGTTCTACATATTATTTGACAGTTAAACAACCTACTATTAATTTTTCATAATTATTGTATATTGATATTCGCTTACATTTATTTTGCTTTTAAAAATAATTTAAACATAGCACTCCTTTACTGTTAACACTGTCTTACCTGCTTGTAAACCAGAAAACAATGAACCCAATATTCTAACAAAACACCAATTAATTAACAACAGCCGTTACTCCATAGAATAAAAATGTGCAACACATTCAAATCAAGTTCGAGATAATGCTATGAATCTGTTGTACGGCTTGCACAATCTTTGAAAGTATCAATTAATCATGACTATAATATGCTAATGAATATTCTATCTTCAGACACTGCAGACTACCAAAGTTTTATTATAAAGATTTTCTCTAAAAAATCTGGCAAACATATGTAACCAAAAGATTTCAAACGACAATTTCAAGAATAAGTCTAGTCGATAGCTACATATATTTTTAGATAAATATTTTTCCCCATCACATGTTACATTAAGTACATCTTAAACATATATTTTTTATAAAAAATAGACTGACATAAATATAAACGGAGTGCTTTTAATATCATATGCCAATTTCTTGTGCACACAATTTATACCATTATTATGTTAATTTACAAATTAGCACAAATATCCATTAAAAACATTGTTCTTCCATAGCTAAAAAGTTTAATGTAATAAATTAATTAATAAACATACTATTTTTCAATGTAGTAACATAAATTACATACACTTAAGCATGCAAAAAAACAACGTCCTATCAATCCCCTGACACAGAACAGGTTTCTGACACATCTCACACCCTAACAGAACTAGATGAGGCAAGACGAGACTGCCACATGTGGAACCCATTTGCTAAAACTATAACATAATATTATATCAATAGAAAGGCTCTAAATTGTGCTTTATGAAAATAATAACGATAACAAAAATAGCAGAAAGAATGCTCCAATAAAATGGTAGTGATAGTCCAGGATTTTCTGCAAAGACTGCAGATCAAACGGTGGCGATCCGGAGGCGTCGTTAACCAGCATCAAGCCCCGAGGCTGCGTGTGATGGGGGAAATGTTTACTCACCACTTGCACAATAATAACCATACCACACAGAAATGCTGTTATGTTTTATGTTGTTACCCTCCTTTACCCAAAATATATGAGGCATGCCGTGGGAAAATCGGGCTTAATAAAGTGTCGTCCCGGATTGTGCAGTCCGCACAAGCTAATCCAGGACAGCACTTTCCGCTTTTATGGTATTTTCTGTTTCAAATATATTACATCATTAACCAGCATCAAGCCCCGAGGCTGCGTGTGATGGGGGAAATGTTTACTCACCACTTGCACAATAATAACCATACCACACAGAAATGCTGTTATGTTTTATGTTGTTACACTCCTTTACCCAAAATATATGAGGCATGCCGTGGGAAAATCGGGCTTAATAAAGTGTCGTCCCGGATTGTGCAGTCCGCACAAGCTAATCCAGGACAGCACTTTCCGCTTTTATGGTATTTTCTGTTTCAAGGAAGTCTCTTCTAAACAAATCACTCTATGCGGAAAGTGCCGACCTGGATTAGCCTGTGCGGACTGCACAGGCTAATCCGGGACGACACTTTACGCACATGCATTAAGCCCCGTTTTTCCACGACACGCCTCATATATTGTTGTGTTTGTAACTAGACTTCCCTTCATTTTATGATGCATTCAAGGGAAATTAAAGGTTAATGTTCTCTTATTGTTATTTATAACGCTTAACCACCCCCACATTCATTATCTGAAGATTGTCTTTATTTTCATCATCTCATCATCATCATCATCACCAACATCTTCACCATCATCATCACCATTATCATCACCAACATCATCACAATTATCACCATCATCATCATCATCAATTCATTATCATCATCATCAAAAAGACAAAAACGTCAATACCACTAGTATTATTTGCAAATGTTAATATGTTACCAGAAGAGATATTAATATGTAACATTTCTATAATTTATTTAAGAATTTTTTTTTCGATTTATCATTGTTTATTGGCCAATAAACAATGATTTGGAGTTCTAATGCGAAGGAATTAAACCACGAGGGCATAGCCTGAGTTGTTTAATAGCCGCACATATGAATGACAAAGAGTTATTTATTGGCAATAAACAATGATTATGTATACATTATTTCGATTCTAACATGATTTGACATATATTTTTGCAATTGTAAATGGAACTACTTTTTACTATACTCTACTCCTAATCGAGACTACTTTTTGCATTGTTTATAGGGTAGTTTAACAACGATAACTTTGTTCTTCGCCTATAACAAAATTAGCGAGTATCATGTTATAATACTTCAAGAATGATTATTTCAACATACTGGTAAAAAGCTAGTTTCTTCCACGTTAAAACAATCATAATAACATTGAAATGGCAGACCATTGTTAACACTAACACATTTTAGTTCCAATTTGGCCTATTTCTTGCATCAATACCTGAGTTACCTGTTTTACATTAAATATATGATTAGATACTACCTGCATCAACCCCCAATTTAATGGCATCATTATTTTAGCATTTTCAATACATTTTTCTTAATGATTCCGAACCTTATAATCAAGATGAATGTCTGTGGGGCTCAATGTGAAGAACATATCCCCACAGGGTGATTTCGTTTGCAGCAGTTACAGTGATATAGAAAACCTTAATCATTGTGATAAAATAATTGACATATAATAATGTAATTAACTTCATATTGCAAAGTACATTGATTGCCTCACATGTTACATTAGGTTTAATTTAGACTTTGGATAAAAAAGAGGATGATAATAGGAAATAAAAATAAGTAATGAACTAAAAATAAATATTGAACAACACTAGGATGAAAATAAATAATGAAAACATTAAACTTAACATAAAAGAATGATGAGCTGAAAGTGTGGCAGCTGAATATATGTATCTACTTACCAGTACATTATGGGTTAAGTCCCAAATACAAATATCATGCAATTTCATTCAGCTAAAAACACTGCAGTTACATAACACTCCACAGAGAAAGACTTGCAATGAAGCATGCCTTTCATGAACTCTTAAATACAAGAATGACAAAGCTTAATGGATGACAGAGCCCTTTAATTTCTCATCTGGGTTCAAATAAATCTTATCAGCAAGTAAAACACATGTTTTTATGGTCCTTGTGTATATTAGCATTGTAATTAATAACTTAATTGCCAGTTTTACTGCAGCAGATTGTGTCAGCTGATCTAGCCTGTTTTAATTGGTCCAGCAAATTACAATTAATGTGGTGTGAAGTGCAGCCCTGTAATTAAAATGACGGGGCCCCTAAAAAGGGCCCTCAGGACAAAGGGCAGACTTATTTCTCCAGTTTTCTATACACTTTCTGTTGTCTCCCTTTGGCCTTTAGGCTGGTTTATCTGATGATCAGATAGGCAGTAAATGACCAAGGAAGTTGTAAAGACATGTCAGATAAGACTACAAGATCTTTGGCATCTTACATCAATATCTCTGTTGGATATTATTGTTCTATATTTAAACAAATAAGACTCCATGACTTTGACATGTCTATATTCAAAATATATTTAAATTAATGACATGTAAATATTTTCACTACTTCTATATGACAACAAAATATTAGTTAATACATTAAAATATTAATTAAACCAATTGAAAATCTCTATCATTTTTAATAATGTCATCTTTCAATTATTATATTTGAATTAGTTAAATTTAAATACAGTAATTTTCTGTTAGCAATTCATCTTATACTAGTACAGGTTTTAGTTTGGAAGAATGAATGCATTTGATGGTTTATATCGTATGTATGATTTACGGTGTACTGGCCTACTCTGCTAACATATTCATGTGTGAAAATACAGAATTCTGAAAAATACTTATATCACATTTCCTTACTGTATGTTATCGGTATTATATGTTTTGTTGGATCAAAACTTTCAAAATTTCTTAAATCTATATAAAAACGTCAAATTTTAACCCATACATATTTGTTTAACTTTTATTTTTTATTTTTTTAAATAAAATGGTTAACTGGTTGTTGTATGCCAATAAAATAACATCTGTTTTGAACCAAACCATTTAATGGTGACAATGCAACCAAAGACACTCCAATTTACACTATCAAAAAACAATATAATTAACAAATCAGAAAGGGAATCAATTATTCAGATGTTCAGTAACAGTATGTGCAGCACATCTGCAAGGTGTGAAGTTTAACTACTTATACATGTACATTCCAAACAATTTAAAGTATTTAAATCATACATGCCATACATCCCGGTCTCACCGGGATTGTCCCGGTTTCCCGAGGTCTGTCTGGGGGTCCCGGTGAGATGCATTTTGTGCTGTTCAATCACAAAAATCGATGTTAGTGTACCATAAAACTTACATTGGGCCAACAATTACTTTCAGATCGTTAATCCCTTTATCAGTCCCTATGACAACAATACCTGCTAGCCGTGTGTCAAAGAGGAGCAGTAATGATACCCCATTAGCGATTTATTGATTGTTTGTCACACTTTAGCGGGATGTGGGTCATATATCCGCAGTCGCTAATTGCTGCTGATTGTTGCATTGTTTGGGAATAAAAAAGGAACTGTGTTTGTTGTTATTTTGATTTTAAATGGAATAGGTGTTATCACATAATTAGTTTGGTAACGTTTGAAGGTAAGTATGAAAATAAATTGAGAACTTTTCGAGAACTAAAGATGCAAAAACAATCATTACTTTCCTTAAATTCGTATTGTTGACATCGCAAAATTTGATGCAGTTAATGACGCAGTGTATAGAGGAACGTAGCCCAGGTATAAGTCTGGTGGAGTAGTCTCCCTTGTAAACGCATTTGTTTATTTGACAATCAGTGTTTATATTTGCGTGTTTCGTATAATTTCTTTGATGTCATAATTAAAAATACGTTATCATCTATATTATTGAATAAATATAATAAAAATATATGCATGTGTATGTTTGTGTTATTCATTTTGGGTGTTTATTGTTTGAACTATAACTATATAGACCACGAAACGGAATATGACCTAGGTTATCTATACGATAAACTATTATTACTCTTTTTTTTTCAGACAAACTGACAACATTAATGTGTCCCGGTCAAATGTCAACTGTCCCTGCGATTTTTTGGTAATGTCCCGTTTTGGCCTGAAAAATTATGGCATGCATGATTTAAATATTAGAAAATATTGGCACTTATTACAACAATAACATGATGTTAATCAAATAGATTTTCTGACATGCAGAATTTTTGAAGACACTGTTGTATTTGTCAATTGCGGAACTAAACATTTATGGAAACATCACTGCGATTGGTAAGTCACCAAGGTTGTAAATATGGCAACTTGCACATAATTATGTAGTAGCAGAATTAAATAAGAATTTAATGCACAATTTAGGTAAATTTCAGCACATATGTGATGTAGATTCTCTGATATTTGCTAAGGGTTACGTTTTAGTTCATCGAAGAACAACTTTGTTGTTAAAATATTGAGAATACATTTTTTCTTAATTTAAAGTTTCAGTTTTTCACAATAAAAATGGTTGGGGAAAAAAGACTTTAACACAATTTTAGCATGTTTAAAAAGTAAAACAAAATTTGTTGACTGGGGCCCACATTTACCAACAGATTCATAAACTTAAAGAATACTCTTGAAACTGTTCTGTTCTTAAAAGGCTATTATTTGAATTTTACTTGGTATTGACCAATGCTAATTTCAGCATTCTTTATTGAAAGTGATTTATTAATGAACTAATGAACTATTAATTAAAGCAACACTGATACCCGATATATTGGCGAACACACAAGTATTATTTCCTGACACTAAGTCTATTTTTGTTCTTAGTCTAAGAATGGGTTGAGGAATACGTGCCTGGCTTATAAATACAACTATCAAGGCCCCCTCACCTGTGAGGCACGTGTCTCTGTCCGTTGACAAGGGCCATGATGACGTTGCCAAGCGCGGACAGACTCAAGGCAACATTGTCCGGGTCCTTGGTCTTAGAGGCACTGCCAAGGTCTATCAAGTGCAACCGGCTCCGGCCTCCCGCAACTGAAGGAAACACGTGGAAACATTAAATATATAATATTATATGAAATTTTCATAATTTGTGTTTTATCACAATAATATAATTAATAATGCTGTAATAATTAAAAATAATAATAGACTAAACTAAATGAATAATAAATTTGCATAATTATAATATTAATAACAATATTGTTAATAATAACAAAGTCAATGTCAAAATCATTATCAATATATTTAAAAATATGAGTTGGAATGTAACTTTTTTAAATAAAAAATACCTTTCCAATAAAATCAACAAAAATTATAGAACAGCTTACTTAATAATAAACAGTCCAATCAGTCTTAGCAACACTAATCCAATCCTGAATACTTCAATGTTTGTCAACAATTCTATGTTTAATTGAGTTTCAGAGATTCTGAAGACTGTTTTGACACAATGCACACAAACCACCTTCTCAGCCAGGCAAACAAACACTAAATGAGCCCACATCCCTGGACCCTTCATAACACCTGTCAGAGCTACCTTGATACCATGTAGATGCTATCTAGAAAGGTCTCTGGAGTCTAAATGAACAGGAGGCTGATAAGGGGATTCACAGGGGGGCAATTTATCCCCTGTCTTGTTTTGCTAATTCTTAAGGCAAAGATAAATATTTCATATTGCACTTCAGAAATTTTGGTGTACCCATGTGAAAATACTTGTATTTTTTTAATTTAATTACCAATGTTTATTGAGAATACATAAAGCTCTCAATTTATGCTTGAAATAATGACAATGTTATGACATAACATTTTGTTAATTCATTGAAAGTCAAGTTTTCATAACTAAATGCAGCGCAAAACCATTTATTAGCGTTTTTAGTTTATGTCAGATGAATTAACATCATTATCACATTAAGGAAAAATAAAGTAAATAGAATATTTGAGTCTGATTAACAAAGTTAAGCCGTTAAATTAAACATTTCAGTCTGATTAACAAAGTAGCCATTAAAATCGAAATAATCAGAGAAAATAAGCAAGATATTTGGGTAACATAAAGTAATTAAGAATTAGTGAAAATCTTACCCTTTTAAATAATAGACAGCCTTGAGAAATCATTAATCAGACAGTCTTATGTTGATAAAGCATACCATAAAACAGTATTTTGCTATTCAGTATTGTTGTTTGGTAATGGAAAAACAATCTTTTATTTGCTGCAACAAATATAGTGCACATGTGTTTATGATTATGTATCTACTATTTGTACATAATCTAGAAATAAATTTACAACACCCAATTTGCAATTTTCTTTCAATCAGGACTTCAATTAGACACACTTAGACACAACCCACCCAGCCAATATTCTGCCCTTTGACATGTGCAGTCTGATAAAACCATCAACACTGAAATGAATTACCTCAAGGCATTTCAGATTTTGAAGTACAATTTCTCATCTACAACTTGTTATGCTATTCACATCTAAGGAAAAAGTATTTTGCACCGATGATTAGTCAACCTAAATGCCAAGACAGATTGTATACCTCTGAAAAATCAGAAGAAAAACATAGAAAACCATAGGAATACCTATATCCCAATGATCAATCTGGAATGAACTCATTGAGTACAGGAAGGGGGACCATGCTGGAAGCCACTTGACTCTGAGTCCTGATGAAGACAAGGCCACCCACCCCCAGCAGATTACCTGCCCCAATGATCACAGGCTGCAGTTCTTGTATTTTTAACTCCAACATTAAAAAAAGGTGAGAGGAACAACATACTCTATTACAGACTAGTAACTGTTTTCAATGGTTTAGATCAGGAGAGAAGCTGACAGACATGTGTTTGTGTTTAATGGCCGTCTGCAGTTTAACAACCACTTGGTTACACCCTCCCCTCTCTCTGCCCCAGACACACTGAACACAGGGCTACAGGCGGGACCACTTCAAAGGGTCCTCAACAATAAATAACTGTAAAAAATTAACTCCTCTGTGTCCCTCTATTTTCACAGAGATGAACTGATATGTTTTCAAAGCAGAACATAAGTATTTACATCTTGGAAATAACTAGATTTCCTTTGCTCCTGACCTCTAGCCTCAGCAAGGCATGAACTTTTTATGAAAGCTGTTTTGCCCCTAAAGCTAGTAAAAATGTTGATTTAGTTAAGTGTGTTGATTTGTTGAAAATTCCTTACAAATGTCTTCTCTTTTTTTTTAAATTGTTATACTGTGGACAATTGCCTACGAATATAATGAGCAACAGAGGAAAACATTATTGGCAGAAAAATAATATAAAATTTAAGGCCAACATGTCTTTGATAAAATACAAACTATTGTGAATTTCTGAAAACATTTTTGTAACATTATTTTCAGATATTTAATACAAACAAATATTTTTAGTCATTATTTAAACATACACTAATTGAATTAATACACTGACTACAACAACAAAACTGCTAATAAAAGATTGTATGTGACAATCCCGAAGTTTAATAATTTGAACATTCTTTGCAGGGCAATAGGTTCATTTGTTCCATCCTAAACTAAGAATAACATGCATATGACTGTGCACTCCCATGTCCCAGTCTCACTCCTACTTGCCATGCCAATCCTTAGTTCCTTTCCATGGCCCTTATCTGCAAGTTGGGTTTATGCAGAGCCCTACAACACCCATAAATTGTAATTGTTTCTGCAGGCAATTAACACATTTTATTTGCAATCTTTACAATCAAAGAATTTGCCACCAATGAGATCTAAGGAGCAGCCACAAAGCACTACAGCAACCCTCACTTCTGGAGATGATTTGCAACAGTTAGAATGCTCATGGTTTATAACTCCCTCTTGGGCTCATCAGGGCATGTCTTATCTGGGAAATTCTCCTCTTTATTCCATTCATATTGTGACATTGTTGAGCACATGTAAGTGCATACAAATGTTTTGTTGATTTTTTAGTAGTTAACATAGTTGTTGACACTGATAGTACACAGTTATCTCTGGAACAAAGGCAATCCTAACACATTTCTGATTATATTAAGTTATGATTTATGATATTGCATAGAATACTAATAAACCAGTGGTTGTTTCTTATAAGTGTTCAATGAGCGATTCATGTTAAATTTAACATTTGCTGGCATCAAAATAACTGATATAAATAAAATGTGTTAATACAAATAATTTTCTTTTTTTTTTCAATCTCTTGGCAAAGATTTGGACAGTTTTTATAATTTATTTTTAGAAGGCCATAGTTGCCAAATCTATGAAAGAGCATGACAAAGGTGATCAAATACATGCTTAAAATAAATATTGTGTATGAAAACCAATTATAACTATAGCAAGTACATACGAACTGTGCATTCATTTAACATAAATGGATGACCTCACATTGAGTCACATTAGGTCTATAATCTAATATGTACATCACTTGCTATATAACATACAGACTTGTACATTCACATTCAAACCACATCCGAAAGAGGCAGAATAAAACACCCCTAGACACTTGGAGAAAGATTTCCTTGCACCATTCTTGCAAATGAAATCAGGCAGCCTTCCAGCAGCGCTTACTCCTAGATACCACACAATACCACAATACACCCAAAGGACATTTTTGTCAGAAGCACTACAAAGATACCAGGAAACCAGCCTCCCAAAGATAAATGAGGCTGAATACTGATTGTTATGCAGTCTACCATTCATATAGGAATGTATATTTTTTCTTAATGCCATGTATCAAATGCACTTCCTTGGGGATATGCCCTTTTACCGTCACTGTCAGAAACAGGCACGGGGCAAATTACGAGTTGTCAAGAAAATAAGTAAAATGTATTCTAGAAACAGAATAAGTTCAGATGGTTCCATGCATTCACATGAAGAGATATACAATTAATAAATCATGTGGGACATGTGAAAATTGAATTTCATTGATCTTTCGATATGATTTCCAAACTGGTTAATAAAACGGTTTGGCCAGTTAAAAGAATAACAGAACACGGTTATTGAGAGGCTTAAAATTTGTTTTTTTTTTACTGAATAAATGGAGAATTATCGATCAAACTAGTTAACTCTTTAAAAAAAAGACAATGTAGAAACTATTTGTACATTTATATATCGACCTTTGATTTGAACAATAAGGAATCATTTACAAAGAACTTGTAATCCACTTTACAAAGCGGTTTGATTTCTTAAAATTATGTTATTTATATACCAGGAATATTAAAAAGACACAATCTTCAATTGTGAAAATATTTGTTTAAAAAATTAAATGCTCTGAACAATTTGGTTCATTTCCCAGTGAAAAGCAAACCCTCATAAACATATTTATTCTTCAACATGTGTTTGTGGGTACCAAGCTCAGTTATTCCAATCCCATATTGATAGGAATGCAACTGTATATATTTGATATACTTATGAGAACAACAGTAATTTGGTTTCAATAAAATAACACGGAATTACATAGCGGGTGTCAGTCAGAATTACATAGCGGGTGTCAGTCAGAATTACATAGCGGGTGTCAGTCAGAATGACATAGCGGGTGTCAGTCAGAATGACATAGCGGGTGTCAGGGAATTACATAGCGGGTGTCAGGGAATTACATAGCGGGTGTCAGTCAGAATTACATAGCTGGTGTCAGTCAGAATTACATAGCGGGTGTCAGGGAATTACATAGCGGGTGTCAGTCAGAATTACATAGCGGGTGTCAGGGAATTACTGTCAGTCAGAATTTCATAGCGGGTGTCAGTCAGAATTACATAGTGGGTGTCAGGGAATTACATAGAGGGTGTCAGGGAATTACATAGCGGGTGTCAGTCAGCATGCTTGCTCCACTTAGGAGGCAGATTTATGTTCAAAGAATTTGGTAATTACTGACAAATTCCAAAACCACAAGTAAAGGCAGTTGCACTGAATAATGTGAATGAAACTATGTGAAAGGCAAATAAATTATCCATAAAAGTGAACAGTTTATTACACAAAGCCAGTTTTGTCATCTTGAATATTTTTTGTAGCAAAATAAAGAGAAATCAATTTAATTTGGTGTAAGCATGGAAAAGGTAGCCCTGTCCGGTTTGCCTCCTTCTCTATCCGGTACTGGTAAACATGCAGTGTGAACAGAGTGTGACCTACCTTCACGTAGCCCTGTCCGGTTTGCCTCCTTCTCTATCCGGTACTGGTAAACATGTAGTGTGAACAGAGTGTGACCTACCTTCAGGTAGCCCTGTCCGGTTTGCCTCCTTCTCTATCCGGTACTGGTAAACATGCAGTGTGAACAGAGTGTGACCTACCTTCAGGTAGCCTTGTCCGGTTTGCCTCCTTCTCTATCCAGTACTGGTAAACATGCAGTGTGAACAGAGTGTGACCTACCTTCAGGGCGTCAATTTGGTTTGCCTCCTCTTCTCTATCTGGTATTGGTACACATGGAGTGTGAACAGATGTGTGACCTACCTTCCGGTAGCCCAGTCCGGTTTGCCTCCTTCTCTATCCAATACTGGTACACAAGGAGTGTGAACAGAGTGTGACCTACCTTCCGGGAGCCCAGTCCGGTTTGCCTCGTTCTCTATCTGATACTGGTACACATGGATTGTGAACAGATGTGTGACCTACCTTCCGGTAGCCCAGTCCGGTTTGCCTCCTTCTCTATCCGGTACTGGTACACATGGAGTGTGAACAGCAGGTGGGATGAACGACTCTCTTCTTCTGACAGAAACAAAACAATACATGTCATCAACTGTTATTTGCTGTTGCATTTTAATTTAACACTTTAAGCAGACATAGTACATAGACACTAATTATTCTCGAGTATGTTATCTAGATGAATATGTATTAGTTTTTATGGCAAATATACTACAAATACCAAACAGCATTTGTAAAAAAAAAATAATAATAAATTTAAATCCATACATTTCATTTGAATATTCTCCTACTTGCTCCACAAAACCATGAGTTATTTTCTGTTTTGCAATACTTGTGTAATTATAAGATTAGTATTTTTCATTGAAGTATCTTTCATTACCAGCATAAAATCATGTCTGTTATTAAGTGAAAATGTTTTAATTTAAACAACTATACCAGACATTTGTTATTTATTGAATATGTTTTAATTTAAACAACTACACCAGACACTTATGTGCAAACTGCATATTTCAAATATATGTGAAATGGCCTGAACAGCATTATATTTATCACGTATTATGTTCCTCATACCAGTCTTGGTCCTGGCGTTCAATGCGGCATCCAGGTAGAAGGCAGCTTTCTCGGCAGTGGGTGCGCGCAGTTCGGACTGGTTCTCCAGCTGGGTACCAGATATGGGGTCCTCACGGAGGAACACGCCGGGGGCCGTCCCTACACCGGACTCTGTGCCTGAATACAGTGAAGTTGTGTCAAAAATTGATCCCTTTTGAAGTGAAGAAAGTGATGACCATCATTCCCGTGGTTAACTGGTCCTTTGGTAAATTGCAGTTTTGATTTATGGTTAATACTGTGATCAAATTCACTGGCAATGTCAGACAATATGGATAATGGTAAACCCAATTCATGTGTTAAATACAAAAATTAAATATATCATGTGGCCATACACTGATTTAATAAGATTACATAAATGAACAAATGTTTGAACATAAAACTCCAAATGTCCACATGCTAAAAATACCAAAATTTAAATCCACATGTTCAGATCTGAACCCACAAAATTTCTCCACACACACAAAACTAGTGTAATGATTGTTTTGCTCCTAGTTTTGTAAAGAGATCAGTGTGTGAATGAGTGTGGTTTTTGAAGAAACCACAAAAAATATTTGGCAACTTTGGCACCCACCCCTGACACTTGATCACTAGACTGGATTAGCCATTTGCAGGATGATGAAAACACAGTGATAATGTAGCATAACCAGTCAAGGGCCTTGGATACAGACTGGTTATTGACAGTACACACCTGACTGGTTGCAGCACCACCTGTAAAAGGTGCCTGTCATAACCAACAGGTAAGTGCCATGGCACCTTCAAACAGTTAATGGCCAATGAGACAGGGTATCTGTGTAAATTTAAAATGTACTTAGTGAAACTGCAGCTGTGTGGGCAAGCATTACATCTAATTTTATTCTTGGAATCATGAAAAAAAAATTCACAAGTATAAACATTTTCATTTCTGTTTGCAATACATGTGTAATGTGAAGATAAGTATTTTTAAGTGAAGTATCATTTATTACCATTATTCATTCATGTTTTTTAATAGTGTATATGTTTAAAACCTGGGGAATACCATTACTAATGCTTGAATTCCACATCCCAGACAATCCAACAGCAAGTATTTATAGACCAATAGTGTTGTTGTTGAGTGCATAGTTTAAACAAGGCAAACATATAATATTTATGCCCAAAACCTTTGTACAAATGGTCCAAGGCTGTTCATTTGGCAGTAATGTGTGGTGCAAGTTGATATTGACATAAATTGCTGATCAATGTTAGGCTGTACAAGTGTCAAATCCAACTCTCCTTTGCCATTTAAAACTTCATTTTGACCACTTAAGGGTGTATAGACAAATGCATTTTCATGTGCCAATCAATGAGTGTTTGGCCATGTAAGCGTAAACTGTATGGCAAACAATTACTCTAAATTAACAAACATCTAGCACATTGCATTAATTGCATGTCGAAAAATGGTTTATTTTGTAACAAAAAATGAACATCAATATCAATGTTTGGGAATGTGGATGTTTTGTGTGAGTTTAAAACATCAACGCCCTAATCTACACACACTTTTTCTATACTGACAGACATGGTCACATTTTTTAGTTTTGGCAAGTAATGCAAATGTCCTGCCCCTTTTCCTTCCATCACAGTTCAGTTGCCAAACTGTGCTAAAATGCTCAGCACTTGCCAAGCAATGCAGTTTTTATGAAACAAATATTTTTTGACACTAATGCAAGGCCATCTTTGCCCAATCAAAAAGCCAGCCATGTTTAATTTTTTACAGAACTCTTGGTGTTTGGGTTGTGATAATCAAATTAGCCCCAAATTAACACAGAGTTTACACAATGAAATTTGCCTCCCCCTAGCTAGCCATTAAGAGCATTCCTGCAAGCGTAGGGCTACATTTCCAAAATATATATCCATCACTCAACCTTCGTGTCAAAAACCTTTTTTTCAAATAACTGCCACAATGTTAAATGAAGACTTGACAAATTGGGCTCTTACTATAATATTAAATGCATGTAGAATAACGATCTATGAAGAAATAAGACTGTTCGTTTAAAAACCAATCAACATATGCATCAGTTTTAAATATTCATGTAGGATATTCAATTTATATTCTTTACAAACATTTACAACATAAGCCAAATATCTTTTTTAAAGATATTTCTTGTTTTACAAATGCCGGTTATTTAGTTGGAAGGTTGCAGCAGAGGTAACAATTGATTTGCCATGTGTTTATACATTAGAACATACCGGACTTTTAAAATAAGACCACTGACTCAGTAAATTTAATACAAGCATGAAATAAGTTGCCAGAAGAAGTTTCATACATTTGCAAATTAAAGTGAATAATATGTCAATAATTCTTTAACAAAGAAGTTGCAAAATATATTACTGAAATCTACAATAAAATTCAACCAGAAAATTAACCCCAGAAAAATGGAACTACATCTTGCATATTAACTTTGCAAAATATATAATTTTGTGTGTTTATATGTTCTAAGGTACTGAATATTTCCGCCCCTCAAACTCTAAATCCTGCATGTGCGCCTGATACTTACTTTGAGCGACGTCCACCAACAGGTCTTTCAGGACTTCCTGCTTGCCCGAAACCTCGACGGCCGAGACTCGGACGGAGAATCGTGCGCCCGTCTGGTCCTTCTGTTCGTTGATGACCTTAAAGAGCCAGGCAATGGCCGTCGGGATCAGACCTAGTGTCTGGCTGGACGAGTCCTTACCCACCATCGTGTAGGTCTTGCCTGAAATGCAGGGAGGTGGTCAGGGATGTGGACACTACTGGAATGATTGTACTTATGGATATTCAATAGTGTGCTGGTTTACATGTACCTCTTGCCTTAAAATGCAACTCAACAATTTCAAGGCAATTAAAACTTAATAGTAACATGATCCACATAATCTGCTACATGCTATTGTAAGGAACTGAGTGTCAAAATATTATTTGTGGTGAAAAATTCCAGAACGATAGATCACCAAAAGCAAAAATTGCAGAAGCAACAGACAGTGCTTTTTACAGAAAAAAAGATGTCGTAAGGTGGTTATTAATTATCCATTTACAAACATGTTTTCCTAAAACTAACATGAACTTTCACAAACGTACTCAGGCAAACACCCCCAAAAAACAACACTGAATTATATGTTTGTGCTGGCAACAGCCAATCAGCCTATTCATAAAGTGGCCGGTGATGCCGTATCTCTGGTAATTACCTCTCCGACATTCACCAAATATACAATTTCAGTGATGTTCTACAATTCATATCTGTCATAAGAGATGATAGTTATTATAGATCTGAGACATTCAGAAAGGCAAGTGGCGTTCTTATGAATAAGGATTTGCCGAACACTATCCAATGTCTGAGAATGAAGTGGCAGCAGTAGCAGAACATGAGATGAACGCGCGTGTCTTCCAAGTTTCTGTGTGTTGGTCTTAAAGCATGGCATTAATTTGTACTCGGCAAAGATCAAACTTGCATTTCCATCAAGTGGCTGTAGACAAAATGTGTCATGTGATCATCTTAGCAATAAATATATCAAATACTTTAAATACCCGCAATTTGTTATCGAACAGTATTGTCCATTCTTTTTATTATCTATGTAAATTTGTATCAATCAGTGGTTAAAGCTTGTCTTCCAGGAAGAAATTCAGGAATTCTGAGGTTAAATTGCCTCAGTAAACTGGACTACATTTTCTTAATTATGATACTGTTGCTGAGGTCTTAAGAAAAAGTGAACATTCAACTGACCTGAAAGTTAAAACCTTTATTACATAAACAAATGATATTTTAATATACCAGTAAAAGAATAAATCTCAAAAGCTTGTTTTCTTTCAGAAAGTTATAAATACCCAGAGAACAATATTAAAACAGCTTCTAATATTGGTATGAAAATGTTACACCAATAAAAATTACAGGTAAGAGCATAGGCAACGATCCATCTCACTTTGGAATAAGACTACTTCATTTGTTGATACATATTGCCTATTTTATATACACACACCCAGGGTTAAACTATGCATCTATTAGGCCAACCTTAAAATGTTTTTGTTTGCCATTGCCTACCCAAGGTTGCTGGTAATGGGTATGTAGGTAGACATTTTTTTTAATGCAAATTTATTGATGATCCATTTAGCATCAAAATATAGCATATAACACAGACATTGCTTTTAATAATATAATCAAGTGTCTGTTGATATAACGAGAGCTTGCTAGCGATCATCTGTAATTAGACGATAAATGCTGACAAACTGCTTGTTGTTTTCACAAGTTTGATAAAACATTATTAGAATTGCATTTTGATATGACCTATTATAAGCAAGGGTTTAGCAGATACGGTTTATTAACTTAATGGAAAACAACCGAAATGAAAGAAGAGCGAGCTTTTATTTCACCCAAAGAAAAAATATAATACTTGGAATTAAAACAAAAAACTGGTTTGATTTAACAAAGAAAATCTTTTGTGAGAAGGATCCTTTTCGTCGGCTAGGTAGGCAATGGCAAACAAAGTTAATTTTAATTTAGGCCTTACTAGGTAATTACATACATTACGAATCAAAATGAACACTGGAATGTACTCGCTGTCAGAACTCCAGACATGTTGCATGTTGCTGGACATTTTCTCTAGAGCATAAAGAAATGCGACACAAGAACAAAACAAATCAGGGAGTAGTTAAATGTAAGAAATTGACAAGTTGTCACCAGAAAATGGAGTCTCGCACATCTGAAAGGAAATTTAGATTGGTTAACTCGTGCTTAGCTGCCTACTGTCACTAATATGTGATGTCTATGTAAATCAGAAGTATTAGTTGCGCTAATTTTCAGGGAATATATCCGCTAATGTAAATTTGATAATGAACCCAATGAAAGCTGTGGAAGGAGCAGGAGAAATAACATATTTCATGACATACACATCTTTAATGAGTTTTGTATACATTATTTCAATCTGAACAGAAACAGAAAATATTCCCTGTGAGATGAATCAGATATGACTCAATTGAAAAACTGTCATGAAGAGAACAGTGCTATAAAACTCTGGAATCTACCAAATTGACAATCTCACAGACAAACACAATAATTTGATGCATAGAAATTTGACAATAAAAACAACAATGCATGAATCCAGTCTTGAGCAATGCTCGCCATTGATCGAGATTCCATCAGAAACCCGGGACACATCCAACGTCCTTGAATTGGGAAATAATCAAATTTGCCTTGTTTTGTTGAGAAATGATCAAAATAATTGCTTGTACTTCATCTGTGTTAGGCAGAGCTGACAAATTTGATTTTCATGACCATGTAACCATAGATGTAGTAGAGGAGCACCCTGGCTGCGTCCATGACAACATCACAGGGATCAGGTCTGCTGGAATATGATTCAACCTTCATTTAGTTCTTCTGGGCTTTTCCTTCATACATGAAATTAAATTGATTTCGAATGAGGACTGAGTTAATGAAATTTAAACTAGTCCTAACTTAATTGTTATTTCATCAAATGCCAGCTTAAAATACAGAAAACTACAGAAATTCAAAACACTTACAATGATGATACTTGTTAATGTTGTTATCTATTATGCTGACATAATTTTGCATATTATGTGCCTTTAGCTGAAATCACACATGGAATTTTAACCACTTTAATTCTTCAACGCTGAATTCCCGAGTAATTTCTCTGATTGCTGTTCTTAAATTTTATCGGCAATACATGCATTATAGTCATTCTGAAACTTGAGCAGCATTCTTAGGATTATGAGACAATTCAAAAAATGCTATTACATTGTTTTCATGTTTTTAATTAGCCAAATTAAAACAAAGTTGAATGTCATGTTCTGTAATTTTATAGAGGAAATATTGTAATGCAACCTCACTACAATATATGGGTAGGTAGGTAGGCAATTTTTGTTTTTGAAAAAAAAATGCAAATTTATTGATGATCCATTTAGCATCAAAATATAGCATATAACACAGACATTACTTTTACTTTTCAAAGTTTTTCAATGAACAGTGGAGTAGTTGAAGGCTAGAACTAGTACAGCTCAGACGTTTGAAACAAAAATATTGCTCAATGGAGTGGCAACCATTCCAGTACCTACGTTTTGGTCTTCAAACTCCTACTACTACAGAAACCTTTGTAACAACAGGAATTCAGTGGAGCAACCATACCTAGTTTTAAATATCCATATGTGAATATGCAGCCATACCTAGTTTTGAACATCTGTATGTGAATATGCTCAGCCAACCTAGTTTTGGATATTTGTGTGCGAATATGCAGCCATACCTAGTTTTGAATAACTGTATGTGAATATGCAGCCATACCTAGTTTTGAATATCTGTATGTAAATACGCAGCCATACCTAGTTTTGAATATCTGCATGTGAATATGCAGCCATACCTAGTTTTGAATATCTGTATGTGAATATGCAGCCATACCTAGTTTTGAATATCTGTATGTGAATATGCAGCCATACCTAGTTTTGAATATCTGTATGAGAATATGCAGCCACCCCTAGTTTTGATTATCTGTATGTGAATATGCAGCCACACCTAGTTTTGAATATCCCTATGCGAATATGTAGCCATACCTAGTTTTGAATATCTGTATGTGAATATGCAGCCATACCTAGTTTTGAATATCCCTATGCGAATATGCAGCCATACCTAGTTTTTAATATCCATATGCGAATATGCAACCATACCTAGTTTTTAATATCCATATGTGAATATGCAGCCATACCTAGTTTTGAATATCCATATGTGAATATGCAGCCATACCTAGTTTTGAATATCCATATGTGAATATGCAGCCATCGGCACCGGTGACCACGCCCTGTATGATGTCTGTAAGAGTGCCAGAACACAGCTCCGTCTGAAAGGATCAAAATCACAGTTAAACAGGTGGACACAAAACCTGCCTTTCTGAAGGACCTACAGCTGTGAACAAATAGTTAATTCATTAAATTAATATTTGTCGGAATGTGCGATCCATTTATTGAAGATGAAAACTTTTGTAAAATGACATTTCTAGTACATGCCTGTATTTGTATGGCAAACTTTGACATGCAACACCTTTCACTTGTTTGTATTATAGCATGTATTTCTGGAATCGATGGACTGTAAGGTCAATAATATAATGAATTCACGTTTTTGTAAGAGTTAAAACATAATTCCTTCGGCAAGCTGTTGGTCTGAAATACAGCCACAGAAAACACAGGAAAACAATGTCACAGCTTCTTAGGAGACCAATTAGACAAATAATTGCTTTTCCCCATGCCCTTTACAATGCCTGTGCCAGTGAATTCCCAGGGAGCAAGGACGGAACCATGGGTGTTCTGGTTACTGTTTGACAATAAAGGGGCTTCCTGCCCCTGTTTCTCAGGCCTTACCTACCAATGTACCACAAACAGATGCAATTACATACATTCCATTTAGTACTTAAAGTTGTGTGCTGGAACATATGTGTTTTCTTGTTTTAAATAAACACTTCATAAGATATTCTAATGCTCCAAAAGCTGCATTCAGTGTTTATATAAGTCTTTCCAAAATTACACATACTGCAAGATAGAGCTCAGAATTATTGCATTTAGTCATGCCCAATGTTCATTTATCACATTATCAGACCCAGATTGTGTAGCAACTTCTTATTCATTCCAGTGATTTCTAGGGTACAGAGAGAAGAAAGAGGTAATAAACAAGAGTTTGCTGTCTTCTGTACAGCTTGTTATCAGAAAATGCTTTGAGTTTCTCTATTTCAGATCCTAAATAAATGACTCCAATTTATTTAGAACATAATTATATAATACAAATATGCATTTCTAATTATAGAACAGAAAGGACATGCAATGATTCAGGAAATACTGTTGCAATAGCCTGGACAGTATTCACCAATCCATTCGTAGACTTCAGAATAAAGAATAGACTTAGACTAAAGAAAGAATTATAACTTGTGCCTTCACAAAATTTAATATACAAGTACAAAAAGTCATCTTTGTCACTAATAAATCGTTCCAATAAAAAATGCTAAAACTTAAGTGTTGTTAATCATAAACCAAGTATGATTCTAATTAACAGCATTGTTAGAATATAACCGTTCCTAGAATATTCTTTATTCCTAGAATATTCTTTATTCTTATTTTGTTTGTTTGTTTGGAATTTTCGCCCTATTTAACAGTATTTCAGTCTGCGGTCAGTTAACCTACTTAAACTTTGCCGGGCCAAGCTTAGCCAATCTAAGCAGTTAACCAGTACTAAGTGCACATACTTATGCCAGTAAGTGACAACTGCTCTACTTGAATCAGAGGTAGGGGGAGAATGGCCATAGAAATTATTTCATGACCAATACCCACACAAGTTATGTGGCTGGGCTTGGGAGTGAACTCACAAGCCCCTGATTGAGGATTGACAGTCCAGCACCCTACCCACTGAGCCAGCCTAATACTATTTCGGAATTACGAAATGTTATTACGTATTAACGTTATAATAATTCGTTTAAATGTATTAATATTTTGTTTAAACGTAATATTATTTCGTAATTACAAAATGTTTTTTCGTAAAAACGTAATATTTATTAGTAATTACAAAATGATATTACGCTTTTACGAAATAAGGTTAGCTCTGTACGTTTATTTCGTTTAAACGAAATACAAATGGTAATTAGGAAATAGTATTACGTTTGAACAAAATTTATTTCATATTAACAAAATAACATTATGTTTTAACAAAATAATATAACGTTTTTACGAAATAATATTATGTTTAAACGAAATGAAATTACATTTTTACAAAATAGTATAACGTTTTTTCGAAACACATTTTTTTACGAAATAATATTAAGTTTTTTAGAAATAAACATAAATGTTATGTTTTAAAATAAAAGTCTATAATGTCACTTTAGGGGCAGTGTATATAAGGGACCACAGACTGACTTAAAGAACTTACCAAACAGTCAAACTGACTTAAAGAACTTACCAAACAGTCATCAGGTGAGTAGACCCCGTCGAAGGCGAACATTTTGGGGGCCATTGCAGCCTTCCGGTGAGCGACGCTGGTTGCATAACCACTCCCTGCAGGGTCATAAACCGTGACCTGCTTGTTCCGTGTGTCTATATTTAGAAACGATGCTGCATGGTCTCCATGGTGATTGGTGGACACGATGCGAAGGATGACCTTGACCTGAAATAGAGATGCATAGGATAACGTGTTGCACATTAACTTTGTACTCAATTATAAGATCTATTGTTAAAAAAATTCCCAAAGAAAATGTTTAAGATGCCTTTGTTCAATCACAATTCTGGGTTTATAAAATTGTTCAATCCACTCACTGTTCTCTCAAGTCAGACTTATGAGACTTGTATAACAACACTTTGGACAGGCTTTTAACACAATGATCAGGAAGTTTCAATATTTCAAAACAATAGCAATATTCTTTCATGTGTGATATGCGTTATCCTAAAATAGAATGATGAACTAAATAGCTGGAATTTTAAAACAATATGCAGCATCACAAAACATAACAAGATAACCCCTTGCACCTCATTACATTACAATCTGGCTTCTTTCAAGTGATGAAAGCTACTTATCATCATATTTCCACTGCTCTACAGGAACCACTTGTAAGTGCCAATGTTGATGCTATGTTTGCCAAATTACTTCACCTGGCATATCTTCAATGAAACAAACTATTAATTTTGTTTACAACGCCAGGGAATGTTTTCTGAACATTTGTTTAACCCATTAACTTTAACATAAACATGTTTTATATAGCTCTAAATACTTTCAACGTGGTATAAACTTGAATATAATATATATGCATACAACATGGAATGTTCCATTAGACCAGATGCTTCCCTGTTGTTGAATATGAAAAGTGATGTTATTTCTTCACTTGGTCTAAAACTGTTTCATCCTGGGTGTTGATTAAGTATTGTTACATAAAGTAAGATGCAAAATGAATCTCCGTTGTTGCATTTTAAAATGGTGTCACTTGTTCCATATTTGATTAGTTACTATGGCATTAAAGGGACTTGTTCACAGATTTTCGTATTTTTGAAAAATGTCATTAAATGAATTTACTTACAAAACTGTCATATCTGGAATAGTTTTAAATAATTATAATAACAAGGAAAAAGATAAAAATAAAAAATGTGCCTGCCCTGGGGTTCGAACCCGGGACCCCTAGAAGCAAAATCTAACGCGCTACCACTACACCACGCAGGCTTTTGATTTTGGATGGCAGTTTAAACGCTATGTCGGTAATACACGTTTTTGCTAAATTATCTATGAAAAGCGTTACAAACGCTTTATTATTTTTCCAATTTCGATTGATGATTATAAATAAACGAACATATCTTTTTAACATTTTTCTTAGTCAGGAGTGTTATTTTGCTTGTGTGAATATAATGCATACATTCTTTTTTGAATCTATGACAATTTTTTTGAAAATTGTCAATTTGCCAAACTGTGAACAAGTCCCTTTAAATAACTTGGACGACTTAATAGTTTCTTTATGGATTAATTCAAACATAAATTCTCAATAGTTTTTACTTACTAAATACTTACACTATTAAAATATATATAACTCTACAATTTCATGAAACAAACATTTATTACAAGCAATACGACAATGCAACATTACAGGACGTATTCTTTGCAAAAGACCGATACAGGATTTGGCACGAATAGTTTGAACTCCTCCCCAGCTATTGTTAAAGGATTTATTTCCATTCATCGAAAATCACAAGCATTACCACGTGCTAATTTGATTATCACAAACATTATGCACGTGCTCTTCTGTATGAAATAGTTTAACCGCTAAACACGTGATATCCAAGCGCGATGACTGGATAACATTGCAGATTAATTTGAATATGATTGACATTCGTGGAAGTGTCTATTGTAATATATTGCAATGAAACAATTGCGCGCAATAAACACAAATGCATCTCATGTTTCCATAGATGACTGATAAGTTGCGACATATCACAACAAGTGCCATATTTTGCTCATAATGTACCCATAATTCATCACTACTGTCCTCCATGATAATGCACTTCCAGCCACTCTGGTGGCATTGTGTAATCATGTCACTTCAATTAGTTCCCAAATTTGATGAAGTTTGCAACATTTCTGATCTAACAGGCTCATAAACAGTACCATATCACATGGCTGCATCCCCTGGGGAAACTTCAGAGATCAGAATATTCCAAAGGCAGTGAAGATGAAAATTAATTTCCAGCATCAATAAAGGGAGGAATATTTTCCATACAGCCATTAACATACCAGGAAAGGATTTGCAACTTGTGCAATGAATGTGTGGTACACAAGACTGCATGGACACAAAATACAAAAACAAGTGTAGTCACTGTAAGTGACAAATGCCCACAAAGATGTGTTGTGACAGAAGAAAGAGTTATGGTCCTTGTACTCTGCACTTCCTTTCAAAGGTATCTATCATTATATGAAGTATCATTTGAATCCCTTCAATACTTTTTGAGTTATACTCCACACAAGAAAATTATATAAAGGGCAATAACTAAATATTGAAGAAAGAGTTATGGGCTTTGTATGCACGCCATCTCATTGTCCTCTATCATTATATGAAGTTTCATTTAAATCCCTTCAATACTTTTCGAGTTAAACTCTGCACAAGAAGCGTGACGGAAGGACAGACGGACGGAAGGACGATGTGATAATGCCACCAAAGTTTCCTTCCGGGCATAAAAACTTGCCATTCTTATAGCATTCAAATTATTTGCTTAATCAAGTATCAACCCTAAGACTGCAACTCCTATCAACTGTATTTCAGACCACCAGTAACAACAACAACTAAAGCAGCCTTAGCCTATAATGGTATTTCTGAAGTTCAAAATCTTAAGAAATCTTGGGCCCATGGTCAAACTTCCTGAGCCAAGCAGTCTAAGTGACCACCTGACATCATAAACCAGTCCAGCCTGCCATCTCCATGGCGACCCATGGCAACCAAACAGCCATAAAACTGTTAGCACTCACTTAAGATACAGCCATAAACCCGCCACCCTGATTTGCTGCTGATACATGCAGAGCCAGAACTGGTTAGAATTCTGCAAAATTTGCAGAAGAACTTTTATAGCAGTGACCTATGCCCTCTACATACCTGATCAACTGAGCTTTAATTCAATCAACAAAGCAGACAAAATGAAAAACATTTGGGTTCGTTACCAAGCAATGTATTGTTTTCATTTCGCCTCAATTACTGCAATCGTGTTCAACATATTTATCTCAGACTTAAAGACAATTACACAAGGGGAAGCAATCTATAAATGCAGGAACAGGCAGTATCTTTCTCATTTGCTTAGACCAATGGCTAGATGAAGCAATCATAACTCCAGCAATTTCTCTATCATTAATGATCACAACTTAATGATTGTATTGAAAACACATGGTAGGAGTTTGCAAATCATCTTTGAGGCATTTTAAGCACTGTTTGGAGATGATATCTCTGGTTTTATGGGCCGGAAGGCAACATCTACTGAACACTTCTCGTTCCTATCAAGCATATTACGCCATAAAACTTAATATGGGACATAAGAAGGTGATGGTTCGTACTGCTGATGGTAAGAACTGATCACAGATCGTGGCCATAAATCGTCATCTATTAAGTGCTACTTGGTGTTCACACAAATTGTTCTTGTTCCTGTTAAGTATATTTTTGGCGCATCGTGAGAAAACCTGTCTTAATGCATGTGCGTAAAGTGTTGTCCCGGATTAGCCTGTGCGGACTGCACAGGCTGAACCGGGACGACACTTTACGCACATGCATTAAGTCCGGTTTTGCCACGACGCACCTCATTTCTTGTATAATTAGTTCCTTGATCGCCAACCGAGGTGTTAAAAACATCCACAGCGATGAAGAAAATTGGGACAGCAAAAATCAGATGATACTTAAGCACACACAAAAACATGATGACAACTGTATTACACTTAATTAGATTTATGATTTATGACATATTAATAATTAAATGAAGTCTTACTGTGGTTCAGATGTTCCGAAGAATATCATATATTGAATAGCTTCTATCAAAACCTGGGTATGAGAATCAATTTTGACATGAAACAAGCTTTCCACTTATAAAACATAATATTTCTTGATCTCTGTCAGATAAAATTAAGGAAACTTGGCAGGAGGAGCTCCAAAAAAAGCCAACAATGAGACATGTAAATCACAGAAATAATTGCCCCATCTAGGTGAAATTGAAATCAATTTAAACCTATGAACAATTTAAAAGTGGCATGTTACCCCCTCCAGAGAGAATTTTTCACAGATGGAACAGACAATGGGTCTACAATGAAATCATTTTTCCTCTGCTGTGTTTTCTGGAATTTTCAGTTGTACTTAATTAAATTATAGTGAAAACTTGTAGAGTAAAATCAAACAGATAGCTATTTTATATATTGTTGCAAAAAGTGCTATTGGAAATGTTGTAATCAAGATAAACTATCAAGAATCAACTCGTGCAATGTGTTTAAATCATGCAAAAAATATGTATGAAAACATGTGTTTTTCATAAAAATCTTATGTCAAAATAATTTTGTTAAATGTTTTATTGTATGTTACAACATGCCATAATGAAGCAGTAAATAATAACGTGAATGCATTAACATTCTTGTTCTGAGATGAAAATGGCAAGACTTTGGTAAAAATGTCACAATTTTGGTTAATACAACATAACAAAACTGAAGAAAATCAGTGGTATCTAACCTCATGAATTAACATGTGTACCCAGGTAATAATAAAATGTCTTATTAGCATGTCAGTAAGGATAAACCTATTATAACAAACCCTAAACATTGATGAATGTAAAAGCCTAAACATTGATGAATGTAAAAGCCTAAACATTGATGAATGTAAAAGCCTAAACATTGATGAATGTAAAAGCATCAAGCAAAAATATGAGAAAATTATGGTTCCGAACTTTGGTGCAATGAATAATTGTGTGATATTGAAGCAGTCTATGAACATTAATTTCAGCTGTATTTCAAAATGAGGTTGTCGTTAGCAACCAACTGTAAGGAGCAAGGAACAGACTGGTTCCAAGAAAGTCCTGGAATGTATTTGCTCTTAATTAGAAGTGGGTCATAACTATGTTAATAATTATTGAAGTAGGAGACACATTAATTAATCCAGACACAGTTGAATGTGGCATACATATGAGGCCATTTCTTTGAAACTGGAAAGTAATTTGATGGGCGTGTTAAGAGGCAACTAAGGAAATGTATAACGCACACTGTGAATATATATTTTCTTTTAATAATGAAACCTGTATAGGTCTCTGCCACTGACTTAATTTATAGTCTAACTTAGTTCCAAGCATTACAAAATTTGAAGGAGACAAGTTTAATATTACGAGTTAGTAAATATAGTGATTATTTTTTTTTTGCAGTTCATTTACTGCACGGTGAAATAATAATAGCTCCCGCAGCACAAATGCTAGTATGAAAATTCAATGGACCGAAAAGTTTCACTGCATTCGCTATTTGGTTATTTTTGTTAGTAGTAAAATGTTTTCATTGTGGTTATATTTAAAATGCATTAATATATTTTTCATTTATTATACAATATTTGCTGTGATATATCAAAACTGAAAGAAAATTGTGGCAACCATTTTTTATTTGAGGTGTGTCGTGGGAAAACCGGGCTTATGCACGTGCATAACGCGGACTGCACAGGCTGATCCAGGATGTCACCTTCCACCTACACTGGATTTATGTTTAGAAGAGACTTCATTGAAACAGAAAATGCCATAAAGCGGAAAGTGTCGTCCTGGATTAGCCTGTGCGGACTGCACAGGTTGATCCGGGATGACACTTTATGCATGTGCATTTAGCCCGGTTTTCCCACCACATGCCTCATTTGTATTCTTTACCCACTTTTTGTGTACAGGTAGGGTTGAATTCATGTACCTTAGGTAGATCACAGTAGTCCCACTGTCATGCATTATAGGTAACTGTGCATTAAATTATAATAAATGAGCATTTTATTAAGAATGATGTTCATATTTATCTGGAATCACACCCCTCTGAAAGTGAATACTCCCCTGTGGAGATTGGATTCAGAAAGAGAACAAGGAATCCTGATGAACTTTGGGTTTGCAATCAACTATTATATGACACTGATGTGCTTTAATTACTATCCCATCTGTGTAATTACATCTGAAAAACCCATGGTCTTATTCTTAATAACAAATGACTTTTTTGTTCACAACAATGCAACTCGTCTTAACCAAAAAGATGTTTGCATTACAAATACACAAACTAACACGAAAGATTTTTGAATTTCAAATACAAAGACAAACTAGCCCGAAAAATTATTGCATTACAAATACACAGACAAACTAGCCCCAAAACAGTAAACTCTGTGACAAAGTGCCCCGACATGTTCTTATTCTTCTGGAGAAGAATTAGTATAAGCATTACTGATGCTTGTTCTCCAATCCTATTTGCACTATGTTTAGCAAATAAGGACTTGTTCTTGTATGTCGTCGTTTTTTTTTCTCTAAAAAATACATTTAAACACTTGAAATGCTCTCACCTTGCCTGCGCCCGGTGCCTGGCCCCTTGGGAAGGGTCTCAGAAGACAGGGGGGGCAGGGCGGGGTGGAGACCCGGATGATCTCAGAGAACTTGGTCGGAAAGCTGGGCAGTATCTCTACTTCCGGCTGCTGGTGTCGGCGCTTCTTCTTGCCGAGCTTCTGAGCCGCCCTGGAACGACACAGTACACACAGCATAGTCAGGTGTGCATGGTAACGACACAGTACACACAGCATAGTCAGGTGTGCATGGTAACGACACAGTACACACAGCATAGTCAGGTGTGCATGGTAACGACACAGTACACACAGCATAGTCAGGTGTGCATGGTAACGACACAGTACACACAGCATAGTCAGGTGTGCATGGTAACGACACAGTACACACAGCATAGTCAGGTGTGCATGGTAACGACACAGTACACACAGCATAGTCAGGTGTGCATGGTAACGACACAGTACACACAGCATAGTCAGGTGTGCATGGTAACGACACAGTACACACAGCATAGTCAGGTGTGCATGGTAACGACACAGTACACACAGCATAGTCAGGTGTGCATGGTAACGACACAGTACACACAGCATAGTCAGGTGTGCATGGTAACGTGCAATTTAGGGATTAGAGTAACACTCATCTTACAGTTAAATGCTTTGAACAGAACAATTGTTATACACGTTTTCTGATATGCACAGTGCAGCATGGTTTAACACTATTTAAATGTGCAAACATTCACTGTGTTGATAAAACAGTTCAGATGGTTGACATACAGAAGACTAGGTTAGTGTTGAATACAGATAAGTATATTTAGCGAGGCTTAGAAAACCTAAACCGCTCGTGGTTTAGGTTTTCGTGTGAGCATTTAAATGTATCTGTATTCAACACTTACCTGGTAAACAAAAGAAAATCGCTGAATAACACAAAAAAACATCAAATGATGTCACGAAAATAAACAATATGACGTCATTAAATTGCGCGTGCTTGCTGTATTCAACAAGGTGGAATACAGCTAAATTTATCCCACAGGCTGTTATTTCGTCAATGCAGGCGTGATGACGGGATAAAATAACTTTTTCGGATTAATTACAAAAACACAATATTATGAGGGTTGCCGTGGAACTGTTGTATCTGTCTACATTTCTATATCAGATACAACAATTTCATGTGGAACTGTTGTATCTGTCTACATTTCTATATCAGATACAACAATTTCATGTGGAACTGTTGTATCTGTCTACATTTCTATATCAGATACAACAATTTCATGTGGAACTGTTGTATCTGTCTACATTTCTATATCAGATACAACAACTTCATGTGGAACTGTTGTATCTGTCTACATTTCTATATGAGATACAACAGTTTCATGCTCAATCCTTCAATTGCTCTATGAAGAGTTACAATGTTTTATTAAATTGTTTTCTTTGTTCAAAGTATATAGTATAGTTATATATATAGATACTGCCCATTGAAGATTTGAAGACTTTAAAGTTTACGTGTAATATACACTAATTTGAACAGTTATTAATACAACAAAATCAATATATTACCTTCTTTTTTCTTTTTTTAAAATATTTTTATAGTGTGGTCATTTTTAAAAGGAACATACTCTGGGTAAATGTAATACATTTTCTCTATATTTAAATTAGTTTATTAAAATTTAACTATAAACAAATTATCTGCTTGTAAAGCAATTAAGCGCAGTTAAAATAACAAGAGACATGTATCTAAACAGATGGATACCACTGTTTTCTCTGGAAAAAAACACACTCTCACTTTTTATCAACACACAGTTTCTTAACAGATTAAAAGTCATTGAAGTTTTGAAACCCAGACCAATATCAAAGCATTTTTATGGCAGCAAAGACCAGACATGCAAATGTTGCAGTAAAGGCCAACCTTATATAGGTTTCTCATTACCTAAAGCCTAACACAGCAATGAGTACTAAAAGCAAATGAGACGTGTTGTGGGAAAACCAGGATTAATGCAAGTGAGTCAAGTGTTGTCCTGGATCATCCTGTGCAGTCCTCACTGGCTAATCCAGGATGGCACTTTCCACCTTCAGAGGATTTATGATTAAAAGAGATTTCTTTGAAACAGAAAAGAATCCCCCCACCCCACCCCACCTGGGGAAAATATTGTTAGGTGCATTAGACTATACTATGAAATATAGATAATAACACAAGAATGCATTGCAAGACTTTAGAAAGATGTATGTACGAATGCATCTTATGATTATAGATGTAAGAATGAACTGCAAGAAATTTTATTAAAGGACAAACGTTTCCAGAATGCACTGCAAGCTAACAATTTGATATTTGGCCTAATTGTTTTATCTGCATGCAAGCCTCTCTAGAAGGGACTGCAAAGTCTGGTGCAGGCTATTTAGCAGATTAAATTACTGCAATATCAACCTGTGATTAATTAAACAGCTATTTGTTTGTTGACACTAAAACCTTTTGTGCTATAAAGAATCAAAGGAAACCAAAGTGCTTGAAATGAGTATGCATCTATGTAAATGATTCATTTAAAACAGGTTCTACCATCATATTTTTGATTTGCACATTGTTCAACATACATTTAAAAAAACAAAAAACATTTAACTACATCAACCACAATGGTAAACTGTTGGCAACACCTGTTTGGTTCTACCCAGTACTTGTTTGGTTATGTTGTCAAGTATTGTTATGAAATACAAGGCCAACAGATAAGCAAACCACAACTGTTGTATTTCCAACAAAGTGCCATGTCTTGAACCAGCAACATTCAGTCTCAGTTGACCCCCATGTTTGTTGTCTACCTCATGACCCCCATGTTTGTTGTCTACCTCATTATGTTAATTGACTATAAGAGTGCTAATGTGTTTATCTACCGAGAATCATTTGTAAAAACTTCAGCTAGAAGTCTTCTCATTAAACCAGGGGTTTACTTAAGCGGATGCCCGCTTGCCCGTGCCGATTCAAAATGGCCACGGGCAAGTGATTTTCCAAAGGAGATAGCCCGCCGGGCAAGTCAGTTATTATAGAGACATCTTTTCGATATTTTTCCTTTGCAATTAATTATTTTCTTTGCAGTAATATTGATGTCTTACAACTATACGTAAAACTGTTTTCGACAAACTCCTTGCAGCGGTTACTTCACCTAGCAGTTAACAGTAACCACTGCCATCACAAGTGACAAACTCCTTGCAGCGGTTACTTCACCTAGCGGTTAACAGTAACCACTGCCATCACAAGTGACAAACTCCTTGCAGCGGTTACTTCACCTAGCAGTTAACAGTAACCACTGCCATCACAAGTTAAATCCTTCCAAATCTGGAAGGATTTCGTTTTTGTAAGTTTTACTTATTTAATGCAACTCATTGTGATTTTCTACATAAATGGACTACTTATATATCATTTAGGGCCAATAATGAAACAAAAGAAAAGAGAAAATCTAGTTAAAAAAATAAATAATAAGATCTTAATCGATCATAATCACGTGGTTTGATATGACAGCAGGCATTTGATTAGAGCTATGCTTGGAACCAGTCAAATCTCTGCAATAAGTTTGTGATTTTGATTGGTCGTTTGCGTGGTATCAACAAATCAAACCGCTCGAAACAGTTTCTCCAAAATGGCGGACAATAGCGATCCAAAGTCGTCAACAATTGTTAAGAAAGTAAATATGTTCAATAAGCAAAATCTATCAAATAAACAGACATCAGAAAAAGAAAATATGAAAAAGAGTCAAGTAAACGAACTTTCCAGACCTCATGGCTTAATGTCGTTAAAAAATGTGTGAAAAACAGTTTGAAAAACATAGAATATGAAGAAAGTTTGAAGCTTGCAAAGAAGACCTAGGAGGAGAGTCTTACTATTTGAAACTGTGACTAATTTGTTCATGATTTAACATATTAACTAACAGGTAGATGATAAGATCTGATCATCAGAAAATAAAACTGTTGTGAATTCAAAATTGTTTCTGTTGATAGATTTTGTTCATAAAAAAGTCATAAAGTTTAATACATGTTTGTTGAAATACATCTAATGATGCATTTGTATACTTTAAATATCAAAAACATTGAGTTAAAGATGGGGCAACCTTTTTTCACTGGGGGCAAGTAGATGTTCAATGTAACTTGCCCCCTGAAGGGCCATTCCTTATGTAAACCCCTGATTAAACCACGCAAAAGTGCATTTATTGGAAAATTTAAACATATAAACAACTTACGATAATAATGAATGAGTGGAATACATTTTAATTTATTTATAATAACATGGATCAGAGTACAAAAATACCATCTGCAATGGTACATTTATTAACTAAAGCAAATGTGTATGGTATATGACATCATATTTCAATATCTCTACAAAAATACAACAACCATAGTTGTATTATCGTTAAATGCTTATATTAATACATCTTTGCTTGATTATGTTAATAATTTCAGGCAATTTTAATAAACTGTTTTTTTTTTCATATTATTATCCCCATTACACTGCAAAATGGGAACCCTACAACTAAAGTCCTATCCTGTCCAGGAATGCTCATTACAGTAACAGTTGTCTGTGATCTTGCCCCACCTGCCAGATCCCTTGGCCCTTAATTACCATTGGAACCCTTTAATTGACCCTTCACCCTCAGGGGGTCCAGCTCCTTACAAGAGAACCTCCCCTGAAATTCATGAACCATATAATTCAAACTGTTGTATCTGGCTGTATTTGTATCACCACCAACAGCAGCAAAACATGTTCAAACAAACAACAGGCCCCCTGGCTGTACGGCTATGGATGTACCAGATGGTCTGGCCAGCTCCCTCCCAGATCCCTGACCTTCAAGGCCCTTAATTACTGGGTTAATGACAGAATGATTGCTGTAAGTAAGTCAGGTAGAAAATCAGGATCAACCCATGGGGGAAGGGTGGAGGTCACTGAACAGATTCTAAAGGTCAGTTTTGGTAAACAACAATGTGGTCATGATATGGAGGGTCATAATTATTACACTTATATACAAATATAGAAAACATGATTGAAGTCATTAAATTTTGTGCAACCAGATTTTAGTAGTCCCTGGACCAATATCGTTATTGCATGTTCGAAGCCAGTATGACCAGGGAAGTGTTTCCCCCTTTGTCTATGCAATAATGGCAATTCAATTGCCGGTCTAGCCACAAGCGTCATAATATACAGTGTAAAAACATGCTCTCTACCACTATGATTGATGTATTTTATGCCATGTTCGGACATATGATTTATACGGAGGCAGATCAAGGCCTTGTTAGATTGGTATAACTTTTATTTCTCTGCCATCTTGCCCGTCCCATAAGATACATTCCTATATCAGCCGAGGTGTAGAGGTCTGGTCAAACATAATAAGTTTTCCTTTTGTGATGCTTCTTCCCACTTAATAAACCCTTAGGGCAAATAAACCCAATAAATAAAGCCAATATATACGGATTTATTGAGTTATTGCAGACCATTACAATTTATGATTTATTTTATATTCTACATTACTGATAATGGCATATATTCATGGAGTCAAGGTTTGTTTTCATTCCAACATAAATAAGCAAGAAGAATGTACAAGATACGCTTCAAACACAATTTGAGGCGAGATGTGGAAAAACCAGGCTTTAAATACTTCTGTGTAAAGTGTCATCCCGAATCAGCCTGTGCAGTCCGCACTGCTAATCCAGGATGGCACTTTCCGCCTACAGTGGATTTATGTTTAGAAGAGACTTCATAGAAAAAGAAAATACCATAAAAGCAGCAACTGCTGACACTAAACGCAGATGCATTAAGCCCAGGTTTCACACGACATGCCTCATTTGTAATTTGCTGTATACAAATGAATGCAAACAATTCCTATGTTTTCACCATTATTTGTTTACTTGATTCATAAAATTTCTGTGTGACCAAGCGGGCCTCCACTCTGTACTTCCGCCGTAAGGGGCACAAATGCACCTAGCAAAGTTTTCCGCCAGGGGGGCAGCGGCGGGCATATAGGTGACTAGACTGAAAGTGATTCCCGACAGGCAGGAATTTGACAAGCCGAGTGACTGGGTCCCGGGGAAATAGACGTTGGTCGGATTTTAGATCCCTGTAATATACGCCCCGGGCCATTTGATAGATATATAGCATGTCCCACTAAAGATATTTAGACAAATATGCTTGGCTCTAGAGTGGGGAATTAGACCCCCAAAAATAACATTTGTCAATTGCCCCTAGGTCTGCCTGCCAAAACACCCATATTACATAATACAGTGTTGAATAACTACTTTGTCTCAACTACAACATTATAGTCACTTTTACGTTATTTGAAATACAAAAGGGACTTACCTATTTAAACTCATGTTGACAGAAAACCTTCAATAATTCCACATAGTGTTCCTGATACATAACCTGTCCTTTCTAACAACACAACACTCCAACTACCCAAGCAGCTACCCAAAACCCCTTTTCAACACAAGAACAGGAGTTTCAGAAGCCATGTTTGTTGTCTTAGTAACGCGATCTGTACAACAGTTGAAAGGCTGAGGACATACAAGCTTAATCAATTATAGCACAGTGATGAGTGAAGCAGATTAAATAGGAATTATCCACCAGTCAAAACATGCATTCATTCACTAAAACGTCAAAAAGATGGTTGTATGCTTTTTAACACTCAGGAACCAATCTCTTTAACTAAATGTTCACTGTGGAATACTTTTCAAGAAGCATGTTCTTCAAGCATTTATAATATTTATTTATATTTAATTCAATTTCATATTACTTCATACAAGTTTGACAGACATCAGCAAGTTACCAATTGCCTAAAAAAATAGGTTTTTCTACACTTTCCAAAAGTTACTAGTTTATCACACTATCTGAAAAAACTCTTCTTCTGGTCTTTCAGCGGATACACATATTGGTAAACACCATGCTTCCACCAAAAGCTATAAAACATAGGCATCCAGGATATGAGGATACGATCAACTAATTCAAGGCAGGTTCACTTTAATAGCAATGCCTGGTGAGAGCAGATTGGGTTGGGGAGATAATGATCCCCAAAACAGAAGCCACTGGGCCCCAGTGCATTGCACCCATTCCAATCTTTTATATAATAATACCCTGCATGAACTTCATTTTATTGTAGTCTTTGGGAAGTGTTTTTGGGGGGGACTACTAGCCTTTACAAATGACCAATGAATTTATCTAAAGAGGTACAGAAACCATCTTTGATACCAGCATTTTTCTCTATATAATCTTGGTATCCTAAAAAGATACCTCCCCAATCCAATTTATCAACAAATTTTCCCAATTTGAAGTTAACAAAATTTCAAATATCTGGGGAAAAAATCCAAAACTATCCCCCCCAAAAAGATGCACTACATGTATGTACCTATATTTTACTTAAATTTTACCTCCTGGCAACACAAGTACAACTTAAAGAATCATTTAAAAAGTTGTTTTAGAGTTTATTTCTTGTAAGTTATTGTTTTCACATTCTTTTTGGCAGTTTTTGTTGTAAGAGATAAAATTCCCAATTTGGTTGAAAACGATGCTAGGCTTATTTTCCCAATTTGACTGGTACAGGTACCATTCCCAAAGTAGTGAGGAAAAAGGCTGGATATAAAGAACTATCTTTCTCGGGCACTCAGGGATTTATAACAATGCCCAAAACAACTCAAGAATATTAGAAGATAAGTATTTATTACTTAAAACAAACACTGGGTCCGGCTAGCTCAGTTGGTAGAGCGCTAGACTATCAATCCGGGGATCGTGAGTTCGAACCCAAGCCAGGCCACATAACTTGTGTGGGGATTGGTCATGAAATTATTTATACGGCCATTCTCCCCCTACCTCTGATTCAAGTAGGGCAGTTGTCAGTTACTGGCATAGGTATGTGCACTTAGTACTTGTAAACCGCTTAGATCGGCTAAGCTTGCCCAGGACAAGTGTGAGTAGGTTAACTGACCGCCGTGATATGACTGAAATACTGTTACAAACGGCGAAAAAACCCAACAAAACAAAACTTAAAACAAACAAACATAGACGACTTGAAACTCCAGGTGCATCAGCATCCAGAAGAAAATTACACCATGCTCGACAATGGTCAAAATGGTATTTGACTGCTGACGATTGATTATCATGGTCAACCATCAAAATGCTAAATATCGTGGTCAAATATGACCATGGTTGTGAACCGTGGTGCCATTTACGGCCCATGGTCAACCATGTTCTCAGAATCATGAACTACCATGGTCGACCATGGTCTCAGACTCATGAACTACCATGGATGACCAGGGCCTCAGACTCATGAACTACCATGGTCGACCATGCATTTCATCTGGGCTGAGCGAAGAGAAACCGTTGTTATTATTAATGTCCTATGGTCCTTAATGTCCTTTACTTCAGACATTTAGTGCATTTCTGTGCATTTCCTTGTGAATTGAACTGTGTCAGCTGGAATTCAAATAATAAACAGTGCATATTGTTGTTGTTTTTTTAATCTAAAATTAAGTATTCAACATTATATTCTCATTTTGCAAAAGAGCTGAATAAGGCTAAGTTGTAGAAATTATTATTAACAAACAATAGTTTAAGTTTCCAAAGTCTGTTCGCTCCAAAATAGATGACCAGTATTTCCTCATTTAAAGCTCTCGAGCTCATGTGGAAGTTAACAGTCCGGTATATTGGTAATCAAGGGATGAAAAACGCATACAAATGGTTAAATAATTAAAGCAATAAAAATGTGGAAATAATTAACCGGATAATAAGCACCACAGGATAAATTTTCTGGATTAAAATCTCCTACACCAAACAGTTCCAATACAACAGGAACCAGTTAAAGTTACTCCCTAAAATAAATAATTCCTAAGCCTTAGGTACACGGTGGGAGCTCTTTTGCATCGAGTTAATTACATAAGATGGATAAGTTTCACAACTGAACAATTAGTAGTAAATCATAATGGTAAAGAATAACTAGTACTAAAATCAGGGAACGTGAGTTCGAGCCCATACCATACCCTGTACTATAATCCATGTATAACAGAGGAAAGATGAAGGAGAAAGTCGTACTAGATACATCATCAAGGTCTTAGTAAACATTCAATTCGCTAAGAGTCACTTCTGATAATGATTGTACAGTTGGCAGTTTGTTCATATTATCCACGTTAATGAAAATACCGAATTCATATTCATCGCTTTATCTGTGTCTATTTTAGTTCCGCTTTAATACTGTGACTGTGAAAATTATTAGTATTATCATAACCAGAATACAATTCTGCATACGCTGAGGATCAAACCCATAAGAATTACATTTAGTAACTATGGGCATGACCACATACCCACTATCGTTATTGATTCAACCGTTGTTGTTAAGTATTTTACCATTATACGAATGAAGTAGCTATCACCAGTATTGTACAAATTGTTATGAGGTACTATTAAGCATAATGCTACCACAAATTTAGTTGCACTACTATCTGGTACCTCTCTACCTGCGGAGACTGTGAACTTGAGCCCGGGTAGTTACCCGTGGTAATAATGCCATCTGGGCGCCGCCAGAGACTGCACCTTTAAGTGCCAGGTATTGTGGGTAATAATTCCCCGCACAGTTGCAGCGATTCACCTGAGTAATTCTGATACTGCCACACCAAAGTCTTATAGCACAATTAAAACATCTTGTTTATATTTTGTGGAGCAAATACTGAACATAAAATGTGGCAAAGTTTTCAGAAGCCTTACTGATAATGAACATTTTGGTGGAAATTAAGACAACAATGTAAAAGCTTACTGCCATTGTAACATTCACAGTTACCATGTTGTTCATGCAGAATTGCCTCATTGGTTAGACCACAAAGCAGTTTAAACTTTGTAGAATGACCTTTAGTTCAAACCTATTTATTTTAGCTCTGTTTTATCGAAAGCCTCAGGCTTATTGAGACACTCTTGATTTCGTTTCCTGAGTAGAACCAGTACTTTGTGTCTTTGGGGAGATCTTAAGAACGCTTCCAGAGTGGGGATTGAACCAGGGACCTCTCGATCTCCAGACAGACACCATATCAACTACACCACTGCGACCTGTTGACCTTTAAGTACTAGGGTACTGCACATCCCTAAGTTTTTATAGTTTTACATGTAAGCAAAATCATCCAGTCCTCTTCATCATTTATGGAAATAACATCATATTCTTCATCATCTACATGAAATAGCATCATATATCAGTATTCTGGTTAGAACTATTCGAATGAGACACTTTTCAAACATGAAGACAGAACAATTATTCAATATGTTTGTTTTGTGTACAGCGAACATTACCCAACATGCGTGACGCGTTCACTTCATCTAATATTAAATATGAGCTCATGAAAGGCCACATATTTCCTCACTGACATCGTATATTTCACATATCTCCGACATAGACGAGAGAACATTTCGTATGTCTATTATATTAATACAGAAAATGATTAACAACCCTCGAGAGCATCGCATGGGAAATGCAGTGACACTGTAGTCTATATAACATCACATGAACAACAGAGGCTGGCATGTAAGTATAACGTGACACTGTAGTCTATATAACATCACATGAACAACAGAGGCTGGCATGTAAGTACGACAGCATCTGAATGCACTACCCAACATTTCAAATAAATCACAAATGCGATGTTGTGGACAAAAGCTGACAAAAGCGCATCAGACGTATCTTTTTGTGTGTGTTAAAGAACTGTCTGGGACAAGGAATATGAGAATGTCATAACAAGGAAAATAAATCGCAGCTGATCAGTAATCTGGGCAATTTTTGTCTCAATATGAAATTAATGTGTAACCTGAAACCTCTTGCAAACTACATTTTGTTGACAATTATTTTATTCATTGTATTAGTACTGACGTATTATGGAAAATACTGTGAAAACCTTTGCAAAAGCTTTTGCTAATATTCATTTAAGACATAATTTTCGATTTATTGTTGTTTATTGGCAAATAAACAACAATTTGGAAATCTGATGCGTAGGAATTAAACCATGAGGGCATAAGCCCAAGATGTTTAATAGCCACGCATCAGAACGACAAAGAGTTGTTGATAAACAACGATAATGCGAAAATTATTTCAATTCTAACATGATTTGACATATATTTTGCAATTGTAATTGTAACTAATTATACTATGCTCCGCTCAGAATCAGGACTTCTTTTTGTGTTGTTTATTGGGTAGTTTAATGATAATTTTGTTCCCTGTCTATAGAAAAATTAGCAAGTATCATGTTAGAATATATTTAACTTTAATGCCAAAACCAATAAATGACCAGCAAGAATTTATTTCATTCACAACCGTTATTTTAAGTGATAGGAACCCAAAATAAATGTTTACTTCAGAATGATCGCCATGACATTTTATTGGATTACTTTCCCTAGCTTTCAAGCAGTATGCACTTCAATGATTGGATTGCGGTGGAAAATAGGCTTTGGTAAAAAATAGGTTATGGTCAACTAACAGTCAATCAAGTATGGGAAAGACTCAAATGTAGGCACCCATGGATAATAGCCAGCTGCAAACATAATTATAATAGCATTAAATAGAACATGTGTACACATCATAAGGAAGTTTATGAGATATTTAATATCTTCACGCATAATAAGTTTCCAACAAGGGTGCAATTTATTGTTATAATTGCTTCACCAATTGCTACTTGCCCTGAGAAACAAAAGAATGAAAAACTGCACATATTGCTTCCATTTGACACTAAATTCCAGAGCTCAATTTATGACATTATAATGCAGTATTAAAGGAAAAAATGTAATCTTTTTTTTTAATGCACAACTAAACATTTCAAAGTTAATACTTAGATAACCAAAATTGGATAATTGAAATGGTAAATCATTTTTGTTATACAGTTTTTTTTGCTTTTATAAAATGATCTGTTCTGAGAAAAGGTCAAGTTTAGTTCAGCCTTTTAGTTCATTGATGTACATATGAAGTTATCACACATTTTTCCATAGGAAAATTTGCAAGGTTTGACACAAACCTCTCTTGAGCACAAAGCGATTGCATGGAATGCAGGAATTAAATTTACATTTATATAGGAAAGCAATAGATAAATCTTGCTCTGCCCTGTGGCTCCTAAATTGAGTTACAGATCCTCGTTGATAGTCTTGATAGTCTCCCTGGTGGTAAGCAGTTTCTCAATGCAGTCAGTGATCACAATGTTGCTCATTCACTTACCGGTGGTAAGCAGTTTCTCCATGCAGTCAGCAATCACAATGTTGCTCATTCACTTACCACCAGTCACTTCATCAGGCAGATTTCCCCAGTAAATGAAGTGACTGCATTTTCCCGGTGACATATTACATTTTCTTATTCTAAACCTCGGAATAATGTGCTTGTCTAGATGCAAAATGAGTTACCATAGGTAAATACGAAAATGACAACTTTTTTCTAAGAGAGATGATCACTGCAAAGACAGCTGTGTAATATTTATCAGCCATTAAGCGTTCATGATAAATTCATGCCATTTCATTACAATATGCGTTTCTTACAAATTTTACCTGATGATGGGTGCACATATTACTCACTTCAGGAGTGACTGTATATCAGATCTTTGGTACTTTTCTGATTCTTGTGGGTTCTTTACCTATTTTCTTTTGGATTATTGGGGATATTTGGGTTAATTAACTAGTGGTGAGTTGTAATCAAGCAGGTACTTCCATTGGAGATTCAGTCAGCTGGAGCCACAAAACTACTGCTATTAATGCCAGAGGTAATTAATGACTAAATCTACAGAATGTTTAATACCTCTACCTCAGGTTTTAATAATATAAGTAATGGTGTTCAACACAGGTAGACAAGACCATCAAAATTCCATAGTTAATTATTGTTGTCCAAAGAACTGACACTATAAAATATAAAGTGTAAAGTACTATATATCAAATACGTTGTCTTGTTGTAACTACTGTGACTATTATAATTATTTGATATCTAAAATAAATGTAACTCTATCTTTAAGCCAATATACTATAAATTTCAATATAAAAACTTGTAACTCTTAGTAGCATGAACTATGACTGCAAAAACATTTTATATAGCAAAATAAAAGTGCTTTATAAATAAATTATTGTATTTATTAAATGCCTATTTTATTTTCCAATTTTATTTTTAAAAAGCCATTTTCCAAATAAATTCACTGAAAATAACAAATGGGATATAAAGCAAGAAGTAGGGACATAAGCTATTCTGTTATCACATGTAATTCAGAAATCATTGTTTTTCCTGGTGGATTCAGCAGTACCATGGCCCAATCCATCATCATGCAATTCACATCATCTGTCAATCAGAGCCTGTATAATCAATCCCCTGACACTGCCAACATAAACAGCACGGCCCAAATGTATGGCTGTGTTGGCCAGAGTGGAAATAAACAAGACATGGAGAATACCTTCTCCCACCATTCAACTCCTATTACAAGGCCTGGAATTGTGATCCAGCCTCCACCAAGGTTCTCTAAATCAAGTTTAATGACCCCTCTAGAAATACCTACCCATAGAGTGCCAGGCAATGGGTTATGGGCTTCCAGTCAAGTGTGCTATTCAGAAACCAAAATGGAGATTTCAGGGAGCAAGTCAGACAAAAGAAATACTGGAATTATGGGTCAGAAAGAATGCTCAGAATAATTGAGTTACTAGCATATTTTATTATACAATTATTAAACTGAAAGTAATGTACAGGTCACATCAAAATCTACATAATATTGTGGATTTTTTTCTAACCATAACCTCTCACATATTTTAAAACAAAAGGAATACATCATAAAATACATTGTTTAAGTATACTTTCAAATTATTTATGTTTGTGACTTATGATACACTATTTCAAGGTACACAGTGGCCAAACTCCATGATTATTGAAGGAGATATCAATGATTTGCATGATCACAATCTATTTAAAGTACATATTACCATAAGCCCGCAAGCCCAGGAAAATGTAGACAAAGTGTTAGGCCTGTCATAATATGAGGCGTGTCGTGGGAAAACCGGACTTAATGCATGTGCGTAAAGTGTCGTCCCGGATCAGCCTGTGCAGTCCGCACAGTCTGATCCGGGACGACACTTCCGCTTTTATGCTATTTTCTGTTTCAAGAAAGTCTCTTCTAAACATAAACCCGCTGTAGGCGGAAAGTGCCGTCCTGGATTAGCCTTTGCGGACTGTACAGGCTAATCCGGGATGACACTTTACGCACATGCATTAAGACCGGTTTTCCCACGACGTGCCTCATATTTAATCTGAGATTATTGTAGCACTAAAACATCTTGTCTCTGAAGACATTTCCAATTCAGAAAATATGGATTTGTTAGGACTTACAACAGTCCGAGATTTTCACATCCCCATGTTTACTATCGTAACATTACATTTGTAAAAATCCTAGTAGCCATATGCAAATTAGATTATTTTCTCAAGCGACTCCCAGTAAGTGGAAATTGCTATTGACAGAGAAGAAACAAGCAACATGATGTGGCATTCGGAATAACAATTGACGACTTGCATGATCGACAATCAATGGAAATCAAATAAAAAGATTTCTAGGTAGCCTGTTGCAGTTGTTGACATTTTAGTTCTAAGCATGATTGTGTCTCAATGCCAAAGGCTTATTTAAGGCCCTGCCAGTCACACTATGGCGAGTTTGAATTCGAGTTTTTTACGAGTTCTTGCAAGTTACAACTCGCCATCAAGTGGACAAGTTGGCTGCGTAATTGTTTTAAGACGACATTTATTCGATCCTTCCTGCATCGTTCCGGAAGCGTCCCATTTCGGCCCTTTGTAGCCATGTTTATCCGTTTCTCAATCCGATTCTGATACGAATCGTAGCATTGTCGGGACTCTGTCGGGACGCTATCGAGACACCGCCAGACGGATCGGGATTAGCGGGACATGTCCGGCAAGGTCTAACAAACACTCCCGACAGTTTGGTTTGTCCCGTATTATTCGGGTGACATAGCTGAATTTGTATAGTGGGAATATGTGACATCCGCATTACCGTCTGTCCTTCATTCCTCTTGAAATACTGTTTTACTGACCAATTATAAATCAAGTAAAGTCCACTTATTAATGTTAATTAATGTTATGTAATTTGTGAATTCTTTCCAAGTATTTGTGAGAAGAATTAGAATTGCCTTACAGTCCACTTACACATTCACATTTGATTGAATATGAAAACTGACAAAAACCTAACCAATAAAATGGTAACACATCTGCTTGAGTTCTTGTTTATGTACTCGGCTGATGGCTGTTACATCATGTCGAGGTAATGAAAATGTCAGGAAGGCATTGCTGTTATTGTCTTTTATGATGCCAACCCTACAGACATGGCGTTGAATCAAAACAGACATCTATCAACAGTTCTGGTAGGTCTGAAAGCAGCAGCCATGTTGATGGTGTTAATGGTGGACGGAATGAATCGAAACGCTGCTAGCGTAGAAAGACTGTTGGCGAGAAAAGGAAAGAAACCGAAATCAATTGAAATACAATGCAATAATTTTCTAACAGAAAAGACACATTAATTTAGTTTGAAAGAAACTGGTTCCCTGCAATGCCATTTTTACGCAAGACAAATCGAACTACTCACTGTTATACTCCCTACTTTTAACATCTTGGTAGACATATAGGTTTGCAATAATATGCATAACAGTCAAAGTGTCGCCTTATCCTAAATGGGCCGAAATAGCCGATGCAGTGTATAAATGTGCGAGTATCGATTGTTAGTGCTTCGTAGCCTGCAAAGTAAAAAGTAGGTAATGCAATTAAATCTCTCTAAAGGGCGTTACTAAAGACCGCTGGCTTCCGCCAACAGTCGAAAAGCAGTTGCAAGTTGAGGGTTGATGCCACCATGATGCATTTGGATGCATGATGGTGTGACGAAGATCAATAGGAGGTTTCTGATGTTGATAATAGCAATGATTATGGTGACATGATGATGAAGGTGATGGTGGTGGCAGTGATGACTGTAAGGTGTTAATAAGTCGTGGATACTGCAACATCAAAGCTGAATTTTACTAGTTGTAAGGAAACCATGAATTATGAACAATTTGTATGTCAATGAATAGATACAATGAATTATGAACAACTGTTATGTCAATGTCCATGTCTATACTCTTGTTGTAAATGTTTTGGTGTTAATTTTACATTTAAAAGTTTTTCATGTAAGTTACATATGAAGTAAATCGACAAGTAAATGTGATTTAAATCAGGCTTGGCTTATGTAGCCCGGGTTAATCACCATTCTGGGATGCAGTCGTCTGGCCTCCCTATGCCAACGGATTAACCTTAAACCAGCATGTAATTGAAAACACTGATGAAGCATTCCTACCGCGACATGGCGAGGTTCATTTGTAAGTAATATTTATTACAATCAAGTAACCCCAGGAACCAAGTAAAATTCAACTAAATCAGGATTATGGGTGTAACATTAAAATTACCCCTACAGACACCATTAAATTAATCACATTTAGGGATTAATATAATGTCCAATAAAAAAACAACCCCATGGTACTATTCAAGAAGGCATTCACAGAATTATAACCGATACTAGTTACTTGTCAACTAAAAACAATTATTTATTCATTTATTAGTATTGTTGTTTTATATTATTGTAAAAACTATGTAAACATTTTGTTCAGTTACTCTTTCAATGTTTTCATAATGTGATCATACTTTGCATCAAAAAGATTCTTTCGGAAATGAAAACATTCTGTAAAATGCTGTTGGAAAAGGTAATAAAATCAGATAATTTAGAAACATGCTTTACTTAAATGACAATATGTAAATGTTTATCTAAAGGAAGTAATTGAATGAAAAACTGAAACAGAATAACAAATAAATACCAATCAAACGAGAAATCAATATCCTTTATATAAGTAATGATTTTATCTACATGACACTGCACAATACTTATACACACTTTTAATTGCGGCATTTTCTTTTGTTGAACATAAAAAGTAATGAAATACTAACATGACAATATATTGACAATTAATATTAAAACTTAATTTATATATCAACTTAAAATAGAATAATCAATAGCAAGGGAAGTAACTCATACAATTATAAGAAGTTCATAGTACATATGCAGTTGTTTCCCTTGTATTTTACTACAATCCCAATATGGGTTGAATTGATAGCCCATGACCTAAAATTGTTCAATAAAGACGATAGGAATCTTATCCAAGTGAAGATATATATTTCATGTTTGAATACATCTTCACAGTATATTAATTTGAATTACAACTCCACTAAACATCAATGATATCAGACAGTTTTTTCAGTATCTAGCTAGACCAAAAAACTGTTAATATTGTAATCCTATTTAAATAGTGTATAAAAATTCAGTACAAATTAACTGCCACCTGTTTAACTGCATTATTGTATTGTACATATTGTGAAGAATACTCAAGCTTTCTAAAAATGCTTAAAATACCATTTAATGTTTGTGAAACTGAAAATAACAGCAAAAACCACATAGGGGTTTACCTCAAACAATTAATGCTAAACTAATTTATAAGAAATGTGAATATATGTATATGTATACATGATCAACTAGCTGGATTCTTCAAAATGCTATAAAACTGTCACTCAACATTTACAGTTTAATAAGAGAGATACAAATCTGAGCAGTAAGCTCATCTTATACAATATAGAAATACTTTATCTTTACCACTATGCTAATTGGCCATAGTGCCCTTTGCCTGGTATCTATAAAGTAATTAGCATTCTCTCTGTGTGCTGGTCTGGGAAATAATCTCACTTGGACTTTTTAATAGCAATCACAATGTCATCAAATAGATTGCAGCTAACATTCATAAAACTTACTCTGCAATTTATTACCTGGCAATATATTTAATTGCATCAAATACCAATTGTATTGCGTATTTACTTCAAATAAGGTTATTAAGATGATTTCATTTATATTTGCTTATTATTATAGTGAAATGAAATGTTTATGAAACACCCACACATTATAAAATATTAATTTCTATTTCTGCAAAAAAAATACTAAATTCTGATTCTCGGTGTAGGTGTTAGTTTTATTTAACATCTTATAAATATTCATATTTAATACCATTTCTGCAACAAATGCTTCAGCAAACAAATACAAAATTATAACATGCATATTTCTAAGATTATTCAGTGAAATGTAACACATACACGTCACTTATTGCAAACATAAAAACCTCACCTGTTTTTCATTGCATTTTTAAACTCCATGTTAGTAATCCGTCAATGCGACAACAGTTAAAAGTTCTTTTCCTTAAATAACTTTTATAATCACAAATTCTAGTAAAATCCAACACAATTATGTATCAACTGCAAAACATCATGTTCTTTGCTTTAGACACCTTTATGCTCCAGTTTTTCCCTCCATGTACTCCATTGTTTATTCTGTAATGCCTTAAGACTGCAAATTCAGTCTCTCTCAGTTCCTTTGCATTTAAAAGCCTATGAATACTTATCAAGCCTGCAATGCAGATTTATGCAAACAACCATCCCACCCCCCTGTACCCACAGAAGATCTCTCGACAGAAGATCTCCAGAGATCAGAGATCATTGTTCATATTGCAGCTCCTTCACAGGCTGTCTGTCTTACAGCAATGAATTACAGCTTTAATCAAAGGGAATAAATAAATAAACCCCTTGTTGGGGATACAATAGTCCACCCAGTTCAAAGCAACCAACCATCAACATCAAATGTGGCCCACTGGTCTATCAGCCCTTGTAATTGAGCATCCATAAATTGTGCACTTCTTCTAACAACCTGTAGATAACAACTTCCTATTCCCTCTATGGGCTGACACAATGGTTGTGCAATCTGATCAGTCACTTGCAAACAAACCCCTGAGATAATCCATGCAAAGTTACAGCCCTCTGATGTACTGGGAAAATCAAACATTATCCAGACTTCATAGACTGTGCAACCTCTGCACACAGAAACTTTCTTGTTTCAAGAGTTCAATGTTAAATATTGCCAGGCACACTATGACAATCTGTCACAGGACAAATATTGAACCAGTCTACACTATCACCATGCTTCCCAGGCTGGTTCCACAATTATGAGTGGTAATTATGAAATAATTATTGACTACCTGTGGCACACTGACCATTATTCTTCTATCTAGCACAGGTTGGGATACTTAGTTACATTATATAACTATAAGGTTATTGTCATTTAATGATCAAGCAGTACACTACTGATGTGTTATAAAGTTCTTTTTTAAACAAATAAATAAATAAAAGTGACAAAAAATCTAGCAATAGAAAAATTTATATTGTCAACTACCCATAATGCTTTACAAAATATATTACAATTATAGTTCCTCATTACACATTACTAGTTATATTTAATAGCCGTTAAAGAAAATGATTAGAAAAGGAAAAATTGTTTGCAATTATTATAACTGTTCTACCGAAACTTTATAATCAAATTAAATTCAGAAATTTCCTCATATAATGTCCAATTTCATACAATCTGTGTATTTTCAGTTTCATTCTATTAATTTAGTTGATGAAATTAAACGTGACACATACAAAACAAAATACAACATTATTAATCACCATCACTTTGCCACAATTAGCTGTAACAACCTTCAAATCCTTCCAACACACCACCAATTAATGAGCGATTAGAGTAATTAATTAAGTAACCACCAAATGAAGTCAAAACTAAACTGGTGTGCACACCATGCTTTATCATCTGTGTACATCATCTGTTTACACTAAGGAGACAATCAGGTTTCTGGCCCTGCACGTGTCTCTCGTGCCCTGGGCTCCGTGCAGGGATTGGCCACCACAGCTGTGCACCAGCCCTGGGGCCAGGATGTGCCAATATGTGCAGGCGAACTCAGAGTCAACAGAGAGCAAATTGCAGCTAACTGACATCACTAAATGGCCATCAACAAAATCAAAGCAATAAAGGCTAATGAATGAATGATTCACAAATTGCACAAGGCCAAGCAACTGTTGGGTTATTACAAGTTTTCTAGAAAAAAGTCAAATTGAAATTTCTTCTTACATTTTTGTCCCAGCAGATGTAAGAACATTTGCGAATGAACTATGGTAGAAGATCAATACCTTTACTTTTTTCTTTCCTGTAACTTGTAACAATTTTAGTGAATGAAATATGCAAAAAGATACATTATTGATTTTGTACTTTCTTTTCTGTGAAATTCACATGAGGTGATTGGAAAGAAAGTTATGTCCATACAACACAAATCAGGTAATCAGAGTTTTAAGTGATAAACAAGAAAATAGACAACATGATGACCAATGTTTGAAGATATATATTATAAACACACTCCATATTAACTCAAGGCCAAGTATACTGAGTATATTGCACAAGACTGTGTTGTAAATAGACAGTAATTAGACAGAGAATGCTTCATCGCAGTTAATTTGCTCCATTCTTGGGATCGTAAGTTACTTCTGAAGACACCACTGGACAGCCAATCAGCACCACAGGGTGGCCGTAATTACCTCATTTCAGTGGTCAATCTGTCCCAGCAGCCATCATAACAAATTGAATTGTGGGAAGCCCTAATCTCTCTAAGACTGAGTAATTCCGCTTGTCAAAACCCAATTGCATGTCCTGGCCAGGATTACTGGTTGACATGTCACATGGTTTTCCGTGTGAGGTTTCTGATACGTTCATTAATTTTTGGAGAACAAGTGGTCCCCCACATGTCACTGATCCCTATGGAAACTGATTACCGAATTCCATGTCAGCGTATTTCTCTGGCAACACCAGCTAGCGAAGAAATTGCACTTTAACCTCAAATTTGTCACCAGCACAAAAGCGTTCCAAAATATATTGAACTAATTATTGTGGGACTGACTCATGGCTGACATGAACTGCCAAAATGTGGACAAAATTCTTGGATTTGTCCAATTTCTGAGCTTAGCAGCGAGATTTGCTGAAAATTAAAAATACAATAAAAGTCGCCTTAACAAAAATTCTTCAAATGTTTTACATTCTTAAGCTGCAGAATAACATTTACTCATTGTAAAGCAATTGTTTGTACAAAATATGTCAAAGAGATTATTTTTTTGTACAAAATATGTCTAAGGGATTATTGTAGACACAGACTTTTATGAAATTTTAAAATGAAGTTGGTGACTTTCATGAACTCCTAACATTTACATTTGGCTATCTATTCCGGTTAGTTATAGGTCCCATTTATTGTACTAGAATTGTTGAAATACTTTACTCACATATAAATTGAAAATCCAAATCTGACCTATTTATGAGCTTTATGTATAGAAATATAGACACTCTTTCTGCAAGATGAAATTACATGCAAATAAAAATATTAGCTGGGAATGTAATAAAGCGGTAAAGCTGAGTCTGTGAGATTGCCTCACACAGAATGTCACCCTTTATTGCCCAATATCTCCAACACTAGCAGCCATGTAAAGGCCCAGGGAAGTCATGTCCAATCTTCATTCATTTAACCTTTATCACCTAGCACCCATAACTCTTCCAACCTCCTATGATCCACAGGATTAATACTGGATGATTCAGACCTGCCTGCATCTAGTTGGAGACTACTGATACGGCCACTGCCCATAAACTATGCATAATAACTGGTTGCTTGTCATAAATTCCTTCTATCTAATATCCAGCCTGGACAATGCATCCCCCTTTCTTTCACAATTCCCCCTGATTTTTCCCCACAATTACAAATCCCTCAGATCCCACAGACCCCTAGCTGGACACTGTCTCAAATCTTGTTAGTGTTGAAAACATGGAAATTGACATCATAAACATCACTCTTAATTTCTTTGGTCATTTCCGAGTGAAAATTAATAGCCAAACTAACCGAGCACTATCGCTGGAAGCTATGGATACTGGAGTCACTTAGTGCTCGGGTCATTGGAGAGATAACGATTAACTTGACCATCTATGGAGATGTCAATGACTCAGTTCTGGGAATGCATTGCCCTCCACACTCCATCACAATTGGCAGAAAGAGACATTAAACAATTGCTTCTAACATAGCTAAATGTTAAAACTGGTAAGTTGATGACTCTGTTTGTAGTGACATCATGTTTTTATTTTAATAATGATCCCATTCTTCTTCAATAATTATTACTCATTATTATGTCCTCTTCCAATAATTAATGAAAAATTATTAAAATCATTTTAGAATAATTAAGGTCTAAACTCTTTTAATTAGAAATGGTTGTTTACACTTTCTGATGACATTCAAACCATTCATTAGATGCATAGTATATGCTAGTAATTTCATGACGCAATATTAATGAAAGCTCTATTTTATTAAGTCCACTCAATGAAAGGAACAGTTTCATCAGAATATTTGTCTAATTTGAAACTGTATTGACATTCTGTTACATTTGATATTCTATATTTCATGAATAATAAATAATCCTGCTACGTGTATTTATTTAATCCATTCAACATCTACTAATAATGCACCACTTCAATTAAAGCATAATTGGGACCAGCAATTAAACTGTTGAGCTCCCTTTTGTCAAAGAAAACCCACCTTGCTGGAGTGGCCACCATTGATTTAGTAGCAATATTGTTTAAAACTTGTCAGCCACACTGACAGATTGACAATAACTACATAATAGTCATTCCCATTATGTTTCACATTGTGCCAATTAGTTCCGCTCACTAACTGGGTGGGGGTTCCAAGGCCAATGATAAATTTATCTTAAATTTGGATCTCAGGGAAATTGTCATCAACTGTTTCTCAGTTTTACCCAAGAAGCTAACATCTTTAAAATTGTTTGTTTGAAAAGAATGTGTACACAGATGTGTACTTAATGTTATATCACTTCGGAATGGTTTGAATATTTGCAAAAAAAACACAAAACAACAACAACAACAGAACACTTTTATCTTCAAAGAAACTTATATAACTGATCTGTCTTAATTTAAATGGATTTTTCGCCGTTTTTTACAGTATTTCAGTCAGTTAACCTACTCACACTTTTCCAGGGCAAGCTTAGCCGATTTAAGCGGTTTACCAGTACTAAGTGCACATACTTATGCCAGTAACTGACAACTGCCCTACTTGAATCAGAGGTAGGGCGAGAATGGTCGTAGAAATAATTTCATGACCAATCCCCACACAAGTTATGTGGCCGGGCTGGCGTTTAACGATTCCTGGATTGACAGTCCAGCGTTCTTGTTCAATATGGTTGGATGGAAAATAGTTCATCAGATAACTTTGAAAGACTGGAAACAAATCAAATTGCTTTATTAAGAATTTCAATACCTAGTGACCAGCCTTTCTGCCACAGAGACACCAACATTTTCTTAGCACTGGTCTTATCAAGCTCCTGTAAATCTGTAACTTTTACTCAATTCTTGAAGCCTGAATGGATTATTGCCTCACAGTGGTTACTGTGAAGTAGCCACCTGTAATCTGATCTGGACATCTCCACAGCTATTGACAGGCCTGTTAATGGTAAATCATGGTGAATCATATGGAATATTCTGATCTGAGAACACTGTCAGGACCAATTATGGAGGGAGTAACAAACACTTTCCAGGCTCCTGGATTTTGAAGCAGGCCTTATAATGTAGCAGAGCAAGATTTACTGCAGTGTAACCTATAAAATATGTATAATTTTACAATTCTTAAAATATCCACAAACTTCAATGTATAAGCACTGTTCATATATTGTGAATCTTTTAATATGATTTAACTTTTGAAATTCAGCTTTGCAGACTTTAACAAATACAACAACATTTGCTTTGAAGCAAATTACTGAAGACTGAGTACAAAATACCGTAATCTTTCGAATAATAATACGCACTCATGTATAATACACACCCCCAAGTTTCAACAATACTTTTGGGGAAAAATAAAAATCTGAAAATAATACGCATCCAACAATGAGGTGTCTGTTCATGCTTTTGTATGTTAGTACACAAGCCAGAGTAGCATACACAATTAAATCACGTTGGCATCTCGTTAAACGAGATTTTATGAAAACAGGAAAAAAGCAAGATTTATTCAAATAATTTCTGCTAAAATGCAAGTGAGAAGAATTGAAAATATAGACAAATCGAAGTAAGTAAATCAGACGATTTAAATACAGACGAATGCAGCATGTTTATTTACACGGAAAATTACGTTCACCCTATTTTCAGAAAATGGTTTGTACATTAAACTACATTCCATCTAAACTTAAATACACTACCAGATTGGTCGCTATGATATAACCTGAACCCGATGCACGCACATCGCAAAACATGAGTTACGCATGTTAAATGGGAATACCCCCGTCATGATTAGACATCAATTACAGCATATCTTTAAATAGAAACATATCCCAAAATGCATTCGATACTTCGAAAAATGGCGAATGTTTGTGTTTATGTAATTCTTAAACACATTTATCGTCAATATTGGCCAGAATTTGCTTTCACAAATGAAAGTCGTGAATAAAATGGGATTATCGGATAATGGATAGAGACAGGAAGTCGTATGTATCCAGAAATTGATATGATCAGGTTTATACGTATCTATGGGGGAAAGGGGCAAATGTGTGGATAGAAATTTTCAGGTAAACTTTACATTCAAGTATAATAATGCACCCCCTTTTTGATAAAAATGTTTGGGTAAAAAAGTGCATATTATATTTGTAAAATTACGGCATCAAATATTTCCTTTAAAAACGCTGCTTACTAAAAGATTATTCCATGAGAAAGACATTTCTTATGTAACCAATCATGAGATGTGATTTATAATTATCATACTATTTCCTCATTTTTAAAGATCTGTGTATATAAAATGTATTATGCCATTAGAGGTTATTCCCTCTTATTAGTTAAATTAAAGTAAATATTTTTACAAGACTGCTTGAGCTCTTAAACTATCATGGCACAATGCATCTTCAAAGTTAATTTCGTAGACACATGCTAGGTTTGTTACCCGCAGAATGACAACAATGGAAGAGGGCGGAAGGAATGATTCAAAGCATTCAATGGCAGTGGCATACTAATATCGTGTCACGTCTTTGAGACTGAAGACGACCCTATCAAGTATGAGTAGATGCCATAATTACGGCAAACACTGTTACGGCAATGTTACCATTTCCACTTAAGCCGCAAATAATGAAATCGGAATTTAAGACGAGTTCTCCATATTGTGACTGGCAGTCGACTTCATTGTGTTTCTCGAGTGTTCAAATATTGAAACATTTCAAGATACAAATTAAAGAAAACATAAGCCGGCCATGTTACTGATTGAATCATCGTGATTTCTCGTGAAGAACACTCGTGCCATTGTCAATGGTGCTACAGACCTGTTAGGAATCAATTAAAAATAACACACACTTTTTTCGAATGGACTTCTGTAATGGTAAAGAAATTTACTTCTTCCAAAAAAATGATATCAACACCCATGTTACAGTGTCTGGACACAGATCACTCATTTTTTCGCACCAGTTAATTTCAAAATTGTACAGACACATTGTGATACAGCTCAATGATATAACAGAGTTATGGTCAACTGCACTTTTACCTAATTCTTAATCTTTTCAATCTATAGCTATTCTAGAGATGGATGTTACTCTTACATTGAAATAGTGAGGATATAACATAGACATCTGCTTATAATGCTTGTTCATGTCCAAGTTGAATATTTGTTATATTCGTAGAACAGGCATGCTTTTCATCAAATATTATTTAAGTAAATTAGGACAGATCAGTTATATAAGTTTCTTTGAAGATAAAAGTGTTCTGTTGTTGTTGTTGTTGTTTTGTGTTTTTTTTGCAAATATTCAAACCATTCCAAAGTGATATAACATTAATTACACACCTGTGTACACATTCGTTTCAACTACAAATACTATTTACAGCGTACTCTCTAAAAACCGAACTCTCTATAAACCGGACCTCTCTGAAAACCGAACAGATGCTCAGGTCCCGTTTTTTTTGCCTATATGTTTAATGTGCAAAAACCCTTGGTATACCGGAACCTCTGTTTTCCAAATATCTAACAGCAGGAGCGGTACATCGCTTTGTTTCAGAGTACAAATTGACCATTGTAAACCGAACATGTGTGAACATGTGTGACAATCTGATGTTATCGATTATCTTTAGCGCGCGATTGTCTTGCCACAAGGTGATTGCACACTTAATCAGATAATTATGGGCAACAGTTCCACATCGTATTCGGACTCCAGATAAGGGTGTTTAGTCGCTAAATAAATGAGTATTGCCTATAAAGTGTGAACAACAAACAGTACCATAATCTTACCAATATAATACGCACTCATGTTTAATATGCACCCCCAAGTTTGAACTATATTTTTGGGGGAAAAATAAAAATCTGAATATAATAGCATCGAAAAATGAGGTGTCTGTTCATAATGCTTTTGTATGTGAGTACACAAGCCATAGTAGCTTACACAATTAAATCACAAAGGCATCTTGTTAAACAAGATTTTATGAAAACAGAAAAAAAGCCAAGATTTATTCAAATAATTTCTGCTTAAATGAAAGTGAGAATCCTTAAAATTATAGAAGAATCGAAATAAGTAAATCAGATGAAATAAATACGGACGAATGCAGCATGTTTATTTACACAGATAATTACGTTCACCCTATTTTCAGAAAATGGTTTGTACATGTAACTACATTCCATCTAAATTTAAATACACTACTAGATTGGTCGCTATTTTTAAAATATGACCTTTACCCGATGCACGCATATTGCAGTATGTGATTTATGCATGTTCAATGGGAATACCCCCGTCCCGATTGGATGTCAATTACAGCATATCTTTAAATAGAAACATATCCAAAATGCCCGTGATACTTCCGAAAAATGGCAAACGTTTGTGTTTATGTAATTCATAAACACATTTATCGTCAATTTTGGCCAAAATTTGCTTTAACAAAAAAAGTCATTAATATACGGGATTATTGGGTAATGGATAGAGACGGGAAAAGTCGTATGTATCCAGTAATTGATATGGCTGGTTTTATACGTACGTATGGGGGAAAGGGTTAAGTAAATATTTGGATATAAATTTTCAGGTAAACTTTACATTCAAGTATAATACGCACCCCCTACTTCTGATAAAAAATTTCGGTTAAAAAGTGTGTATTATATTCGTAAGATTACGGTATGTTAATTAGACTGTTTTCATTTGTTTTGAAAATATTTAAACATTTTACAAACAATTTATATAACTCAGGTAATCACTATTAATGATGTAATAATTATTAATGATTACTTTAATTAAAACATAATTTGAATGATGCTGGTCGAATTTACAGTCTATCAAAGCAATCACAGCAATGTTGAGCAGAATCGGCTTTCTTGAAAGGAATGATGAGTATTTATGCTCCGAGTTACTTATGAACTATCATTCTTCTGCAAAGTTAGTACAGTGTTAAACTGCTGAGCCACCTTCTAAGCGTCGATGGGTTGAATTAACTCTCGAAAACAACATAAAATTGATCAGTGATGCAGAATCTATCCCCAAACCCTCGCTCAAGGTTCTAAGTGAAAAGTATGGAGTAGGCAGGTCTACAGACATAATTTGTCGAAAATCTACTTACAGTCAACAGTGGGAGAAAAATGCTGCGCGGTAGAAATGTCGTTTCAGAAATGCATGCAAATTTGACAAACTTAACGATCTGGTTTGATTTCAAAATGTGTTGTATGTTATAATAACGTGTTATGTTTTAAATTAGTACTGTCATAAAACGCCATAGTTGAATAAATCAGAATAAAACGAATAAATTAATATAATCTGTATGCATTATTGTATTTTGCCCCAAACCCTCAGTAAACTGGAACTCCCTGAAAACCGAACATTTGGTCCGGTCCTGTCGGTGTTCGGTATAGAGGGAGTACACTGTAGTTATTAATTAATGTAACCTTTATTCATGTTTTAAATCTTAGGATTCAGTTGTGAAAGCTCAATACATGGCTAGACAAATACATGTTATCAAATCTCCCTATTTGTACTTAATTCATGTAATCAAATTAAAGAAATAGAATAAAAACATCTAAATCCAATTATCTAATAAATATTTAAAATAATCGGTAGCATTGAAATGGATTACAAACTTTTAGATGATGTAGTATTTGAATGGATTAATTATATACAGCAAATAGTCAGCACAATGCAGACGCACTTTAAAATTTATAGCTTTTGTAATTGAATAGAAATTATTTAAATAGAAAATTAACAATCGCTTTCTACTAAAAGTGCTTTGATTTATAACCTGCAACTGGAGTGTTATTGTGTCATTTCATTTCAGCTGTAATTAAATGTATCCATCACTTATAAGATTTTAAAATAGTTAAAACCATTTTCTTTCCATTTTCTTTCTGTTTTACACAAAGATTGATTGGCTACTTCTTGGAATAAAGAGAATTATTTTTGTTATAATTTGCTTTATTCCATATGTCTACGGCAATTTGACAAATTATGTAGAATTAGTGGTTTGTCACCTTTTAATGATAGGAGGAACCCAGTGTTTTATTTAAACAAGAGCTGTTTGTAAAACAGGTATGCCCCCCCCCACCCCCCTCTCTCTAGGATAAAAGCAATCTTTAAAATATTGGGTTTGGTGAAGATAGGATGAAAACAGACATAGAGAGCAGAAACTGCTAAAAAGGCCAATTATAAATACCATAACACCAATCAAGGGCCATAACTCTGCAGTTTCTGCAGCAATTTGGTTGATCATTGAACTAAAATATTATGGTATCAAACATATATATTTTCATCAAGTTTGGTAAAGAGACAGCAGAAATGGCTAAAAAGGCCAATTTTAGATAATTCATGTGCCACAAATCCACAATTCATGCAGCAATTTGGCTGATTATCGAACTTGGCAGAGATATTATGAACAAAAACATTTTCATGAAGTTTGGTGAGGATTGGATGAAAACTGTTGAATTTAGAGAGTGGAAACAAAAGTGGTCTACTGACGGACCGACATACCGACCCACATTAGCAAACCAATATACCTCGCTATCTTCGATGGGGGGCATACAAATATACTTCCTTCACTGATAACGTAATTAATAGGGATGGGACCAAATACTGAAATCAATATTCAAATGTTCGTTTTAGGTATTCGAATATATTCGAATATTCGTTTTGTAAATACTACTACATACAGCACTCTGTCCGAATATTTACCTATCCGAAATATGTATACTACGTGTACGTAGTTGTTTTACTTTGTTTCAGTGGTAAATAAGCGATATAACTTAGTGAGTGTTATGCAAATATAAAGAAATGTAAGATATTGTTAAATGTATTGATAATTAATTTGTTAATCGTTCCGTACACAAATTTCTCATTACATAGATTACATGTTGTCTGGGTTTTGTCTAATGACCACGTAAAGTACTTCCAAGCACATGTTGGTGGCAATCAAAACTCTTGTATAATATACGGTGTTGATATAATGGAGAATAATTGATAAGTGACGTATATTAAGATTGACCAGATTGTGCTAATTTTGTTAAAGAAATTGATTGGCTGATAATGGTTTCATTTTGATTGGTTTACTTAGAGAGTAATTGTAATTTACTGTAAACAAGTTAGCCGTATAGATGTCACTTAAGGACAATAAACAACAATGTACGCCTTGTGCAAACTGTGAAACCGTTATCAAAACATGGCCCAGTTTTGTTATTTGTGGATACAGTGCGTCATATTCGCGCCTCCTACAAACCGTTAAATCGCGGCCCTTGTAAAGACGTGGCCCCCCTACCAAATATCAATCGTAGTTAATTGCACGTTTGGCATGTGTTATAAAAACGTAACACTGCCCCCGCCCACCTGCTAGGCAGGAAATACGGCTGGAATTCATGTTAACTTTGCAATCAAACTGGAAAAAAAAACATGATTTTTAAAGAAATTTTGTTCTTTAAATAAATCTGAAAATCGAATATTCGTATTCGTTATTTTATATTCGAATATTATCCGATATTCGAATATTCGTATATTCGGTCCCATCCCTAGTAATTAACTAATGAACATGTATATATAATAATGATAATGTTCTGTTCCTATTCTACAGCGGGCACAGCTTACCTTGCGAAGAACGAAGCTGCAGGTGAGGAGGCACTGAGTGGTGGAGGTGACATGGACGACACAGACGACAGTCTCGAGAGTGAAGGCGACGATGGCGGTGGTGATCCCACACGGCCAAACACTGGGGGTGGGGACTGTACCCGCGGTGGGGACTGCACACAGGATGGGGACTGTATACACCGCGCTGGGGAGCCCGGAGCCGAGTGGGAGTGGTGCAGGAAGCTGTACTGGTGCTGCTGGTACTGACCATACTGCTGCAGCTGGGGTTGCTGTTGCTGCTGCTGCTGTTGATGATGATACTGATGATAGTTTATTGGCTGCTGGCTAGGATTCATCAGCTGCTGATGGTAAGGGAACTGTCTATTCTGTAGCTGTTGCTGATAAAAATGCTGCTGCTGATGAAATGGTTGAGGCGGCTGTTGGTGATGATGACTCATCTGCTGCTGCTGATGGTAAGCTTGCATAGGCATGTGTTGCTGCATATATGGTGTGTTAATGAAGTGAGAGCCCGACATCTGGTAGGGGAGGGTTCGCCCGCCCTGCCCCACCCCGTCAGACAAGCCCTGGGGGTTCATCTCTAACCCCCTGTGAGCCCCACCTCTATCGGCTGATGAGGATCTTAATAGCACCTGAAAGACAGAAAAATAACATACTTTGTTTATTCTCTGTCTGCAAATCTACAAACATTAAGCTCACAGTTTTAGTTTAACACCCAGTGTTATAAGTTTGTCATTCATACATTGTGCCCACAATGATTTTAAAGGTATTCCATATAACATGGTAAGAATCTGTTGCAATAATCACTCATTTCACAATACTCCTATAACTCAGAATTAAACATTAGTGCAATAAATTATGTATATGCCTACAAATACAAATAATACAACATTTATCACTAAACAAAAGGAATATAATTACACTTCCAGTTATCCCTGTTCAAAAATTACACTTCATAACATAAATCCAATCATCCTTTCAGAGTTCACATTATTTAGGCATCAGTCATCAACAAGTACTATAATGTCAAAACCATAAACAAAATTATAAAATATGTCATCCTAGGCGTCAAAGAAGTTTCTGTGTAACCGTATCATATCATATCACACTGAATTAAAATCACTTCCTACCATAAAAAACAACTACACTTAAAATGTTATGAAAACGCAATATTGTTCATAAGTAAAAAATGTGTCAAAAAATCCAGGGTGAGGCGAAAAAAATAAACTTAAGTGGTAACCGTAAAGAAATATTGTATTGCTTTTTTTATGTGATATGTCTATGTAGCCTTTCTATCAATAAATAATCTTGTCTTTTATGTATGGTTTTCAAAAGCTCTTTCTTTGCACAAAATATAAATTGAAGGTACTAAACCATCATAACTGTTTTATTGACAGTTTTGCATTCCCAACTGTACAATAAAGTCATATTAAAGATGATTTTTTTCTGTACATTTTACTTTTAATTATGTTGGAAAGAGTGGAATTCACATAATGTACACCTGACTATTCACATTAAATGCACATCAAATATAAACTATTGAAAATGATCTTGAACAAATTTATTGGATCCTCATTGCATCACGTATATTTACACAATATCTAAACAGTAGGTTGGTGCTTGATGAAATAAAAATCAAGTGACCAATTTTTTTGCTTTGGCAAAACTCTGTTCATTAAAAAGAACCCCAGAAAAAAAATCTAAATATGCCTCAGAAATTTTAACAGCCATTGGTTATTTTGGCTACTGCATGGTAACAAACGCTAACCTAGCAATTAACAACTGATCTTAGTCTAGATTGCTAATGTAAGCACCTTTCACAGTGATTATCCAACAAGGAAATTAGAAATTCTCATATTCCACAGGTATCAATACAACAGCTGCATGCCTCAAATACATCCCCCATCATCTTCTGTCCGAGAAAACTTACAACCTTCACACGCCACAGTAGATATTCTCCCCAAATATGGCCAAAAAACTCCAACAACCAATAACCATCGTAGACCACACATTAAACAAGTCCCAGGTTCCAGAAAACGCTGTTTTTCCTGACAATTTCCCATTTAGCATTGTCTATCTCAGGCTTTCATACTGCCATAAAACATAAACGATATAGAAATCGTACTAATTTGCCACGATGAGACCGGGCAGCTCTGGATATTTGTTTTTTGCCAATATTCGAGTCTTGGAAATATTAGGGAATCTCTTTTCCCTTGTGCGTCCTTAAATCATGGCAATCATGCCCATATTGAAACATAACGCATGTAATAGCTAACAAACATGCACTGGGTTAAACCACTACAAATAAATTCTGTTACATCTAATGAAAAAGTTTCTTACGTTATTGAAAAATTGGATAGTTCCGCTAATTGGATCAACACTTTTTTTTTCTGGGAACAGTTAAAGAAGTTCATTAACAACTAGGAAAAAGGTTATTTTTATATTTGAGTTGGTTGCCTGTGACCCACAGTGATAGATTGACCTTGATCTTGAAGACGAAGGTCCGAGATGACCTTGACCTGGACCATACAACCATCACCGTTCACAGTTATTTGCAGCTCATTACCTGCCAAGCTCTAGTTTTACTATTTTTGTTTGGAGGACAATAAAAGAACATCTAGCAGGCCTGTATCGCTTGTCGGGCCTGACATGCCTTTTAAGCAGAAAGTCGTTTGCCGGCATGTTTAAATAACGCTGACATTATTTAATTTTCAAACTGACAACCCTTAATCCGCCTTTATCTAATTACACAGATCTCTAATCGATGGGCCATAAACGCACGCCGTATTGATCGATAAGGTCTCAGTTTCAAAGGTGTGATTGACATTGGACTGAACAGTGTTGTCATGCCCACAATGATCTCATTAGCCAATCAAAAACGGCGACTTTAAGGGCGGAGTGTATACCTTACTATCAACTAGTTTGACAAAAAATAAGCGCTTGCCAGGAAAAGCAAGCAGGCACTTTAAAACATTTCATAATTGCATTTACCTTTTAATTTTATACGTGTATTTCCCTAATCCGTATAACAAATTAATAATCAACAATATTAAAACAAATATTGTAATATAGAGCCTATTTTTAAAACACAATTAGACTTCGTCAAACGTCATTTTGTTCGCTTAAACACTATGCAATTAAGCACGTGACCAGTCCATGAACATTTATCTTGTACATGGCGACACAATTTTCGCGCGCTTTTGTAGCAAAACACGCTTTTTACATGGAGATACACGACCGTATTTCATATCGATTAAGAACCGCGTATTCAAATATTTAATAACAATGGTTACTTTTTCAGCTTTTAATGTCCGCCTGTAGTATTACTGATGACGATTTTTTTCGAATCTGAAAACAACTAATTGAATTTTAGAAGTTTTTTTAATAACGGGAAAGTGGGGTCGAGCGTTGCGGCCGATTTGATTGTCGCTGGGAATAAGAGAATTGCGGACAATTTCAGGGATGTGGGGTCAAGCTTGCGGCCGATTTCAGGGATGAGGGGTCAAGCTTGCGGTCGATTTCAGGGAAGTGGGGTAGAGATTTGCCGCCGATTTAGGGCTTATGGCATCGAGCATTGCGGCCGATTTGGTCACCGCCGGGATTTAGAGCATTACGGCCGATTTCGGGCTGGTGGGGTCGAGCATTAGGGCCGGTTTCGGGCATTTGGGGTCAAGCGGTGCGGCCGATTTCTGGCAGGCGGGGTCAATCGTTGCAGCCCATCTCGGGGAGGTGGAGTCTAAAGATGTGGCTAATTTCAAGGAGGTAGGGGCAAACAGAGCCGACTGTTTTGGTGAGGTTTGGGCTAAAGGTGCGGATCGGAACGATTTCCAATCTTGGTGGGGGTTCAAGCAGTTTTTTTTCGTGGGGCGAATGTTGGGGATACCGACATGCCTTCAAAATATCCTGCGGGAAACCCTGATCAATGATAGAAAATGTCACTGCCTTCAAATATTGTTTTCAAATCAATGGTTCGATTTATCAAAGGGAATCAGGTAACTATAAACTAAATGGCAACACTTAACCAACTGCATTCAACATGAATTGCAATAATATATTGCTATGTAACCCTTACAGCTCTCATCTCCAAAAACTGAAATAAGAGTAAATGTCAAATTAATCAGGGATATTGATATTTGTAACGCCCTGTTTCCTCTAGCGACTTACACACCAACACATGCGGCCACATCTCAATATTTATAATGGATGGACATGGAGAATCTTTTTGTGTCGGTTTTGGTTATTCATCACTTCGGAAATTCTTCGTAAGTTGTATCATGAAAGTCTCAGTGATAATGACATCTTTTCAGACTACATTTTTTCAGCCAATCTAGTGTTCTTAACTGTGACACTCATTAAGGAAGTTCATGGCTAAATGCGGACATCTCAATTTACTGATCATATTTGGGCCCCACCAAGTCAAACACACAACCAGTCTGCAAGCCGTCATAACGCCTTGATTGGGCCTGCATGTAACACTTCTGAATGCAGTAAGCCACCAACTAGGCATTTTAGGAAAATGTTGAATTTAATTTCACATTTTCAAAGACTTAAAACTGCATTGTTTTTTAAATTGATCCAGATACAGCGCAGAGAAGTAATGGTTAAACACCATTTTTGGGGATCCAGCTTTATTTATAAGTAGGGATGGGACCGAATACTGAAATCGATATTCGAATATTCGTTTTAGGTATTCAAATATATTCGAATATTCGTTCTACTATATACGGCACTTTGTCCGAATATTGATCTATCCGAAATATGTATACTACTTGTACGTTGTTGTTTTACCTTAATTCAGTGGTAAATGAGCGATATGATTTAGTGAGTGTTAGGCAAATATAAAGAAATGTAAGATATTGTTAAATGTATTGTTAATTAATTTGTCAATCGTTCCGTTTTTTTTTTTTTCAGAACCATGAAGCTTGTATCTGCTGTGCAGACTACCTGTTGCCTGGGTTTTGTCTAATGACCCCGTAAAGTACTTCCAAGTACGTGATGGTGGCATTGTTTATTAATAAAGACTCTTGTAATATATATGGTGTTGATATAATGGGGAATAATTTACAAGTGACGTATATTAAGATTAACCAGATCATGCCAATTTTGTTAAAGAAATTGATTGGATAATAATGGATTCATTTTGATTGGTTTACTTAGAGATTAATTGTAATTTACCGTAAACAAGTTAACTGTATAGATGTCACTTAAGGATAATAAACAACAATGTACGCCTCGTGCAAACTGTGAAACCGTTATCACAACATGGCCCAGTTTTGTTATTTTTTATTTGCGTCATATTCGCGCCTCCTACAAACAGTTAATTCGCTGCTCTTGTAAAGACCTGGCCCTCCTGTCAATTGTCAATATCAATTGTCGTTAATTGGACATGTTTGGCATATGTTGTAAAAACGTTACACTGCCCCTGCCCATCTGCTCGGCAGGAAATACGACTGGAATTCATGTTAAATTTGCAATCAAATTGGAAAAAACAAGATTTTTTAAAAGAAGTTTTGTTCTTAAAATAAATTTGAAAATCGAAAATTCATCTTTGTTTTTTTATATTCAAATATAGTCTGATATTCGAATATTCGATTATTCGAATATTCGGTCCCATCCCTATTTATAAGCGTTACACTCCGGGATAATAACAAAGTAGTTCTCTCGTTTTGGGACAAAACCATTGATCTGGGTGAAGTTCTGTCTATCCCGCGAATGTACTCCCATTAATGGATAGGAAAGCATATTTCCATCCATTTTCATGCACCAATCTACAGACATTTACACCAATATGCCTGCCATCATTTGTTTGAATATTCCCTACAGATATGTAGATTTTTTTTCTGAAGTTTCAGGCACCAGCACTAAACTTCTCTGTTGATAATGAAGAATCACATGCATGCATTGTCTTTAAGCACCATCCTTCATAACCAGCCATGCTTTAAAAATTCATCAAAAAATGTAGTTTTTGTCTGAAAGAACAAACATTAGGAAAGCCTTAAATAACACTCGTACAAAATTCCAATATGCCAATGAGAGCCGAAGAAGCCTGGCGGAAAGAAGAAGCCTGGCGGAAAATTATTTTATCGCCACAATGAATTCTCTCCCGTCGAAGAAAATTAAATGAGACGGGAAATGAAAATAGATCATTGGGATAGATGTGTTCTTATACAAAATTTACTGCCGTAGTAAAGAAATGAATGATTCAATTTGTATCGACTGTGTCGAATTACTAGCATTTCCCAGTGAATATACACTGACTGGCTCTGATCAATTCGTTTGGTGGTTTTTATATCATTTTGAAAGCTTGTAGCATTGCGAGAGAAAACGTTTGCGTATAAGCAAAGGATACCATCAAATTTCGAGAATCAATAGATGGCCCCCATGATTTTATGATTTATCTCCAAATTAAAGCAAAACGTGAAGTTCAAACGACCAACAAAACATTACCTCTGGAGCACTAAAGAGGAAACATTTGCTTACAGCACATGACAGAACTGAGGAAACATTTACTTACAGCAGACGACAGAACTGAGGAAACATTTGCTTACAGCAGACGACAGAACTGAGGAAACATTTGCTTACAGCAGACGACAGAACTGAGGAAACATTTGCTTACAGCAGACGACAGAACTGAGGAAACATTTGCTTACAGCAGACGACAGAACTGAGGAAACATTTGCTTACAGCAGACGACAGAACTGAGGAAACATTTGCTTACAGCATACGACAGAACTGAGGAAACATTTGCTTACAGCAGACGACAAAACTGAGGAAACATTTGCTTACAGCAGACGACAGAACTGAGGAAACATTTGCTTACAGCAGACGACAGAACTGAGGAAACATTTGCTTACAGCAGATGACAGAACTGAGGCCTGTTATGATATTACAAATTTCTTGTTCATGTTGCGGGAACAGGAACAAAACAGAATAAAAGCCTCCTTTGCTTAGAGATAGTGCATGACATATCACTAATACTGGCAATTGCAATTGTACCAATATTTAATTTATAGTTTTTACCACAGTTCATTAATATATATTAAAACCAGCAATTTGCCCAGTTTATTACATTTCATGTTCACCTTCTAAAGTTTATCTTTGATTACCTACAGTATGATGCAAATAGGTAAACAGCCAAAAGAATTTTAGAAGACAAGTACCTTAATTCACTGCAAATATATTCATACATATTAAACAATATAGTTTACATAAATCACATTCAATCTCAAAATCACAGATGATACATTGAAATGCACATCTCTAATGCTATAATTCCTCAAAGGCTGCCATGTTAATCCCACTGGCATTCACTAAGACTCCTTCACTAATTCTATAAGGTCAGTAAATCTGTATTCAATGCAACAAGTGCCATCTACCACCAATGATCACTGTATTAAACTGAGCATATTACTTAACAGCACTAAGCAAACATGACTCAAATTAAGTAACTTTTCTTGTCTTTAGAAAGACACAGGTATTCCAGACAGTGTCACTAACAAGGGGGAGGGACTGGAGTGTTTTATGGCCCCTAGACACCCATAAACTACTCCACACCAACAGCTGCCTCTGTTGAGCAAGAGCAGATAACTCCTACAGTGGCCACTGAGAGCCATATATTAGGGGACTGCAACATGTATAATTATATGGGCAATTTGGTTTACCAATCATTATTTCATTGTTGATTATTATGCTATATTTCATTATTGAATTTTTTTTTTTCAATTTTATTATGGAAATTTATTTCATACATCTATACAGGCAATAACTGAATACTTCAATGTATTGTTGTTTATAATTTACTTAAAATGGACACATTATATTGAAAAGTAGTAAACAAATGCTGTTAATGCCGCAAACACATTATATAGCTACTTCATTCTGGTGTTGGGGAAATAGTTAAAACTCTTGTCCAGACGTGTAGGGATAGTCCACAACTCAATTTAAAACATGTATATTAATTTAAAACCCCCCCCCCCCCCCCCCCCCCCCCCCCCCCGATGGCCATATGGGAGAGAATCCCTGTGCACTGGATAAAAAATGTACTACACACACACTGTGGCTGCAATCAGATGACAGATTTATGGCTGTTTCTGTCTCAGACACCAGATCTTGGAAAGCCCATTAGGCTTATCAGGTGCAAAATCTCTTAATGACAGAGGTAGACTGCCATAGATATGGAAACACTCTTAGTACTTGTGTCACTGACAATAAAACAGATATGTAAAGTGAATATATATAACATTGTGACATAGATAATGCAAACACTTTGGTCTAATGCCACTGACAATAAAGCTGCTCTGTAAAGACATAACTTTACTTATAATATTATTTATTATTAATATTAAACACATTGTTTGTTTTAATGTCAAGAAATACCATGTCACAGGTAATATTTTTGAAAATTTCAACATCTCCAATGCATGACAGTTTCTACAGAAAATGGGGCCTGCACACAGTAGCATAGCAATTTAACCTCGTGACATCAGTAAAACAAGCCCTAAGATTTTTAGCTGTAGCTTTTAAACATTTCCGGTAATTAATATACCACATAAAGGTTATTGTCCACATTTTATTACAGTTTACATTATGAACGAAATTGTTTGGCGCTCCATTTTCTATATCAGTGGCATGGCTGTTCTTACAATATCAGAACACAGAGACTGCATACGGACATTATGACAATTGTTAAACATGGACTTCAATGTGCTCAGAGATCACTTTACCACAAAATAACATAGTAAAACCTGCAGTCCTAAAAATCCGCATGCACTTGCATAATTCACCACCTGGGCCATCTTTGACAAATGTTTTATGATGCATTGGCTTTCTTGCTTTCTTTTTAAGTAAACAAAAAATTGAGACAGTTTTTGTATTCTGATAAAACATTAATGTTCTTACAATTGACGAATGTAAAAATAGTAACAAATAAATATGAGGCGTGTCGTGGGAAAAGCGGGCTTAATGCATGTTCGTAAAGTGTCGACCTGGATCAGCCTGTGCAGTCCGCACAGGCTAATCTGGGACGACACTTTATACAGTGGATTTATGTTTAGCAGAGACTTCCTTGAAACAGAAAATACCATAGTAGCGGAAAGTGTCGTCACAGATCTGGGACAACACTTTACGGGCATGCATTAAGCCCAGTTTTCCCACGACAAGCCTTATGTGTTATAAAGATTTGTTAGCACATAATCAATAATATCAATCTCGATACCATTTGTTATGAAGTTCTCATCCAAATTAGTTATATTCACCAGCATTGACTTGCATCTTTTAAATTTTAAGATCTTTGATTTGCAAGCTTATCTTAGACATATAGTCTATAACACACCAAGGTATGGAGTTAAGTATGAACTTCCTTGAACACACTTGGGTCCACTGTGAAGAAAAAAAATACTTTTAACGCACTAAGGTCCAGTCAAGGACGGACTGCCTTTACCACACTCATATCAAGGACAGACTTATTTAACCTTTAAAACACACTATGGTCCAGTCAAGGACAGACTGCCTTTAACACACTAATATCAAGGACAGACTTATTTAACCTTCAACACACTAAGGTTTAATCAAGGTTGAACTGCAGTGCCTTTAACACACGAAGGTCCAGTCAAGGATGGACTGCCACTAAGGTTAAGTCCAGGACGGACTGTCTTTACCACCCTCAGATCCAAGCAAAGATGGACTGCCTTTAACACTCTAAGGTCCAATTGAGGATAGACATATTAAGGTCCAATGAAAGGAATCAACATAGTGGACCATCCTAAGCTCCAGTGTAGGATAGACTGCCACTATCACACTGATTGAGACTGCCCAGTCCAGTTGGAGGACTGCCTGCCAGTGTATCCCATGATTAATGTTGCTGGTCATGTCTGCAAGTACCACTGACAAGCCTCTAGGCTGTGCATGCAGCCTTGTTCAGGGGAACAGGCAGTCTAATTACATGATAATGGGGATGACATTAATTTGCTAAAACACCTATCAAAGCAGTGATTTATGTCATAAAGATGTCATGATTGTTCAAAACACACAAACTATGCCCTCGGGCAATTCATCAGATGTTGGCCTTAACTTTCTCCTCTATTTCTTTCCCGTTGCTTATCAATTCTATAAGTATTCCAATAACTGTTTTTTTGCAACAACTTTCCCTTTATCTACAATTTAACAAACAATTAAAGCAGTTATTGCCACTTATCTATTAAAGAATATTGACATATGGTGTGCTGTGTCCACATATGCCTTAAAAACCAATTTTTATCCCATCATAATAAGTAGTAACAGATGACAGCCAATGAAATACTGAGTCAATAATGTATTGACTGGCAATAAGTTAGAACATTTAGCAGAATTATTTAGACATTAATTTGTTCATGAAATAAAACACCAAGTAAGATCTGCAGATCTGTTCCTGACTGACCCTTAACCTGATATTAAAACTTTAATATCAATATAAAACTAGTTTTAACATTTGAATGGGAAAAACAGAACTGATACATTACAACACCATATGTAAGGCATTTCGCAATTCCCAATTTGCCAGGTGGTTTAAATGATTGTGTATTGTAACCTATCACTCGCCATTTCAATCAGTTAAAGGGTTCATTTTGCCAATTTGACTTTGACAAATGAGGCTGAACTTTTGTCAAAAGTTGTATTGACATATTTAAATTGAATCCAGAAACCTCAATGAAATTTACACCTGTATTTATAGAGTGAACAAATGGCCAAAAATATACAATTACATAAAGAAAACAAAAATGAAACACACAAAATGCCAAACAGGGTAAATTCTTTTGGTTGCCCACATGGTGTGCTTAAATTTCTGCTGTTCATTGATTTCATCTAGAATTGAAATGCGGCACAAACCAGGAGGTCAAGAAGTGCAATGTGACTTTAATTTTTATGCAGTTATTCTTACAGTGGTTTAAACTGTAACTAATTTGAGCTAATGGCCTAATAAATAAACCACCACAATGCCACGTGTGGAAATTATAACAGTTTAGTAGTATTTTTTATGCATAAACATTTACTTGTCACATTTGTGGCTTTGACTAACTAGCAACTACAGTGGCATAGCCAGACGCAAACATAAGCAAACTTAAGCAGTCTAGGGGGGTCCGGGGGCATGCCCCCCCCCATCCCCATATTTTTTTTCCGTCCCAGGTGCGTTTTGTATGCCACTTAAACCATATTTAACACAATATAATCCGAATCATTGACGTCTCCATGTCCACCATTTTTATTATGATACAGAATCGAAGAAGTGTAAAATGCGATGATTTGTTTAACCTAAGGACTTCAAAAAACATAAGAAATTTATGGAACAATAATATATTTGGTGTTAGTTCGGGTATATCATTATGGTACCAAAATAGTGACTCAAATAGCCTAAATTTCTTTGAATATGCAGCAACTGACATTTTTCTTACATTATATGATTTCAAAGTATTTTAGTACTTTTTTGGTTTTAGGCAAGGCAGCTGCCTTAGCATGCCTCAAAGTGGATAAGACGCTGAACTAGGCAACATTAGCAGTCGCTCACATAGGAATTATCAATGGCATGCATAAAACAACCATAAGTGTATATCAAGGATGTGTCCTCCACCATTGCGGACTAATGTAAGACTTGTAGCTTAAAATTTCTGTTTCTGCTCACAATTAATGTGCAAGAGAAATTTAATTATGGTTGCAATTTTCAACTTATATTGTTTTTGTCTTGCCCAATATATGAACTCTGGTATAATGCCTGTTGCAGTTTTTTTTTCTCTCAAAATATAACTTATTTTATTTTATTTGACATTACAAATGGAGTGAAGCCATTCAGAGACAGTTGCAGACAGTTTCACACGTATATTATTGTAGCCGAGATGGGCATAACCTCATCAAAATGAGGCATGTCATGGGAAAACCGGGCTTAATGCATGTGCGTAAAGTGTCGTCCCGGATCAGCCAGTGCAGTCCGCACAGGCTGATCCAGGAGGGCACATTGCACGTTTATGGAATTTTCTGTTTTAAGGATCTCTCTCCAAAACATAAATCCACTGTATGCAGAAAGTGCCGTCCTCGATTAGCCTGTGCGGACTGCACAGGCTAATCTGGTATGACACTTTACGCACATGCATTAAGCCCGGTTTTCCCACAACACGCTTCAAATGTTTTATGTGATAATTGTCAAACACTGTTGAAAGAAATGGAGACAATGACAATAGGTATAGCTAAACTTGAAAGCTTTACATTAGTCAGTCATCCTCATATTAAACATCAAAACGAACGCGAACAAATAATTTTTTGAGCAATTTAAGACCAATTAGATCCCCATTGGTCCCCACCAAGGTTATGAACAGACTGACTCCTTAAATACCAGAAATTTGTAACAGGAAGTCACATTATTATTGTCTTTAATTTTCGGCATACCTTTTAAACTAAATGAGTTATAGGTTTTAAAATGAGTCACTAACAATGTATAGATAAATGTATAGATAAATTTGTTTCAGCATTTTTTTTTTCACATATTTACATAACAAGGTATATTTTAGTGTATTATTATACACTCTTAATGTAAGAACTTCAAACAATGTATTATGTCAAGTTAGAATAAGACATCAAACATAGAATGGACATAATTTTTGTTCTTTTTTCACATAAAACTGAGCATTTCATGTTGTTTATGTATGTTTGTTATATTCTGTCAATACTTTTGGCATAATTAGCATTTTTTTATTAGAACTGATTGTGTCCTTGATCATTTTTGCTGTATTTATAAACTGTGTTCATGCACGCATGGGCACAGTTCAATTTTTTTGTGAAAATTTGGTAATTGCATACAAGTATACAGTTTTGTGGTAAAATCAATTTTACTGATGCAGTTATATATGCAGGCGTCTATTGCACTAATTACTCTACAAAATTCTTATATTACAAATGGTAAACTGCATATAAAACATTGCTGTAATAAAACAGTTTATTCTATGTTTGACGTCTTATTTCAGCTTCACATAATAGTATGTTTTCAGTGGATTTCCATTTTACTAAGTGAACTAATATTATAACTTAAGTATTATATTTATTCTTCAATTCAAATTTAAAACAAAATCTACTAATAAACAAAGTGTGAAATCTGAATAATTTGAAGGTCATGGTATACATACAGTGATATACATGATTCAGATACTAATATAATGCTATATCTTTTACAGAAATGATGGTTATTTTCAAAGTCAATACACAAACAAACTTTCATGTACATTGACATGGAAGGCACTTTTAAATTAAATTTTGGCCCTTATAAAATATGTGATAAAATTAACAAAATCAACAAATTTAAATATGAATTTTAAAGCAAATAATTTCATGGCCAATTGGAATGACCCAACACTGTGGACGCGCCTATATCTGGGTGAAATTGTCCCGGGCCCTTATACTGGATGGGAAGGGAGGGGCCTGACAGGGAGGGGCCTGACAGCGTGCCTGTTGCTGTATCAATACACTCGTAAATTGTAATAATGTCCTGATAAGCATCAATTAAATTAACCATTTCACAACCTTTTAAAGGCAGATCTTTTTTCATAGAAAATACATCATCTTCAGATCAATACAGTATTACTTTCTGCCACCCAATTTAATGGGCATTTCAAAACATGGTCTCACTTTTGAACACAATATCCTGTCTGATGCTATCATGGGCCTATAATTTTTTAGAGAAACAAACCATGTAAATCACATTGAATCACTATGGTATCATCAGATAGCCAATATCAATTAAATCTGGCCATAAATTATCCAGGCCATGGTTATCACTTTTTCGCACTTCGGTAGTTTTTGTCACCTATCCTGACTTATAACTGAAAGCAACTTGAGGGACTGACTTGGTAGACCCGAAAGGATTTGGATTATATCAACCATTATAACCAAGTACAGCACTTTACATGTTGTGGGAGTGGCCAAAACCCACAGATACAAAATATAATTATAATAATGCTGAAAACATGTTAGCAATAAATATCCCTGAAAAAAAAAACAATTAAACTGAAAAAAGTGTATAACATTTTAAATAAATTTATTAAAGTAGGATTATTATTTTCTATATTTCAGCTTATTTTCCCAAGAAGTCATTCAGTTTGAACCTGTTAATTGCCATTAAGAAAAATTGAAAATGTAAAAAAAAAAAAGCATAATATATTTTTGTCATTGAACTAACAATTCACCCAATTTATGTGTTTTTCTCAACATGCAAGTTCAACATTCCTGCATTAGTTTTGTCCCGGCCAACTCATTTAAAAGTGTACCATCCTACTTAGCATTTAATCAAAATTCAGCGACACTCGAAATGACATTATCTCAAGTCCAATCTTAACCTCAATGTAATAAAGCAACATTATTGGAAAGTCGACACTATGCCCCATTGAAATTTCGAACAACATTTTACAATAAGCCAAAGATCTATAGTCTATGCCAGCTGACAGAAAGGCATGAAAACCTGTAATTTCTTATGAATTCATCACTGAATGTGACTGGACACAATGAACATGTTGACATTATTGAAAATTGACACCAAGATTGTAACAGCTTGCATTCAACAAAACTTTCAACAACACTATCTGAGAGCTAAATGAACAATGCATTTTTGTTTAAGATATTTTCTCTGCATATGATTTATTCAATAAAAATTAGTAATGAACAAATATTTTTAAGTCCTAAATTAAACCCACGACCACTCTTAATCATTAAAGCCTCGGTCACACTGTCACGATTTGGGCTACACTTGCCCCAGATTTACAAAATCTTGGTGAAGCCAGGCAAAGCGTGAACTCATGAATGCCGGCATCTTTGTGAATCTTGAAGAATCTTTGGTGATCGTTAGCAAACGGGAAGCCCCACGACAGTTTTGGACATGTTCAAATCATTCGCGGCGTATTGTAGCTCCGCCACAATTTTTTTTTTAAGCGTAGGACAATCCTAATGCAATCGTATCTCAATATGGCATATTCTTACAGTCAGCGTATAAAGGCATTTGTGGCCTTTCGTGTATAATCGTGGCTGTTTTTCACAACATATATATAAACGACTGTACCATGTTATGATACGTTTTGCTACGTATAGGATATGGATTTCATGCTTTCTACACTATCATGAATACTCACGAATATACACAATGAACCAAGAAAACACGACAATTGGTTCGTCGCGTTGCTTTAACGGTTTGTCGCGATGATACTACGCACTCACTACGTTTGCCGATGTAATGGCCACGATTGTGCACGAGGCATCGTCATGTCCCAATCACCTGGAAGCGTAGTGAAGCATGAGACTTATTGGCTGTTGGTAGGTTCATCGTGATAAATCTTCCTTAATCGTACTAAAATCTTAAGAGAAACGTTACCAATCATCTGTAATCGTCTGTCACCTTAGCGCTATACCTGACGCTAGCGCATTAGAACCAGAGCAGATCGTAACATATCTTTGTGAAACTGTGGTGAATCGGCTGCGGAATCCTACAAGTGTCACTGATATTCGTACACTCGTCTTACAACAATGTCACCATATGAAGAAAGATCCAATCGGGACACTATGCATCCCGACTCATCACAAGTAACATGTCCACAATCAATCATGTCGATTGTAGCCAAAATCGTGAAATTTAAACCGAAGCTTAAAATACATTTCGTTTTTGTCATGATAACTTTAAACAATAATTTTCCTCAGTGAAGCAAAAATACATGTTTTAGATGATAATTATCGAGAGACATATTGATAATCATTCATAGACATATTTATATTTTATTTTATGTCACTGATCATGTTGCTTTTAGCCACTTTATCAAAGGTGAAATGATCACACCCCATCAATACCACCAATAACTGTTGTTGGTATTCAACTTTGTAAAATTTACAAATCCATAAAATGCATGAGTTCCACAAGCCAGTAAACCTGGTACTGCCAGCGGGGTGTTTACTGAGCAACTAAATGGTACCAGGACCCTGGCACTGCCAGCGGGGTGTTTACTGAGCAACTAAATGGTACCAGGACCCTGGCACTGCCAGCGGGGTGTTTACAGATCAACTAAATGGTACCAGGACTAGGAAAGTGTTCGGAAGTTCCAAGTAAATACCTGAAATGGCTGCCACTCAAAATCATATATTGCTCAAATTGATTGAACTAGCGGGAAGCATGGTTAGACAATTTTTTTAATTAGTTATTGGAAATTCCAAATTAAGTCAAACAAGGATAGCTTTCTTTAAAACATGTTAACTAAATACAATTATGAGTTTACAAACAGGTGATGGTTATTTTCTAAGTCAATACACAAACAAACTTTCATGTACATTGACAATGGAAGGCACTTCTAAATTAAAGTTTGGCCCTTAACTTTTTTCATATAAAAATAATCAAGCTTTTTTCAAATAAAAATAATCGATACCAGGATAAATTAATTGTCTCATAATTTAGCTTCATTAACAAATTTAATCATTCAAAACTGTAAAGAACATTTTGTGCAAACAAACACTTCAACTGACCTTGTATTAAGACACTTCAACTGACCTTGTACTTTAAGACACTTCAACTGACCTTGTACTTTAAGACACTTCAACTGACCTTGTACTGTAAGACACTTCAACTGACCTTGTACCTTAAGACACTTCAACTGACCTTGTACTGTAAGACACTTCAACTGACCTTGTACTGTAAGACATTTCAACTGACCTTGTATTTTAAGACCACAGCAGCTTGCAGCACATTCAGGCACCAAACTCATGACCTGTATCGCATACACAATGCCAACATTATCAGAACAACCTGTTCATCTAGCCCCTGACAATAATATTAACTCTGCAATGAGTTTTCTGTCCCTTTACTGCATATTGATTCCAATCATCCAGTTTATTTTTTTTATACAATAATGTGATATGGAAATAAATCACTTAAATCCAGAACCAATGTACTCAGAACACAGATTTCGCCTGCTCTCATGATATTATTAATCCAACTAACAGTGCATAATTATTCAAGTAATAGAAATTTACACACACATACTTACAAGGCAATAAAACCTTTGGAATCTTATCTACGTTATTCCTACCACAATAACCTCCAATTTCCATTAGGTCATTAATGTTCTATTTCTGCAATAACGTCCATAAAAGTCAAGCGTGCACTTAAAACATCACAGAACCATAGTTCTAAAGCCCCAAATGTAATTTATAGCAACCTTTTAATGCAACCTATTACTCAAATAGCTCTGGAGAATGAGTTTTTTCATGTGACAAGGGAAAACTATCTGCAGTTTGCTATGTTTTCTTTGCACAAGTCATGTAGATTGTCAAAGGGGTGAGTTATGCCCTATGCCAGATGTGTAAATCATATTCGTTATGTCAAGCCAGCCACTTTTGGTACCTATATCATAATTTCTCAGAGTCTAAACTTGTCCCAGGCTTATTTGAGGTGTGATGTGGGAAACCCTGGCTTAATGCATGTGCGTAAAGTGTCGTCCCGGATTAGCCTGTGCAGTCCACACAGGCTAATCCTGGATGGTACTTTCCGCTTTTATGGTATTTTCTGTTTCAAGGTAGTCTCTTCTAAACATAAATCCACTGTAGGCGGAAAGTGTCGTCCCGGATTAGCCTGTGTGGACTGCACAGGCTAATCCGGGACGACACTTTACGCACATGCATTAAGCCAGTTTTTCCCATGACACGCCTCATTTTAAAATCATCTCGGATAATTAATAAGCAGTTTTACTTATAACAGCTATTTAATATATACAATTTCCGTAATATAATCCAATGATACTGTAACATTACAGATAAATAAATACAAATGTATATAGTGTATTGTTTAAAAAGATTGAGTCCCATTTTAAATTTAACAAACTTGTTCTTTCATCAAAATAAATTATTTAAACAAAAACAGTCACTATGATATGCATAATGCAAATAAATTAAACATTACATAATTTTCCAAATCTTTCAACTATTTAACCAACTCATTAAAATATCAAGCATTGCTTCCATTAAGCGCCCTCTTAGCAAATGAGTTAACAGAACATCAAAAAGAAGCACCTGCCTAATTGAAAAGACCTCTTACCTGCTATCAGCTATAAAATCAGGATTTTTGCTTTAATCCATGAAACCTAATAAGCTCATTGAACACTGGCTGGGGTTCTACAGAGACTCTGCTGCCATTATCCCAGGTTTACAGCAATGATTATATTTTGTAAAATCACTAATCTCCCTTTCTTCCTAATCTTTGTTTCGATTTTTATCACAATATTTCTATAATCCACGGGTTTTAAATTTTATAAACCCATTCACAGTCTTTCACAGTGTGCTTGTATTATTAATCACGAATAATTTCCTTGTGCACCAGAAATAAATTTCACCTTAAGTCAACATTATTCGAGCCTGAAGTATCATTATTTTGCTTACACTTCGAGTATCAATATTTTCTCCAAATGCTAAAATCAATTTGACACTTTGAACCATCGGTTCCCTTTACATACCGCACCACAAATTTAACTGCAAATACCGTTTTAAATAACAACCCGTATCAGCGTAAAATAGAACGTCTGAAGTCCTAATGCTCCGCTCACGACTGCCCGACTCAATTCCTAAGTTGTGATCGGTTTACCTACGACACGACACATTTCATATAAAGACTATCAAAGTATCCACTTGTCAACAGGCATGTTAAACAAGCACTCTCCCCGCTGAACATTTGTTTGTCCTCGTTGAGATCAAACTAGTCAATGGGCCATCTCTTAATACACCATCCTGAGTGACAAAACACGTCTGCTATGAAAATGGGAGGTTCGAACAATCATACGGGTTTAATAAAATATTTGATGCATTTAAACATTGCTTTCATTGGTTATTGCTACGCCATAATGCATTATTGTCAATAATATAAATACAGATTGTGATTTTGATTTAGTTTAATTACTGGGAAGTTTGTTATTAGCTAAAAGAATGTTTTTATCAATACTTGTATGGTGTTATAATTAAGGATGATTTAACTGCCCGCAATAATGACAACTATAATACTTTGATGTTGAGATTTTTGTCACAAACGATAATGATTTCAAACGTGTGACATAAATGTAACTGTGACATTACTGTTTTTGTAACCTTTTTTTAAAATTATATAAAAGTATCATGTCGTGCATAAAAAATTATGACTGCACATGTGCATTGGATACAATTAATCCACAAAATGATTTAATAAACTTACGAATATGGACAAGATTAAAATCAACATTATCCTGCAGTGATTTTGTGCAATCCTGAGAATAATCGGGTGATATATTTATTTTTTATTTGTTGCTAAACTGCGTTTTCACAACTTCTTATCTTAACTGAAGCCATTTATGTATGTCATAAAATAACCATAAATAAAAATAATGAGGATGAAATTTCAAATAAGTTAATGTTAATGGTATCAGTTTCAATCTTTATTTGAAAATGTATTTCTAATTTATTAATGTTAACCCATAACATTCTTATTTGTTGATAAGTGTTTAATATATTGTCAGCAATTTGCAAAATATACAAATTAATCAAAACACACAATACTCTGTGCAGTGAACTATTATGCAATACTTGTTATTATCGCTTGAAGCACTGGTGTGCCTTCCAATAATGTACCATATTTAATTAATCCTGACTTGAAAAAGAATGCCTGTACCTATAATTTGTACTACTTTTCATTATCACTCCAAAAACGCTTGAACTTAATTTTAATGTACTTAATTTGCAAAAAATGCAGTTAAATGTATGTACTACTTTTTATTAACATTTGAAACAAAGCACAATTCTGATGTTTATATTTAGTTCAGGACATTAAAGCCCGCCATGTGGCTGTCATACCATGTGACAGTCGAGAGTGATGTGTCGTCATGGTGATGATTGCAGCAACACATGGAGTAACACCTGTACCTGTCTATGTCCCTTTCCCTCAACCCCCAGTATAGTCTCATTAACACCACAACATTTTCATGCTTAATTTACAATAAATGGAAAATGCAGGGCACAGTAATGCTGACATTTTCATATACATTTTTTCCTGCATTTGTTAACTTAAATTTTATGGATAATTAATTTCTCCATATAAAAACACTTTAAAGGCATTACTTTTCTGCATTTTAACTAAATTTTTGTTTGACTGAAATACACAAAAGGACATTTTATAGGCATTCTATCGTCATTTTTTAACCAAAATTTTAGGTGACTTAGATAATTTATTTCTCAATACAAAAACATTTTTGCGTCCTTTCCTTAATTGCAGATAAAAGACATTAATTCAAGTTTAGTTGTATAATTTACAATCTCTATTAAGTGACAAACAAAATTTTCTTGAAAACTGTCATAATAATTGAGACAGATGCAAACGATAGCAATTATTTATTTATATAAAAATGCAAAATATTGTTAGCAGCCCATTCTACGATATGGAGCATTAATTTTAATGGATTGTGCCACATGCACATAATATAATTTTTTGGCTGCTTAATTTCTCTTGCACCCATATATATGTTACAAGCAGTTATTTCATAGCTCTTTTACTTATATATACATACACATATATTGTCAATAAAATATAACTACAAAATCTGAGATATGATTGGTAATAAAATTAAACAAGAGGGCCATGATGGCACCTGAGAACTGGTACAGATGAAGACCATACTGTTGTGACAAGTTTGAAAATTAAGGTATCTGAACAATACACAGAGGGAGGAGGGAGATAGGATCAATTTAGATTTAAAACATCGGTTAGTGCAATGGGCTAACTAAAGTATGAGTTGGGTAGTGGTTGTGCGTTTTTTTGCTAATGGTTCTCAAATCATTTTTCTCGATATTCTTACCTGACCCTTTTTCATTTAGTCATTGACAATTCTGGAAAAGGCAAAAACAATAGAATTTGATGTCTTTTTTGCTAACAGTTTTGGAGAACTAGTTGTAATGCGATAATTGCTATGGCTGTGCTATAAGGTAAAGTTTTGCTTTTTCTTTGATAATTTTCTATCCAATGAAGATAAATGTTAATGCAGGCTCGGACGACATCAATGTTGCATTTACAAATAACTGCATGCAAGTCTTGCAACTGTGGAAATCAAACTGTGTAAGTTTGGTCAACATTGAATCAAAAAGCGTGTGTGCAAGCCAATCATTGATAACTTGTTGATGTTTTTTTTGACAAACACAAGGGGCAATAACTCTGGGTTTTCTGACCTGATCATGCTTATATTCGACTTCACCTGTAGTCTTATGTTCATAGACAAACTGTACATGATTGGTGAAGATTGGATAAAAAATGAAGTCCCTATTTTTGCATATTTTGTTCACAAACAAAGGCTAATAACTCTGGTGTTTCTGGTCCGATCTTGCTTATATTCGACTTCAACTGTAATCTCATGATAATAGACAAACTTTGCAAGATTGGTGATGATTGGATGAAAAATGAAGTCTCTATCTTGAATAATGTCCAACTTTTGTATGGGATGTTTAATAAACAAAGGGCAATAACTCTGGTGTTTGAAACAGGATCTGGCCCATTTTTGGCGACTGCTGAGATCTCATGGTCATACACAAACTGTTAAAGTTTGATGAAGATTGGATGGAAAATAAAGTCTATACGTTGGTCTGACCCAATAAAAATCCCATCTGGGATTTTATAGTCATACACAAACTGTGCAAGTTAGGTCAATATTGAATAAAAAATGTAGTCTTTATCGCGATAACGGTCCAAATTGTTGACGGCATACGGACGATTGACGACGGTCGCCGCCGGAGAGGTCCCCTATACCAATAGCTCACCGAGCACTTCGTGCTCAGGTGAGTTAATTATTCAAGGTAGATATAGAAGTTAGACAGATTAAAGGTTTTTAAAAGTATAGAATTAGAATTATAGTGCTGGAAAAGTAATTATTTTACCCCAACCTCCCAATTCTTTAAACATTCATATCAACACTTCCTCACACCCATGTGAAAGATGCCTGTCCCTATTTACATACCACCTGCAGATTATTGTTTTCATTTCATTTTTTTACATCAATGCCTTAAATGAATTATTCAAGAATATGAATTATAACTGAGAGACCACCCAAGAAAAAACTTGAATATTTTTACATGTTCCTGGTGGATTTATTGTTCATTTCAATCCAATGCACTACGGATCCAATGTATATCTCACGTAACTTAAACAAGTATCATTAACTTAAGCCATGAATATTGAATTGTTGTTCTTTTAAAAATATGCATCATGCCTTTAAGCTGGTCAAGAAATTTGCATAAACTCTACATTTACAAAAATTATAACAATAAAACACCAATGCACAGTATGTAATTTTGAATATGAAACTGTATGGATACATTTTATCAACAAAATAAAACGATTTTTTACCATATTTACAAGTTCAAAAGAATGCAAAGGATGGTATTTTGTGAAATGTAAATATTGTCATATCCATAAATAGTTTCATTAAGGTCAACATAGCAAGTATCTATGGATTACTTGACTTTTGTACAAATATTTTAACACATAAACACAAAATTTCACATCTTTCCAAGATCAAATATTTTACTAAAAATACCAGGCCTAATATTTACCCAGGGTACAAAGACATCATAATCCTAGATCTCTGAATTCATCATCCACTTCTACACCAACCAGAATGGCCCATGCATAATTGGCAAATATTTGTATAAAATTTGTTTCATTTTTTAAAGTAAACTTGGTTCACCTTCATTATTTATGGGGTCATTCTGGTTTAAAACACACACAAATATGTTCGGTCAACTTTGCAAGACAGGGCAATGATCCAGTTGCTTGGTGCATAAAAATAAATTTAGATGTCATTAAGCCATAAATAGGTGGACGAAATTAACACTTACTCAAAAGGTTTATTTATATTTTCTTACACGTAATGACCAAGTTTATTTAGTGTTTTTTCTCTTGTTTATGCTAATTATTCCATGTACGTAAGTTTAATCAATAATGCTAACCTTAATGGTGAACTAGAATGACACGCATTTTTCTTTTAGATCTTACATTTCACACTGAATTTTAATTACCTCGAACATCCAAAATACAAATTGACACATTCATAAAAATATATATAGTCAAACATTTTGTATTTTGACTTAAAATGTACAACCAGTATTTAATATCTTCATCCTTAAATATGCACACTGAAAATTGACATATGACAATCTTTACAAAAAATATATAAAGACAATGCAATCATTTCAAACTCAACAAAACAAAGCAGAAGTGCTCAGTGTAACCGTGAGCATATAGTATAATGGCAATGCTGTTGTTGGGAATAGAAGACATGATGCACACATATGTATAATGCACCTATCAATATTTTCCTCCAGGGGGGGAGCGGCAGGCATTTACCACTTTAGACTGAAAGCAATTCCCGACAGGCAGGCATTTGGTACCCCGAATGATTCCGGTCCTGGGAATTAGATCCCCAAAAATACAATTAGTCAAATTCCCCTGGGATTGCCCGCTGCTCCCCCCTTGGGAAAAATATTGATAGGTGCATAACACTGCCTTGATCCTGATCAAATTGCATGGGTATCAACTATGCTGCCTGATCTGGATCTAATATTGTTAAAATTGTGACAATAAAGTCTGACTAAATATTGCTCCAAACATTTTTGAATTCACTCTTTATCATTAAACATACAAATGATCATACTGCTAATTATTCCAATGGAGGTCTATTCAGTAACTGCCCCACAAAGACTTGTATCAGCAACCTGAGTTAAAATTCAGTTGAAATTCTGGAGCTTTTATAGATTTCAACCAACACCTGAGAACATGCAGACAGGGACTCTAAACCAAACATCTTCTTGTCTGAAATATGCCTATCAAGGTTTTCATTGCAATTGGTGAACATTAACATGCTGCTCTCACCTTTACCAGACTGCATTTTTTACACAAACAAGGACATGTTTTGATTATTTTTCATGAGTAAAATATGGCCCCCATCAACTGGCAGCAAGCAAGGCTACAATTTCATTCCAAATCACCATTGATCAGAAAACTGCATATTTAAAGGACACAACAGAGTATGTTAATTAAATTGACCAATCAGCGAAGCATGGCTGGTTTGCACTCCATGAAGTTGCGAGATAAATATCATTTCCCTTAATTATTCCCAAATTGATACATGCTTTGTTATTTATGGCAGGATGGAAAAATACAGCTGAGCAAATGGTATCTTAATAGGGGGGTTAGTGACAATGGGTCAGGGTGTGGAAACTTTAAGCACGAGCCACTAATTGTTTGCATTTGACCCCCCCCCCACCCCCACCCCGCACATATGGCCAAGCCAACCAATGTCAGGTAACCAGAGATTGTTATTGGTTACTACAAACGGCTGAAACTGGTGTCTGATATCATATAAAGATACACTGATTAGGCCTTCTGGACATTACTGCATGTTCGTATAAAAATTATTTGTATGAGAACACGGTAAAGTGACGCCACGAGCAGCTCTGTTCTGTTACTGTGGAACTAGCAATCACACGATGATGATGTCACTTCTTTGTCACCCCGAATGGAACGGTGGAGCAGTCGCCGACAGCGGATGGCTGATGTGGTCACATGACACCAACAACACGCAACAACAATCACTGTCCTGCTGCTATATTTCCTATCGGTATATGATACACACAACACAACCTAGGCCAAACAAACACTATATTTCCTATCGGTATATGATACACACAACACAACCTAGGCCAAACAAACACTATATTTCCTATCAGTATATGATACACACAACACAACCTAGGCCAAACAAACACTATTTTCCTATCGGTATATGATACACACAACACAACCTAGGCCAAACAAACACTATATTTCCTATTGGTATATGATACACACAACACAACCTAGGCCAAACAAACACTGTATTTCCTATCGGTATATAATACACACAACACAACCTAGGCCAAACAAACACTATATTTCCTATCGGTATATGATACACACAACACAACCTAGGCCAAACAAACACTATATTTCCTATCGGTATATGATACACACAACACAACCTAGGCCAAACATACACTATATTTCCTATCGGTATATGATACACACAACACAACCTAGGCCAAACATACACTATATTTCCTATCGGTATATGATACACACAACACAAACTAAGCCAAACAAACAAAATTGTGTGTTTCGGGCAACAGTCTCAAAAAAGTTAGGTAGTTTTTTGTTAACTTTTGTTTTACAGAAATATTTCGCTGTCAAAACAATAAAAACTATCTAAAATCTGACAAATACGGATTTCAGGGAACACAACTGCTGCTAAAAACTGAACGGTCTGTTTTTCTTTTCGCTAGGTAGGGTCGGGTTGCCCCAAACACAGAATTCTTTTTTTTCCCCTAACATCGTTACACACATTTTTATTATTGATCGCAGCAAATATATGAAGTAACAGCACTACATTTTAATAGACATTTGCACAAATGGCAATCATAAAATGATATGCAAATTATTCTAGTTTTTATGCAATCATTGCACTTGGATATCACATGTTTAACAGTTGACCTATTTTACACAAAAGAGCATTATGGTAAAGCTTGTGAGGACTGTTTGTCAATAAATAGATAGATATTTTTATTTGAACATAAAATGAACAATTTACATGGCAAGTAAAACATTAAAATATACAACAAATAATAAATAAGTACATGTATGCATTAATATTGCCATGTCAATCAACATTATATGTCAAGGATTACACACAAAAAAGATTTAAAATAAACTCTTATTTCCATTGTGGTCCATTGTGAAGCTCCATGAGTTGAAGTTAACAATAGCTTGGAGAAGTTTAAAATGTAAGTGGCAAAATGTGAAGCTCCATGAATTGAAGTTAACAATAGCTTGGAGAAGTTTAAAATGTAAGTGGCAAAATGTGAAGCTCCATGAGTTGAAGTTAACAATAGCTTGGAGAAGTTTAAAATGTAAGTGGCAAAATGTGAAGCTCCATGAATTGAAGTTAACAATAGCTTGGAGAAGTTTAAAATGTAAGTGGCAAAAACTAGAAAGGTCTATAGACTAGGAACACTGATCCCCAAATGCAAATGAAAGCACGATTATTATAAACTACTTCCATGTACTGGTACTTTATATTGTAATCACATGATCATTAATGACAACTTAATGACCACTGCTTGTTTCCCTATCACTGGGCCAAAGGTGAGGTGGCAAACACAAGATTTCAATTTTCCTACAAGTGTTTGCAACACCAGAGTCAACTTGCCCTCAAATTCCCAGACAAAAATAAATATTGATACAGGAGACATGCAACATGGGTCCACTTCAGACTGAGATCAATGAGGACAAGACTGAATTTCGCAAAATGAACTAGCCATATGATCATTGGTCCACAAAAAATGTGTACACAAAACAAACATCTTCTGCAATTTGGATGGGTCTGCGCAAAACTATGCTAAGTCTATGTTGATTACCATTTATGTACCATAGTTTTGTGCTCAACCATATTAAATTGGTCTTTGCCAATTAAGGTTCCAATCGATTAATCAATCATGGACCGAGCAGTCAATCAGTTGATTGTTCAATGCAAATGTTGTCTGGAAATCAAAACTTGCGTAATTTTACTTTTCTGGCACATGTTTTCAACAGACTTAAAAAATGAGGTAGTTTAAAGGTAATTATGAGCTGGTCATTATAATCACCACAGAATAACAGCAATCTATTTTATTCAAAATAAATAATTTAGCTACTTATAATAGACAAATCTGTTTTAAAAATTAACAGGTTCATTCTTACAATATTTAGGCTACACTGCACCTTGTTTTTGATACTAAAGTCACCTCCCAATAAAAATTTCCCATCACAGAAAAGCTTTTCCACATTACTTGAAGCAGTCAACATACAATGTGCTTGCCTTTCAAGTTGCTGCATCTATATTTACACTACATTGCTGACAAATTTAGAAACAGCCATAACAATAAATCACAGGCTATGTTTTTTCATGATTACAAAGGGGCATTCTGCCACTCCACTCAATAAAGGTTAATTCAGTTTTATTAAGGACAGACAAAAATATGCAGCAAAACAATTTGGAAAAGTAAGTGTTCTGTAATACAGACTGTTCTCAAAAAAAGGATAATACAAAATGGTGTGTTTGTTTAAAATTTGTATTTCCAAGAAATAAAACAGTAATAAAACATTCACTATTATAGATTGTTGTAGTGTTTGAAAGGTCATTATAAATCGAAGCTTGCAAAATAATGTTTAAATCATCACAAAGAATTGGTGTGTTTATAAATTTTGACAAAACTGACATTCAACTTGCAATTGAAATGTGTCAATTTAATGAACCCCATAAAAAACTCAATCCAAGTGCTTCTTTTGTTTCAAGAAATTGGAAATCAGGTGATCAAATCAAGCTGGACTTTGTTGGAAAATGTGTGCGAAGTTAAGGCACAAAATTGATTTTCTTTGTATTACAACACATGGTCATTCTCAGTTATACATTATTAACCAGAATCATGGGTTCTGCAGATTGGGGTTCGTACCTGGCGTTTCTGTGGGTTGCGGGCACGGACATTCTGTTCCAGATAGGCTTGAGCCTGGGCGGCCAGTGGCGCTGACTTGGAAAGGAAGCTGCCAGAGGAGTTAGGGAGCTTGGAACCACGGTATCTGAAAATATATTAACAGCGTCGCTGCAATATTGTCAGCTTTCTGAAAGTTAAAAGCCATAGTTCAAATAAACTCATGGTAAACACAGTACTAAGTTATAGTGTGCGATGTTACTAGTGTTCTGTAACTTACATTGTGAAATATACTTGTATTTATTAGACTGCGTAAACTATGTTTTACAAACTAATGCAAAACAAGTAGTCTGTTGCGATGGTTAGAAACATATTTTATTATAAATAGCTCACAGCCTGTAATATTTCACGAATTATGAGATTTGGACTTTTAACACGTATGTTATTTAAGCAAATTATATACAACAAATGTGATGGGAAAGGATCCTCCAGTGGGTTACTGTTAAGCCCGAGTCTGACCCAGACACCCCCAGTACGGTGACCACAGACCAATATGATATCATATGCATCACTAATTAACAGATCAAAGGCCCCAGCTAATTAGCAATGTCTTGTGACCCGCACGAAGTGGAAACAAAACCTGTCAATATTTATATAACTGTCTCCTTAGCACTCATCAGCAGGTGACAACATCGCCAAAAAACAACCCCGCCACAATAACAAGATCGATACATGATAGCGGCCAGTTTGACAAGCAGGGTTTTGATGTGCAAGCTTTCACACGTAACTGACATCACACTGAACTTATCATCATCCCTGACGTTGATACCCTCAACCTACTTGTGTGGTACAGCCCTGACCTTACATAGCTCATACAAAGTTAGTGGTTTTGACTGTTGCGGATCTGTGGTCCAGTGGTAACGCACTGACTTCACAACCCAGGGGTCGCAGGTTCGAGCCCCCACTACACCCTAACCAACAAACTCGCCTTTCACTATGAGACATTAAACCGAGGTGCAGTGTACTAATTCCTTTCACTATGAGATATTAAACCGAGGTGCAGTGTACTAATTCCTTTCACTATGAGACATTAAACCGAGGTGCAGTGTACTAATTCCTTTCACTATGAGACATTAAACCGAGGTGCAGTGTACTAATTCCTTTCACTATGAGACATTAAACCGAGGTGCAGTGTACTAATTCCTTTCACTATGAGACATTAAACCGAGGTGCAGTGTACTCATTCCTTTCACTATGAGACATTAAACCGAGGTGCAGTGTACTCATTCCTTTCACTACGAGACATTAAACCGAGGTGCAGTGTACTAATTCTTCACACCAGGCACTAAAAGACCCAGGGTTGCTTTTGGAACGGGTCGGTCCTGTATCTTGCTATAATCCCCTGTTCACACCAGGCACTAAAAGACGCAGGGTTGCTTTTGGAACGGGTCGGTCCTGTATCTTGCTATAATCCCCTGTTCACACCAGGCACTAAAAGACCCAGGGTTGCTTTTGGAATGGGTCGGTCCTGTATCTTGCTATAATCCCCTGTTCACACCAGGCACTAAAAGACCCAGGGTTGCTTTTGGAACGGGTCTGTCCTGTATCTTGCTATAATCCCCTGTAACCCAACTAACAAGTCTTCTGGGGGCAATGGTCATATGAGAGAGAATTGCTGTGCACAGGATGTACACAGTGTTTAAATATTTATCTCACTGGGTAACAGGTTGTGTGATCATTAAAATTGTGTGGGCAGACACTAATTTAATATGTTCTTTTCTCTTTTTATTAATTGTACCAGTCATTACAATAAAATAGTATGTAAATTTTGAACTGTCTAGCCATTATATTATGGAATAATTAGAGTATGTTGATTGGCGTTCAATAAAAAAGTCTTAAAAGTACAAAATAACAAGATTCAATTAATGTCAAATGTTGACTAATATGTTCAATGATACATCTGATAAAGTCATGTCAAGTTAGAGTAATTTACAGTTATATACGTATGTGCATTGCCACTAGGTAATTTCTTACCTAACATGAATAATTCATACACATAAGCTAATGGAATTTGTTGACATAGTATGATAATTATGTAAATTTACAAATTCCATTAGTTTCCATTAGTTAATATTTTGAATTTATGGTTGGTTAACATTAAAACAGATAAAATTCTTAATTTTATGACATTTAGTATATACAAACCACACAATTATTATTTATTATTTATAATCTCTGAAATAAAAAGCAGGTATGATCTTTGTGCAAAAAAGATGATCACTTATTTATACATAGAAAGTCCAAAATAAAGTCACACAAATAAATCACGCAATTAGGTGATACAGCATTTAAATTGGCTGCACGCTTTTTCATTTGTGGTGAACAAACGGACCTTTTCACAACTCCAAAATCTTAAAATACGCAACATGCTTTATCCTGAAACTAAATTAATTAATAGTGGCTTCATTGATGCACATTTAGTAGTCTCCTTGCAGCAGAAAGTTGATAATAATAGAGATTGTTACTGAATCTGTTATCAGATATTTTATGAAGGAGGCATATCATGGGAAAACCAGGCTTAACGCATCTGCGTACAGTGTCATCCCGGATCAGCCTGTGCAGTCCACACAGGCTTATCCAGGGCGGCACTTTCCGCCTACAGTGGATTCGTGTTTAGAACAGACTTCCTTGAAACAGAAATTACTACAAAAGCGGAAAGTGCAATCCTGGCTTAGGCTGTGCGGACGGCACAGGCTGATCTGGGATAACACTTTACGCACATGCATTAAGCCCAGTTTTCCCAAGACACACCTCAAATATTTTTTCAAACATCTAAAAATGCACTAATGTGAATAAACCTCTCTAACCACAAATAAATTAAAACCGTACACCATTAAACCATTAGTACTTAACTGATAAGTCTAATTTAGTCTACTCAAGAATAAACGATAACATATAATTGAATTTTTCATTCCATGGTGATTTATATCAGCTAAATTAGTTGGCTTTTATCATTTAAATACAAGGTTTTCATCATCTAAAGCAATGTAAGGACTGAAAGTTATAAATCATGAGCATATTGACAATGTTCGTTTGCAAAACTGTTGACAAAATTTAATAATCAGGCCTATTATATCAGTCATCAAAATAAGTCTTTAGGCCAAGCATGCCTGAATTCTATAATTGAGGGGCGTCATGGGAAAACCAGGCTTAATGCATGTGCGTCAAGTGTTGTCCCGGATTAGCCTGTGCAGTCCGCACACGCTAATCCAGGACGGCATTTTCTGCCTGGATTTATGTTTAAAAGAGACGTCAGAAAATAACATAAAAGCGGAAAGTGCCATCCCGGATTAGCCTGTGCGGACTGCACAGGCTAATCTGGGACGACACTTTACGCACATGCATTAAGGCCGCCTAAAGACAACTGAGAATCTAAGCAAAGCCAAGATACAAATTAACCAGTGTAGGGCTTATGGGCTTGTGTTAATTTTTTGACCTCTGTTATATAATGAAAAAAGAAATACTTAATTACCGACGAAACTTACACCCTTGTCAACCTTAGGCAACATGGTATTTGACTGCCAACCATGGACTAAGTTATAATCAGCCATCCAAAGCCATGATCAGTACCATGGTCAATATGGTCATATTTGATTGCAACCATGGAAGAACACGGTAAACCATGAAAAAAAAACAGGATCAAGACGTCATGCGTGGTCAGCTTAAATATCTGTACCATGGTCGACAATGGTCAACTATGTCATATTTGATTGCAACCATGGAAGAACATGGTCAACCATGAAAAAAAAACAGGATCATGACGACATGCACGGTCAGCTTTATCAGTACCATGGTTAACTATTGTCATATTTGATTGCCTGAACATGATAGAATAGTATGGTCAACCATCAAAAACATAATCATGACCATGGTCATACTTTGTAAACTAAAATATTCTAAATATAATATTGTCAGACTTAGAGTATTATATACACAAACTTTCTTAAGATTCCAATGCAAATAATGACAAGTTAATGCAGGCAGTACCAACTTTAACCATTTGTTACTTTACAGCTTTCTTGATCCTTAACTCTACATTAATGACAACTGTCAATTACTAGCAAGCTCCAGACTAATAAGAATTTGCTATCATTTGTGGTTAACTTGTAACATTTCTAATCCAAGATTGATCATCTACAACCAGTTCCGATTTGACAACTTCCCAATGTTACTGCTCTTCATTAATGACATTATGTCAAATAACTCCACAAATAATGTTTGCTTTACATTTGTCATGTTCTTATATTTATTATATAATAAATGCACCTGACTTACTGTCTCTTCTTTTAACCCATTTCACTCTGAAGTGTCATCAGGAAAGATACTCTGAATATCTGGACTGTTTATCAGAGCCTTATCAGATGTTCCAATATACTTGGAAAAATGTAAATATGCATATTTTAGACAATGTATTTTCATAATGTATGAATTTTTGGACTAGGTAAAGTATACATTTTTGGAAAGGTTATCGATTACTGTACACACCCATATAAGTTTTATTGTGGAGAATTAAAATAAAAGATTAATTTCAAGCAAAAAACATTGTTGATGCACTTGCAAACAGAAAATATTTTCTGCAATTCTCAACAAATATTGCCATTTTTCAGATGTAAATGATAGATCTAGCTTGGTAATGTCAATGTATGAATTAAAGCAAATTTATTTCTGCATTCAGTGCAACAAAACTAATGGAAAAGCAGAATTGCTATATTTAGTTTGAGCCAAATTAAGTTTGTGTGGTGAATGACAAAACTGGCAGTTAAACTTGGAATATCCATTATTTAACATTTTTGGGGGCTATAAAATTGCATTTATTGGTAGAAACAGTTTCTTTTTTACCCAATCCAACAAACTAAAAATAATTAATTATGCATTGTTAAAAGTCATGTTTTTACAACTGGCAACACTTGCTTTCTGTTCCCACCTAGGGGGCCATAACATGTGCCATAACACATGCCCAGGGTCTATCAATCCACAACTATATACACAGTAGGGTGCTCCACAAGCTGCTGACTGGAATGATATGCAATTTGTTATGTTTTGGTTAATTGGGGAGAGTAAGAGAATAAAATAGATTGCGCATAGAAATGATTTTCCAGATCACTGTAGTTTACTTTTTGTAGTCAAACATAAATAATTGTTTATTAATTATTTATTTTAACATTTGACTAAAACAATATTCCTAATAACTCTTTAATTCTCTTTCAGAAAAGTATAACTTTATAGTACTTAATATGCAATATCAGCCATACATTTAAACAAAATACAATACCTATACAGAGAAATATGCTGACATACACCAAAAGAATACAAGGGTTAAAACACCAAAAGGTGTAGCCAGAATACAAGGGTTAAAACACCAAAAGGTGTATCCAGAATACAAGGGTTAAAACACCAAAAGGTGTAGCCAGAATACAAGGGTTAAAACACCAAAAGGTGTAGCCAGAATACAAGGGTTAAAACACCAAAAGGTGTAGCCAGAATACAAGGGTTAAAACACCAAAAGGTGTAGCCAGAATACAAGGGTTAAAACACCAAAAGGTGTAGCCAGAATACAAGGGTAAAAACACCAAAAGGTGTATCCAGAATACAAGGGTTAAAACACCAAAAGGTGTATCCAGAATACAAGGGTTAAAACACCAAAAGGTGTATCCAGAATACAAGGGTTAAAACACCAAAAGGTGTAGCCAGAATACAAGGGTAAAAACACCAAAAGGTGTAGCCAGAATACAAGGGTTAAAACACCAAAAGGTGTATCCAGAATACAAGGGTTAAAACACCAAAAGGTGTATCCAGAATACAAGGGTTAAAACACCAAAAGGTGTAGCCAGAATACAAGGGTTAAAACACGAAAAGGTGTAGCCAGAATACAAGGGTTAAAACACCAAAAGGTGTATCCAGAATACAAGGGTTAAAACACCAAAAGGTGTATCCAGAATACAAGGGTAAAAACACCAAAAGGTGTATCCAGAATACAAGGGTTAAAACACCAAAAGGTGTATCCAGAATACAAGGGTTAAAACACCAAAAGGTGTAGCCAGAATACAAGGGTTAAAACACCAAAAGGTGTAGCCAGAATACAAGGGTAAAAACACCAAAAGGTGTAGCCAGAATACAAGGGTAAAAACACCAAAAGGTGTAGCCAGAATACAAGGGTTAAAACACCAAAAGGTGTATCCAGAATACAAGGGTTAAAACACCAAAAGGTGTATCCAGAATACAAGGGTTAAAACACCAAAAGGTGTATCCAGAATACAAGGGTTAAAACACCAAAAGGTGTATCCAGAATACAAGGGTTAAAACACCTAAAGGTGTATCCAGAATGAACAAGGCTGTTAATTAAATTTGAACAATTTAAATGTAAAACGCATAGACATAGACAATCACATTCTTTCATTTTAAAATGTTTTATTTAATTTGTCTCTATTTGAAACAATAAATCATCATTAAATTAGCAATCAACTTCAGACACTCAGACCTTGTATATTCAATAAAATTAATGCATATCAATTTAATTCAGCAATAGCTGTATATTTAAACACATAAATGTCAGATTTGAATTTTCATTTCATTTCATTTATTCCATTTATTATCATTTATTACTGAACTGTCATTCATTGGTCAGATATGTCAACTCATGAGAAAATGAAATTTTAATGGTTTGAACTGAAGTAATTTATTCAATTTCATGCTTATTTTTTTACATATAAACATAAAGTGTATTTAACTTTAAAACAATTTACAAAACATAAACTGAAATCCCCCAAAATGAAATCTATCATCTTTTGGTGCAATAATTATATATTAGTAAAAATGGTAAAGATTCGTCCAGTATAAATCTGGAAGCATTTACAGGCAAATTTGTTCAACCATGTTTATAAACTTGTTGTTGCCTAAAAAACGGCAACCACAACAACAAAACAGCAAATCATTCTAAACTCAACAGGGGATAGTGTGCCAGCAGCCATGTGGTTCAAACACCTGTATGACACAGATCAGATTCCAGCCTGCAACCTGCTTGATCACCCAGATTTAAATTGGCAACCTCTACTGTGCTAATTAGATGTTTGTGGTTCTGGCCCAACTGTTCAATGTGTATTTAATTGCTGAAAGGGAAATACTGCCTGGGCTTCAATATAAAACTGTTTCCATTGACATTTTAATACTTTTTTGGCAGTCCCTACAGTCTAGACAAAATGGTCCTTTTCTTTCTTGCCCAAGATAAATACAAGTAATATATATGCATTACTGTAAAATCAATTCAACTCACATTTAATATCACAGAACAAAACCCAGAATTCTCGAAAAGGAAGTTTTGACAGTTTCAATCCAGTAGTGGTATATTAATGGTACACAATTGGAACTGTAAAGTGATCCATGTAATTACACATGATATAAAAAGTTACTTGTAACAGGGCAACAACAATTTCTCATTGACAGACTTAGTATGTTTTACAACACTTAATTAAATTTGATCGCTGCAGACAGACAACATTCAAGTTAATTGCTTTCTTCACAGCAAATACAACCTTACACATCAACCTATTTATGACAACAATAATAAAATTTATGACACTATTCCATATAGATAGTCAATTATAAAGCATTTAAAATAAAATGTTATCAACCCATTCTATGAGTAATCTATTATGATATATATATATATTCAGATCTTTCAGATCAGAGAACTGCTCCATCAGTAACAAAATACCAAATATTTACGGTAATTTGAGGTAACAAAAAATTAAAATGCTCACAAATATGATTTTTCCTAAGAAAATTACAGCATGTCTATTCAATTACAATGTATTACATTTTTTATATTGTCAATATTAATTTGATAAAATTTACTAGAACATAATTGAGTAAAATTAATTGGCACCAAATGTCATAATCAAATATCATTTATAGATAATCAAGCACTTGTTAAGCAAGATCAAAGCGATTAAATCGTGATGATTAATGCAATAAACGCACATAATTTAATAATGGCTGGCAGTCTAAATAGCTGCTAACAATCTGTTGGTAGAAAAAAGTATCATGTGGCACATTGACAGCAAGTTCTGTCAACAGTGTAACATTTTGTAATTAAAAACCGAACCGATCTATCAAGCATTTCAACAAACACAGTCTGTATGCACAGAGAACATTACCGAATACGAAATCAATTACATAATCTCAAAGTAAACAAAGTGAGATCATTTTGCAGCAAATACTTGAGACTAACGTCTCAAAAGATTAAAGAAAATTAGCAGCCTTTTCAATATTATGATTATCATTTGATATTACAAACAGTGCACCGTAGGAATTATAGCCGTAGTTTTTTGCCTGTTGACCTTGACACGCTGACAGTATGCAAATTGTTACACCTCACTCATCATTAAATCTTCCAAGCTAGGCTTCCCTTTCATGTAATAATGTTTAAACACTGAGCTTTTGTCAGGAGATGATTTGCAATTAATAGTCAATTTAAAATATTCAACAAATGTTTAACCCAATTTTTTTTTAAGTAAAACATCATACAAAAGATCAAATGATTTCAAGAGAATTTTTGAAAAACCTTTGTGCAACCGCACTTACAAAATTTGCAGCATAGCACCACAAAAAAATAACACTAAATCATTATGATGCCAGACAATTCCTGATCCTTCCTGTAGACCATGACAAAGTGACTAGATCTCCTACAAGGCAACATTTGATCTATGGCCATAGCAGTGTATTTCAGTCATGCTCCATTCCGCCACTCCACCACAGCACTGGAATCTCAATGCAGCATTTATATGCATGGCGGCATTTGTACCCTGCAGAAAAGCCGATAATTACCATCAACCAGAGTATCATTTCATTGCACTATGACAATTATTCTGTATTTATGAATCAATTAAAACAATTAGGATAATGGGCCAACATCTATAATCCAATAAAAAAGACAACTTTATATGTGACACAGAGTATCTCATCTTAAATGTGGCATCACACAAGAAGACATTAGGAGTAGTTTTATATCAATTCCAGCAATTAATTTGATCTGTGGCTTCAGAGAACTCTTCAAGAGACATTATCAGACTACCATGATGTAATTCATACACATCAGTTCTCCATTAAAATGTTTTGCTGCTTTCACCAAATATTTTTATTTCAATGGGGATGACAAAAAATAGTTTAACATGCAATGATAGAGTCACAACTTTAACAAAATATGAGGTGTGTTGTGGGAAAACCTGGCTTAAACCATGTGCGCAAAGTGTCTTCCCGGATTAGCCTGTGCAGTCCGCAGTTCAGGATGGCACTTTCCGCCTACAATGAATTTATGTTTAGAAGAGACTTCACTGAAAAGGAAAATACCATAAAAGCGGAAAGTGCCGTCCTGGTTTAGCCTGTGCAGGCTGCACAGGCTAATCTGGGACAGTACTGTTCGCACATGCATTAAGCCCATGACACGCCTCATATGTTTTTACCGATTTCTGCCTGCTTTTCTTCTGAATAGAACAAGATGAATTTTATTGTACAGTAATTGAATACAAAATATAGTGCTGATGCACAGCAAAAAATAACATGATAAATTCGAACATTTTCCCAAAGTTTTCAAACAAAATCCATGTTCAACTATAATCTCAATAGAGCACCATTTCAATGGTGTTCAAGCATCAAAATAATCTTAAATGTGACATTTAAAATAGAGCCAAAAAGAGTAAACAATTTCCTAACAAAGCACCCTGCACATTTCCTGCACCAATTTCCTAGAGGGATCATTTTCAGGGTGGGGAAGTCTGATTACATGGAGTCCCCAGGGTGGGAAACACAGACGTACAGTCGGAAACCGCGATCATGTAATAGTAAAGAATAATACAATCTCATTACGGAGTTATTGCCTCTATCTTCTAACTGCTATAGTCATAATGAAATATTCACCAATGGCATGCTATGAGCTGAATAACATAATATTATATATATTTCAGGCGTGTCATGGAAAAACCGGGCTTAATGCACGTGCGTTAAGTGTCATAAAGTGCGTAAAGTGCGGACTGCACAGGTTGATCTGAGACGACACTTTACACGCATGCATTAAGACTGATTTTCCCACGACAGGCTTCATTTATGTAACTATTAAAGCAGTGTAAACCAATCAGAGTTTGTCTATTTAAATGGTAACAGATTAAGTAAAAACTTACATAAATTCTAAGGAGTCAGACAATTTAATATTCTTGCCTTTAATTTGTATTAATACTTTAATTTCTTTAGATAATGAGTAAATATCATATATAACAGATAGCAGTGTGACTGTCAACAAATGCTTCTTTAATTTTGATCTAAAGTACAAAATAAAACATAAATTGTATCTATTTTTTTTTTTAAAGCAGTCACCTCAAGAGTGCAGGGTTTTTATTATGGAATGATTTCATCCTAATTCATAAGAAGCACGATCAAAGACTTCCAGTCATTTGTATTTGGATGAAAATTACCCAGACAGCAAATGACCAGTCATAAGCAGCTCACAGAGCCTTTATTACTGCACAAGATCAATGTCAAATTGTACCCCAACAATACGCCCAGACCAAAATGTATGCATCAAACATTTCATTTCCGATGACAGGAATTTTTTTAATCAGGAAAACAGTTTCTACATCAACACATTTTCATCCATTTATCACATTCGGCTCTCCATAATTCCTAGTCCATGTTGACCACATTTCCCCAATCGCAGTACGCATGACCTTACCGCAATCTCCTAAGGGGTCATTGCTAAGGTCTCTACAGTTGCTAAGGTCTCTACAGTTGCTAAGGTCCCTTACTCCCTATGCCTGCAGGACTTCTATTGGATTGTTCATGTTAAGTACTGCAAGTAATGAATACTGCAAAAAACAGCCTTTACTGCACGGATTATTGCCAACTGTGGGGCCCAGGGTTATATTGATATCAACAATTGGTGTCCGCCTGGGGGTCACTTGGGGTCGCCAATTGCAGGGACATGGATATGCACTAAGCAGATTCCATTTAATTGTCTTAGTCATTGCCTGCAGGGTTTTGTTCACATTCTGAGCCACTAATCCAGTGATGATCAAACTTTGTTAGATCTGAAAGATAATTTTTATTTCTTATAATTGACCTAATTGTTTTTTTTCCCCCTACAAATCTGATTAATTTGTCTTAGAGAATGAGAAATTTTACCAAAAACAAATATTAAATAGAAAATAATTATCTTATAATTGGGTATTTTGCAGTGTATAAAGCAGTAGATAAAATTCAATAATAAGGCTAATAATAAGTTACAAAATTTCCTGAGATGGAAACCATGTAAATGACCAATAAATTATCATGGTACAGGCCAATCAGTTATCTCTGCTATACTAAATTATCTCTACCACGCTGATAATCAAAATATAACAAAACTCACTCAAATATTGGCTTTATGAAATTTAATCAATTTCCTGACAGAGGCATTAAAATTCCCGAGTTCTCGGAGGCAGCTACCGATGTGCAACGAGTCATCCGTGCGTTTGCTCTGTCTCTTGTGACCCGCTATTACGGGCAGATCGACATGGCCACTTAGCGCTGCTGCAATCACGGGCTGGCACAAGAAGACGGGCACACGACTGTGAATCATCCCCGTCATTATATTCATATCCAAGACATGCTTTTTATGACCGTTTAGCTTTTAGGAAAGCCCATTCTTATTACTGTGGAACTGCTTATTAATTGAAGACACAGAGGTGTAAAACACATAATACTGCTATACATCAGTACTCTTAAGCAGCTATTCCCTGCTAATCGAAGGGTTACTTGAATATCGGGAAATAATACGGCTAAATATAACACTCCTTCATTTGGCTATTGGACTGCCTTCTAGTGGTGCTAGCGAGGCTTTATTGCCCTTATATTGCCCAGACAATATTAAAGATAATATCACATTTTATTTCCATGTTTTTATTACAAAAGTTAATTTAATTTTCTTGCTATCATTTCATCCCACCTTTTGTTCTACATTATAAGGGTGTTCATTGACATTCTGGACAAAGTTCTCTTGCCTGGGAAAACTTAATGTCTCAAGAAGGATAGTATTAAATTTTTCATACAAAGGAATTATATTTCATAAACCAACTGTTATCCAAGATTGTATTTCATGAGGTCACCTTGAAGGCAAAATTCACACTGTGGTCAACCATAAAATAACATGGTTGACTATCAAATGGGAGGTTTTGGAAATGCTAAATGGCCATCATAAATATGCTCATTCAAGGTCAACATGGTCTTTGAAGAACCAAAATCATTGTTTACTACTGACCATTGGTCACTGTTCATCTTCACATTTATGGCTAAGATTGTATTTGGCCATTGGCAGGGCCTTGGATTTAAATGCTTCTGTACAAAATAACTCAAATCTTACACATTTAGTTTGAAATTCATATGTAAAACTCCGATTGTAAAATATTTGGTAAACATACCATTTTATTCATTAATGACATTTAAATATCAATAATTATGGTGCTAAACATAAACAACCACAGAAAATAACAAATTAAATAACGATTCATGAACAGAGTTTGTTCATATAAACTGTCAGCATCTCTCTTAAAGAAAATCAAATGCTTTTTTTTTTATTTCAACAAGACATCAAAATTAGTTCATTTCACAGATATCAGTCCCAAACCAAGAATGTTGAGAGGCTGAGGGGGTAAGGGGGGATTCCATGGAAAAGGGGGGTATTGGGAGAACTGTAGGACCTCCATGGTGAGTCAACCTTGGTAACTCAATTGTTTACTGCCTTGGAGACAACACTTAGCCGAAATGTTGGATGTTTGCCTCTGTCAAAGTAAATTGAATTAGAGTGTCTACTTTATTTGTTTTTCATCAAGTCAATCAAATTAATACAGCCACTTGTAGCCGTCTGTGAGAGGCAACATGAACCAGGCCTGAAGCAAGATCAGAGCTATTGGAAGTGTCTTTGAGCAATTTTGAGTGCATTATTTCTGTGTTATTTTTGTATATCACATACATGTAACAGAGAAAAATGCAGTCATTAAATTAATTACTGAAGTCACAGTTAGGCTTTAAATTTAGAGCAGTTACGTTCCTGCAATTACACTCTTACAAATTTTACAAAATATTGTTCAAAGTGTCTCAACTTTGAAATACAAATGAGGCGTGTCGTGGAAAATCTGGGTTTAAGGCATGTGCGTAAAGCGTTGTTCTGGATTAGCCTGTGCACTCTGAACAGGCTAATTCTGGACTACACTTTCTGCTTTTATGGTATTTTCTGTTTCAAGAAAGTCTCTTCTAAACATAAATCTACTGTAGGCGGAAAGTGTCGTCTCCGCATTTGGACTTAAAATGTATGCCTTAGTCTTACCCAACAACAAAACCTTAAAACATCTGTACAATGTAATACACTCAAGTCTCCCACTGATTTGCATGTTAACAATGTCAACCGGCTGTTTGTATGTTAATTTATTCAGTAGAACAATTGTCAATGAAAAGTGTTACACTTTGTAATTAACAAATTTAAGTGTTGAGACACCAAGTTTTAATACACCATTAAACAAGAGGGCCAAATGGCCCTGGGTCGCTCACCCGAGTTTCATTAGTCAAACAATTTTCCATGTGTTAGATTTTTATACAGATATGGATTTACTGATACGGACTGATGGAAATGCAACCTTAATCATCATGGTTTGAAAAACTTAAGTGACAACAGACATTCATTATTTTGAAATACAAATTTGAAATTGAAGCTTTTTCTTCAATATGACCTTGTGACCTAGTTTTTGACCCCACATGACCCAGATTGAAACTCGGCGGAGATAGCATTGGGACAAATATTCTGATACAGTTTCATGAAGATTGGCCAATAAATGTGGTCTCTAGAATGTTCACAAGGAAAATGTTGTGCTCAGGTGAGCTAAGAAGGACATGTACAGTGAAAGTTCAAAAGTGAAGATAAAAAATTCAGAACCCAAATCACTGTCAAATAATGGAATAAATTAGTTAAATTTAATACTACAATTAGTTGAATTTTATACTACAATTTTATACTACAATTTTAGGTTTTTATTTTTTCAGAATTTTTTTTACCAGATATATGGTCAAAATGCTGTAAATAATGAAACTATTATTAAAAATTTCTTTCATTACAACTTGAATACAACTTGCCAAGAATAAAAATCTGACTGCCATCAATATGTTCATGAACACCAAATTTAGTTACAATATTTAACAACCCTTCTCGAATAAGTGTATTTAATACGCATTTAAAGCATATTCAATGCTGCGGTATTTGCACAGCATTTATTCTGCATTTAATACGCTTTTAATACATTTGACAATGCAGAAAAAAGTGTATTTTTTCTGCATTTTTCCAGCATTAACACACTTAAGTGCTTTTAAAGTGTATTTTTCTCCTTGAAAAAATACAATTTATCTTCAAAATATACATTAAGTGTATTGTAAGTGTATTTTATAGTGCATAAATACACTTTTTTGTAAAAAATGCAGAAAAAGTACAGAAAAAATACACTTAGTGTACTAAAAGTGTTTTAAATGCGCATTAAAAAAAAAATGGTTCCAATACCGCAGCGTTTTATACGCGTTAAATGCGTATTAAATATACTTAATTGAGAAGGGAATAACGCATTCAACCTAATTCTGCTATTCATCAAACAAAAACAAGACCATATGTATAATCTAACATATACCGTGATTTATGTCACCTATTTTCTGCCATAAAAAAATACAAAATTTCTGAGAATGCACCTGTGTATTCTTCACAGGTATTTCAAATATGACAAAATGTGGACAAGCAGTATGGTGATTGCATATCATTAACAGTTTTATATGACTTTAATGAACAAAGTTAAGAAAATTGGACATGTTAGAATACCACAAACAAACCACAAATATGAAAACATTTCTTCCCAATCATAAAACGTACTGACATTCATTTTACTATAATGAGAAATCTTCTGCCATCTGTGTGATGACATAATTTTAAGGACTATATTTTAGTTAATTAACTTACATAAAAAGATAATTTAACTAAGTTAACTAAGCTGTAAATTGTCGTCCGAATTCACCAATATATTGACAATGTGAATCTGACTGGAGTAGTCCCAATGTGAATTTTTTGCCTGCCATTCTGTGTGACATCATGTAAATGTTTTATAAATGTAAGATATAGATACGTATTTTGTTCTGTGAAATCATGATTATTATACTGCTAGGGTAAGTGATTGATGTAAAGTCGCACATCAAGAAAACTTTACAGAAACAATTATAAATCAGGTGAACACTTTCAGTAGCTGATACTTTGTGTATAATAGTGACTCTGGTTTAATCCTGGACAGTATGAAATCACAGACAAAATTATAAAATTAGCTTAATATTAAAATAAAATATTTTTGTGTGTGCTAATTTCCTTTATATTAAATCATTCAAACAGTTTTACATTTTATTACAAAACTTTGCAAAGCCTAAGTAACAATGCGCGTAGTCAAAATCACCTATACATTTTTCATGATCTAAGTGCTGACAACTTTCAAAATACATTTGCATTCTCATATTTTTTATAAGCCCCAGTTTTATGTGTGAGCAAGTAAAACAAATTTATTTTTGTACAAAAAGACATGAAAATCAATCAAACATACATTTCAAGAGGTCTTTTTCACTGATTGAGCTTTCACATCAAACGGCCTTTATTTCTTAACTTGTTTAATAAGGCCATATAACCAATCCATTTTGAGACAGTCATTACAGTTGTTTATACCTTTCCCAACTAGTTTTATGAATGGGCAGTCATTTTGTAATCTACTCATTCATGAAGACTTTCCCTGACCTGCCATTTTAGGAACAAACCTTCTTTCAAGTGTTTATTCACCTTAAACATTTCAGATTTTAATGTATTATTTATGCATTTTACGAAATACATTTTCATGGACTGGAGTTATGGTCTACGACAGTTAGCAAGTCAGGGGCAATTGGTGCCCATCTACCCACAAAATTCACCAGCGTCATGTCCCGCCTCAAAATAATACCGAAAGTGTACTTAGACAAAATTGGTGCAGCAATAAAAATAGTTAACTGGTTATTAATTTTCTTTGAAGTTTTCGGGACTTTTTGTAACTGATGTTTAAATTTGGGCTCGCAATCAACATAAATTGTGAGCTAACGTCCCCATCTCACGCTATCCATATTCCATGTAAGTATAAAATTCACACAATAGCCGCAATGCTGCAGTCAGTTACGCTTTCCTATATAAAGAAAGCGGGCTATATTGTGCAGACATGATTGCAACACTTTTATAGAGTCTGTTTTACAAGGCCTTCCGAGTACAATGGGTTTATTGATTTTGGTGAAATGCAACCTATGTCTAACATTTCCCAATACTAAGCAAAAAAAAGCTTAGTATGTCTTAAGCTCTTTAAGTAATCTTATATTTTATATTAGGTAAATAATATAATAATCAATAAAGTTCTTTTTTTTTTTACCCTTTCCACAGAGTCTGAAACCTTATATTTTCGTACTTGATTGGCATTATAAAGACAACATTTTGCTTTTTTTAACTGCAAAACACTTTGCTTGTCTGAGACCCTGGATAATAAAATAAAATTCTAATTTACAAATCATTATGACACCTTCATAATGTCAAAATGCCATGTTAATTTCACAAATTGGTGATTACATAAAAGAAGTCAACAAATAAAGCACACACAACTAAAATTTGGCGAAATAAAATTAAAACTACTCAGTTTTCCAACAACTATTCTGATTCTGTATCAGCTTTAAATACATGTAACAGCTTTGTTGAACTCAACTCCTCTTAAATACTTGTGGTTACTGCAAAATAACAAATAATGAAGGGAGTTTACTGTGTATTAACTGATCTAATGATAATCATAATTTCCCATGAATTGTCTCCCTTATTTAAGGGACTGAAAAATAATAAATAAAATACTCAAAACCAATTCACACACTTGTAAGTGAAAATGTCAGTGATTTTAACACTGATAAAACATGAATCATATTTGCAAAAGGTATTAAAGCATTAAAATCTGTCAGATCAAACGACGAATAACATTAACGCAAAGCGCATTATCAATTAGAAATCTGCACCATTTACAAGCGAATCAATGTAAACAGCAGATCGAATGGCACATAAGAGTCCTTCAAGTACAAAACATTAATAAAATGGAAATTAAATCCATTGGCATACCATTGAATTTCTGACCCAAATATCAATGATCAAAGGAAGTTTTTGTTGGGTATAATTCACCTAGGACTAATTTATGGGTGGTATCTTCCTAAGGTGCAATCCCATTATTTTATTCAAGTATTATAACCCAATGAACATGAATTTTGTCTCAGAAGAAAGGGCTCTTCTATATATTTGACAACACTTGAAGAAATTCTCTGAAAATCAGTAACAGACATAACAAGTTGTCAATTGTCTGTAAATACATGTTCTTAGACAAAGTTTTTTTTTTCTAAAAACAATATAATTATATTTAGTTTTTTGACAATTTTTCCATTTCTGTATGAATTTTTAATAATATTATTCCATTTCTTGTTATTTATACACAATGCAATAATTCTTGTACTGATCATTGTATTCATATTACAAAATTTGATACAGGATTTTCACATTAGTACCACCATATTTGATTGCAAAAAGATAATGAAATAAAGGATATTTATAATAAAAGTTGCATTTCAAGTTACTAAATGTAACGGAATACCATATGCAACAAAATGACAATCCACTACCACGAACTAACCTGTATAAGATCTGGGAGAGTTTTATTTCAGAAAACCTGTCAAATATTATGAATATTTATGCAAATTATAATGTAACATAGTGAACAATAGATATTTAATGATTGGTTAAGGCAAAAAAAAAATCAGAAGAAGCTTGAATGAAAATACATATCACTGGTAAGTGAATTTTTTATTCCTGAAATAATTAATACCGTACAGTTATAATATCGGGATTATGCCGAGTTGACAGTCTCGGTCAAAGAATGCCATGGTTGCAATCCATTCCATTATTATTTTCTGTCTGATTTCTTATTCTGATCATTTTTATAAACCTTAGGTAAAACCTTTCTTCTATAAAAAATCATATATTCACATATTTAAACATGAATCAAAGCAATGTAAGTACATGTGTAATTTTTAATTGACCAAATGAAAATAAACAAAGACCCATTAAAATGCACTCTAATTTTAGTCATGCTGAAATTCAGTACTAGCTGGAAAAATATTACAACAATTAATAACTACGCTTATCTGAGAAAGTAAACACCCAGATATCTTAATATTTATATAAGTGAATAAACCCCCAGTCATTAAGCAATTAATTTTCAGAATGGAGCTACTACTTTGCATCAACAAGTATACAAGTGGATTAAAAAGATAACATTCCTGACTTTAGACAAAGTAGCTACTCAAAATATTCACCGAAGGAATTATGGGAATTAATGGTAACGATACTTTTTAATGATAAAGCTATACGCTGTCCGGCCGCACACTTTGATCAGCGATGGGAAACGGCAACAAGATACACGCCTTACGCTACACTCGTTATCCTGTATGATTGTGTTTGTTGTGTTTTGTCAATGACAAAAATCCTACTCGACAGAGGCATAACACTTGATTACATCAATTAGGCCAGAGAAAATGTTGAAATTTACCTGAAACATCCATGGTTTTCATCACTTCTAAGAAATATTTTATTTATCACATGCGCACTTAATTACTATCACATGTGCATGTGATAGCTATCACATGTGCACATGAATTTAAAGTTACCATGTGCGTACATGATATCTATCATTTGCGCATGTGATAACTTACCAATTAGAAAATGTGTACTAACTGCGGTATTTTCAAAATTGAGGTCGTGAATAGGGAAATGTTAATTGCTGAGTCCTGACCTCCAATTTGAAAATATGGCAGAAAGTTCCAGTTTTCTCATTGGTTAGGTTTTACATGTGCACGTAATTAATAAAATATTTCTCATGTCCCCTCTATGCCGCCGTATTCTAACATTCTTGAAACAGAATAGGTACCAGTAAATGGTTTGAAAAGAAAAAATGATAATTCCAGAAGAAACATTATGTATTTCTTTAGGTCAGATTTTAGAGTTAGTCTCAAAACTACAAAGTAGTGGGCCATTAAAAATCACTATAACTGAAAATGTCGTAGTGACATTAATTCTATGCGCCAGTCAGAGTGTTCCATAAATGGATACAAGTACAATGTAATAATACCATAACCGATTGCAACCTCACTACTAAATATATAAAGGGTAGCAGGTAACCTTGCTGACATTCGGTGTAATAGCAGAAGACCACCAAAGCCTGCCTCAGCATAAAATTATAATTTTGAAATAATATCAACTTTGACATTTAACCATGGGAAACTAAAATCTGAGAATTTAACACCACAGAAATATAGATGTCAAATTATGCAGCTTGTTTTTGTAACATATGCCATATAAACTATTTTAAGCAATAACCTTTATTAAATCTGCAAATTTAGAATTATTATGGACACTAATGGAGAAAGTTGCATAATAAATGCTGTACAGCCAAATAAAAAATAAATTCTACAAAGTCAAAGTAGATGCCTGGAAAATGTCATACAATCTAGTTCAATATACAAGATGTTAAGTGTTTCCTAAGTTACTTAATTCATTTATACCATTATCTGTGGATCATTTTACTTTAGTACAGTCTATGTAAATTGTGAGCTTAATATAATTTTATTTCTAATGATCCAAAACTGCTTTTGCACAGTTTAGTACCAGAAGCTTATTTTCAAAATGATTAAAATAACTCGAAAGGTTAATAGAAAGATGATAATAATCATATTTCTATTATGACATATTTTTTTTCATTAACATATATGGTACTAATGCTTCAAGTAATGAAAACAAGTATAAGGGATGTGAGCAGAATCTCTAAAGCGAAAGTAGGCTAGACAATAGAATCTCTAATGCAAATTTAGTCTAGACAATGACCATTCAGTACACAAGATGACAGCTCTTCTAAAAATAAATGACACTGCAAGACACAGGTCAGCAATACCTGTGGTAACTAAACCGGTCAGTACAGGAACCTAACCTTCTAATACTTGGCCCTAATCCTCTGAAACAGAGATGAGACCAAAGAAGACAACAGGGGACAAATGCGAAGACGCTCAATGAAGGCTAAATGAATCCCAGGGAGTTAAACCTGATATGTTAATTACAGGTTGCGGGCCCAGTGGGCAGATCCCTATCACCTGGGTATCAGATCCCGCCTTTCCCAAGCCCCTGATATAATCCCGGCAGTGTCCCGGTGACAAGGACTTCTTTTTATTCTGTTACAAAATGGGCGTATTATTGACCAAAGAGTAGCAGTATTGTTTATACTGGTACATAAATTATTAAAGCAACAGAAAACATTCAATTGTAGTGCTTTCTTGCAAGACCCTGTGAGAAAAGGTGCTAATTACTATTCATTTCAAGATCAAGGCCCAATTATTCACAAAGCTCCTTAGGGAAAACTTAAAGAAATTTCTTAAACTCATAAAATTCATTAAGTCTCCACTGTCTGTTTCATGTACACATCATTTTACATAAAAATATTTCAAACTATTAAATATTGCTTAGATATTTCATATTTTATCCTTTTGAAAACAGAAATAATTGGATTTCACATAGAAAAATTGATCTGAAATTTCACTTATGTGCATCTTAAGTTTAGATTTTCCTTAGGAGCTTTGTGAATACCAGTCCTGGGCCAGTATTCATAAAGCTCCTAAGTAGAAACTTTTCTTGGAACAGTTTTATTTCCACAAAACATTAAGTTCTTTGTCTTTAAAAATTGATTTGAATAAAAATCATTTACCAGCAAATGTTCATATAACAAACTTGATGTTCAATTGTCTTTCTTTTTTGTACGACAAAGAATCTAATTATCTTAGCTTTACGAAGACAGGCCCCCCCCCCCCCCTCCACATAAAAGCGTATTACGGTCACAGGACTTACTATCCAAATCTTAGACTGGAACTTAATGACCACCAAAAACAGAAAAAAATACTTCAAATTTCAAAACGTGGTACCAGTGGCTTGGTAAATACCAAGATGACACAAAAGGCACACACAATAATCCCTTATGCACAAAGAATGGGATTAACTTCAGATTTCAACAAAAAAATCACAATCTGCTCCAACTTCAATTGACTTCGTTTATGGGTATATTTTTATTTTCTTAGGATTATTACAACAAAAGTTTACAAAACACAGCTAAATATTGATCAGTACGCCATAAAAGCTGTAATCTCATGCAATTTTTGGTTAATATAGTAATTTTCTGATTTCTAAGGTCTAAATTTAACATTTAAAAGTCATACATTATTAATGTGCTGAGAGAAAGAGACATGCCCAACCTGAAAGTCGAATCCAGCCAAATTGGGTAAAACCAATGCTTGACAGCATGCTCAATATTAAGATATGGTTTGAGCTCAGCCACACCAGTACATCATTTTTCTTTAAAACAAAATGTTTTAACTATACAATATCAGTGGAAGAGTAAAACAGTACATGAAGCCAAACCACTTTGGAATCTTGACCAAAAAACAAATCTACAATTATTGTCATAGACCCAAATTTGATTTAATTATAACAATTATATAAATTAGCAATTGAATGTTATATTAATCGGACTTTCGGAAGTATCCTAAAGCAATAGAAGTCATAATTACCAGCAACTCATGGAGATAATGCTATCACTTGTTTATTGCTGCAACTGTCTGTACAATATCCCAGATACCAGTAATAATTGCCCAAGGCACACTCCCTCACCCATACAACTGCATTTCATTGCTAACACTCCCTCACCCATACAACAGCATCTCATTGGAACACTCCCTCACCCATACAACAGCATTTCATTGCTAACAAATGAGTTGTGCACATTACCTGCAATTCTTCACTAAATCCCTTCCAAAGTATCTGACAGTTCAACTTCTGTTAAATTGTTCCTTTATATTTGATTGATTGATTGATTGTTATCAAACACTGATATTTATTATTTTTTTCTGACTAAAACAAAAATGTTCACTTCCCAAAAAAACTGAAGAAAACAATTAATGCAACTTTACATTCCCAGCACAGTAACTGCTGTTTTTCTCACAACTGCTTTTTAAGCACCAATACCAGGAATCAATACAAGGCCTTTAATATCCAAGTTTGATTTGATAAAATTATATCCACGTCATTTAAATCTCAGAGTTGAGTATTTTATTATAGCATTTTATATGCAATTTAATCCACTAATGTCTAAATACCTTTATAATACACTCTCACAATGCTTATAATAATCCAATTATTCTGTTAATCCAGGTGTTTGTACGCTTTAGCACTCTTTCGAATGCAATGGTGCAGTTGTTTTTAAAACCACAATACAGAATTGACACAAGCACTGACACTAATCCAATTCTTTTCTCACCAGCTCTGTAGTATAATAAACACTCTCACAGGTTTTAAAGACATAAAGACATCATTTTTGGAAATGTATCAATTTTGCACAATTATCAAAACCACTTGTTGACAGGTCTCCATAAAGTGCAGTTTTTTCATACGATTTATTTCTTCTATACTGCAGAGGTTTAAGAAGTTTTGTCACCACATGGTAGGGTAGCGCATTACCTTACAATCCACAGTCGACATGTTAACTAGTCTGTCCAAAGTTACTGAACCATATAAATACTGCAGTGTCTCTATTAATTTTAGCCTTACACATTTAAATGCATGAAATACCAGTATCTACAAATGATAAACAATTATATATGCTACCCTAAAAGTATTTATCTTAATACTAATTACTGAAATTGTTTATAAAATTTACGCTAAAAATAAATTCTTGAGTATCTTCTTAATAAAACTCCTTCACTCAAAAAACGATTTTTTTAATGAAAAGAAATAAATGATCATACCTTTTTAAGGCAAACAAATAAATACTAATGTGGCTCTAACAAAGCGGTAATTCAATTTGGGATACAATATTTCTTAAAGTGAATGACATACATCATCTCCTGATGTAAAAACTGTGAAATAAATGAATACTGAAACATATTTCCTTAAGCAAAACAAACAACATTCGGATACATATCATGTTAATGCGCATCATAACAAACAGTCACTTCCCACCACCAAAATGTGTGTTTAAATGTGCCTCATCTGAACATATAAAGTAAGTAAAATCTTCCAACAGGGTCAGAAACAAACCAGGATTTGTTCACTTCAATATAATAACTGCTCCCCAGTCATATTTCCAGTAATTAAATTCATTAAAAACACATCAACAAGTGCCAGATTAACTCTGCTGCATGCATGGTGTCCTGGGTGGGTAGGAAAAGACTGGTCTGAAAGTTCACTCCAGCTGGGCTCTGCCACACAAACAGGAACATGCAGCCTGTTTTATGGGAAAACACCTCCACCCCTAAAAATGAACAAGATAATACCAGATAATACCTGTGACAGGGGGGGGGGCACCTCTGACCTCCTGGTGCCTGGGCCGATTATTGAACAGACATCACCATGTTTACTGCAGGGGCATCGTCAGGATATCGGGTGAGTATTGACAAGAAGCCGACTCGAAACAAGCCAAAAATTTGTTTAAAATCCTGGACAACTAACAGATTGCTGGCTGGCCCTAAAAAGATCACATGCAACACAGGGGATTTGTCTCCAACCTGCTTACACTGGCTAATGCCTAAATATTGGGTACATTGGCCGGGCGTCGGGTTAAATAATCATCATCAGCAGCATCAAGAACAACCTATTAAATTCAAAATAGTGTCAAATAAATGGTAATGTAACAACTCGCCCCATTAACGACTCGCCCCATGTTTAATAACGCCTCGCCTCATATGTATAACGACTCGCCCCATATGTATTCGCCCCATCAAATGTGGTTGTAGGAATCTGTTATATTTTGAAGTTTTGTAGCTTAATTTGAGTGTATATTAACATGTAACCGAATAAATATGGTATAATAAGACGATGTGGTATAATTGTGTAATATCATTAAATGTGTTTACTGCCTATGTAATGTCATAAAATATGGAATTGAAAGATGGTTTGTGACTGTATTGAATTGTGATCTATAATAATCAAAATAATGTTTTTCACAAAAAATGTGGTGTATTAAGATGATGTGATATAACTGTGTCAGTTCTAACCATTTAGTTTGTGTGTCTTATGGGTAATATAAATATAATAGAAAGAGGTGCAAAATAATGTGTTGATACTAGTAAAATTTAACATACATTTATGTAACATTTTAAATGTTTGCATGGTTATGCCAAATTTTGAATATGATCTCGATCACTTGCAATTTAAATGCTGTAGAAATATATTACAAAATGTTTCTTCTTATATTTTCTCCCAACTATTTTACTTGTTTAAATTAAAAATGTATTTCGAATGTTTCATTAACTATGTATTTTTTCCACATTAACAAGGCACCTGTTTACCAAGTTTAAATAACTTACGTATACATGTGTCAAATTTGTAATAAAGGGTCTAGCAGTCATCTAATGGTGTGAACACGTGTTGTTTCAACAGGTTTCACACGTTTCATTGTTTGTATTGTACTCTTTATCTCAATCACTTTATCAGCTGGACAAGTCCAGTTTTAAACATAATTTAGCGCCACAGCAATTTGCACTTCTGTGTTTTTGCATTCTTTAAATTTAATTTCAAAGGTATTCGACCTTTTGTATGCAATGTTTATATGTAGAAAATGTGAAAAAACACATTACACAACTGTTAATGTTTAGTTTTTTCTTATTATTCAGTAAAATGATACATTTTCCATACGTTTAATAAGCTAAGAAATGCTTGAATAATAATGCACAATGTTTAGATTATTTGCTTTACCGATTGATTGGTTGATTAAGAACTACAGTCTAACCTGTGTTAAGAGTCCGCCCATGGTGATTCTGTGTTAAGAGTCCGCCCATGGTGATTCTGTGTTAAGAGTCCGCCCATGGTGATTCTTAAAAGTGGTCTCTTAACACAGGTGGTCTCTTAATGCCGTGTAACTTGCAAAGGCAGTTGATCTTTACATCGTATGATTTCTTACCTGAATAAACATATAGTTTATTGAAATAAAGTTTGTATGTTCATAAGGAATAAAGAATAAATAAGTGGTAATAATATTTGGTTTATTATTTAAATAATTTTATTGTACATTATTATATTACACACGTATGTTGTATGAAACGATAAAATAGCATAACGGTACTGCGATTCAATAACCTACAATTGTCATTCGGTCTGGGAACCAAATGATTTTAAATGTATTTGTTATCGTCATCAACCCATGTTTATTGTAAATAACTGATTTCAAACTTAAGAAATGAACTGTATATTTTACACGTTAACCATATAATCATATAATCCAACAAAGTGTAAACGTTGCACAATTCTGTAAATACTGAACATTCCCCACCCACCATATGTCAAACCATGTTTACGCAGTAATAAGTGACATCACAGCACGTGCTATTAAAATACGCTGCCCTATTGTCCCTGACTAAACCGAAGCCGCCGAAATACGCAGGCAATTTCAGGTTAAGTAAACAAAGGAACATGCAGACGATAACAGCTAAGCTCGTTAAAGTCTGTCCGAATACCACTTAAAGAAAATGGATTAAACAGTCACAACCGCAATCGAGTAGATTACCCGTGAAAAACTTATCTATTATCGGATGACAATGATACTTGCTAATTTGTGAATTAACACCTTTTGCAGCAAATTTCACAGTCGCTTAGCAACGCAACTGCCAAACTGACACTCGGTCGCTTAATACACTAATCAAGGTTAAATAGGACGATGTTTAATGGTCGCTGGTCGGGGAATAGAGGTGGTCGCTAATTAAAGGCAATTTTTGTTAGAAATTGCGTTGGGAGGAATTAGTAATGGTCGTTAAACGGAGGGAGTCGCTTAATACAGGTGGTCGCTACCGCAGGTTAGACTGTATATTCTGTAATTTTCTACATACTTAAACCTAATAAACGTTAAACTGTACAACAAACATATTATGATGGGCGATTCGTTATATATATTGGGCGAATCGTTATACATATGGGGCAAGTCGTTATTAAACATGGGGCGAGTCGTTATGGGGCGAGTCGTTAATGGAGTGAGTTGTTACATATTTAAATAAACACACAGCTGCCTCAATAGATGTGAATTTAGAAAAAATTCAATTGCCCCCTCAAGATTTCATTACTTATACCAAGTCATTTGTAGCATATTAATGTTCATGTCTAACATCAAATGCTTCCAACAAATTTGGACACTTGAGGTTCCTGTATTGACACTTGTGAACAGCACATAAACCAGAAACTGTGAACATTAGTTTTTGCAACAAAATGTGCACCAAGAGGTTCCAAATGTTACCATGGCAATATAATGATGAATTACTGGTACTTTGTAAGATAGGCAATCCATTTTTAAGTACAATACTACAACATAAAAATGAAACACATTCAAAGCCACTTATAATAAACTGTTTTTGTTTTCGTAACAGCAATTTTTTCACATTTATAGTGATCTAGACTGTACGACATCCCAAGGCAAAATGCAAGGCAAAACCAACTTCTGACGTAAGATACAAATCATTAAATGTTTCAATATAATTATATTGGAATGTAAATACCAATGAAAATTTATTGAAAAACATTAAAAAACTTGAAAAAATATTAAAATATTGTGGATAATGAGCAATGATTTATAAACGTAGCCTGAATTCTTAAGAATGTTGTATTCTTTGTACAAAATGTAAATTATTCGTAAGTTAGTGTCCATGACGGATATATATTCAGATAGTCAATGAAACAGTAACAAACAAACGAATCAAACAAACAATAACATGTACTGAGGTGATGAGGGTTGACATGCAAAATGACACGCGTGATGAAAAATCAAAAGAAATGCAAGGAATGCATCAGCACCAGTTTCTTGCATACAAGATATGTTCAGATTTTTATGGTCTGTAGTTTTTATATGAAACAAAAACACCCAACCTGCTTGCCAGATTACATGAGTGGTTGTAAAGTAAGTTGTTTTTATGTATAAATCTTCAGGGTGAGTGACTTTTATTATGTTATCTTATGTCACGTTGCTTTTTTGATCTCTAAATGAAGATGAACCTTTACAGTATACCAGCGTTAATATCTCGACCCAATTTTTCAGAAAAAAATGTATGCAGTCACTTTGCATAACAAACAGTTTTAAATGTGGATACAGATTGTAATCTATTTATTTTGTTGACAATGTACAGTCGACAAAAATGCAAGAAAGAACTGTTAAAATTAATCAATACAGGTAAATCAGATGATTTATAAACACATATGATTGCAGCGTGTTTAAAAACAGAAAATCACAGTTCCCCCTATTTTCAGTAAATAGTTTATCCCTTCATAAATATCAACAAACCTTAAACCAACTATACTATAGTCAGTAAGTAACCTTCTGTATATAATGATATCGTGTTTGTGCATTTTTAATCAAAATAATTTGAAAACAATGTTTAACATTAAATCTGTAAAAGATGTTGACATTTTGAACTATTCATATCGCTCAACAGAAAATTGGACTGAAAATCCCAGCAACATAAAATTGGGCTGAAAATCTCAGCAACAGAAATAATTTATGTTACATTATCTTGATAAAAGTTTGTGTTAATTGTTTGGTTCAATTTGCAGCAGTTAACATAGTGCAAGCTGAGAATGTCATCAAACATTCAAAGACAACAACAACACAGTTCTGATGTCATCAACAATTCAAAGACAACAACAACACAGTTCTGATGTCATCAAAAATTCAAAGACAACAACAACACAGTTCTGATGTAATCAACAATTTAAAGACAACAACAACACAGTTCTGTTGTCATCAAAAATTCAAAGACAACAAAAACACAGTTCTGTTGTCATGCCTGTTCTGCAGTTTAAACACATAAAGTTTCAACAAGAATTCCTGACTCATTTTGACCACCATTCATTAAAGCATGTAGCAACAATGGCACAGGATGGTGCCTTCTGCATGTTTCCTACATTAACAGAGATAAGATATTTATTGAGTATTTTGCAAGCTGAAATAACAATTACCAGGTTTAAGACTTTCAGCTGATGCCATCATTATGTGCTCAGAAAATCTCAAAGAAGCCTTTTTTTCTGACAGAATCAACAACTGTTGCTGTTTTTCTGATCTTTGTGGAGAGAAACTGATTACTGGTATTGCACAAATGTTTCAACTCTAACAGCAGAGTAATTGAATAAGTTAACCTGCAAATTCTAAGGTTAACTATAACTATTTGATGCTGTAAGAATAATATTCTGCCAAATTAATCTCCGAAAAAAAACAATGAATACTTGGTATTTACTGAAATGTTGTACAGTCAGAAGATATTAGCCAAATCGCAAGTGCAAAATCCCAGATGTGACCCCCACCAATATTTAAAAAAAAAAAAAATAAAAAAAAATTACAAATATTATCTGGTTGGCTTAAGTTTTTCATAATTCACCATCCATCAAATGTTTGACATATCTACATAGGCGCCATGGTTGTATGTTTGTGTTTTTCCCCATGATTATGTTTTTGTTTTTCGCTTTCAAGCAAAACCAGACCAGCTCCCCTTAGCATGCAGGGCTAGTGTAACAGACCTGAGGCGTAAAAAAAATGTTTTTTTCAGGTTACATGCCCAAAAAAATTAGGGTAGGTAGGTAGGTAGGTAGGGATTTATTCGGCGTAGGTGTATAAGATCACTTTTGACCTATAATTCTTGTGATAATTATGCAGTGGGAAAATTGAATGCCAATAGAACAGAATAAAATATATTCGTTCTCATAATTAATCCACTGTTTTGTTTAGCCTTGCGGTATGCACAATAAATAACAATTGATTCTAGCAAGTTCAACACACTCATGATCATTTTAAAATTAGCGCACGTTTAGCTGCCGGTGTATAGCTGTTATAATATACATGCATCTATGAGCGAATATTTCAATAAATGGGCATTTTTTTTAAATAAACTTATTGTGCATGTTTATTTGAAATTGAATGGTGGTTGCGTTTTATTAAGAATTAAATAGAATTGCACATTTCTATCAACTTCTCCAGTAGATGTTCATCAACCTATAAAAAGATATATGTCAATAAATAAAATGTGGTGAAATAAGTCTCGAAATACGTCGAAATGTTATTCATGTTACTTTTACTTCATTTGCGTAGCATTAATACATTATTTGCAATACCAATTATACACAGAAACCCTTGATACATCATATTCCTACCGAATATAATTTTTAATCGCCACAGTCTAATGAAATTTTATGTTTGTGTTATCAAAAAATGGAAGTCATCATTATTTCAAATGCGCTGTATGTTCTCTGAAGACTGCTTTTCATTAGAATACACAGTATAAATGATTAATTGACTTCGAAATGTGTATGTATTATGCATAGGTAACTTCAAGATGAAGGTAGGGTATATTACTTAAGATCTGAATAACTATACGCGTCTGATACAAAATAATTTTCATTCATTCCCGCAATTATTTTTGTACATTGTTAATTTGTTAAATTTGACTAACAAATTTATACATAAGTAATGATGTTAACGTAAATTATTTAGGTTATTCATGTTATCACTGGTGAAAACATGGGACGGTATGATCGCTTTATTCACTGTACAAATATTATTGAATTAAGCACACATTAATTTTGGGATCTGAGAAGTTTTCTTATGGTGCTAAAAAAATGTGGGGTCCGAGAAGTCGCCTTGTCTAAGTGGGGACCGAAACATCTGGGGTCCGAGAAGCCACGTAACTGATCATCTTGGCCCTCTTATATTATGTTTAGGGTAAAAATGATATCTCAATATTAATGTCAACGCAGATTGTCTTTTTTTAAAGACATTTCTTCTTGTTGTTTTTTTTTGTTTTTGTTTTGTTTTGGTTAATGTCAACTGAAGATTCAAAAACTGAATAAATATTCAAAACATTATCGGTAATATCCTTAAACATTGTTTTGAAGTGGATGCTATCAAAACAAAACACTTTTTCATGCAAAAACATTTAATTATTGGAAAAAAAGTAAACAAAACAAACAAAAACCAGAAAAACTCAATGAAATAGGGTCGGGGCATTTTTTAAGGGTAGGTTGGGTAACCTGAAACAAACATTTTTTTTTACGCCTTACTGCCAGACTTTTAACTCAACACACAACTGAGCACCAACTGTTACCAAACTCCCAGAAGCACACAAAGATTTGAATCAACATGAATCCAAAAACATTACCTCAAAGTGCAGGAAGTTTGTGTTATCATTCTTGGGACCACAAACTCAAAAGAAACTACCAGCTGATCTCAGTACACTATTTTTATGAGGAACCTATTATCACATACAAAAATCTGCCTCACCTCAGAAGTTCAAGCCTTTTATGACTGACATCAGAGTTGTCCAAGAGCTTGAAAGTTCTGTCTTACCAAAACTGTGCAGTAATTCATTAAACAAATTATTTTCTGCAATTAAACAATCCATGGAATTATCTGACAGAGATTTTGCTGTAAGATTGAGCACCTGTTTGGCTGCAATAAGACCAGCTGTTGGCTTTTAACTCTCAGCCTAAAGTGGTTTGGCATTTATTTTAGAAGGAATTGAATTATTTACATTTAAACCTTTGATAAAGCAGATCATCACACACAAAAATTCGAGACTCAACACTAGAAATGTTTTCTCAATTACATTCTATCAGACGCCTGAACAATTAAAATAATCATTCTGGAATTGAAACATTTTAATTTTCAGAAGTTCCAGAACATATTAAAAGCATTAGTATCTTGATTCATTCAAGCTTCTAACTCTATCTTGCATGATCAGTACATCTCTGTGGCTACTGATATTCAGTAGTGACCTTTTGAAAGAATGTGATGCTATTTCCATTTATTTCCATTGATTGTCTGCTGACTTTATAAAACAACACACTTCATCTATCAACGAATTTCCTGAATTTGATCTTCAGCATTTCATGCCATAGAGGAGGCTGACTTAAGCAAAAAAATCCACATGCTGATAGCTATTAGTACCATTCGAACCATCATAGGAATCTGTTGGGAAACATGAACATTAAATATTTATTTATAATTTATTATTAATATTATTTATTTTTAGTTTGTGAAAGCTGTAGATTATTGCATCCTTGTAGTAAATTAATGTCAGCAAGAAATTCGAGACAATCGCGTTCGAGGCATTGGGAATCAACTGTATAAATATGCAAATAATTGTGTGGATACTAACACTTAGGCCCCCCCACTCCCAATTTTTTTTCTATCCATGTTGATGCTCATAAGCCATGAACCCAACAAACTGTTTCAAGTTATTGATGCACATTACTTCTATATAACCATTACCCCTAAAAAAGTTGAAACTTACAAATACACATCAAGCCATGACCCCACCCACCTGAGGTTGACAGAGCCTAGTTTCCGTGGTAACGGGAGCAGGTTGACGGAGCCCACGAGGCTGTGTATGTGTGTGTTGTTGTTGTTGGGCTCGGACTGTGCCTGCTGGATGGTGTGGACCATGCTAATGGCCTCCTGCTGCAGCTGGGTCACGTGTGTGTAGCACACCTCACACTGGCCTGTGCGCGAGAACCGGTAGCCATTCTCCGCCACGTGAAGCTTGTCCTTGAAACTCTCGATAGCCTCCTGGGACTGCAACGATACAAGTGAATACATCGTGTATATCATGTTACTTCCTATGTCAGTCTAAGAAGTTGCCGCTATGTAATGAATATGATATGGTGTCTGCACTGCAATCAAGAGACTGTGAGTTTGAACCCTGCTTGGTAGAGCTGAAACCATTCTTTCGATGCATCGATAAATCAAATGTTAAAGACCTGATTCAAAGTCAAAGTGTGTAAATTCATCATGCAAATTAATGATGGCATCATGGTTTCAATTATATTGGACTAGTTGTGAACAATTATGCACCTATCAATGGGGGGGGGGGGGCGGGCATATACGGGACTTTAGACTGAAAACAATTCCTGGCAGGCGGGAAATTGACATTCAGAATGATTCCGGGTCCCGGGGTAATAGACTTTGGTCGTATTTTAGATCCTGGTAATACAGGCCCCGGGCCATTTGACAGACATATAGCATCTCCCACTGAGAGGATTTAGACAAATATGCTTGACTCTTAGAGGGTGGGGAATTAGACCCCAAAAAATAAAATTTGTCAAATTCCCCTGGGTCAGCCCACCGCTACCCCTGGGTAAAATATTGATAGGTGCATTATAACCAATGTTTTCAATTTTCTTATTTTTAGTAAAGAGTTTAAAGGAAACATGAATCGAATTGAAATATTCAACGAAATGATGTTTGAAATTGAAATTGACTCAAATTAAGGCATTGCAACTCTACTGCTTAGGAATCAAGTACTGGTTCTACCTAGTAAACAGACATTAAAGTTCCTCATCAACTATCAGGCTTTCAACACAATCAAGCTTAAACTAGAACTTTGTCACATGGGTGACAGCGGGCCCCGATTGATTTTGATTGAGCATTTTTGAAGGTAGGTGTCAGCCAGTTTTTTAAAGTAACTAGTTCATGTCAGCAATTCCATGTATGTCAAAGATTACCTTCATGGAATATATATTAGTACATGCATGTTTACATTGATAACCAACAAGTGTAGAATGTCTGAGAAACACAATAACTAATGCAATATATACAAAACTTCCAAATGTGGGAGCCAAATTTACATCCCCATCTTTACACACACCCACACATTACCCTCAACAAAGAAGATAAGTTTCAAGAAAGTCCATTGGAAACTGTAGGAGGAGTTGCATTCACAAGGAATTTTCCCTCTATATTCATTACAATAGCTTGATCTTTTATTGAGTAATTGAGAAGAAACCGTTTTTCTATTTTTAGTAACGGTGACCTTGACCTTGATCCCACCCACCCCCTATGCAATCCCAAGCGATGTCTTGATAAAAGGTATCTATGTATGAAGTTGAATTACAATAGCTCAATTCGTTCTGGAGTAATTGAGCGGAAACCGTTTTTCTATTTTTTGTAACGGTGATCTTGACAGTGACCCCACCCACCCCCTATGTAATCCGAAGCCAGGTCTCGATATAAGCTATCTATGGATGAAGTTTCATTAAAATACACTGCAGATCCGCTATATCGCGATCCGTTATATCGCGATGTCCAATATATCGCGAATCGGCCGTGGATCCCGATTTTTTTTCATGTACTTCAATATTTTCCTATTACCAAATGCTCATAAATAAATCCAGTTTGATCCGGATTTTCGTGCCTTCACTGCGTCTCTTCTATTCACACTCTTGTAGTGAGACAAGCAATACGCCGACTCGCTCAACATCATAGTGTAACAGTTTGACATCATCAGCTTACAGCGCGCGTGCCACCCATGACAACGTCCATTCACTGCTGTCGCTCTATTTAGCACCCGAATTACACGCAGTCCACGTGGAGGGTGTATACAGTAACTGTATGTCATAAATCAATACTGAGCTAACTGAATGACAATAATGTAATCGATACGGCTGAACTGTTTCTTTTTTGTCTCAGGAGAAATGCTAACTGCATATCGTTCGCGATATAGACACCTAATTTTGTTGCTGTATGCTACGAAACTTTTATACAAAAGTAAAGATCTCGATGTTCTCTGCGCTACAAAGTTTTTATATGGCGATCAATACACCCATGCTTTCCATGCGGACGACGTGACGTTGTACATGATTGTCAGCAATTTTTTGCGCGCTTTTTCTAACAGATCAAAGAGTTTACACGAAATACATGTGTGTTGTAATTGTTAATAGAATTTATGTTTACTTCACGTGAATAGTGAAATTCGGATAGATGTTTCGGACTTTATATTTTTATACGCGATTTGAAATTTAATCAACAGAATTTAAGGAAATTTTTTATATTTTCATATACAAATGGAATATTTTACATATGGATTTAATACATAATGGATGTTAACTACCTTGAAAAGGGTGAGTTATTTACTTTATTACATTCATGTTTGAGATCGGGGAAAAACAGGCTAGTGTATACATGTATATCTACTGAATGGCCTGGCAAGTTATATCGCGATCCGTATATATCGCGATCGCGATCCGTGGACCCCGAGAATCGCGATATAATGGAGTTAAAGTGAATTTCAATTCGTTCGAAAGTTAGGGAGCTGAAACCAAAAGTTGACTCCGCCTGAAAATGAAAAATTAACAAAGGGCAATAACTCCAGAATTATGAAGTGCAGAGTAACGGTTCTTGTGCACTGCACTTCTCCTCAATGAGATCTATCCACCTATGAAGTTTCAAGTTAATACCTAATAGTCTAAGAGTTATGCTACAGGCAAAACAAAGTATGAAAAATTAACAAAGGGCAATAACTCCAGAACCATGAAGTGCATAGTAATGGTTCTTGTGCACTGCAATTCTCTTTAATGAGATCTATCCACCCATGAAGTTTCAAATTAAAAGCTGAAATGGTTTTAGAGTTATGAAAGAAAAACATGAAAAATGTGGACGGACGGACGTTCTTACGAGATGATACTTAAGTGGCTCCCTTACGAAAAACAGATAGTTAAGTGTCTTAAAATAGCCACCTAAAAGCAAATTTTAAGCCACATAAAAGACTAACCCTAACCCTAACCAACTATTTTCAACTAAATTGTCCATAAACATAAACCACTTAACTACTCTCCCGTTAGTGCGGACAGATGGACAGACAGGGTGATTACTATAGGGCACCTGCAAAAAATTGCGGGGCCCTTATAAATTTGTTTAGAACACTCTAAGAATTAAATGTTTTTGATATTTATTTTATATGCCAAACTTTTTTTTCTGAAAATAATAAGTATGCAATTATGCTGCATTTATATACGATTGCACAATCTGAAGTGCCTGCATGCTGTTCCCTTTTGACAACAAAAAACTGTGACAGAAAAAAACACACAATGTATATCAGTTTAATTAGGGACTTTTTGGGCATAGCTGTCTAAGATAAATTTTGACCCAGATTTTCTTGTGATATTTTGCAGCAGGAAAATTGAATGCCAATAGAATTTGGCAAATTTTCTAATTCTAGAGAATGCAAACTTCAAACAATGGTTTAACGTATACCAATAACTGTTGCATACTTTTGGGGATTAAAAATTTACATAATTGTTTTACATAAGCGGTTAAAATGAAGTTATAAACATATCTTCAACATATACTCTAGAACTGAGGCTAATTATGAACGTATTTTCTCATTGTATGCCATAAACAGAATGCTATATTCATTCACGTAACGAGATAACTATTTTGTTTAGCCTACATTTATATAAGCGGTATACGCTCTATAAATAGCAATTGTGCAATGTTCCCATTCATAAATCTCATTCGAAGTGTTGCCGTTCCATGTAGCCCATTGATTCTAGAAAGTTCATCACATTCCAGAAAGAGTAGTGTCATTCTAAATAGCGCGCGAAGCTAGCAACCGTTGTATAGCTGTGTTAATATACTTGTACATGCATCAATAATAGCGCTAATAGAATCATAAACCTAAAAATTTCAATAAATGGGGAATTTATATTTATAAACTTACTGTTAGTTTGAATCAAAATTGTGGTTACGATTTATTAACGATTATTTACAATTGCATCTTTCTATCAACTTCTCCAGTAGATGTTATTTAATCTATAACAAAGATGCTACATTTTCTATAGATAAAATGTTATGAAAGAAGATACATTGAATTGTTTTTCGCCGTAGCATGAATACACAATTTGCAATACTAATTATACACAGGAACCACTCTGATATATCATATTTCTACTGATATAATTTAAAATTGTCATAGTCTAATGAATTTTTATGGTTGCGTTATCAAAAATAAAGTCTTAACATTTCAAAAATCGCTGAATGTTCCCAGCCTATTGCTTTTTATTGGGATACACAGTAAAAATGCTTATTTGACTTCAAATCGTTATTATATTAGATAACTAACATGAATGGTATATTACCGGTACTATAAATAACTATATAGACTCGTCTGATACATAATAATTTTAATTTATTCCCGAAATTATTTTGTTACATTGTTAATTTGTTAAATTGGCTTGACAAATTCAGATAACAATTATGTTAACCTAAATTATTTTGGTTATTCATATATCACTGGTGGAAACATGGAGCTGTATGATTGGTTTATTCACAGCATAGATATTAATTATAATTTTATTTTGGGTCCTAGAAGTTTTCTTATAGTGACTGAAAAATCTGGGGTCCAATAAGTCTAATATTGGTGGGGACCAAAAAATCTGGGGTCTGAGAAGTCATGTAACCGATCATCTTGGCCATCTGTTCAGGTAATTTTTAAATGACATCTTAATATTAATTTCAACATGGATTGTCTTTTTTAAAGACACTACTTGTTTCTCCTGTTTTGTCTCTTGACTCATTTAACACCTGGGATACTAGAAGTCAAAGGCAATCATCTCTGATAGAGAGATAAAGTTTTGTTGGACAACATCACCTTCACAGCAGCAAGATCAATGGCCATCAAGAGCTATTAATGCCTGGATATAAATCAACAGCCTCTATAAACATTAGGTGCAGTGCTTTGATACAAGCTTTCTGTCCCAGACCAACGCCATCAATGCTGGATAATGATGATATACACAAGGAGGATACTCCACCAATCAAAGACATTTTAGTTAAAGGGGCTGTTCCTGGTTTTTGGTGTTTTGGGAAATTTAGGTCAAACCTATGTCATAGGCTAAATATTTATTATTATATATAATGTAGCTGACTATAATGTTAAAATACAACAATAATTGTTTAACAGATACCATTAACGAATTTATTACCTTAATTAAATGGGCACAACATATTATGTAATGTTTAAAGATGAACACAGTATGGACAGAAGACAGCACTAAAGGAAGTTTATAATTAAGAAATACATGTAATTGACCGGTAAAGCCCCGGTTACACTGTCACGATTTAGGCTACGGTAACCCACGATTGATCGTGGACGTGTTAATCGTGATGAGTTGGGATGCACAGTGTCCTGATTGTGTCTTCCTACATATTGTAGGACGATACTACAAATATCAACGACACTTGTTGGTTTCTGCAACAGATTCACCACGGTTTTACCAAAATATGATGCGACCTATTACCGTTGTAATATGCTAGCGTCAGTTATACGCTTCAATAACAGACCATTAAAGGTGATTGTTAAGATTGTAGTAAGATTCATCAAGGTAAACCTATGAGCAGCCAATAATTCTCACGCTTCAAGGCGAATTGGACATCATGAAGCCTTGTGCATAATCGTGACACCAACGTAGACAAATGTAGAGAGTGCGTAGTAACATCGCGATAAACCGTACAGACAGGTTGTCGTGGTCCATCGTGTATATTCGTGAGTAGTCATGATAGTTGTCGCTAAAGATCCGACTGGAATCGTAACTGAACCGTAGGGCAAGCGTAGAAAATACATACTATATACGTAGCAAAACGTACAATAATGTACTACAGTGTTGTAATATATATGTCATAAAATAAGTCATGATTAATCATGATTAAACACGAAAGGCCACGAATGCCTCTACAATGGCTGTAAGAATAAGCCAGATTGAGACACGATGGCACTAGGATTGTCCTACGTTTTGGAACATGTTCAAAACTGTCACAGCGCTTCCCAACCGATAAGGATCTCCCAATATTCTTCAAGATTGACACAGATGCCAGTACGTATGTGTTCACGCTTTACCACGCGTCACCAAGATTTTGTAAATCGTGGCCACTTGTAGCAAAAATCATGACAGTATGACCTGGGCTTAAGTCTTCATTATTGTGGTAATAACCATCGGTTTGGAGTTCCGATGCGAAGTAATTAAACAACGAGGGCAATAGCAATAGCAGTTTGATAACAAGCATCGGAATGACAAACTGTCTTATATAAAATGTGTCTGTATTTTTAAAGGTTATGAATGAGAACTATATTAATCTAAACTCTGCCTATTTTCTGCAAAGTACATTCACTCGTGCGTTTCTGAGACATTAATAAATAACACTTCAAAATGATGTCAGCTTTATTGATAAACATTGAGCGAATAACGCCATACTTGTTGATAAATACACTGAAAATGTTATGCTTACAAGCGCAAATTAAAAGCATGTTAACACAACGTAAACGTGTTTGCGAACTTAAATATGAAATATTATGTAGTACATAATTATGTGGTTTTATTGCTCTACATAATGCAGTTCTAAATGATTTGTTTGTCACAAGTTTGTTATCACGCATTTACGAACATGCATTTTATGGAACAATTTCTCCAAAATTACAGAACTATTTTCAAAACATTAGGCTCCGCCCATAATTTGTGCCATGTTAGAATGCTAAACAGAAGTTATGTGAATGTCAAATTACTGTAACTACATTTAACATATTATAGTTTTGGGCTCAAGTATGGGTGTAACTAATATGAACGGTCAATGTCAAATGAAGGAGGAGGACATAATATATTAAAGTTGGTATCTTTGACTAATTTGGTGGAAGGACTTGCCCAATGTTATCTCTCCCATCCTGCCCAATTCTTCCGCCTCCACTGGTAATACAGGAATGCAATACTCTTCAACAGGGAGATAATAATGCTCCTGCTAATGGCTAAATGATTGTTAACAAGGTGCTCTCCATGGGTTTAAATGTCCCCAAGGGGGTACCTTGGGGAAGCTTTGTGTTTGCAGAAAAATTGTTGGGGATTTGGAGACTTAATCTCCCATCTGATCATATACAGTTCTTTATCAAATCAAATATGGATTTTTGAAGCCCAATATATCTGTAAATGTGATAATCATATAATATCAACCAATAAGGGCAACTCAGAATGATCTACGTGATTGTTCCTAAGATGTGCGCAGTTCTTTCTGCCTTGACACAAGTGTCTACTAAGCAACGGACTGAGCCACAATGTGTTAAAAACAGTTTTTAATTTGATTATCAAATCTTATAATAAGTTCTGACTTTGATTCAATAAAAATAATTCTCAGGCCCACATTTTTACCCAAAGAAACCAAACATGTGAAGTCTAATACACATTACTTTTGAAATGTGAACAACACTGAGCACAGACATGGGTTTGAGTAAAGCTTAAAATATGACAACCTAAGGTCATTTTGAGTCAACGCCCGTCATATGATCTTACTTCAAATACATTTTTCAGCGAAGATTCATTGAACTTAGTACCCGATTTCATGTAAAATATGAAACGATATACATGGGAAAAGCTGGTACTTGCAATTTATGTCCATCTCATATTTGTTCGGAGATGTTATCAAACATTTTGTCACTCCAATAGCCTTATTTATAATAGGCATCAACAATATCATCTCAGATTGACATCAACATAAGTGCCCTTTCCACTGTTAATGCTGGAGACACATGGTTGACTGCCCGTCGTGGAGTGATACCTGTCCATGTCTTTTTCAATCTTCTTCCTATCTTCAATTAGTTTTAGTTTAAACCTAAGATTCATTTAAGCTCGATTGCATCGAGAGCCTTAGGCGTATAGAGACACTCTTGAGTCTGTTTCCCGGGAAGAACCAGTACTTAATGTCTGGGAAGATCTTGTGAACGCTCCCTGAGTGAGAATCGAACCCGGGACCTTCCGATCCCAAGGCGGACACCATCTCCACTACACCACTGGAACCTCAATTCCTATCTTCAATTAAATGATCACATGCCCAAAACTTTTAAATGCTGCTAAAAAGTTTTAAGCAGTCACCAATTACCATGCAACAATATTACTTTTCCGACCAACATCAACTTATTTGCCATGTAATCTTGACTAAGGCTTAAAACTTAGTGACCAGCTTATATAATATATATACATATATATATATATATGGCAAGAATACTAGTAATTGTAGCATGTAAATAACAGTACAGACAACATTATTCTACCTTGCAAACATTCAAAAATGTTCAACACATCAGATCCAAGTGTGGACATCTATCGAAAATATACACTTAAGAATCTTCCTGATTATCATTGGTTTTTATTGAGAAGATACATCTCAGAGGCATAAAATACAATAAATTACCTGAGAACTACAAGTAATTATCTTCTCACGCCAATATTTCAGTCATAAGTAGATAATCCAGTTACAAGAGCTGATTAATGCAATTCATTACCTTATACACAAGCAACCAAGATTTGCTGATCTCATAAACCGTAAAAATCTAGCGCCTCAAGTGAAGTGCATTTGTAATCCTTTCAAAATCTCTTAGAACAAACTTCTTCTGTTAATCTGATTAAAAAATATTGCACATTATCACCACACAGTAATCCTATTCTTCTCTGGTCCTCTGTCATTCAGATTGCGCTACTTATCCTCTTTATATTGAAGTTTATTTCGAAGATAACAACATCTCTAACAGAAATCCAATATAACACTAGCAACAACCAGCTATTTTTACAAACTGAAAGATCTGTACAAAACTATACATTTTCTGAATGGTCTTTTCACACAGATCACAAAAATGTATAGTATTCCTATGAAAGCCCAACACTTTATGTTCACGGATGGTGCCAAACGGAAGAAAAAACACCCTTAAATTTTGGTATATTTTAATTTTAAAAAAAAAGTGTCCCCATGCAATTTTTTCACTAAAATACATAACAGGAAAGTGAAATATACCTTGATACACTCGAAATATACACATGATGAAAATATAACAGTACCTTCATGTGTAGAAAGTGACATTCAAGCTATATTTCATCTGCAAAGCAGCATGGTGTGGTACAAAATGGACCCGAAAATACAAGAATATCCATGTTAAGCATTTTATTTCATTAGTGATCTCGAAAGACTGATTATATCAACTGTGTTAGTATTTTATGTTAATCATTTCTAAATAAACACACCAAAAGCTTTAAAATCATTGAAAATGTTATAAATATAGTGAAATTACATGTGAACATGCCCCACCCACTTAGTATACCATTTTAAAAAAGAGACAAATTATACAATATTATTTTAAACATTGACATAAAATTCAACAGAAAACAATTAATGCAACTTCCAATGGAAGTGTCACAAGGTGTTAGTAAACTATGTTAGTATTGTGTTTGAACTTGAATATATCTCAACTGCAAGTGAACAGGTAACTGCGGTTGCGGCATTCACAATTAAGCTGAAATTGGGGAGATATATACATGCATCAAGATGAAAATTGGGATTTAAACCATACTATAAAACAGTTATTGTTCAGTCATATCAAAGTTTGTAAACAGAAACAATAATTGAATCTGAGTGTTATCAGTGTACTGTAATTTTGGAAGGAATTGTTATTGGTTTAGCACAATATGACTGAACAATCTACAATCTAATTCAACAAGTAACTGTTCAATCTACAAGCTAATTCAACAAGCAACTGTTCCAACTCGATTTGCAGCTTACAAGAACAAATCTGGCTTCATCATGAAGCACTACATAAAATATTATTAAATATTATTAATTCACATACAATGTCATTGTATGCATCATTGTCAATGATGCCTTTACTGGCTTACTCAAGTTACTGCCAACTTCAGAAATAATTATTATTAACAGTTTTAAAGCAGGACTAATAATCATGACACTGTAAGTTCAGACTATAAATTATAACTTTGAATTACTTCAGTTCTATAAGAATTAAAGTGTAATAAATATTTTATTAATTATTTATTATTTTTAATAATAAAATAGATCATTTTCCCCCCATTAATTAGCGACCGAAACTTGACTTTAACCAAGCTGCAAATGCAAATCAAACATTACAATTAAATATATATTAAAAATTGACAACAATGGTCTATTTTTCTTCGATTGCATAATCTACAACCGATTAGACTTTGGTACGAAAAAAGAAGTGACGAACATGCTTTGTGTTTTTTGTGGAATTATAGGCCTAATTAATATAACAAGGCTTTTATACTGCAGAACTAATAAGATATAAAGTGAACATATCTTACGGAACAACTGATTTAATGGAAAAACTGGACAATATTACCAATTTATTTGATTTTCTTCGCTCTAATTACACCGAAAGATTGCCGCCATCATTGAACAAACTAGATCCTGTTTCGTCATGCGAAAATACCCACTTTATAAACGATGAAATTATGGATATTTTACGAAGTAATAAGGTTTTAAACTTTTTTTCTATGCAAAGTTAAATGATTATTTAATTTAAAAACACTAAAATGTTCAGCGTAATCGTCGATTTAGAATGAATTAACGCAAAATGAAAACTTAAACTTTTTGTTTGTTTACGTAAAACTGCGAGAAATTGCGATGCTTTGTCAATTACGCTAAATATAGTCATCGGTCAAGGTCATTATGTAAAAATTTCATTCATAAACCCTTGCTGCTTTCCACAATAACACGTAATTCATAGGGACTACGCGCGGGACGCATTTCGACCGAATCACAATTCATACGCAGAATGCGCAGAATTGGTGCGCGGTGGTTGCTAATAACACTTTCAACAAAAATATACAACAGCTTATCCACCAAAACCTCTTACCACAACACTATTTTTGATACCATAAATCAACATTAGCCCACAAATCCAATAGTGTCTCCATCTGTTTTAGACCAACTCCTATTCTGTCACTGCCTAAGTCTAAAAGTCAATGGTGAAGATTTCAGTGGCCAACAGTTGTGACTCCCAGTAGGTACATATTGACATAGCAGTGAAGTGACCACTTTCACAAACACTGGTAATCTGATGCCAGCCACTCTATGCAATCACAGTGTCCTGCTAAATCCACCATGAAGGGCTGTTCTCACACTCTGTGATGTAACCAAACAATCAGGTGAATATAACCAGCTACTTATCTTTTAAGACAATCACCCTGATATAGGCTGTGTATGTGAAACTGTTGGTGCCTGGTACTAATTGTAACTTTCTATAACATCAAGATTGAAGTAAATGAAACACTGCTCTTTTTCTTGCATTTCTACCAACTAGGCAAGAGTTGTCTCAATAAATGACCACGGATGTTCTGAAGTAACAACATTTTCATAAGTACTTCAAATGTCTCTTTTTCATTTACATAAGTCAAACAACATGAATTTCAAATCTTCCTAAAAGGTGTACATATTTTAAACGATAATTACTCATAATTACAAAAAAAACATATAAAATCAGTGTAACTTCAATTTGATTTTACGAATGGTCATGAAAACAGATTTTGTAACACTTGTAAAAACATAATTTTCTATTCCACAAATTGTAGACAACCTCTACATGTAGACAACCTTGATAAAGTCTGAAAAAACAGTCCAGAAAACCAGAGTGAAATATTCAAATGTTATACTTTTGCTCAACCTGCAATTAACTTAGGCGTAAAAAAAAATTATGTTTGTTTCAGGTTACCCGACCTACCCTGAAAAAACAACATGACCCTAGAATATTTTATCGGGTGGGTCAGATATTTTGTTGTTTATTTTACTTTTTTTCCAATAATTAAATGTTTTTTGGATACATAAGTGTTTTGTTTTGAAAGCATCCACTTTCAATCTAATGTTTTATGATATAAGAGACATCTTTTGAATATTCATTCAATTTTAGAATATACCAAGTTGACCATTTAAAAAATAAAAAATAAAAATTCCCTACCTACCTACCCTAATTTTTTGGGGCATGTAACCTGAAACAAACATAATTTGTTTTACGCCTTATCAGGTTAACATTAATGTTTTCACTAGACATTATGAAATTAAGCACCCCTCAACCAAGGTCTAACATATGTCTGGCCTAGCCAGATGGCTCCTGTGGGACAGTCAATAGTTCACAACAGTGGAGGAATCCAGAAAGTGCATTTGAAAGGAAAGATTAGCCACTATCTGTCACTGTGTAAACACTCAGTATCCCTGCACCTAGCACTCAGTCAGGACTGGTACACAGTCCCATATGCCCTGCAAACAACCGCCTCTCATTCATCTGACTACAACACCCACCCCTTCAAACTTCTGGGTAGCGTGTGTGTGGTGTGTGGGGAGGTCAGTGGGCTCCGAATGGCAATTATAATTCTCCTACCATTGTAACCGTTAATAATTTTCTTTTTTAATTATTAAACTATGGATAACATCAAAGCTTCATATATAAAACTATTATACAAAGCACAAAAATGACATTGCAATTTTATGAATCTTCTATGCAATAATGTAGTTTTGTATTCAGCTTAAGCAAGTGATTCTGTAACATGTGGGCAGGCCAATTACAAAGTTTTACTATTCAAAAACTTGTCATTGTAAGTTGAAAATTCATCAAATTATATCCATTAACTAATTATAAACAAACAAGATTCTACGTTTGATAAACACACATGACCCCGGTTGGTGCTGGGTAGCCCATTTCTAAGTCCAAATTAGGTCAAGGTCAAGGTCAAAGTGAGGGAGGTTGGGTGATATTGGTGGATTGGGAACGGTCATCAGTAAAACCTGTGTAAATATCCAAGTGTTACAATAAGTGGTGTTGGTGCTAGACGAAACGGTAAAATCTAGTTAACCAAGAAATGGCACTTTTAAAATATTTTAAGTTCAAATTAGTTCAAGGTCAAGGTCAAAGTGAGGTTGGGTGATATGGGTGGATTTGGGATGGTCATTAGTGTTGTAGCAAGCGGTGTTGGTGCTAGACGAAATGGTAAAATCTAGTTAACCAAGAAACAGCCCATTTGAATTATTCTAAGTGCAAATTAGGTCAAGGTCAAACTGAGGTTTGGTGATATGGGTGGATTGGGAACGGTCATAAGTATCCACTGTGTAAATATCCACATGTTGTAGTAAGCTGTATTGGTGCTAGACGAAACTGTAAGATCTACTTAACCAAGAAATGGCACTTTTGAATCATTATAAGTCCAAATTAGGTCAAGGTCAAAGTGAGGTTGGGTGATATGGGTGGATAGGGAATGGTCATAAGCAACAACTGTGCAAGTATCCAAGTGTTGTAGTAAGCGGTGTTGGTGCTAAACGAAACGGTAAAATGTTAACCTTGTAACGGACGGAAGGTTGGACGGACAGGACGATCACTATATGCTTCGCGCATCAAGATGCCGGGGGCATAAAAACAGAGTATAAGCCGTTAAAACATCTGTATGAGACAAATTACTACATACCGGGTAATAGTTTTATGTTGAATACTTGTAACATATGCAAATAACTTAAAAACCGACCATAGAAAGTTGACCCAGTCCAGGTGATTTACAAACATACTAGTTCTAAATTCCATGCTAACAGTCCCATTATCAATGTCATTTGAAAATCAATTTATTAATTTCACCCATCATGTATGCATGCCATATCAGTCATACTAATCAGCGCGCTAAATTCCGCACCTTATTCAAATTCTGTAGGAGAATGCATTGATTACAAAATTAATGCTGAGTCATGGACAACTATCTAGAATTAACACCTTTCCTAGATAACAGTCTTTACAAGTCTTTACAACCTTAGATAAGTCTTGACACTATGATCCGGTCTCCTACATAGCATGAAAAATTGACCATTTTCCCACAAAATCAGGCCATTAATTGACCATTGGTCAGTATTAAGTTGTTAAAAGATCATGCAACTAAGCCCATATAAGTAAATGTTAAGGCTTCCATTATTCTTCATTTGGAAACCAGAAATAATTATAAGGTCCCCACAACCTCACTTGACAAATGTCAACAAAGATAAATGAAGCCAAAGAAAGTAGAGATAAGTAAAGGGCTAACATACACTATTAGTCTTGGCTAACCTATACTGTAAGTCTGCCAACTAGAACAGATGAAAAGTAAGAACTGTTTTCATTTTATTTTCAAGACAAAAGATTGAAATATAAACGGAACTTAAAATAACAAGGCGTGTCGTTGGAAAACCGGGCTTAATGCATGTGCGTAAACTGTCGTCCCGGATTAGCCTGTGTAGTCCGCACAGGCTAATCCAGGATGGCACTTTCCGCTCTTATGGTATTTTCTCTTTCAAGGAAGTCTCTTCTAAACATAAATCCACTGTAGGCGGAAAGTGTCGTCCCGGATTAGCCAGTGCGGACTGCACAGGCTAATCCAGGACGACACTTTACGCACATGCATTAAGCCTGGTTTTCCCATGACACGCTTCAAATCATTCTTATTATTGGAATACAATTTTCACAAAGATTGATTGACTGAATCTGTCAAGGCCAGGGGTTTCAATGATTTGCAGTACCAAAAGACAGCTAACACTACCACAGCAGAAGCACACCAGAGACATCATAGGAGATCCATTTCTAAGTAATACCTAATCATGTATTGTGTTTAGCCTATCAGAACATTTATTTATACTGGATGGATTTTCTGTGATTACTGTGGACATGCTATCTCAGAAATGCATCTTGCTGGCAGTCCCATTGTTTATCTTTAATAACCACCCTGTCAAATCCATAAAAATCCATGAAAAATGCTCTCACTGTATTGTTTCAATCTTCAATGAGAAGATGCCAAAGGCAATAGCATAAATGCTCACACATTTGATGCCCTTGAGTGTAAAAAGATGCGCACATAAAAATCTGTCAGCTTTATATTATATTTCTATATTATTATGAGTACCGAAAAATCCTTTGCAACTATGTATTTGTGAGCTTAAAAAAAATAAATATTTATACATTCTTTTACTTTTAATAAATGACCTAATGACTTTAACTAAATTCAACCTTGAATCCAAGATTGTGATCATTCATATTTGAATAATTGAATGTTCTACATGCTGCTGGTCATTAAAAATAATATAGGGGTGGGGTCAGTGTGGATTTTAAGACTGAAACAAATAAGTGAATGAGAAACCAATACATTATTTCAATACTCAAACATGAATGACACTTTAAGGACTCATAACATGATCCGTACCTGATAGTTGCAAACAAGAATTTTTACAGTAGGCAAGCACAAATGCTGAACCACTTGTTACTTAAATACCGATAATGGGTAAAATTATGACAGTTGACATTTGACTTTCTGCTACAACGTAAGTACATTCAATTAACTGCATTCAAAAATTAAAATATTTTGCTGATAGTAACAGTTTATTGTAATTTAATAAGCTTTATTCAGCAACTGCTTTCATTCCATACCACACTTCATTAATAAAACAGTTGTCTGTAACAAATAAGTTTTGATGGAAAACAGGTCATATTGTAAATAGTTAACCAAATATTATAACTATATTAAAGTAATTATTTTAAATCAAACAATACTTGTCCATAAACACAGATATACACATTTTCATCAGTGTCAGTTTTGATTAAAAAATTTAATGAAATCTGACCGCAATGAGAAGACGTTATGAAAGGCAAACAAATACTGCATTGTGCCAGACTCATATTTCTGGGCCGGATTATGGACACATTTACACTAGCTGTCAGGGAAACTTGATGGCCTACTGTGAACCCAAAGTGTCACAATATTGGGCTCTAAAGCCTGGGTAGACTTGACAGCATGCTGCCAGTTCACAGTTTCACAAGTCTGTGCTCTTAAGCTCTGGTATGTTGTCAGGGACACTTGACGGCATACTAAGGGCCCACAGTGTCACAATATTGGGCTCTTAAGCCTGGATAGTCTGTCAGGGACATTTGACAGCATACTATAATTCCACAGTTTCACATAATAGGGCTCTAAAGCCCGGGTAGTGTGTCAGAAACACTTGCCAGCATGCTGCGAGTGCACAGTGTCACAATATTGGGCTCTAAAGCACTACTAGTTTGTCAGAGACACTTGAAACCATGCTGCGAGTTCACAGTTTCACAATTTTGGGTTCTAGAGCCTGGGTTTTCTGTCAGGGACACTTGACAGCCTGCTGTGAGCCACAGTTTCACAAGATCGGGCTCTGAAGCCCGGGTATTCTGTCAGAGACACTTGACAGCATGCTGCCAGTTCACAGTTTCACAAGTCTGGGCTCTAAAGCCCCAGTATGTTGTCAGGGACACTTGACTGCATACTATGAGCCCACAGTATCACAATATAGGGCTCTTAAGCCCGGGTAGTGTGTCAGAAACACATGCCAGCATGCTGTGAGTGCACAGTGTCATTATATCGCGCTCTATAGCCCAGAAAGTCTGTCAGGAACACTTGCCATCATGCTGCAAGACCACAGTGTCTCAATACGGAGCTCTGTTAAGCACTACTAGTTTGTCAGAGACACTTGTAACCATGCTGCAAGTCCACAGTTTCACAATATCAGGCTCTAAAGCCCGGGTATTTTGTCAGAGACACTTGACAGCATGATGTGAGCCTACAGTGTCACAATATAGGGCTCTAAAACCCGGCTAGTCTGTCAGGGACACTTGCCAGCATGCTGTAAGACCACAGTGTCACAATATCAAGCTCTTATGCCCGGGTCACAAAGCTTGTCAGGACACTTGATGAATGCTGCGAGCCTACAGTGTCACAATATCAGGCTCTAATGCCCAGTAGTTTGGGCAAGACGGAAACCTGGGGTACAGGCTCCATGAGTCGGTGTTCCAGCCATGGCCATAGTTTTTACACAAAAAGAAACTTTCAAAATTTATAACTGTGCACATACGAAGAACTGAGTCAACTTTGTAAGACAAAATTACATTCACAAATGCTTCGGCATCAATAATTTTGCACTTTCCTGTACACATACTTTTTGTTAATCACAAGTCGAAAAATAAAAAAAATCTGATAATTTTTCTGGAGGCAACACATTTTCCACTACGTGAAAAATGGATAGAACAAACACATTTGAATAAAAGACAAGAAGCAATCTGTATAATATATGTAGGCTGGGAACAAAATATAATGCTATGCACTGACAGTGGTGTAACTGTGTAACTGTATAAATTAATTGACCTGCACACATATAGCAGACCTTACAAATCAATCTACTGGAAAAACACCAACAACATCAACTAACTTCTTGCTTTACCCTGTTTAAACAATTTTTACCACCATATGAACTTTAGTGTATGATTTATACCAAATTGAACTACTGTTGGACCCACTAAGAAACATGGCCAACATTATGTCACCAATCTTGTTAGAAGATGGAAACACAGATTAAGCAGTCTCCATTAGAATCATTTTCTCCATTTTGACATAACAATTTTGTCAAGGGCTAGAGGAAATGCTTTCTGAAGCTACCATTTCATAGCCAACGGATTTCACACAATTCGCCTCCAATAAAGGAAATCATACAAGAATTTCCCATCAAATTAAACTTGAAACCATCTTCACTGCAGACCCCATGCATCCGGTTCTTAAGAGCAGTTTGCATATTTAAATATGAACTTTCATTAATTAATATTCCTGCATCAAGCGAAGTATTAAAAAGGGCACACACATGCGCAGATGGTAATATGCCCGTATGACAAAATTAGTTGTTAAATACAAAAGACAATGGTCTAATAGGATTTCCGAACAACAGTCTTTATTCCCTGTTCACACCATTTTCTCATTTTCAAAATGCCCCTCCTTTTTAAACCTGAGGTATCTAGTATTATGATTTCTGAATATATTATATTTTATAATTCATAGTCAATTTTTATACATCCAAATACAGACTGTAGTCTTTACATAATCCAAATACATACTCTAATCTGTACATTATCCAAATACAGACTTTAGTCTTTACATAATCCAAATACAGACTTTAGTCTTTACCTCATCCAAGTACAGACTATAGTCTGTATCTGATTCAAATTGTGACAGACTTTAGTCTTAACATTATCCAAGTACAGACTATATTATTTATCTCATCCAAACACAGACTTTAGTCTTTACATTATCCAATTACAGACTATAGTCTTTGCCTTATCCAAATACAGACTATAGTCTACCTCATCCAAATACAGCCTGTAGTCTTTACATCTTCCAAATACAGACTTTAGTCTTTACCTTATCCAAATACAGACTTTAGTCTTTACCTCATCTATTAAAATACAAAGTTTAATCTTTACATCTACATGCACATTTTGGGGAAGATAGCAATCTAGTCTTTTTTTTTTTATAAATAAAATGTACAATTTGGATCATCCATTGATACATATTGCTTTTATGACATTTATATTCTTTGATAGGAAGGTTATAAACTGTGAAAGCCAGTTGGAACCAGGATGTCTGCAAAAGACATTAAAATGCAAATGAAGTGTCAAATAGCAGCTAAGAAAACCAATGTCATCTTGGTTGATCAATATTATTGGTGCTTCTTTTTCCTCAAGAAATAATTAAATCGAAATCAAAACATTAGAATGGCAGTCCTTTTGTCTTCCTCAAAGCAGCCTGAAATAAATCTTTAAATATTGGTTATAAACAAAACCATAAAACCAACAACAAAACCTCAGTTTCAATAGCCTCCAAGTGAGGTTGGAGTGTCAATTTGGAATCAGGAAAACTAAAAACAACATTCATTGAAAATACAATTTTAATAAATTTTATAAATGATATTGATCCTTTGTCTCCCCTTCCTATTCAGACATTTAAGTATAAAATTTAAATTGACCATCTTAAATTTTTGACACAGCCAGTGGTCATACAATAAGATTGTATATCGATGGGTCAGCGCAAAACTATGCAAAGTCTATGTTGTATACCATTATATAGCATAGTTTTGCTACGAGCCATCGATATGTTGTATACCAGTTATATAGCATAGTTTTGCCATGAGCCATCGATATGTTGTATACCAGTTATATAGCATAGTTTTGCAATGAGCCATCGATATGTTGTATACCAGTTATATAGCATAGTTTTGCCATGAGCCATCGATATGTTGTATACCAGTTATATAGCATAGTTTTGCCATGAGCTATCGATATGTTGTATACCAGTTATATAGCATAGTTTTGCCATGAGCCATCGATATGTTGTATACCAGTTATATAGCATAGTTTTGCCATGAGCCATCAATATGCAAGTTACTAAAGAATGCTTGAACATGCAAAAATTATTGTTTAAACTGTAATATAATGCAGTTTTTATACATAAGACACTCCCAACTGTAATATAATGCAGTTTTTATACATAAGACACTCCCAACTGTAATATAATGCAGTTTTTATACATAAGACATTCCCAACTGTAATATAATGCAGTTTTTATACATAAGACACTCCCAACTGTAATATAATGTAGTTTTTATACATAAGACACTCCCAACAGTGAAATGCAACTAAGGCTGCATTCTTTATGTTGATAAATATGTACCCCCTAAATGTAATGTAAAAAGTCAAGTAATTTGCACAAGAAATGTTACGCTATATATCCGTATCAGTCTCAAAAGGCATACATAAATAAATTGCTCTACTGCAGTTGTGTCGAGGGAAGCAAAAAGCACAAGTTAAACATCAGAAAGCAAATATCAAAATACATTTAAAATAACCATTTTTGTATAAAAAGCTGAACAACTAGGTTACATGCCAGACAATTTACTGCCGCTCAGAATAAAATGCAATTGATTCAAAAATGTCAAAAACTAGCCCCTGGCTAGACGGGCTGTCAATTTCACATTAAAACTCTGAATTATTAACCAATCCATGAACACCCAACCCGGGGAACAAAGACAATCGCTAGTGACAATGCTTGTACAAGACCAAGATTAAATTTTCACTGATAATAATCGCTCATTTTATTCCTAATGGAACGGTTAACAATCACAATACATTGTACACTTTCAATACGATATTTCAATGCGAACCAAGGTTTTCTGCAAAATTGAATACTATTGTCGAAAAAACATCGCTTCTAAGATTGAGAGTAATATGGAAAATTATTAGAATTTGACACGTCAGTTGTCATTTCGTACCTTATTTTGTTAAACGAGTTCAGGAATTTTGTTAGTAAGCAAAATGACAACTTTTTTATCACATGCTTTTAAAAGAAAAAAAACAAACTCGTTTTTACCAAAAGATGTTGATAAATCCTAAAAGTCGTGTACTGACTTGACGTCATTTCATGTTGACGATGTGATTTCACCAAAATAGCATCATGCGATTGTTCAGTCAAAGAACATGTAACCAAAGAAAACACTTAAAATGTTATCTTACACATGTGTAAGATAAAAATATTCATAATGGCTGTATTACACAGAAAACAAGGTATAGCATGTGATAAGAAGTATTTTCTTGAAAAATAGTGTAAACGTTTAGCAAATAATAATGGAGGTGATCTAAATTATTCGAATATATAAATGTATGATGAAAAATCCATAAGGTCCAGTTTGCTGTTGTCATGTTGAATGATTCTACTTCCTTAATCAGAATCGACTGTTTCAATCAGGGAAGTCTGTGCAAGACATAGTGTAAATTAAGTCCTACCTTACCTAGCATGCATAAGGCCATCCAAAATCATAGACAGAAAAAGATTATCCATGGACTGCAATGATTCAATCTGCATTGACGCTTCCAACAAACAATTGTTACACTTTGAGGAATTGAAAACTAAACAATCTTCATGAGACATTCTATAGAATTTTAACTAAACAATCTTCATGAGACATTCTATAGAATTTTAACTAAACAATCTTCATGAGACATTCTATAGAATTTTAACTAAACAATCTTCATGAGACATTCTAGAGAATTTTACTCCACACATTAAATCTGATGCTGAGCAGATGCTTTGTAACACCTTTCTAAGGACCCCCAGCTTGGTCAGTTGCATTGTGGGACAACTGCAGAATAGGTCCCGGTATGTCAATGCCTTAATAATGCAAATTACTAGAAGACTGAGTGGTTCCCAATACCACAATGGGCAAATAATGCAAATGAGCTTTCTTTTCTCTGTCAGTCTTCCACTGTCTGGACTAGAATGTTACACTGGACCACAATGTGCTCAAGAATTATTAAGGACTAAACTAAGTAACATATACATGTACTACTTTTCAATGAAAACATTTTTAATACTTCCATATCTCGCACTGATAAATTTATCGACAGAATCTTTTGCAAATATTTGCTAGCGAGTATTAAAAAGTAACTAAGTTATATGTGTATATGTCTTTAACTTACTATCATGTGCTTAAATATGGTTTGTAATATAACAATTATCACGATTAAATGAACAATTATAAGACATATCTGTTAAAAATAGTTATGTATCTTAACTTTTCTGAAATGCGTTTTTCACTAATGAGCACATGCTATAATTTATGATTTATATGAAAGTATGTAATGTGTGATATGTGAATTTGCAAAACTAACATATTACATATGGTTTAACCAGCCCCTTCTTACTGAAAAAAAACAATATTAGCAAATATATCATTTATTAAATACACAAATAAATTTAATATTTTCCCATTTTCAAAGATCACAAAATACATACAAATTCTTTATATACCTTAAAACAGTGGCCCACAAAATCAGAAGATATTTCATGTCCAGATCAAAAACTTGAACTCTGATAATCTAACATGTTTTGCAGAAGAAGCAGTGAGCATTATGTGGTCTCCTAGCAACAGATAAAATTCCACAACCTATGTGACCATTTTTACTTTTTTACTGCCAGGCAGGAATTTATATGAGTGCACTATGACCTCTGGTGACAGCCGAGAACTGCTCTATCAACACTTTATGTCCCCTCCGAGGCACTTAGAGGGCCTTTCAAGAGCCCCTATTTCGCACCCCCCCCCCCCCCGCATAGAAAATTTAGAGCTCTCCTCTAACAATTCTGTGGACCTTCTCTAAGTTTATCTAAAGTTTACATATCACTATAATGATGTTCACATAACAAATGAAAAACTTGAACTACTGATGGTTAAAGTCGCAGTCCATGGAATATAATTCAATTCATCATAATTTGGAATTAGTTCTTATGAACGTTAATGGTGTTTATTCGTCTCAAATCAACATCTTAATTACAAAAGACATTTTACACTTTCTATGTTCGAAAACGCTTGGTACGAATGGAATATACACTAATGTACATGATGATTTACTCCAGAGGCATCACCAGTTATCACACACAGAAAATAGACGGTAAAAAGTTACTTACCAAAACATTATTGCTGCACCGATTTCAACGCGTTTTTTTTGTACTTTGATTGGTGAGATGTCTATAAGAAACGATCTCTGCCAAGTTTATCTTTACTAATATATAAATCTGGACTGCTGCTTTAACTCATCTTGGAGCGTTACCATTGAAATAGTAAGAAACTTACCCACTGGCTGAAATATGTCCCCACTATTTACAAAGTGACAGGGAAATTTGTATTGTTGTTTGAATTGTCAGGCTGGCTCTTATTATGTGCAATGTAGCAATTAATCTTCATTACGACCTACTCCTCACAGGCAAACTATACTTTAGATCACACCACTGGTACATTGGACAACAGGATAATATTTTAAGTATATTAATCATTACCATATTATGCAATACTGCATACCATATTATGCAATACTGCATACAACAGTCCGCAATACTGCATACAACAGTCCGCAATGCTGCATACAACAGTCCGCAATGCTGCATACAACAGTCCGCAATGCTGCATACAACAGTCCGCAATGCTGCATACAACATTTCGCAATGCTGCATACCAACATTTTGCAATGCTGCATACAACATTCCGCAATGCTGCACACAACATTCCGCAATGCTGCACACAACATTCCGCAATGCTGCATACAACATTCCGCAATGCTGCATACAACATTCCGCAATGCTGCATACAACATTCCGCAATGCTGCATACAACATTCCGCAATACTGCATACAACATTCCACAATACTGCATACAACATTCCACAATACTGCATACAACATTCCACAATACTGCAATCAAGTAGACTGAAGTAGTAAATTTGTTAGAATGTAAGTATAAAGAATGCTAACTCAGCATTCATGAACAAATGCAGACTGACAGAACATTATTAAGAACATAATCATTAAAATGGAATACAGTTTAGGTATTCTGCACAAATGTTTAACACTACCAGTAAGGCCAGAGTTTTTTTATTTATTCGTTCTCGGACATTTTTGGAAAAGTGTCCAGTTCGATGAGGGAAAAAATAAAAAAAATAAAAAAAACACAGACTTTAGTAAATTAGTGACTAGAATTTCACAAATGGAAATGGGCAGTGATATTAAAATCTTCATGAATTATTACTTACAAAAATAATATAACACAACATTAACTTAATCACTGCAAGATAACCATGACATTAATACTAATAATAGCAACATTAAAAAGGCAGTGTTTATCATATAACAACTACTGTTAAAATATGATCACACTTAAACACAGTAGGCCTACGTCGGATATCACTGGACAGGGGCCATATTATATGTATAACAGCATGTTTAATGAAGTAAAAACTAACTAGATATCATTGTCTTATAAATAAATCAATATACACCAATGAAATTTGTTAATTATAATATTGATATAAAATTATAAATGTGTATTTAATACAATGAATCAAAGATCTTAATTAGTTTTACTGAGTATTTTCTTCTTACTTTAGGGTTACATGATGTATAAAAAAAACAGAGAGCAGATCATATGAATCATACAGCGATATACAGTGACAATGCATGTTACATAAAACTTAGTCATTTCTTCAGCTTTTTTTTTTGCATTCCAGGTAACAGGTTAAAACCCTTTCACAAGGTCATATTTACGAAATCTGTTACATTTTACAAATTTTATTTTATTTGCTTTGTGGAAAAAATCGGATCGTTATGGCTTTTATTTTATGTCACATTCTTCAATCTACCGTTGATAAGACAGGAAATTTAAAGGCTAATTACATACTTTAAAAGCAACACATTGTGTAATTATTCACCATAACTAAATCTATTAAAATACATATTATCTATAATACAGAAATTACAGAGCAGCAGAACATTGAAACCACTGAAGTGTTCACTAGATGGGTTAGGGTCATCATAATACAATTATAAAACTGTTACAGATTAATCTTCATCATCAAGCCTCATTGCTTCAGGTAAAATAATTAAGGTTTCTTTAACATTAGCTTTTGTCATGTACAAGTACCATTTGTCAAGTTGTTCATTTTTGGAATGCCTCTCTGTCAACACCTGACGGGTTATAAGGTTACATTCCACTCTATAAACCATTCTAATGGGTACAGGCACCCATCCCCTAATTATAGCCCGTGTCCAGGCAGGAATGAAAGTCATTAGGAGCCCATTCAGTTCCCCCCACCCCTGTCAGGCTGCAGACACCCCAGACAACCCATAAATAAAAGCCCGACAGACAGGTATGGGGCTTGTTATGTAAGACCAGCAATTTTCACCATGAGACAGGTCTGTCACTTGCACAATGCAACAGCCAAATATAGTCCACCTCCAGTCAGAAGATTATGCAGTCATTATCAACTGCTCTCCAGCTTTAGCTTTGAAAGGAAAAGTTTAACTACCATCCCTCTATAATGCACCTACCAATATTTTCCCCCAGGGGGGGAAGCGGCGGGCAGACCCAGGGGAAGTTGACTAATTTTATATTTTGGGGTCTAATTCCCCACCCTAGAGCCAAGCATTTTTGTCTAAATTCCCTCAGTGGGAGATGCCAACAGGGTATCAAATGGCCCGAGGGCCAATATTACCGGGATCTCAAATCCGACCAATTTCTATTTCCCCCGGACCTGGAATTAAATCGCTCAAATTCCCTGGTCAGGAATCGCTTTCACTCTAAAGTCCCGTATATGCCTGTTGCTCCCCCCCTGGGAGAAAATATTGATAGAGGCATAAGGAAGTGTATCCAATTAGCATGGATGCTGCAACAGACTAAGGTTTGTTGATGTAATTTCTCTGCAAGTTTTTTAATCATACCAGTTACAAATTGAGAACAAGCATTTTTATGGCGTACCCTTTGGGTCAAAAGCACACATACGCCTGTGAGCTAAATATAGATGTAACTGTTGTTATAAAATTGTAACCGCAGTTACAATTTTATAACTGCAGTTATACATTTGTAACTGCAGTTATGAGTGATGGGCTGATTAATCATTTAGTCAAATAATCATGACGAACAAAGCCATGACGTGACGATGACGATGGGAAAAATTAATCGACGAAATGTGTACATGGCACGGTTACTATTTGATAAGTATTATGCAGTCAAACAAAAAGTGTTTTGTAGTTCTAAACTGCTAAATATACCGGTATTATAAATAAAATACAGTGTGCATTCAATGCAATATACAATACTTGTAATCATTCTATCATAGGTTGTCAGTGTGTCCACTAAAGGATTTTTATAATTTTATATGCATTTTAGCACGGATTGGTAAATACTTTATTATTGAACATTTATGTCATATGCATTGTGCAAGTAAATTCTTGCATGTGGTTTTAAAAGCGTAAAATATGTATTCTGCTGGTATGTACATGCAGTTCCTTATAAAGAGCTATTTAGTTTAGTGTTGAGATGTTATGTCTTTTGCATTACATTTATAACAACAAATCACTACAATGTCAATGGCTAGGGGTGCTGGGCGTAATACACTACATATTCTCTATTAAGTGCCTTTGTAGATATATGTAAATATTCATAAATGATTAACTTTCGTAGTCTAATTAAGTAAAGCAGTTAAAATTCCATTATTACATTTTTGTTTTAAAAATAGAAAATCTGCAAATGCAATCCATTTTAGTTAAAACAGAAACCAAGTATAACAAAATAAATTGACAAAAATATAAATTGGTAAAAAATGATAGGATGACATATTTCTGTTGAACAATATAACTCCACATATTTAGTCATGATTATTTGATTAATCAACCACTTTTGGCTCTGATTAATCAACCAATATTTTTAGGACTGATTCCCATCACTAGCAGTTACATTTACAAATATAACTGCAGTAATAATTTATACCAACAGTCATAAAATATGGTAATCGTCATAATATTTAAAAAAATATATATTTTAATAAGTTTTTATTAAATAACTGCTTAACACATGGGTCTCGTTTGTTATAAACAAACATTAAAATATTGTTTTTTATAATTATAAAAAGTTGTCCCCGTGTAGTAGTAGTAAAAGCGATAAGAATGAAATGTACATGCGCACTATTGATAACTGTACTGTAGCGTGGGAAAGTTTTCATTGAAGCATCCGATTTGTAGGCATGAGTTTGAATCCCGCTGGAAGCAAGTATCAAAAAACTAATTTTTGACATTGAATATAATTTTTTCTTACAATTCTATCAATATATTTTTGTTCATAAAAACATATATTCGTCAAAATAGGGAATTTGTATTGTTTAAATATGTGTCTATACGTAAAGGAAATACCATTGATATGCCCCTTTAACATATAGTATTACAAACGAAACAAGAAAAGAAACCACAAAAATACTACATTGGTCTTAGCATTACCTTTTAAATAAATCCACACTGACAGAAAACAATGATAAAAAGTATTCGGAAGCTTCAAAAACCATTGGGCAAAATATTTTGACATTTTATACCCCAAAAAACTGTTAAAAAAATATTTTGTTTAATGCTCCAAAAAGTTGTTAGCTGTTTTTGTTGTTTCGGGGTTTATAGTCCTTCCGCGCCTGAGGCTGCATTATGTGAGGACTTCTAAACAAAAATGTTAGTAAAAATATTTTAACATTTTATACCCAGATAATGGGACTAAAGTTCTGCCAAGCATGTTACCTAGCCCAGTAAATAAATTAGCTTCCATCAAGCCAAGCCTAAGCTATTTATGATCAGTTCTGTCTTGCCAACACTTCATTCTCTAGACAAATCAGGTCCATTATATTCTTTCAAATAGCATTATCTCACATTATCTATGCTGTTCTCCAATAAATGACAGCTAGTTAACCATTGGTCCACTTGTTGATTAGAGTGCTCTCCCCTCCAGCCAGCTATATAGATGGCCACTTTAGGTAATTTAAGGATTGCTTGCCTAATGTAAGGCTAATAGGGTGAAGATTGTCTGCATGAACACAAGTGGGGTATGGAGCCTGTCATTGTAGCAGAGACAGCAAATAACAAGTGAGTGGGGTAGCAAACTTCTAAAATATCTCTGTAAGTGAAAACTGAGCATTCAATACAAACTTTTCACAAGTCACATATGACTCAAATAAATTGAAGAGCTACAGAAATCAGGAAAGTGTTATTGCACGCTTCATCATAAAAATTCTGTGATTTATTGTCATTTTCTGTTGTCAATGCATTAAACGTAAACATTCCCAATTAACAGAGCGTTCGTTTTTTTTGAGATAAAATCTCCATAAAGTATAAGTGATTTCATTTTAGCCATTTCCTGGCTTGTCAATTAGCCAACTGCTGTTAACAACATCCTAATGCCTTTTAAAACTGTCAATAAACATTAATTTCTTTTCACAGCCTCAGTTTTATGTATGGATGCAATACTGTTCAATAATATGATAAATGGCAGATGTAAAAAAATCACAATTAATAATGCGAATTACTCAGTAAAACATTCAAATCTGATTTCTGAACATGATTTTCCTACAAACCAACAAACTGGCATCTCCATACATTTTGAAATGAAAGTCAACATTATTAATTTGTATAACTAAGTTGAATCCTGACAATCAGGGTTGTCATTATCAAATGAAACAAGTGATTTTTTATCTAAAATGTAAGCGATTTGGCCAGGGGTCTAGGGAGCCCCTTGTGATATTATTGATCGCAATTTTAAAGTTACTGAAAAAAACAACAACAGATTTTTTCATGATTTCAAATGATGAATTTGATCGGCAATCCTTTACTTATGACAACCCTTGATAATAGTTCTTAACCACACTGAAGAATGTTTAGCATGCAACACTAATTTAAATAATACATCATTTACAGAAGTGAAAACATTCTAGCATGTTTATAAAATGGCATTTTATGGTTATCTGGAAAGGCAATTACATAATCATACAAGCTCTGTCTATATCAGAAATTCATCAAGAAGTAACAGCTTCTTTTGCTAACCAACCAGTTGATCATGTGATAAAACTTTGGACCCCCTTCAAGAATGATCCACATGCAATGGTACCTCTGTTACATATATATTACATCATTGTACAATGAAGAGGCTGTGACAATGGAAATACAAAGACAATGCATGCTATTATCACTTGAAACTTTAACCAAAAAATCTGACAAATTAAGTCCGCTTTTCCATATGTCCATATCCTTATCCGCATTGCGCAAATCCGCATAAGGAAAAAATCGAACAAGTTGGAAAGAGTTTACTGTTTCCATTTATCCGCAATCCGTATCCGCAAAGCGCGTCAGCAAAAGATGTCTGCAAAAAATCGCTTCGTGACGATGCCATAGATATAAATGGTGGAGAAGTGTTCTCAATCCACAGTTTGTCAATAATGTTTGCATATTTGTATAAATAATAAGTTATTTAAATGTAAAAATAATTCTTACTCACTACTCAGCCAAATTTACTCTTTGATACAAGAACAAAAATATAATATTCGATGGTAAAGGCAGATACATGGAAAAGTGTGTCAGTATTATAATTCATGCGGATACGGATACGGATGCAGATGCCGACATATGGAAAAACATCCTAATACGCTCAAAGTGCCTTGATTCAAGCTCAATAACTGGGCAATGGCTAGTCCAAAATACATCCCTTCATTGAAATGTCTTTACAAATGTGACAGTTATGATACACTACAAACTCCCAGATATGCCATCACAATGCCATAAATGCTTATGAGCTTCAAGGGCCCATAACTCTGCAATGTATTGGCTGACACTGCACCAAACATAATATTTCAGCTTATCAATGGGGCCAATAACTCTGCAATGTCTTGGTTGACACCGCACCAAACATAAGGTTTCAGCTTATCAATGTGTGTAGATTTTGACTTGTGTGGTTTCTGCTATTTTTGGCTGTTATATATAATTATTGAAACACCCCAGTAAAGACTAACCAGATTACACAAATCATGGCATGCAAATTCATTGATGAAGCAATTCATCCCAATAACTGCCTTTCAAAGATGTGGAGGAGTCCATCAATCAACCTGCTGCATTGCTGCATGCATGGTGCCCAGCTAATCTTCTGAGATGTTTCACAACAATATCCTGATGCTGCACACTCATATTTCACAACAATATCCTGATGCTGCACACTCATATTTCACAACAATATCCTGACGCTGCACACTCATGTTTCACAACAATATCCTGATGCTGCACACTCATGTTTCACAACAATATCCTGATGCTGCACACTCATGTTTCACAACAATATCCTGATGCTGCACACTCATGTTTCACAACAATATCCTGATGCTGCACACTCATGTTTCACAACAATATCCTGATGCTGCACACACATATTTCACAACAATATCCTGATGCTGCACACTCATATTTCACAACAATATCCTGATGCTGCACACTCATATTTCACAACAATATCCTGATGCTGCACACTCATATTTCACAACAATATCCTGATGCTGCACACTCATATTTCACAACAATATCCTGATGCTGCACACTCATATTTCACAACAATATCCTGATGCTGCACACTTATGTTTCACAACAATATCCTGATGCTGCACACTCATATTTCACAACAATATCCTGATGCTGCACACTCATATTTCACAACAATATCCTGATGCTGCACACTCATATTTCACAACAATATCCTGATGCTGCACACTCATATTTCACAACAATATCCTGATGCTGCACACTCATGTTTCACAACAATATCCTGATGCTGCACACTCATATTTCACAACAATATCCTGATGCTGCACACTCATGTTTCACAACAATATCCTGATGCTGCACACTCATATTTCACAACAATATCCTGATGCTGCACACTCATATTTCACAACAATATCCTGATGCTGCACACTCATATTTCACAACAATATCCTGATGCTGCACACTCATATTTCACAACAATATCCTGATGCTGCACACTCATGTTTCAATGATAAGAAGGAAACAAACACTGCAATGAACAATCGCTGATGTGATAAAATGTTTCGCAAGGTAGCGCATTTCAAATGATTATCTGTCTCAATCACTACTTATCATTTCAACACTTGCACAAATGCCCAGGGTGCAAAACAATTGCAGATTTGCTTTCAAGGCTTTTTCTTATCAATTTATTTCTTCCCAAATGGCAGTATTTTGCTGTTGTTTGGAAACAATTAGTTGGCAGGCAAAACATTGGCAACAGTATTGTTGATTTTTTTTTTCACTCAGCAGATGCCAGTGCACCATTATGGCAGCCATCTCGCCAAAAGGTCACAATTGCATCACGAACAGTGATTTAAAATTGGCAAAGGTAAGATCCATAAAACGCAACGTGCATTATGGCAGCTCATCAATATGCCAACACCGGGGCCTTTGGTCATGAGTTGAGAAAAGTAGTTCTTAAGTTGGCAGAGCAGGATAGTTTTTCAAATAGCACAAGATCATTTCTCTATAGCTGAACAAGATCATTTCTCCATAGCTGAACAAGATCATTTCTCCATAGCTGAACAAGATCATTTCTCCATAGCTGAACAGAACTATGGCTTATGTAATCTGCACACAATCTGACAATTTTATTCAATGCCAAAGAAGTTTTGTCCAGATTGTAAAAACATCATTACTCTGTCAATGAACTCAACATTATGAACTTGGCTCAAAAAACTATGCAGACCCCTTTCCTTGATTGACTGTGGTGCACCAGAAAAGCTATTGGCAAGTCCTACAAACTAGGATCAAGTAGGTGGCCATGTGTTCATGATATATTTGAATATGTGAATTTTTGCACACTGTAAATAAACCCACAATTTTGTAATATAAATAAAAGAGTCATCTCTGCCAATACAGGTGTCCCTGATAAAACTGATACAAGTTTTGATTTCTCTCCTGTTACAGTTCTAGAGAAGACAGCATGTCATTGACAATTACAGACAATTAAGCTCCTGTTTTCCTGCAATGAACAACTCCATAATTGGAGCCACTGACATACCAAGTCCCCAAGAACATGATTTACATCTTTTCCAGCTTGTCTGTGCCCACACTGCCACCAGGGAAGCTCCATTTACTGCCAGACTTGCATGATAGGTTATATTCCATACAAATGATTCCCAGGAAAATGTTTGTTGTGACTACTGACAAGACAGGCTGGGGTTGCAATTGATATACATTTCAATTTAGAAGATATATTTATCTTAGCATGACATCCTACTGCAGGAAAAAGATCTATGCAGGTTTGATCTCTTGGTTAATGTAATTTGTTTATAAAAGTGTGATAACAATAAATCAGTGAATTGTAATTTGTTTATAAAAGTGTGATAACAATTAATCTTTGAATTGTAATTTGTTTCTAAAAGTGTGATAACAATAAATCATTGAATTGTAATTTGTTTATAAAAGTGTGATAACAATAAATCTTTGAAGTTCAGATAATTTTCGAAGATTCTGAAAGTTTTGAATATTAATATAGTACACGATATTTTAAACAAGTATTTGTGACAAATACATAAAGCTTAATATCATACTCTTCATGAACACTTATTTGTAAAGTATCACAAATGTAAAGAAATTCAGTTTTGGATGAAGGGTTACCTATAATTAAGAAAATAAATGAAACTATCTTAAATTTTAAGATTTTATCAATTAACATATAGTCCTGTAAAAGATTCCAATGTCATTCAATATTGTTTCTAGACCTTTAAAACTGTTCACTAATAGTCACAATCCATATTCATTCTCCTCTCTGATCCCAGTCTATCACAGCACACAATTTCCGCAATTATTAACTGGACATATAAGGAACAATTTATGAGATGTTCCAGCCATAATTTTCCACAGAATGACAGTCATAACAATGGTCGCTGGTTTGCAATTACTTAGAATGCCGACTAGCCTCATAATTGTTTTCATCCAAAAGGACGCTTAAATCTTGTCTGTGTAGACATCGCAAGGCAAGCAGGAGGCTGATGATGTTATACAGAATATTCCCCATTTCTGTGTCCTTAAGGCCATGTCACACTGTGGTGAATTCGAGCTTCGAGTTCTCTCTGAGTTCTGGTGAGTCGTAAAGTGGGAGAAATGCTCGCGGAATTGTTTCAAGATGACATTTGTTTGAGTTCTCGACATGACATGACATGACATTGACACGACACAAGTACGATAATCACATTTTATCATGAGTTCAGCAGAGATATGCGTAAGATATCTGTTCGACAATCGAAGACTTGTCTTCGAGAATGTACGAGTGTGGCCGAGTCTGTACGACTTGTGAGGACATTAGCATGAGTTTATGACAACATTTTACGAGGAACGGACAAGCAGATGTCTTGGACAAGTCTTCAAAACTTGCAGCAAACTCATGTTATGTCGTAGAACGATAATATACGGCGAAATGCTACGACAAGGGAAGACATGTCTACCGAATGTGTTTGAGTGTGTTTAAGAGTGCGCGAGATTCTTTCTACATGCCTTTGACACGTGTACGAGAATAAAAAGTCGCTGAGAAGCGGCAAGAATTTTGAACAGTTTAAAATTCGCGCCGCTACCGGTGAGTTCTGGCAACATTGGAAGACATAAGTAGACATCACTGCGACAAAGAACGACAAGTGAACAAGATCTACACAACACCAGGCCAGTTGAAGCGAGTTACAACTCGCCAGAACTCGTAGCTCAAATTTGCCACAGTGTGACAGGCCCTTAAGCAATGCACAACTGAATAGAACTGAACAGAACAAAACTTTATTACACCCAAGGATGCAATAAAAGATACAGCATGATTGTATTAAATATTAAATCAATCAAGGCTGGTGGTAATACTATGTCAGAGATTAATTTTTCAAAAAAGTCGAAAACAGGTTTTTATTTGAAATACATTGCCAATTGTGAAAACAGGTGGGCATAACAAGCCACTATGCTCATACCGGCTCATAGCCTGAGACTGACACAAGTTGTCCCATGGTATGATAATATTTAACATGTTAAGATGACATCCTCTTCAAACGGCACGTGTTTGAAGTCCAGACATTAAATTTTTTACAAAATCATAAGAAAAACAAGAACTGTCTTTAAGAAAAGACAATCGGCCTTGAAATAAATATTGAAATGTCAGTACATAAACATAACAGAGGGCCACGATGATCGGTTGTGTGTCTTCTCAGACCCCAGATTTGTTGGTCCCCACCTATATTAGGAGGCTTGTTGGACCCCCCATTTTTCGGACACCACAAGAAAACTTCTCAGACCCAAAAGTTAATTTGAGATAAATTTATTAATTTAAAATTAAATAAAATTTTTGTTAATATCTGTACCGTGAATAAACCGATCATATAGCTCCATGTTTTGACCAGTGGTATATGAATAACTAAAATAATTTACGTTTACATAATTGTTATCTGAATTAGTCAAGCCAATTTAACGAATTAACAAAGTAAGAAAATAATTTCGGGAATGAAAAATTATTATGTATAAGACGAGTCTATATAGTTATTGAAAGTACCGCTAATATACCATACATTTTACTTAGAAGTTGTCTAATATATATACGACTGGAAGTCAAATAAGCATTTATACCGTATATGCCAATAAATCAATATTCAGGGAACATTCAGCGATTTTTGAAATGTTTATACTTTTTTTTTTATAACACAAACATTAAAATTCATTAGACTATGACAATTTGAAATTATATTTTAGGGATATGATATATCAAGGGTTCCTATGTATAATTAGTATTGCAAATTGTGTATTCATGTTACACAAATAACAATTTGACGTATTCCGAATCTTCTTTCACATCTACTGGAGAAATTGATAGAAAGGTGCAATTATAAATAATTCTTAATAAATCGTAACAACAATTTAAATTCAAATTAACAGTAAGTTTATAAATATAAATCCCCCATGTATTGACATTTTTAGGTTTATGATTCTCTGAACGCTAATTGATGCATGTACGAGTATATTAGCACAAATATACAACGGCTGCTAGCTACGCACGCTATTTTTAGAATGACACTGATTCTGGAATGTGTTGAACTAGCTGGAATCAATGGGCTACATGGAACCGCAACTCTGTGAATGAGATTTATGAATGGGAACATTGCACAATTGCTATTTATAGAGCGTACCACTTATATAAATGTAGGCTAAACACAATAGTTATTTCGTTACGTGAATGAATGTAGCATTCTGTGATGGCATACAATGAGAAAATACGTTCACAATTAGCCTCAGTTCTAGAGTGTATTCGAGGATATGTTTATAACTTTACTTTAACTGCTTATGTAAACAATTATGTAAATTTTAATACCAACAATAATTGGTAGACATTAAACAATTGTTGAAAGTTTGCATTCCCTAAAATTAGAAAATTTGCCCAATTCTATTGGCATTCAATTTTCCCCCTGCACAATTATTGCAAGAAATCTAGGTCAAAAGTGATCTTACACTGACAAAAAGTGAAAAACCTCCCAGTGATTACAAGGATATTTGCACACTTGGTTACCAGTCTGCAGACAGCCTCAGGTTGCTGTTCGACATTCATATTTCCATGTACTGTTTCCTCTGTTCTTTGCCTGACAAATAATTAGCTTTTCAATAACAGTCAATTCAGCAAAAGACAATCTGCTATAGGGCACTAACAGATTTGTGCAATATTCCCATTTCTCCCTACTACTACCCCCCCCCCCTCCACTCCAACTTGGAAGTACAATTTGCATACAAAACTAATAACTCAAATACAGGGATAATTAAGCCACTGTGCTGTGAAAAAGAAGGCAATTATGTCACCAGCCTGTCCTTTTTTGCAAATCCCTAGAGACCGAAACGGGTGATTTCTGAAGGGTCCAATGGAAAGCATCTCTCCACTAATCCTTTAAACATCCACTTTAAATGCATCCCGCTTTAATAATGGAACACTTGATCCGAAAATGTGTAATTAAGAGAAACGAGCAATGTCATTCACTAGCAAAAAAAAATTGAAAAAAAGCTGAGTTGCAGAAATGTGAACTGGTTTACTGTTAACAGAAAGAATTGGTAGTAAAATAGAACGATGAAAGAAATATCGAAAATATATGTGAGGCGTGTCGTGGGACACCCGGGCTTAATGCATTTGCGTAAACTGTGCACAGGCTAATCCAGGCCAGCTCTTTCCGCTTTTATGGGATTTTCTGTTTCAAGGAAGTCTCTTCTAGACATAAATCCACTTAAGGCAGACTGCACAGGCTAATCCCGAACGACACTCGACACACATGCATTAAGCACAAGTTTCCTATGACACGCCTCATATATACAGAATTGATTGTTCAAATATATATTTTATACACAGCCGATTGTTAACACGAGGTGTTCTGTCTGCCAAGAATGTACTTGGTGATAAAAAGTGCTAGCAATTGTTTGTCATTGTGATAAAGGCATATAACATGAAACTGGTCACAAAAGTTACATTCAAGTACTTCATACTGTTACACCATCTTGTGCATCATCCACGCTTTAGCATCTAATAAAGGTACTAGTTCTACCCAGAAAGAGTCACAGTCTTTGTGATGCAATATAAAATTGAGGCGCGTCGTGGGAAAACCGGGCTTAATGCATGTGCGTAAAGTGTCGTCCCGGATTAGCCTGTGCAATCAGCACAGGCTAATCCGGGTCAGCACTTTCTGCCTACAGTGGATTTATGTTTAGAAGAGACTTCCTTGAAACAGAAAATACCATAAAAGTGGAAAGTGCCGTACAGGATTAGCCTGTGCGGATCGCACAGGCTAATCCGGGACGACACTTTACACACATGCATTAAGCCCGGGTTTCCCACGACAGGCCTCAATTATAAAATGCAACTTATTAACTGCTGTGTAAGTTAAGTAGTTACAACAGATAATGGTACCAATAAAGTTCTGTATTACATCCACATGAACATAAATACATGCATCGGAAGCACTTACATATCAGATCCAGAAATAAAAATTCCTGTCATCCGTGAATAAACAAAGTCCAATGGGTCATCTGTGAAATCATATAATCCAAACAAATTCTTGTTTCACAATTAAACAATATTAGCACCAAGTTCCAGTAAATCCTTACAAATTACTATAATGAGTATCCAACATCATGTTAATCCGTTAATGTAATTCCCATACAAAATTGTCACTTGCACACATGTATTTTTGTAATTATTTCCAATATTTTAATAGCTAAGAAAATCTTATTTATTAAATGCTACTGAAGTCTACACCACTGCCATCTGGTGATGAGGCAATGATTTTAATGATCCCCTGTAACTGCCTAGGACAGCTCACTATTCTGCTATTTTCTGATGATCATCTGAATCAGATCTAATCAGTCAGACAAATGTCCCTCCACAGCTATTAATCTCCATTCAACAGAGCTATGAGCCCCCAGTAACAGCAAGGCCCAAAAGTGGCTGCCTTGAGAATTCCAAAGATGAGGAATGTTATGTTGTTTTAGAGAAATCTGATTTCAAAAATTGATTTTAACTATCTGCACAATATCAACAAGTTCTTATAAGCTAATTTAATGATATTTTGTTCCTCAGAACACATCTTTGCTGTAAGTGATTTTTCCATGTTTTTCTTATGTACAGTAAAATTGATTTAATATTGAGACAATACATAGCGGGTACACATTTAAAAAGAACTTATTTAAATTGTGATATTATATTTTGTTGAATGAATAATTAGTTTTATCTCACTAGACAACATTTTAGCTTACAAGTTTCTCTTACATATTAAGATCATTACAAATATTCATCTTACTTTTCAGTAGCAATCTAGCAGATATGCTCAAAAACATTTACAATGATTTAAGCATGTATGTACTGTACATTGTATTCAAGGGTGTACCTATGCTGAATATGAGTATACGCACAGTAAAAGTGTCATCTTTAAGGTATAATTTGTAAAAATATAGTTATGAACTTGATGAACAATATTTCTGATCTAATGTTACAAACTGTATGCGTGCTGATTCTAGGTCCAAACTCATAATGTGATGCTGTTTTTCGCCTTATATATTTTATCAACTATTGCTGTGAATGCATTACAATTTGTACACAGTCATGTGTGTCTAAGAGCATGCCTTGTTTAGTAATGCCCCTGGTATTGTAAGACAGTATCACATTCTTTGAGACCGATAGTGCAATTTTGTCAACCCGAGGAAATATTTTTCGAGGGATGACAACATGCACTATCGCCCTAAAAAAATGCAATATTTATTTTATTATACCGAAACAGGGCTTCTCAATAAATAATGCGCTTTGTAACACGGAGTAATTTAATCACCATTTAATTCGCGTCTTTTTACTCCGATCAACCTGTCTATCGCTACGACATCATAACCGGTGATATTGCAGTGTGATATTTAAAATTATTGACTGCTTCCTTTTTATAAGAACAAAGAAAGAAAACAAAAGTGTGAGGTATAATAATACTAAATATTGGTTCAATTGGTGCTTCCAAGGCAGAACCTGGGTTTGTTCCTGTTGGGAGTGCTCTAGAAACCAAAGGTTACAGTACAATTTGCAGCAAACAGAACTCCCAGATTTCCAGAACATTATCCCTTTGATCAGGATACAAAAGGTAAGAATAGAAGAAAGCAATGGGGATGAAACATAACCTTTGTCAGGAAATGACTGGTACAGCACAGGAGTTTAGGTAACCTAACACTACTGTCATCCATTATTATTATCTGAACATAAAACACACACTCCTCAGAACTGGACTATTGCTTGCATTTATCCAAGGGATTCCCCTGAATTATAAATGGTGATTTTTGTTGAAGCTGACTGTGGAAAACTCTTCAGGTATTGATAATAAACACTGAAACTGACACCACAATGCTTGGAACATTGTGGTCACCACACTAGCTGTTGCTTAGTAACTGATGTTGTGGGTAGGAAAGAATGCTTTCTGTTGAGGCAGCGATACTGAATAGCAGTAACCATAAGTATCACACACACAAGAATCTGTATCAATCAACAGTTTCATCTTAGAAAGAATTCCATGCATCAAAACTCTGGACAAAAAGGGAATTCCATGCATCAAAACTCTGGACAAAAGGGAATTCCAAGCATCAAAACTCGGGACAAAAGGGAATTCCAAGCACCAAAACTCTGGACAAATGGGAATTCCAAGCACCAAAACTCTGGACAAAAGGGAATTCCATACACCAAAACTCTGAACAAAAGGGAATTCCATGCACCAACACTCTGGACAAAAGGGGATTTCCATACACAAAAACTCTGGACAAAAGGAATTCCAAGCATCAAAACTCTGGACAAAATTGAATTCCTAGCATTAAAACTCTGGACAAAAGGGAATCCCATACACCAAAACTCTGGACAAAAGGGAATTCCAAGCATCAAAATTCTGGACAAAAGGGAATTCCAAGCACCAAAACTCTGGACAAAAGGGAATTCCATATACCAAAACTGTGGACAAAAGGGGAACTCCATACACAAAAACTCTGGACAAAAGGGAATTCCAAGCATCAAAACTCTGGACAAAATGGAATTCCATGCACTAAAACTCTGGACCAATGGGGCAGAATAACTAACAGGTGTGTTTATAATATTATTAATGTGATAAGCTTATGACAGTATGACAGAATAATGATGCAACTCAGGACTGTTCTCCATGTTCTTACAATCAGGTAACTATGTTTGAATCAACAAATACACAGTTCACAATATGTGACCAAGTAATGCCTGTTGACCATTATAGCTGACACAAAGACTTGAGAGTGACCTGATTTTACAGGCTGGTGCTAGAAAATGGGGTTTACCATGACAAATAATGAAAATGAACACCTGCATCATAAATTTAATAATGGTAGCCTGGCTGCTGACAAGCATGCTGCATTTCCCCCAGCAATGATGGATAGTTTATGACCGCTTTATGAGGACAACAAGGGCCCCTGCCCCCCTCTGACACCACTGACCACTTGTGACTAATCACTGCCCACATAAAATCAGCACCCAGAACAGACAAGTTTATGTTTAATTTGGGGGGGGGGAGGCAAGTTTCAGAATAACCCCATTATGAACTTTTTCTATACTGTTTAATACCAAAGCACTGAATATAAACTGAACAATACCCAAACTTCTACCACTGTATGATATGGGCACCATGGGACTATGCTCTAGCATAGTATTTACTACATTTAATATTTATTTCAATATCAACCCCTTTATTATTTTCGTTGGTAATTATGAATCAATCAACCCTAACTAATAGATTAATATAATAAATTATCCTGCATTAATGAGACAAAGCTTGACAACATACATTTTAAATGCAAAACATTAATTATGATTTCTGATAGTCATTATTTTCTTTCCAGAATAATTCACTACCTGCCTATTTTTAAGTACAGTTAATTTTCAAAGACACAAAGACACAGGCTTTCAGTTTTAAATACCACAGATTTGATTTCATACCATAATTATGCACCCAGAAGGCATTTCACCCAGTATGAAGCCCAGGTCAAATCAACTGAAATAGAAGGACTGTACACAGAAGAAATAACAGGGCCACATGCTCCAGCTTTAGGCTTTAAAGGCACTTGTTAAGGGATTTTAGTATTATTGAAACATGTCATAAAAAAAATCTAAACTACAAAAACTAAAGAATCTGGACCAAACACGCATTCACATTAAGAAAAGCATAACTAAAGAATCTGGACCAAACACACATTCACATTAAGAAAAGCATAACTAAAGAATCTGGACCAAACACACATTCACATTAAGAAAAGCATAACTAAAGAATCTGGACCAAACACACATTCGCATTAAGAAAAGCATAACTAAAGAATCTGGACCAAACACACATTCGCATTAAGAAAAGCATAACTAAAGAATCTGGACCAAACACACATTCGCATTAAGAAAAGCATAACTAAAGAATCTGGACCAAACACACATTCGCATTAAGAAAAGCATAACTAAAGAATCTGGACCAAACACACATTCGCATTAAGAAAAGCATAACTAAAGAATCTGGACCAAACACACATTCGCATTAAGAAAAGCATACCTAAAGAATCTGGACCAAACACACATTCACATTAAGAAAAGCATATGTAAAAGTGATGCCTAGAACCATCAGAGCTCACATTTTCTACCTCCAGATCAAAAGTCTGTTATGATAACTTAAGGCAAGACAGCCTCCAGATCAAAAGTCTGTTATGATAACTTAAGGCAAGACAGTCTCTTACTGATGCATACGTTTTAATATCAACGCAAAGAACCTAAGTATTCCTTGTGTTCGTTTTGCATTACAAATGCGGATAATTTATCCATAATGTAAATTTTGATAGTTATACATTACTGACACTGAGTATTGCCAGTGCTATGTCAGGAGTGTATAATTTTGCTTTAGTTAAGTATAATAGTGTTTTTCTTTTTGGACTCCTTGATAAAAAATTTGGGAATAGTCAATTTTGCCAATTTGTGAAAAGGTCCCTTTAAGAAAGGGCCCAGTCAGTCATCTGCTTTCACCTGCTGCAGCTGAGTCAACAGCCACCCCAACCACTCCACCATCTGAACTGGAACCCTGGGGCATCATTGGAAGCATTAAAATCTCATACTTGACTGCAAAGAGGAAAGCTACAATTTGTGTCCTTTTATGTAACAATGCATGCACCAATGGTCCATTGCTCTGGCAGATTTTGAAACATGAAATTTAACCCTACCAGCCAGAAAGATTGCTTAGGATTCCAGTGCAGAAGAAATTGCTTTCTATTAGTGTTGTACCCAGTAATGGTTAAATGTGCATAATGATTGATTTTTCTTTCTCCTGAAACTTTTCAGAGTAATGAAACAAGTAATTTTGCTATTTAGGTCATGAACTTGAGCATTATAAAAAAACATCCAAAATATAAGCCCACAATTCTCTTTTTATGTGCAAAAAAACAGGAAGTGGAAAATGGAGTTACTTCATAACACCAATCTGTCCTTATCATGTGCATGAGACAGAAAGACAATAAAATGGCTGCAATATTAATGGTCCCAAACTTCTGCATAAGTGTGTCTTGCATCATGTAAAACACTGCACAGGGAATGTCAAAAACGTGATAAAATTTTTATGCTTTAGACAAATTCCATTTGGTATTCATTGAAAATGCACGGCATGTTGACAACTGTGTTAAGTCGTTAAGTCATAAGGAAAATAGTGGCGTAAAAATAAATTACAATTTGAGCAAATTGTAAAATCTGGCCTAAGGCAGGTCTCAAAATTGACAAGCGAATGTCAGGAATATCACATCACAGATTTTTATGATCCTTTTTAGCCCTAAACTGCAGTCTAGGAATTAATTACCAGATAATCACAGTGATTTTAACAAAGACATGCTGCATAATCATGCTTCTTGACAGATACCAGGAAATGGTGGCACTTCTTTTAAGGGTACTGTGGTAATCCTAAACCTGGAAATCAATGCTAGTGTTCAGACACTTTCAAATTTAATTCGAAAACCGAAAACCGCAACTCAGGTAAAATCACAATGAATTTTGTAAAATCATACCTGTCAAAACATAAAATATACCAATAACTGTTCCATTGTAAATGTTCCCATTTTAATGTTACTGTATGATATCTCAGGTTCCAAATTTCTTCAGGAATATATCTTAAAATGTGTAACCCAGAAACAACAAAAAATATACTTACACCATTTTATCAAACAGTACAGAATTGAAATCATTGTTTTCATTGTCTGAGCATTAGATTTCTCATTTAACAAAGAGATGCAGCAATATGAAACACATTTCTAGTACTTTTCGTTATATGGACATCTTAATTTCCCATTTTTAACTCTGCCTAAAAGCTTATCAGTGCAATACTATAACGGTACATAATATACTCCGCAAGACATTTTAGAAGTCGTAAATAATGAAAACCAGTGGCACAAAAACCACCGGGCCCGGCTAGCTCAGTTGGTACAGCGCTGGACTGTCAATCCGGGGATCATCAGTTTGAACCCCAGCCCGGCCACATAACTTGTGTGGGCATTGGTCATGAAATTATTTCTCCCCCTACCTCTGATTCAAGTAGGGCAGTTGTCAGTTACTGGCATAGGCATGTGCACTTAGTACTGGTAAATCACTTACATCGGCTAAGCCTGCCCAGGAAAAGTGTGACTGACCATCCTGATATTACTGAAATACTGTTAAAAACAGCGAAAAAATCCAAACAAACAAACAAAAAAGCCACAAATATCACTTTCAGTTTTGTTCTATTAATCTATTACTGGTACTTTTGCATGTGTATTAGTTGCAAGCAATATCCAGTTGCTGGATCACAAAAATAATTTAAACTAATGCTTGTTATGCATTTAATAAAAATAGGAGTTTAAGATAACAAACTATAAAATAGAGACAATGACAAAAATTGCACAAATAATCGCAAAATAATGATGTCTTTGCTTGCGTATAACTTAGGCCCAAAAAAAAATTCTGTGTTTCGGGCAACCCGACCCTACCTATAAAAAACAAAACAAACAAAAAAACTGTTTTCCGTGAAATCTGTATTCATCCGATTTTATATAATTTACAATGTTATTTATAAATAAAAGTTAAACAAAAACTCAATCCACTACCTAACTTTTTTGAGACCGTTGCCTGAAACACACAATTATTTTTTTTGGCCTTAGCTGTACATTTCAATGAAAATTGTGTCAACTACTCCACAAAAAACGGAAACTCTGTAAAGAATTTAGTACAAGGTCATTACGACTTCTTTGTAATTTTGCAATGATGCTTTCAATATTAATTCACACTAGTAGGTAATGTTTATAAATAAATAAATATATTCAAGGAATGCCCTATTTACAACTCCGCACTAATTTACTTAAAGGTGTCATGGTTAATTTAAAACTTACACATACTTAACAAGAAATATTTATTGGTATTTTATTCAAATTTCTCAAGTTGAATGTTCTCATTAGTGGAATCCTGCATAATAATGAAAGATGAGAAATTTCACACTTTTCACCTGAACACATTTTCAGTGCAAACCCATTATTTTGCTATCTGTATACAAATCTGCTCTGATGCTGCAACCAATTTCCTGCATCAGTCATCAGGCGTGAAGTCCCCAATGACTGACATAAGGCGAATGTTACAAATGGTTATGTTAGACTGTTGTATTCGGGGCGGGGGGGGGGGGGGGGAATACTTCCACATTCAGGCTTGGTACAACATATTTTTAAAAAACAATTTTGTTGATATTGTTTTAATAAAATACACACAATTTAAAATTTCTTTCACAATTGCAGTAACTTCCATTTTGATAGGCTCTTATCTTCCCAAAAAGACAGTAATTAGTCTTCAGCCATCCCCTCTACTGATTTAACTGTACAAGTATATTAAATCCTTATTTGGTAAAAACTATGGTTTATTATTTATTGCATAAACTAAAGCTGGTTGAGTGCTGACAAAATGACAAGGTCATATATCAAAATATTATTTTTAATTTATGCATCTACCCTATACAGTGGTTACAAAGATGACGCCAAGATTATGTACTTTTCACGTTTTTTTTACCATTAAAGTTCAGTAACCTTTCACATCACAGCATGCTCAACCGCAGTGAAAAGTGTCAATCATCTTATCCCAGCACCATGCTTATTTATCCATAATAACGATGATCATTTTTCAGGTTTTGAAAGATATGACACATTATTTTTTCAACTGCAATATTAAACACTACATGCAATATTAAACACTACATGCAATATTAAACACTACATGCAATATTAAACACTACATTACCTAACAACAATCTTGCACTTGTTCACATCATGTTATTACCATATCAACACACATTACTGACATAATGCAGTCTGGGCCCTCTATCTGCCAAAATTCAGCTGATTCCCCCAGCCAAAACAGTGTAATTTGTGCCCCTAAAATCTCAGTAATTCCCCCCCCCCCCCCCTAGTAATCATTAAAAACAACAACATAATTTTGCATGTTATTGTGCATTTACCATATATTTGCCTATCATTTGTAGAAAATATCAACCGTATTGACTTAAGTAACTTATGCATATCTATAAACTAGTTGGCAGTTCCATTATTACCTCGAATAAAGCAGCTTACCACTCATACGTACTTTCGAACATCCCTACCTCCCCCTCCCTGACCAACAAAACAGACAACAAAAACAGGCAGGAACATAGAAGCTGTCAATTAATGAAAAACAGCCATAATGTTATGCCTCGAAACTTGAAGTGACAATGTGTGATACATCTCTGTATGTAGTACATGTTTTATGCTCTTTTAACTTTAATTATCAAGAGCAGTTTGTAAAACAGTTATGCCCCCTTAAGGTTAAAAGCAATCTTTAAAATATCAAGTTTGGTGAAAATTGAATAAAAACTGTTGGACATAGAGAGTGGAAGTGACCAAAAAGGCCAATTTTAGATAAATCAAGCCACAACACTTGACTTCAGTTTCTGGGGCGATTTTGGTTGATCATCGAACTTGGTTAAGTTATTGTGCCCTCAAACATTGAATTTCATCAAGTTTGGTGAAGATTGGATGAAAACTGTTCGACAGCTCACAGCTAAAAGTCTCATTTGAGATAATTCAAGGGCCATAACTCCACAGTTCCAACAGCGATTTGGTTGATTATCAAACTTGACTAAGATATTATGCCCACAAAGATTTTCATCAAGTTTGGTGAAGATCAGATAAAAACTGTTGGAGAGTGGAAACGGCTAAAAGGCCAATTTTAAATGATTCAAGGGCCATAACTTCACAATTCCTGGGGTGTTTTGGTTGATTATTTGAACTTGGAAGAAATATGTTCATCAAACATTGTCATGAAGTTTGGTGAAGATCAGATGAAAACCTTTGGACTTAAGAGAGCGGAAATGAAAGTTGTCTACCGCTCGACGGACAGTAGCAAACCAATATCAATATACCCCACCATCTTCAATAGCATGCATAAAAATAGATTGAAAAATAATGATGCTTTAATCAATACAACAAGTATTACATTTTTTCCAGTTTACGATTTGAGTGACACAAACAGATTCAACAACAGCCATATTACTGGTATTATCCACTGAATGTTTTAAATATCATTGACATTTATTATCCACATTTTAAACCCACAACTAAAAATGTTTTTGTTTTTTTAAGATTCTAACAAACTGTTAGGTCACAGTTTTTACATGAAAGCTGTTTACAAATGTTGGTAACTTCATTCTAAAAATATCTGCTCAACAAAAATACCTTCAACATCTGTTTAGTGTCAGTAGCACTGAATTTAACACACATTTCTCCAAGAGAAAAGTACAAACATTATGAAAAATTTCAGATTAAAATACTGAATGCATTTTACATCCATTAACCTGGTAACAAAAAAAAAACAATCTGGGCAACAAGGCATTAATTAATTCAAGATTCCCCTATATATTTGCATTTGTAGGTAGATGTACTTTTACAGTTCAAGAATTTCAGACATTTGGTATTAGGGGGTTTCTGGTATACAAATTTAACCCTAACCCTAAGCTCCTTAACCTAAACCCCTAAACCTAAATTAGCCCCTTATACGGACCTTTCTTCATCTTCAGGAATGAACCCTACACCGTAAATGTTGGCTAGGACTGACAGACAGATGGATGGATGTACAGACGGACGACAAACCTATTGTCCCCTCCTGTGAAACACTGGTATAGGGGACTTATAAAATATTGTGCTTTAGTTTTGTTTGCTTCTCACCAATTTGTCTGTCTGTCCGTCTTTATGGCCCCCCAGCCGGTCCATTGGTCTGTTTTGTTTGAGAATATAAACTTTTTAATAGAACTTCAATCATTTTCATAATCAGTTCCGGTTGGCGTATTTTCTGAAACACCGTGTCTTGAAAAATCAGGTTACTCCAAGTGAAGATATGTCTAAATATGACAAAAAAATAAACATATATATAATTTATGATTATGGAAATGAGAAACGAACAATTGAATACAAAAAGAAAATTGTACATAAAGTATTATTAATGAGGTCATTGTATCAATATTAATTATTATTAAAAGCAATAAACTGTGCATGCAATAGATCTACAAAAAACCGGGGCTTAATAATTTCACAACAACCAAGACTATCGGCTGTTTCTAGCACCTGGACCATAAGTGAGACATAACATGCCATAATATATTACATACAGACAATCATATCATTTCAACTAACATAAGTAGGCATCATAACAAACATTAAAATCCCATGTTTAAGATACTAGTCATAAGGGGAGAGATTATACTACTTACAAAATGGTAACTCAATAGGGACATAAAAACATTAAAAGTTTAAAATACCATGAAAATGATATGTGTAACTTTAGAAATTGTCTGCTTTTTTCTATTGTAAGATTCACAAGATAAAATGTATAATGGGTATCTAATTGCCTAGATATCTCTACAATCAGTTGTTCCAAAACTGTGTTACAGAGTTCCAAATACCATTGGAAATAATTACATCTAAGATATCAAATACGTACATATACCTACATAACAAAGATGTTTAGACACATAATACTTGTGTATTCATCTACAGTCAGGCAAAGGACACCATCACATGTGAACAAAGATGAGAGCTGGATACCAGCAGTCTGTACTTCCTGCTTATGACCTTTGCACAACGCTCACCCAGTGTTTAATTTTTGCATGCATTATAAATAGTTTTGTCTATATAAATAACTGAGAATGTCATCTATTTAATATTCTTAAGCAATTTAAAAGTCATTTAGTCATTTAATTTAAACAGTCGCATTACAGCAGGAGACAGTTACAGTCAGCAGACACCATGAAACATAATGTCAGACAATCTGACACGTCTGACAAAAGTTGCAGGTGTCTCAAAATGTCTAACAGGTCTGAAACATTTCTGAATTTGTGTCACTGAACACATGGTGCCTGACAGCTTATTCAAAGGTTTCACATATTCTGTATGAGACAAAGTATTTACAGTGTTTTTTTCACCTTTGGGGGAAAGGTGGCGGGGCCCTTCAGATGGGGAATTTTACGGCAAAAAGGGGATTTTTTTTAGAAAAGCATTATTATATGTTTATATTCTACTTTCTTAGAAAACATAAATGTATTAATTGTTTTGCTACAAATGATAACTTATTTTATGCACTAACTTGGTTTGATGAAAAATTGCTGGGATTGTTAACTAAAATTCCTCTATATTAATCAATTTTTGTCCGATTTTGGTAATTTTTTTTTTTTTATAAAGCTAACATTCTGAGGGGAAATTTATGGTAAACATAGAGGCAAAATGTATACTTTTGAAGCAGGGGAATGGGGCCGAATTTTTGCCCCAAAGTAGCCTTAAAAAAAACACTGACTCACCATGGTAACAGGGTTGGCTGAATTGTCCGGGTACACCATTCTGAGCACCTGCCGCTTGAAATCCACCAAGCAGTTGTTGCAACCCTCGCACATAATGCCTGAAGGATTTGTGATCTCCCTTTGTTTCTGACCAACCCCTAGACCACTGGGCATCGGAGAACCGTCGGCCTGTGGTCGAATCTTGTTGCCATGGTAACCTGAAGCTACTTTCTTTGGAGGCACTGATGAATTTGAAGGTGATAATGGTTGTCGGTCACTCTGGGGTGACAGACATCGCTTTATTCCACTTTCACTCACCGTTGTGGATGAAGGTACCGGGTGTCCCAGAACGAAGGACAGCTCTTGGTTTTTGTCACACGTTTTGTCATTCAGAGGAGATATTGTACCGAGCACTGTATAATTCATCACTGCATAGTCTTTCACTAGATTCTTCAAAGGGTTTTGCATCCCTATGGTCTGAACACTGTCAGGGATCTTCACATTATCCAGATCACTTTCCTCATTATCATCATCCGGATCTATGAGAGTGTTAGCACCAGAAATAAACTGCTCATAGCTCGGTATGTTGTCATTGTCGTCCACATTATCGTAAGTTTCAAACTCCTCATCACTTACACCATTGATTTCAGACAAAGACTCCAGCAGCTTATCCAACACATCTTTTTCTAAATCACTCCCAGTCTTGGTAACATCCACTGCCAACTCTTTCAAATCATTATTACCGTTCACACCAGTAGTATTGTCACAACATGTATTCTGAATTTCACTTTTAACATTCTGCGGATGTGATTTCGTCAAGACCGGTTTGACAAGTATTTTAGGCGGGGTCCTCTTCGGGATCTTGCAGGTGTTCCCAGGTGTTGGGATGCGCCTTATGACGGCCTGACCGCCGAACATGTTAACTGCAGACTTCACACTGATGGACTCGCTGAGGGTGGGACTCCCTTCGTCCATCTGAAAACACAGTCAACAAAGTACATCAGTCGTAGCCCACTTCTAAATAAACATCTTGCTGAAATTAAAACATAACCTACATTTTCAGCCAATCAGCTTGCAGATAAACACCCATTAAATGTAAGATCTAATCACTAACAGCATGATCTTATTGCTGGCTTTTGATTGGCTATCTGGAACCTCGCATTCTCAGAATTTGTACATATGGATATCTACTATTCCCATATTCTGATGATATACATGCGCACAAATGTAGGTTATGTTTTAAGTAAGTCAGAACATAATATTAAGTAAAATCTAATTGGCGAAGAAGAGGCTTCGCTTCGCATGTTCTAGCTATAACATCGACCAGGGACAAGAAGTCAACCAGGCTAAAGTCACAAACGAACATGGACAGGAATAAGCTTAATAACAAAGCAGTCACATCAATTTGCAAAATGTTTCAGATCTCGTGTAATTTTCGATACATTCTGCTTCACAGAAATAGTTTTACTACAATTTAATTGACATTTAGTGTATTTATACACAGAACATGTTGACTACCTACAATTATTTGACAATAAAATTGGGAAAGTAATCTATTGAACAGTAACTTTTAGTTACTGGGATAGATATGTCAAATATAATTGTAAGTTAAGGTTGTTACTGTGAAAATTTTAACTCGATTACATTATTTTATATAACATATATATTAGTGTTTATTGAGAGCACTTCACCCTCAGTACGGACAATTACCAAACTTCCTTAAATAGAAAACTAATTGAAGCAAACTACTTTATTAAGTGCTTGTACAAGGTAAAATTATATTAAGCATGAATATGGATCTTCACAAAAAACATTTTTCCTCCAGACTGGGGACAACAAAGAGACATCCCTCAGTCTTAAATAAACAGTACAGCCCTAAAACACGATTATCTGCCTTCAATTGGCGTGTACGGTCCCCGAATCAATATGAAAAGCTAGTTAAAGATAGCTATTTGCATAAAAAACACATACATATCCCGTCTGAATGACCCTTGATCAACTCTTAATCATCCAGAAGCATAATTCACTCAATATTAAGCTTCTAAGCAACATGCTTCATCCATGGGGAAATTAATCACTGACTTCCCAGAAAAATGTTGTTGTTTTATCAATATTATTTTTCTAAACTGAAAATGTGCTCCTTTTTCTTGAATTGATAGATTAATTACTGAGGAAAGGAAAATAGTAGAAAATTGTGGTCAAGTCTGACAGAGATGCATTTTAAACAAGGCTTTGATAGTATTGCAAGCAATACAGGAGTCCCCTACTGGTGAAAACCCCTACTAATTCAACATTGTGCAATACCGTCAAATCGCCCTACTAAGGAGACTTTTCGGACCCCAGATTTTTCGGTCCCTACTAAGGAGACTTATCGGACACTATATTTTTCCGACACTATAAGAAAACGTATCGGCCCCCAAAATTAATTTGAGATAAAGTCAATTATTATTAATATCGATACCGTGAATAAACCGATGATACACAGTACCGCCCCATGTTTTTACCAGTGATACATGAATAAGCTAAATACTAGTAGTTTACGTAAACATAGTTGATACATGAATCTGTCAGGCAAATTTAACAAATTAACATTGTCAGAAAATAATAGCGGGAATGAATGAGCAGTAAGTTTATTAATTCCCCATTTATTGCAATTCTCGGGTTTACGATTCTCCAGACGTTAATTGATGCGTGTGTATTAACACAGCTTTACCGTGCGCTATTTTTAGAACGATTCTCCAGCTGGAGTTGTACTCGCTCGAATTAGTCCACGAGGACGACAGTCGGTTACATCGTACAATTATATTTTCACACAATGATAAAACCATAGGAAATATAAGCTCAATCAAATTTGCTAATATTTGTTTTGCTTATTTATCAGAAAAATACCAGAAATTTACCACTTTATAGTTTGTGCTTGCGAGCTCAACAGGCAACATTGTACGTTGTGACCGACTGTCGTCCCCGTGAGTTGTAGCATTGTAATTGCTATTTATAGAGCGCGCCGATTATGTAGGCTAAACAATATAGTTATTTAATTATGTGAATGAATATAACATTCTGATCAGGACATGAGTAAAATTGCTCATAAATATGCTAATTTCTAGAGTGTCGAAGATATGTTTATAACTTTAATTTAACCGCTAATGTAAACAATTATGTAAATTTTTAATCCCCAAAAGTATGCAACAGTTATTAGTACACGTTAAACCATTGTTTGAAGTTTGCATTCCCTAAAATTAGAAAATTTGAACAATTCTATTGGCATTCAATTTTCCCGCTGCATAATTATCGCAAGAAATGTAGGTTAAAAGTGATCTTAGACAGCTACGCCGAATAAAGGGTCGTGTACAATCCTCACCTTGCTCTTTCTATGTATACAAAATTTCATCAAAGTATCTTCAGTACTTTTTGAGTTATCGCAGGATCCAGGTTTTGGGAAGGGACAGACAGACAGAGTGAGACTAACAGACAAACAGACAGACAGACGCACAAAGACGGAGGGCAAACCCATAGTCCAATCTGTATATCATGTTTCATGAAGTTTCATGATCATATCTTATGTACATTTCAAAATATTACAGTATTAAGTTTATTTCTATTTTTAGTAACAGTCATGTGACCTTTGAACTCTGGTAAAAAATAAAAGGTCGTGTATAATTCTCACATTGCTGTTGCTGTGTATACAAAGTTTCATCAAAGTGTCTTCAGTACTTTCCGAGTTATCATAGGATCCAGGTTTTGGGTGGGGACGGACGGACAGACAGACATACGGACGAACAGACAGAACGACACAAAGACAGATCGCAAACCTATAGTTCAATCTCTGTACCAAGTTTCATGGTCATAACTTATGTCCATTTCAAATTATTACAGTATTTAGTTTATTTCTATTTTTAGTAACAGTCAGGTGACCTTTGACCTCTGGTGAAAAAAAGGTCGTGCATAATCCTCACATTGCCACATTGCCGTTTATATGTATACCCAGTTTCATCGAAATAAGTTCAGTACTTTTTGAGTTATTGCAGGAACCAGGTTTTGGGGACAGACATTCTAACAAATGAATACTAATGTGACTATTTCATGACTAACCCTAATGCCATTTTAGCCCCCTAAGGGACTAATTTAGCCACCTAAGGAAGTTGTTACTTACAAAGGGATACTTATGTGACTATTTTAGTCACCTAAGTATCCAAATGTGTGTACGGACGAACAGACGGACGGACAAACATCCGGACGAACAGATACTCACATTGCCGTTTATACCAAGTATCATCAAAGTAGATCTATCTTCAGTAGTTTTTGAGTTATCGCAGGAACAATATTTTGCGGACGGATGGACTGACGGACAGACGGATGGACGGACAGAGGGCAAACCTATAGTCCCCTCCGGTGAAACACCCATAGGGGACAATAAGCCTAGAATACAGAAATACATTTTACTTCCATTTAGTCATTGTTTGTAAGCCCTTAAAAGCTTTTAAACATTAATCATTTCAGCAAGAGGAGAATTCTCATCTGTCACATGTTTTAATCAGATTGTCGGGCTAACGGAACAATGCTGTCCAACGACAGCTGGCAGACGTCACTGGACACTGGACCCACTGGTCACATGACCTGGCCACACGCGGCCTGTCAGGACACGGGTCAGTGACAACTACACTGAGGGTAGAGTTTCCCTTATTCCATCTCTGTCAGCAACAGAACATGACCAGTTTCAAAATTAATTCAAGCTGAAAATCGGATTAATCGATAGTTTTTGTATGACAGAGTAGGCACTAGTCAATATGATAACAGTTTCGTACACATTATGAAGAATCTAATTTATTATTATTTAATTATTTAAGCAAATAATTATCATATAGGTCTTGATTTTTTAATTGAAATTAATAGAAAATAGCATTTGCTTTCCTTACCTACATCTATATTACAAATTAATAAGCTAAATATGAGCTCATGGAAAGTTTAAAGCCGCAGTCCACAAAATATACTTCAAAACATCTTAATTTGGCATTAATTCTAATGAAAGATAATGATGTTTATTCCACTAGAAACTGTTTCTTATTTACGAAAGGCATTTTATAATGTCAATGTTCGAAAACGCTAGGTACGAACGGAATATACCTTAAAATACATGCTGATTTACTCCAGAGGCATTACCAGCTATCGCGTACAGATAATTGTACGATAAAATGTTACCAAAACGCAATTATTTTACTGATTCTAATGCGATTTTTTGTATTCTGATCAGTAAGATGTCCATTAGGAACGATTTCTGCAAAGTTTATTTTATTATCATTTCTCTGGACTACTGCTTTAATCCCACATAGTGTTTTGTTTCTGAAAGGAAACATTAATACAACAAGAAATGTCTTTAAAAAAGACAATCGGCGTAGAAATTAATAGTGAGATGTCATTTTTTTGGCTTGAATATAATACAAGAGGACTAAGCTGTGACTTCACGGACCCCAGATTTTTCAGTTCCTACTAAGGAGACTTCTCGGAGGCTATATTTTTCGGACACTATAAGAAAACGTATTGGCCCCCAAAATTAATTTGAGATAAACTCAATAATTATTAATATCTGTACCGTGAATAAACCGATCATATACCGCCCCATGTTTTCACCAGTGATACATTAATAAGCTAAATACTAGTAATTTACGTAAACATAATTGATACATGAATTTGTCAGTCAAATTTAACAAATTAACATTGTCAGAAAATAATAGCGGGGATGAATTAGCAGTAAGTTTATGAATTCCCCAATTATTGCAATTCTCAGGTTAGGATTCTCCAGACGCTAAATGATGCGTGTGTATTAACACAGCTTTACCACACGCTATTTTCAGAATGATTCTCCTGCCGGAGATGTACTCGCTATAATTAATTCACGGGGACGACAGTCGGTTACAGCGTACAATAGTATTTTTACACAATGATAAAAGAATAGGAAATATAAACTCAATCAAATTTGCTAATATTTGTTTTGTTTATTTATCAGAAAAATACCAGAAATTTACCACTTTATATTTTGTGCTTGCGAGCTCAACAGGCAACAATGTACATTGTGACTGACTGTTGTCCCCATGAATTGTAGCATTGTAATTGCTATTTATAGAGCGCGCCGATTATGTAGGCTAAACAATATAGTTATTTCATTATGTGAATGAATATAACATTCTGATCATGACATACAATTTTTAGTAAAATTGTTCATAATTATGTTCATTTCTAGAGTGTATGTCGAAGATATGTTTATAACTTTAATTTAACCGCTTATGTAAACAATTATGTAAATTTTTAATCCCCAAAAGTATACGTTGAACCATTGTTTGAAGTTTGCATTCCCTAAAATTAGAAAATTTTCCCAATTCTATTGGCATTCAATTTTCCCGCTGCATAATTATCGCAAAAAATCTAGGTCAAAAGTTATCTTAGACAGCTACGCCGAATAATGAATTACCAACAATAAGACATCAGTCCTATATTTAAGATGAAAGTAAAAATAATGTTTTATTTAAAAAATACCCCCGGGTTTACTGTTGAGTTTTATAAACACAAATTTAAAAAAAAGCGATAGTTTTGGGAGAAAAACGCGAAAATTCTTCATCGCGAATTTGAAACAATCTTCAGTATTATATAGAAAATAATACATTTTTGTGCATCGATACTTACCGTTTAATCAAATGGATCTACCTACTACTAACCACACAAATACAATCAATCTGGAAAGAATGAGTGACGCATCTCCTATTCATCACAAACACAACATTTTATTATTCAATTTTCTCTATAAAAAAAATAACTGCCAACACTCACAAACACCAAAATTAACTTATTTTCACGTCAGCATTTTTTAACATGCGAGGTGGCACAGATAGACCCCACAAAAAAACAATGATAATAATCCAGTAAGAAACATAGATCAGTAGAAAGTCTTATTGCTGGAGATAATAATCCAGTAAGAAACATAGATCAGTAGAAAGTCATCTTGCCTGCTACCATGATGTTTTATCTACAACAATTATTAATTTATAGCCTGTGTGCCACCTCATGTGAAACCTATCTCCATTTTGCTCATCTTTCAAAGCTCTGATAGGCATCTAGTCACTTGTAAATCTTTTTAAGGGGCACTATCACTGATTTATGACAGTTTTAAATATTATAGTCTACTTTCTTTTATAGAAATCATATCAAATGTATATCAAGTCTCAACACAATAATTTCTACAAACCACAATTTAATTAAAATTTAGGATAAAAACTGATGATCATCCATTACTTTAACATTTTGAACTTACCAAAAATTGTTGTTCATAAAAAATAATTCTGTTACACTCGTAAATTTGTAATACACATGTTAAAATTTGTATCGAATTTTCAAATATCTACTAGAAGGAATTAAGTCTGTTAATGTTTTCAACCCCCATAGTTCATGCACCTGTTCCAAACATTTGTCACTGACTCACACAATTTTAACAAGAGCTCTTCATTAATAATAAAATACAGTAATACTGTGACTAAGCAACTTTAAATCTATACCCTCATACTATCACAAATATTTGACTATGGCAAATAAATACAACCCCAAAAATGATAACTTGCATTTCTTTGTGAAATTTAAATTACAGATCAAAGAGACATCACAAAAGGTGCTCATGTTACATTACACAGGCTACAAGCTATCAGATAGCTTTATTTTATCCCTGGATCCTCTTTACAAAAGCTTAATGTTGTCATAAAATGAAACTCTGTCTTGTAATCAATTTGCAGGAACTTGTTAAAAACATAGGACAACACAACTAATGGGTTACAGTCCATGTTGTTGTCTGTGTGAATGTTGTACATCAAGCAAATATCATGTTGTTATTTATGTTTTAGAGACTTAAAACAAATGGAAAGCCATTGAAGAAAAGAAACCAAACATAATAGCATATGAAACACACCACAACTGAAGAATATAATGATTCCAAACACTGACTTCAAAAATCTTATTTCATTTAATGTGTGACTTTTGGGCATAGCGCCCTATTTGCACAATATGCACATGCGTAATACATAAGTAGGGAGAAAACAAATAAAATAAATATTTGCCTAAGCAGTGACAACATGATGGCGAGCCGACTGGGTGTATTTCACATCTAACTGACCTTTTTTGTTTTAGAGCATAATGGTACAATGACGTCAAAAGAGAAACAACTTTTTTTATAACAAGAAAGAAGTTTATAAATAAAACTGCCACGGGCCAACCTGTTAGGCTGATACATCCTATCTATAGAGTCTCAGTTCGAAACAGTCAATGTTCATAATATTAATTTTCATGTTTTGATAATTTGTATTTGTCAGGTTCTATATTTTCGTTTTATATATCATAGAATAAATTGTTTTTGACTCTGTCTATAAAAATCCTTGGATTTAATCGCCCTGCGTATTCTAACAACATATACAATATTTATTATTTTTAACACCTATTCTTACATGAAAACAGTGACATTAAAGCATTATTTTCCCACACACAATCTGGGGCAGCATGCTTTGGCAGTCTCCATCCACCACCAACCATGTGGAAAGTAATTTATGTCATAATCACAGTGAAGACATATTTCATCCATAAATCACACAGCCCCCCTCATTCATATTGCTTCATGGATCTGTAGGCCAATCACAGCTGATCTACACACACCTGTCTCGGCCAATTAATTTACCTGAGTTTACATCTCTCATGGGGTCTCTCATGCATTCCACATTGTGCTGCTTTGGTTAGCTGCCTTACTCATTTGAAAATCAAAAATAATGTACCCTAGTAGAAGACTACAATTTCCTGCTCATTGTTATACCATAATCTCATTTCTCACACACAAACTGAGCATTTGTGTCATTGTAGTAATTATACTTTGATCTTTTTTTAAAGATAAAACTTGGACAAACCAACTGAATTATATAACTGTTACCAGTATATTCCAGAGAAATCTACTACTGGATTTATAACCATGTCTACTCTGGTCAATCTCCAAAAAAAACACCGTTCACAATATACAAATGAGGCGCATTGTGGGCAAACCGGGCTTAATGCATGTGCATTAAGTGTCATCCCGGATTAGCCTGTGCAGTCCACACAGGCTAATCTAGGACGGCACTTTCTGCCTACAGTGGATTTATGTTTAGAAGAGACTTCCTTGAAACAGAAAATACCATAAAAGCTGAAAGTGCCATCCTGGATTAGCCTGTGATGACTGCACAGGCTAATACGGGATGACACTTTACGCACATTCATTAAGCCCGGTTTTCCCATGACATGCCTCAATTGTTGTTACAAAACGTCTCCGTCAAACAATAAAGTTCTGGCTTTCGAATGGCTTAACCAATTGTCAATTATATCTCATTGATCGTTCACTTATTAAAAAATATCTCACTGATCGTTCACTTATTTTAAAATATCTCATCAATCGTTCACTTATTTTCAAATCCCTTGTACAATGACATGACTGGAAATAACTAGGTCAGCACATTGTGGCCTTGACCTTCAACTGAAAATGCTAGGGCTCAGCACTCATTTTAGCTTTCAATGACAATTGCACAAAGTTTACTTACATCCTTCTGGCAGAGCAAAGTAAGAAAGCAAGAACAACAATTCTGGTTGATGATTTGTAACCTTGACCTACGTATGAACGACAATGGTGATAAGCACAATACTCCCATGGGCTAAAAAATGACCAAGTTATAAAGCACTATATGCCATCCACATGTGACCATTAACATAGCAGGGGGTATTAACAGCATGAACAACGGGTACATCAAACCATGTTATTGGAACTGAAGCAGGCGCAGATACAGTATTAACAGCATGAACAACGGGTACATCAAACCATGTTATTGGAACTGAAGCTGGCGCTGATACAGTATTAACAGCATGAACAACGGGTACATCAAACCATGTTATTGGAACTGAAGCAGCGCAGATACAGTATTAACAGCATGAACAACGGGTACATCAAACCATGTTATTGGAACTGAAGCAGGCGCTGATACAGTATTAACAGCATGAACAACGGGTACATCAAACCATGTTATTGGAACTGAAGCAGGCGCTGATACAGTATTAACAGCATGAACAACGGGTATATCAAACCATGTTATTGGAACTGAAGCAGGTGCAGATACAGTATTAACAGCATGAACAATGGGTACATCAAACCATGTTATTGGAACTGAAGCAGGCGCTGATAAAGTATATTGAGTTAGAGTAGGTGGAAATATTCAGTAACTGAAAAAAGCTGCCAACAAACTGCTTTTTTGGTCCATCGTACATGTTGAGATAGATATTTAAAAAGTTCGATATTAACAAAAAGGAACAATTTAACGAAATTACCGATGAATCGGGTTGATTATGACAATGAATTGATTGAAAAACAAATGAATGGCAACGAAATGCATATGTTTTAGTAAATTGTGAGTTTTAAAAACCGAATATTGGACAATTTTAGAGGGGTGTAAGCCGTGGCCGCCCACCTCTAAACCCGTCTATGTGAAGACTGTCATTTCAACTGCTGTTTATTGAAACACAGGCGCAGACTGACCACAGATGAAAGAAAAAGATACCTCAGATGATACTGGAAATAATTGATTGGTTGCCACCATAAAATGACGTTTTCAAGATATTGTTAATCTTGTCATCAATAATATTAGTATTATCAAAGCAATTACTCGTTTAAACAGGTGATGTAAGCAGGTGTTTGAAAGCATGTTCTGTCAATGTAGTTCGTTTAATGAAATTCTAAAACAGAAGAGTAGTCCTCAGAAAATATTGATATACATCTATAAATGAAAGATATGTGTTTATAAAAAAAATGCATGTAAACTGATAAGGTGGAAAAAAAATAAATCTGATTTAAATTGGTTACAGGCATATCAGGACCAGGTGCTCCAATTACTGCAGCTCATGTTTTACATTTCTTGACTACTCAAAACTGAATCAAGGCAACAGGGTAGCATTGGTTCCAAAGATTTTTCTAAAAATCTTTAAAAAGCATTACAGAATGGAGAACATAGAAAATTGTTAATAACAAATTTTTACACAATGCTATCAGACATAACAATTGCAAATGTAGAAAGTAACTGATGCATTCACATTACTATTGTTTTCACACAATTTAATATCAACCATCATCATTACAAGAGATGTTTGCAAAACATGTCCCCTATTGGTAGAAAGAAATCTTTAAAATATCCACTTTTATGAAGATGGGAAACTGTTGGATATAGAGAGCTAAAGAGGCCAATTTTAGATAATCAACAGCTGTAAATCTGCAGCTCCTGTGTTGATTTGGTTGAATATCAAACTTGGCAGAGATATTATGCCCACAAACATTTTCATCAAGTTTGTTGAAGATTGGTTGAAAACCAATGGACTAACAGCGAGCGGAAACAGCTAAAAAGACCCATTTTAGATAAATGAAGGGCCATAACTCGGCAATTTCTAAGGTCATTTGGTTGAGATATCATGCCCACAAATCTTTTTATGAAGTTTGAAGATCCGATGAAAACAGTTGGACTTATAGAATGGAAACAGCTAAAACGGCAAATTTAATTCAAGGGCAATAACTCCACAGTTCCTAAGGTGATTTGGTTGATTATCAATCAATGCTGAGATATACCCACAAACATTTTCATTATGTTTGGTGAACATCGGATAAAGCTTTTGGACTTCGAGCATAAATGGCTAAAAAGGTCAATTTTAGATAATTAAAGGGCCATAACTCTGCAGTTCCTCAGGCGATTAGGTTGATTATGAAAAATGACTGAGATAATATGCCAACAAACATTTCCATGAAGGTTGCTGAAGATCATATGAAAACTTGTTCAGAGTAAAAACGAACATGATCTAACGACAGACAGACTGACAGACATTGGCAAACCAATATACCCAGCCATCTTCAATGGGGAGCATAATAATATTATCAATTAGTGTGGCTACACAATACTGTAAGATGGCTCACCTAATGGCTTACACTTTTTTGAATAAATTCAATAATATACTTATTAGTATGTTAAGAGACGTTATGAATATTGTTCACAAGAATATATCAATATTGTTAAATACCACATAAACAAAACTGCAAAAAAAATAAAACAACAGGAAAGCTTAAAAACACAAGGAACAACATTTAAAAACCTTGGAATTGTGTCCAAAAATATCTCAATCAAATGTTTCTAAGAAAATTTCCAAAACCAAACTTCTAAAACCACAACATACCAGACACAAGCATGTTTACTGAAGCACTGACCCCTAAAAACGCACTACAAAAGTTCTGGGTCCCATCCCCTTTGTTTTGAGGTTTTGTCCAAGAAGTGGTAAAACAAGCGGAGCTGGCATAAATCTTAAAATAACAAACTTGCCCGCCCCCTCCAGAAAGACAACCACTGGAGCCTTAAATAGGCCTAACCCATCACGCTATAATAATGACCTTAGTTAAATTGAGCCTTTTATGCTCAGCGTGAAAAATCGGTCCCCAGCTATAATGTCCAGTTCTTTCAATGGAATGCGAAAAAAGACGACAATGAAATATGAAAGGCCTGCATGTAATTAAGAAAATTAAATGTTTTGCTGATAACAATTATTGTTCTGCATGCTCCCAGATGTGTGCAGGCTTTCAATAGACCATTTAAATAGATATTTAGCATCCATTATGCCCAACTGCTGCCACCAAAAATGCCATCTTGTCTTTATTTGGGGAGCCGGCAGAAACCTAATGCTGAATTGAAAGGCATTATGTGCGCTTTTTATGGCACTTTTTGCACCCAGCATTTACTTTAAAGGCCTTAATTGAATACTGTAAATATATTGTATTGTTTCCATTCTTATGTACTTTTAAGTTTAGTTTAAACCAGTATTTATTTTACCTCAATACAATAATTGTGTCTTAAAGACAGAATTTGTCTATGTCAGTCTATTCATAAAAACACAGCGGTAATTTGAAATAGTTCCATGCTTTTCATGAATGTGTTTGTTTGTTTGTTTGGATTTTTCGCTGTTTTAACAGTATTTCGACATATCAAGGCGGTCAGTTAACCTACTCACCCTTTTCCTGGGCAAGCTTAGCCGAACTAAGCGGTTTACCAGTACTTAGTGCACATACCTATGCCAGTAACTGACAACTGCCCTTCTTGAATAAGAGGCAGGGGGAGTATGGCCGTAGAAATAATTTCATGACCAATCCCCACACAAATAATGTGGCCAGGCTGGGGCTCGAACTCAATATCCCCAGACTGACAGTCCAGCACTTTACCAACTGAGCTAGCCGGGCCCGGCTTTTCATTGATGTACTTCTAACAGTTAATATAATTTAGGTTTATTAGAAGACCCTCAAACTGAAACACTTCACTGACCACAATGACAGGATTTCTCCATGCAAAAATCAGGCATGGGAACTACATCTGTGGCGTGGCGTGGGAAAACCGGGCTTAATGCATGTGCGTAAAGTGTCATTCCGGATTAGCCTTTGCAGACTGCACAGGCTACTCCGGGGCGACACTTTACGCACATGCATTAAGCCCGGTTTTCCCAAAACACCCCACATTTCTTCTATGGGACACTAAACATCTTCAAGCCAGAAGCTTACTGAGACACTTTCATGTCCATTCCTGTGAAGAACTAGTACATATAAATGTCTATGAGAGAGATCCCTTGAACGCTCCTCGTCTTCTGAACAACCAATGTGGACACCATATCCACTACACCAATCAGTGACTGACAGTCATTAGTAACACCATATCCACTACACCAATCAGTGACTGACAGTCATTAGTAATGATGACCAATGTGGACACCATATCCACTACACCAATCAGTGACTGCCAGTCATTAGTAATGATGACCAATGTGGACACCATATCCACTACACCAATCAGTGACTGACAGTCATTAGTAATGATGACCAATGTGGACACCATATCCACTACACCAATCAGTGACTGACAGTCATTAGTAACACCATATCCACTACACCAATCAGTGACTGACAGTCATTAGTAACACCATATCCACTACACCAATCAGTGACTGACAGTCATTAGTAACACCATATCCACTACACCAATCAGTGACTGACAGTCATTAGTAACACCATATCCACTACACCAATCAGTGACTGACAGTCATTAGTAATGATGACCAATGTGGACACCATATCCACTACACCAATCAGTGACTGACAGTCATTAGTAATGATGACCAATGTGGACACCATATCCACTACACCAATCAGTGACTGACAGTTATTAGTAATGATGACGCATTTCACATGACTGTCATAATAAGTTTTCAACAGAATAATGAAAAACAACTGTATTCATAAATGTTTTTCAACCTTTTCTGAAAGGGGCAGTAAATTAAATTTAATTTTCCATTTCTTTCAACTGCTCTAACAGAAACATTGTTGTTAGCAGTTTCCAAAATACCTGTTCCCAGCCAGATGCTTATCAGCAAATTTCATGTTTGGTTTCACAGATTTTCGGAACTGGAATTGTGTTCATTGACCCAGCTAATCAAATAGAATCTCAACACCACATGTTTTTGCTAGGTAATTGTGTTTGGTTTCGCTTGCCTTGTCTTTTAGGCATAATGATGGGAAATTCAGCTTAGCTTAGTAATGTTTTGATTGATATGACAAAATATTCAATATTATCACAGGATCATGTTCTTTAATTCTTTGTAATCATTGAAGACAATATCTTTGGTAATATTAAGGCTGGGCAGTGAACTTTGGTAGGAACTATAAAGTATCATAGAAATATCAATGGTACAAGTGATTTACTCTCAAACTGTGATAAGAACATTCCATGTCCGATCATCAGTTTTGACTTGTTTGTATTTGTATTGTTGTTTACCATTGTATTATTTTTGTTCTAAATAGTTCCGAATCCGATGCGTAAAATCAATGTTGAAAAACCAAAGAAAAAAGTTACGGTGATCAAATTAAAACAAGAAATGTCTTTAAAAAAGACAATCAGCATTGAAATCAATATTGAGATGTCATTTAAAAATTACCTAAACAGACAGCCAAAATGATCCATTACATGACTTCTCAGACCCCAGATGTTTTGGTCCCCACCAATATTAGGAGACTTATTGGACCCCAGATTTTTCGGACACTATTAGAAAACTTCTCTGACCCAAAAGTTAATTTTAGATAAATTTATTAATTAAAAAATTAAATAAAATTATCATTAATATCTATGCTGTGAATAAACCAATCATATAGCTCAATGTTTCCACCAGTGGTATATGAATAACCAAAATAATTTAGGTTAACATAATTGTTATCTGAATTTGTCCAGTCAATTAAACAAATTAACAATGTAAGAAAATAATTTTGGGAATGAGTTAAAATTATTATGTATCAGACGAGCCTATATAGTTATTTATAGTACCGGTAATATACCATTCATGCTAGTTATCTAATATAATAACGATTTGAAGTCAAATAAGTATTTATACTGTGTATCCCAATAAAAAGCAAACGTCCGGGAACATTCAGCGATTTTTGAAATGTTCAGACTTGATTTTTGATAACGCAACCATAAAAATTCATTAGACTTTGACGATTTTTAATTATATCAGCAGAAATATGATATATCAGGGGTTCCTGTGTATAATTAGTATTGCAAATTGTGTATTCATGCTTCGCGAATAACAATTTGACGTATTCCGAATCTTCTTTCATAACATTTTATCTACAGAAAATGTAGCATCTTTATATAGATAAAATAACATCTACTGGAGAAGTTGATAGAAAGATGCAATTATAAATAATCGTTTATAAATCGTAACCACAATTTTAATTCAAATTAACAGTAAGTTTATAAATATAAATTCCCCATTTATTAAAATTTTTAGGTTTATGATTCTCTGAACGCTATTATTGATGCATGTACGAGTATATTAACACGGCTATACAACGGTTGCTAGATACGCGTGCTATTTTTAGAATGACACTAATGATTCTGGAATGTGATGAACTCGCTAGAATCAATGGGCTACATGGAACGGCAACATTGTGAATGAGATTTAAGAATGGGAACATTGCACAATTGCTATTTATAGAGCGTATACCGCTTATATAAATGTAGGCGAAACAAAATAGTTATTTCGTTACGTGAATTAATATACCATTCTGTTTATGGCATCCAATGAGAAAATATGTTCATAATTAGCCCCAGTTCTAAAGTATATGTTGAAGATATGTTTATAACTTCATTTTAACCGTTTATTTAAACAATTATGTAAATGTTTAATCCCAATTAGTATGCAACAGTTATTGGTATACGTTAAACCATTGTTTGAAGTTTGCATTCCCTAGAATTAGAAAATTTGCCCAATTCTATTGGCATTCAATTTTCCCGCTGCATAATTATCACAAGAAAATCTGGGTCAAACGTGATCTTAGACAGCTACACCGAAAAAACAAAAAAACATGAATACATTAATGCATTTACGTCTGGGTGGGTACACTCAGTACATTTAAATTGTATGTAATTGTTTCAAACTCAGTAGCCCAACTGTCTTCAAGCCTCTACAAATATTTTAGACAAACCTGACATAAATTCAAAACTAATTAAATTAATCCCATGACACATCAAAACAGCTTATCAAGACATATCAAACACTTGAACTTTAAATGAGAAAAAAAATTGGCACTTTACTGACAGCTTTTTGCAATTACAGGCCCTGAAAGATCTCTGATACCACAAACAATTATACTTGATATAATTTTTTTTTTAATGTTCAAAGGTTAAAAGTCTAGCAAACATTAATTTCATAATTGGATGTTAATTAGGTGATATGGCCATTAATATGAGTCACAAATGTGCTGCAAGTAAATGACGTTTTGTAGGAAGTGTTTTGGTGACACCAAGTTTTGTTTATACCCATTGGGACATTATTTTCCTTGGTCACTGCTGTATGCAGACATCATAAAAACCATCAGTCTGACGGACATGTCAGGCAAATTTTGATGCCGACAAGCATATACATAGTTAGAATCAGTCCGACTGTCTGATAGCTTTTTCAAGGTTTCCAAAACATTTTAAGACAAGATTCTGTATTTGATTAACACACATGCCCCGGTTGGTGCTGGATAGTCCATTTCTTAGTGCCAATTAGGTCAAGGTAAAGGTCAAAGTGAGGTTGGGTGATATAGGTGGATTGGGAATGGCCATAAGTAACAACTTTGTAAATATCCTAGTGTTGTATTTAGCAGTGTTGGTGCTAGACGAACGGTAAAATCTAGTTAACCAAGAAATGGCTCTTTTTAATTATTTTAAGTCCAACTTAGGTCAAGTTCAAGGTCAAAGTGACCTTGGGAAATTTGGGTGGAATGGGGATGGTCATATGCAACAATTGTGTAAGTATCCAAGTGTTGTAGCTAGCAGTGTTGGTGCTCAATGGTAAAATCTAGTTAACCAAGAAAGAGCCCATTCGAATTAATTATTCTAAGTGCAAATTAGGTGAAGGTCAAGGTCAAAGTGAAGTTGGGTGATATGGGTGGATTATGAACGGTCATAAGTAGCAACTGTGTAACTATCCAAGTGTTGTAGTAAAGCGGTGTTGGTGCTAGATGAAACGGTAAAATTTAGTTAACCAAGAAATGGCACTTTTGAATTTTTATAAGTCCAAATTAGGTCAAGGTCAAAGTGAGGTTGGGTGATATGGGTGGATAGGGAACAGTCCTAAGTAACAACTGTGTAAGTATCCAAGTGTTGTAAATAAGCGGTGTTGGTGCTAGACGAAACGGTAAAATCTACTTAAAGACGTGCGCAACAAAAAGAAACAATCGGGTTAATTTCTCCTTTTGCTTCATATTTTCTTTATTGTATATAGGTTACAATATACTAATTTCATCTCTAATGTCCATTCAAAATAAATAATTTTAATAGTAAAAGTTCATAAAGCAAATATAATAATCAAAAACACACTATGCAATGTATTTCCAAACAAATTCAGTTCAGAAATGATCCATTAAATATCTTCATTCTATTGATACGTTTTTTATGTATGTTAAAACGAAACAGGAAAAGGGCTACACAGGTACCCTATATGAAATCCAATATCCCCCAAACAAGTTCGGTGAGCCATTCTTTTTATAAATGTTTTGGTGTTAATATACATTGGTGCATGTCTGTGCGAAATTGTAAGAAAATCTGTCGTTTGGAACAAAATATGCATTTGATAAAAATGAAGTTTCAGAATGCATTATTAGTTCCCATTCGACACACTTAAATGTCCAGTCAAATTCATTATTTAAACAGTAAATGTAGGTAAAACGTTTTTATTATCAACATACACATGTATATTGCCAAACAAAGCATGTACAAACATATCAGTTGAAAGAACCATAACCTTGTTTGAAAAATAACTATCCTATATACTTAAAACATCGATAAAAATCCAAACTGAAAAAGGGGCTTCGACAGGAACCGTATTCAAAACCCAATATTTCCGGAACAAGGCCAGTGACCCCTATTTGTTAAGACTGTTTTAGTTTCAGTATACAATGACGCATGTATGTGGGATATTTTAACAAAATATGTCGTTTGGAACAAAAGATATTCATATATTTGATAAATTATCGATGTTTTCACAGGCAAATTTCATGCAAAATTCACCTCGTTAAGCGTCCATTACAAGTCATTTGGTAAATGATAACTGTAGATAAAGCACGTTTTATCATTAAACTGTACTTGTATATTACCAAACAAAACATTAAAAAAGATGCATTTAAAAATCTCCATCTTTGTTTGAATATAAACGCTTTATATTATTCAACATTCTAAGTTACACAAACTGAAAAAAGACTTCGACAGGTACCGTATTCAAAATTCAATATTTCCGGAAAAAGCTGGTGACACCTATTTTTTAATACTGTTTTAGTTTTAGGATACATTGATGCATGTTTGTGCCAAGTTTTAAGAAAATCTGTGTTGGAAAAAAATTGAAGGAAATTGTTGCAAACATCTTTAACCTTGTCACGGACTGAAGAAGGATGGATGGACAGGACAATCACTATATGCCTCCCGCATCAAGATGCAGAGGGCATAAAAACCATTTTTCGGTTCGACAAATTTTACTTTGCTCCAGCAAGTTATGAGATTTTGTCAGACCAAATGTTTGACATATTTTTTTAAGATTTCAGAAAGTCTGCGTGTGATTCTGCCAATAAAAATAAAGAAACAAATAACATAAAGAATGTATACTTTAAGTGTATATGTATTATTTATGTTGAAAATGTAATAAGGTATGTTTCAACATATTAATAACAAAACAAAATATAGTATGCTGCAAAGTAATACAAATGTACATGCCTGATCATGGAACATTTTCAATAATTTGTCAAGATATCACTGCCTATCTGTTCATCTCTACAGTTCACAGATACAGAGGAGTACACCAGTGTGTATGAGACAATGGCAGCTGTACCCCCTGAACCCTCCTTGGGGTAAGAACAATACTGTCCTGGACACATCAGATGAACAGGATAATGGGTTGATAATCCTAGGTTAACAGGAAAGCCAGACATTTGAAACTGGTTTAATTATGGATTCAAATGACCAGTTTAATGTTTACAATTGTGTTGTGTTGCATGTGTGGGAGAGCATTACAAGGAAGAAACAATCCTGGTTCAGAGGAATAATGAAGAAGCATAGGGGGAAGTCTTGATTAACAGATCTCTGTTATCAAGCAGAACAAGTCTGTACCATGGAGAGTGTAATAACAGACACAGCTGTTACTGCACAGTATTCAATGTCTGCAGTACCATGGAGAGTGTCATAACAGACACAGCTGTTACTGCACAGTATTCAATGTCTGCAGTACCATGGAGAGTGTAATAACAGACACAGCTGTTACTGCACAGTATTCAATGTCTGCAGCATCATTTTGCAAGTTTCTTTCAGCTTACTAGTATGTGAATCTATGCAATGGCCCTTCATTGTATATCGGTTACCATACTGTGATTGCCAATATTGAGGAAAACGTTTTCTGCACAGTAACACAATATTTGTTTAGGAAATGGTTAACTATGTACCACAGACTTAGGCTACTGACAGTAACTGGCTACATGATGACCATATGGTCATCTTCACTGTGTACTCAGTAATTACCAGAATAGTTCAATCAACCTCCTGAGGTCAGTCCCCCTGTCTAATCAAGCCTCTGATGGACATTTCAATGCAATCCATTAACATCATCATCTCTTTGAACACTCATTGGCAACCTGAACAAATATTTATTTAACAGCAGCATGCTGTATGCAGCAGGGCCCCTCTCATTGCTTGCAAGCGTTCCTTGGTGCGTTTTGTGGTGTCTTTGGCGTGTGTCTGGCGTTCGCTCTGTTTATTCCTCACTGCTGAATGTTTACTTGGTGATTTGTGTGTGTTTACTATGTAACAGTTTGCATGGGCATGTGTTGTACAATTTATTGGTCCACAAATAAAGGGCTACTTAATGGTTTCTAGCCAAAAGCAAGCACTAAGGTCACACTCGTGATGCTGGGTTACTCCAATCTTTTAGAAGTTTTGCTTTGATACCAACACTGGCATCTTTTGTACACATTACATGAATCAACAAAGAATTTGTGGTTCATCTTCTAATTGCATTTGATATTTTTATTTGTACAACAAGAATAGGTTAAACTGCTTTGCTGAATGAACAAAGCTTGTCACATGATGTGACATATGCCCCCGAAGCATATGCTCGTCAGAGGAAGGCAAAACAATGTCAGAGTACAATATTATGCGCTGGACAAATATCGTGAGATTTAAAAAACACGACTGTTTGTTGTTGTGACACACTGCCTTATAACTTCATTCCCACCGAGTTATTACATTCCTTACGTGTTGGCAAAAATGATGCTTCCTACAAAGAGTTCATTCTAATATTTGACCTTTTAAGTGTAACCTTGGACCCACAGACCTTGACCAAGGAGCATGTAAGTGGTATTCGACACATCTGGTCATAGGAAAAATAATCTGAAGTAATATTAAAATCCTTCAAGATGTTTAGAAGTTATAGTGGAGAAACAGAAATCCTTGACCTTTGACCTTGAATTGTGACCTTGGCTTTTGACAGACGAGCATGGGAGTTGTATGCGACACATGGGAATAATAATCTGAAGTTATATTAAAATCCATCCAGGCATTAAAAAGTTACAGAGTGGAAACGAAGTCTGGATTGACGGACCCACACACGCACCCACCCGCGGACAGACGGTGCGACTACTATATGCCCTCCTTCGGGGGCATAAAAATAACTTGAACTTCTAAAAACAGTTATGCAGCGGTTGTGATGAAATAAATACATTTACCACTTTCAGGGTAACACACAGGAAGAGCTTGAAAACAATAACCTGACACTGACCTTTACGCATAAACTATATTAAAATACCGTCATAATGTAAATATTAGTTTCCATACCGGAACCGAGTTAAATCAATGAAAGTGTATTCCACTAAAATACTGTTATGGTATAATTTAACTCGAGAAACTCGTGCACAAACAAAACCAAGTATAAATATAGGAAACAATTCAAGCACGTAATTTATGCTAATAGAGTTCATACGCGTCAGGTTAATGCTTTTCTAGCTGTAGAGACGCATGCTTTATACATTGATGACACCTACATGTCTACCACATTGGGACAGTCACCTGCATATTGATGCTCTTAGTTGTAGCCTTGGGTTCGTAATCCAGAAACTTCTTAAGTGAAATCTTACCATTAGCCTTAAATTCGTCATTTTTCTTAAGCACGGTATTCCACGTTTACATGAAATTCTGCTTAGTGTTCACTAATTATCAACTTATTATTAACTACTATTTACTTAACTGTTATTGGGTTCACTAATTAATATGTAGTTTTAAAAATATTACCTAACACAATTCGGAACTTAAGTCAAAATATTTTAAGTTTAACTTAAGATGTATCTGGAATATGGCCCTGGTTATTGTATATCGCTCACCCTTAATGAGAACTTACAACAACATACTAAATTAAAGTGGGTATTGACAGCAGGTCAATGATCACATCTGCAAAAATAAAGTGCATTTATTGGGAATTAACATTGAAGCACTGTCAAATACAGTGACCTTGATTCTATAAACAGTTGACAAATGAATATATTATTTTATCCTACAAACAGAGGTCATCGATGACACTTTCGCGCAAACATTAGAAGTAGTAGTATTATTTCTATGGCCATTCTCCCCCTACCTCTGATTCAAGTAGGGCAGTTGTCAGTTTCTGGCACTTAGTTCTGGTAAACCGCTTAGATCGGCTTAGCTTGCCCAGGAAAAATGTGAATAGGCTAACGGACCGCCGTGATATGACTGAAATACTGTTAAAACGGCGAAAAATCCAAACAAACAAACTAAAATCGATATGAATGAAATGTACAGGATGTACCATTAAGTGCATGGGCGCAGTTGATGAACGTTGCAAGGCATGTGGAAGTTTTCATTGAAGAGCGCGATTGTGTAGGCGTGAGTTCAAATCCTGCTGGAACCATGTTTCCCCCCAATTTGTTTTTTTTCATATATACATTTTTGCTTGATTCTATATATTGTTACTAATTGAAAAATACATTCGAGAAAAATAAGGACATTTTCAATATATGTATACATAAATGTTCATTAAAAGATCTTTTAACATATGCTTCCTGTATGCACTATTCATTTCATTGTGCTTCCTGATGCTAATCGGTGTTATAAAGGAAATTATTGCAAAGTGACTTTTTAATATATTTGACACGATCATTGTTAATGTTGGTTTTTACTGACCGTTTTAATATATTCTGATTGTTGTTATGTTGTTGTAGTTAATTGACGACTTGTGTTTTGTTTTTGTTGACGAGTAATTGGTCATCTTATTTTCTGTGTAAAGTCTATGTATGAACTTATTGCAATGTAATTGCAGAGTTGCTCTATGACAGAGTTGCTCTATGACATCTTCCTACTGAAAACTATCATTATAATTGTTATTAATATCCAAAAGCCTTTATTCACCATCAGTTATAGTAGGCAGTCATCCACACTTGTACAAACAAGATTTCCTTAGTGTCAATCCAATCTAAAGCTAATTTACGACTGATTGGAAAATAATTTACTTCACGCTGACCATAGTTGCCCACTGTTTACTTCTGCTTGACTGAAGACATTATCTGACAAATGGGATGAATGAATAAATAGTGAATTAAATAACTAGTGTCAGTGTATTAAAATACTGTAATAGGCAAAGAAAACCTGAAGGTCTTTATGTTTTCATTTTAAGCAAACCATGTACAGAGAATGAGTCATAAATGGGACTATTGTTACAGTGTCATTGTGTTAAGTGAACATTTTGCAAAGTAATTAGTGCAACATTCACAAAACTGAATACTTGTATGCATTTACAAAATTTTCACAATGTTCACAATAAAACAGATCAGTGTCCATGCATGCATGACGACAGTTTTTAAATACACTGGAAATATTCAAAGACACAATAATTTTAGAAAAAGATTTATGGAAAAATGAAAATTATACCATAAGTATTGACAGAATATAACAAACATACTTAATGACCATAAAATGCACAGTTTAATGTGAAAAAATAAACATTTCATGTCTATTCTATGTTTGATGTCTTTCTTTAACTTCGCATAATAGAGATTGTTCATACCACAAACATATTTTGAAGATGGATGTGCAGAAGGCACTGAACTGACGACATGGCGATCAAAATTCCAGGGTTTATAAAGTAGTTACAATACAAATTTACATTCACAAACGGTAATATGTATAAATGTACATTTTCTGTAATAACTCATATAAACATGTACAAGGTATAATATGTCTCTTTTCTATTTACCCGTATACTCTGAATTTGCTTCATTAAGAATCTGGATGTTTTCTGACAAAATACAGCTTATAACAAAGCTAGTGCTTGCATGAGTTGTCTAATATATTAGCCCCAAAAATAAAATACTCAAGATTCTTATTTTTTATTTAAAATGAGTTGTTTAGCAGAACGACAAATTTGTGTTTATTAGCCAATAAACAATGATAATACATAACATTATTTTGATTCTAACATGACATGACAATATTTTATGCAATTACAATAACTATTTTTTACAGTTTCAGAACAATTTTTGCGGTTGTTTATTGGTAATTTAAAAATGGTGAATTTTGTTCTTTGTCTATAGAATACTCTGTGCATGTCATGTTCAAATAAATCATAGAACATTAATGACAATTAATGAATTATATCAGTTGGTTTGCGTTTGCTGTTAATACAAATTCCACCATCCATTCTTTACTTCTGACTTTTGATTTACAGTAATGATTTTACCAAACATCCATTTATAAAAAATTGGTATCAACAACATCCAGATACAGATCACTTCTTAATTTATGAGCATTCTGGTCTCCAACCATTTTAACATTTTTATTATTAAATGACATTTTTATCCAACCCTATTATGATACAACAAATTCTCTATCATTCTTATTCAACCACTAGTATTTGTTAGAGATACGTGTCAGTCAGCACATGTCCAAACAAAATTGTGCCCTTTTAACTCCTGGCAGCTTTGTTGAAAACATAGTTTAATTGACTCTATCAGTCCATCTCTCTTCAATAGCTTTGTTATCCACATGTCAGATATTTTAACAATCATCATTACTTCCCACTGATATAAATTATCATGGCAAAATATCTAAATGCATTTATTTTGTCACCTAATTAGCATATTTGTCCAACATTGCACTTCTAATTAGCGATCTGTACAGTTGACAGGGTGGAAGACGAGGTGGTTTTCTGCACTGACAATGGGACATTACGTTTGACACAAGCCATTAGAACTTGTATTTTTGCACATAAAGACAATACGGTGCACTGCAAAGACTTACATTCAGTTTAAAGGGACTAGTTCACAGATTTTTGCATTTTTTTAAATAATATATGCCATTAAATGTCTTAACTTGACATATTTAAGCATAAAAACTAAAAAGCTAAAGTGTAATAACAAGAAAAGGATTTAAAAAAGAAATGAAAAAAGTTTTTCCCTCTGAGATTCGAACCTTGGACCTCCAGATCAAAATACTATCGCCCTAGCCACTCAGCCATTCCAATTTCTAAAATTATTCCTGCGTGTTTTACTTTATGTTAGTGATCCACGTGTTGTCAACAATTTTAACGAAAACAACAGAAACACTCAAAATTATTTAATTGTTGAGCTTTTAAATGCTTTATAATTTTATCAATTTCAACTTATGATTACTCATAAACTGAGCAGTATTTACAGTATATTTCTTGGTCCGTAGTGTTATTTCGCTCCCTTTGTATTACACTGTTCTTTTATTTTTGGAATTTATTACAAAAAGTTGGGAAATTGTCAATTCAACAATCTGTTAACAGGTCCCTTTCAAGGCTGGCAGCACAGTGCAATATCTGCACCTTTAATGATCTGTAAGTATTCAACAACAAGAGGAATACAAGTTTAAAAGTTTAAACTTAAAAGTTTTTGCAATGGCCGCATATTGCCAAAAAAATAACACATAATTTCAAACAACTGTTGGTGAATGAAAATTAAAATGGGCAGTTAACATGCCTAGCATTTTTTTGAAATTTCATGTTTTTAAGAAATGGAAAGGTTTTGTGGCTTCTGTTACCTGTCTTCAGTTATTATTAAGTGAACAGGCACAATTGTCTTAACGTTTTTTGTGCCAGAGTTCTCAGGTTCCAATGTGCATCATCAATGTTTAGAATGAATATTTCTTTTTTTACCCGACAGCCCACAGAGCAACAGATAAGGATTCTGTCAGAATTGGGTATTTCCCCATCATATTTTAAATAATTGAGTACTGAAAAAAATATTTGAGTACTTCAAATTATGTTAGGCAGAAAATAAAATAATGTTTGTTTCCCCACCCGCGACCCATGCTAATAAAGGGTGGGTCTGTAGGTCGGAAAAATATTCTATTTTTATACACAATAAGTCATTTTCATTCATGATTTCCTTATGTTCGAAATGTTACGTTATAGTTTAAATTCTTTATATTTTCGTTGTAGTATATTAATAACATTCTGCTTATTTACGTAATACTATGTTCTAATTACCTTACAATAATTTATAAAAATTGAACAAACAATAACATACGTTAAAAACAAGAGCGTTAATAATAAAAACCTGTTAAAACTAAGGAGTAATAGCGTGAAGTTGCAACAGCCATAGCAACGGTGACTGTCATACTGCGGCTAGCAGTTTGTAGCTGAAAAGCGTGTTACACGCTTAGCACGTGGATAGTGTTTAAAAGCATCAATCTGTAATGCTGTATCTGAACAACGCAAATGCTAGAGCATAAATGAATTAGCATTCTATGGAAATAAAAACAAATAGGACATTGTTCATTAATAAAAAGAAGCAACAGAACATTTTTGATAAATTAAAATAAAAAGAAAAGGCGCTGAAGTTTATTTACTTTCATTTTTGACAAGGACTTTAGTTCCGCTAACTTTCATTCAAATGTTGCCTCAGCCAAAGTTTTTGCATAATTCTAATCCGTGTGCAGTGATGAGTTCGAATAACACTTTCGTTAATTATTACTATATCTAGTAATTGTATTTTTTTAAACAAAATAAGACATTTGACACGATCAGTTTGTTGAGTTACATGACGTCATAATTCATATTCTTAGTAAACGGTTCCTTTCATCAAAATTCACCAAAATTATGATATTTATTTATAAATATTTATTTATTTACTATTTTACTTTGTAGTAATTTATTACAAACGCGGCTGTTAAAAACATGCATATCTATAACAAAACACATACCCAACGCAAATGTGTTACAAATGACATGCACCTTTACCAAATAAAATTAGAATGAGGGCGTGATAAACTTTCTAACGACGACGCTTATTTGCATGTTGGAAATTTTATGCGTTCTCAGTGGCTGACTGTTTGGCTCTTGTTAAGCTGACTCCTCCTGCGTCAAGATTTTATCGATAATGGACACTTGGTGCATAAAGGCGTGTGTGTCAATTGCCGGTGGGCATTCTTTCTCTTAAAAAAAACATGCAAATGCGAGCGGAAATGGTTGCGCAGTAGAATCTGACACTAAATGATATGGCGTCCTTGTTGTAAAAGCATGCGTCAAAATACGCCGAATTACGCGTTACCGAGAACTGTCCATTTAAAGTCATTTTATAAGCGTCTTTGGAAAGTAAGATTTGTACATGCTATTGGATTCTTTTTAAGGATTCGCACCCAGCATTTTCACACACAAAGAAAATAAAATATTGTTTTCTTTGGTCTATAATTTTTTGGGGGTCGCGGCGATTTTGCTGGGTCGGTCGCAGGAGGGGAAACAAACAACATTTAAGTTTAGGCCTTACCCCATTAGAATAAAAAGAATTGAGTATTAGACGAAGATGATCTCCAAATTTTGTACAACAACCACAATACACAAATGGTGTGAGTTTTTCTTGAATTTATTACAAACATAACCATTTTTCTTTGCACAACACTAAACCTGCATATTGTTCTCAGCACACAAGTATCTAGACTCTGGATAAATTCTGAAAATATTTTAAACAGTTTTCAAGGTGCAGTCTGATTAGTAGACCCAATTTTGACACAATATAAAATATTGCACACAAAACATTTACATAAAATATAATGCCAGTGTAAACAATATTACTGAATATTTCAATGGTTTCCAATCAAACTGCTTTGTATTATAGGTGTCTGTCCTTTCCTAACATAACAATTTTGTAACCATGTTCGGCTGTTTCATACACATCTATCAGTCATTTTTTATCCATGTCAGTCAATCACTTTTCGCACAGAGTTTGCTGTTTTTTGCGTATTGGGTATTTTAATTGAGTTTTGTTACTCATCAAGTATCAAATTTATTGCATAAAAGGGGTTTCAGAATTGCGTATTTGACATAAATACGCGCCTTTAAGTTGCAGTTTCAGCGCATTTTTCACCTCTTGGGGATGGGGCCCTTTGCCCTCATTTTGGAGAAAAATAGCGTTATTTCTGGCATTTTGGGGGACAATTTTTATCCCAGGGGAATGAAAAATCCGGAGGTAAGATCAGTTTAAGGGGAAAACTGCATGATTTGAAAGAATTTTTCTGAGGGGATGACACTTTGTAATGGCCCCTTCGTACATAATAGAAGAAAAAAAAATCCTGAGTTTCATTGTAAAGTCTACAGCCAACGCTTCCAGTCAGCAGAATATCTTTTCTGCATATTAAAACTGCATTTTATAGAATAATTAGTGTTAAAGCCTTATTTGTTCTCACAAAGAGTGGTATATTTTGCTTGTTGTAAATAAGTTAATACTGAAATGACTTGTCTGAGCCAACGAGGACATTACACTATGTAATCAAAACGCTGACAGCATAGAAAGACTGTTGGCGACAAAAGAAACAAAAACATGTGAATAATGAGTGCATTTTTGGCTAAAAAGGAAACATTTTTTTGAATGAAGTTCAATTTCCCACCTTAGGACTTCATAATAGTCTATATAGCTTCTTATTCTATAGTATACGATATCATAATAAAAATTTTGTTGTAAGTACGAACACATATCTTTCAAGCTAATTATTTAATGCAAACAAAATTACATACGTGCCAGTTAACAAGTCAAACTGAAATGCGCCATGCAAAATACTAGTAACCGATAAAGCGTGGTAGTTAGGAGCATTTATTGTTAGTGCTTCATAGCCTACTGAGTCAAAAGTAGGTCATACGATGCGTGCTCTCAGTTTTTCATACCACAGTCGAAAATTAATAAATTGCAGTAATTTGTTGTCAAAATATTCAGAATAAGAATCAGTATCGAGCAATAACAATTTCACAACAAGTAAAAAATAACCGATGTAGCGCATTAATTTCTTGTCTTATTCCAGGACACCCAGGTAAATATTTTGGTTACATTTAAGTAAATAGCAAAAATAGGGGTGGCATTAATTTGACGTAACATTTTAAATAAATTAATTTTTATAGAAACTGTAATTGTAATAAATCACATGATAATATGAACACTATAATCACATGGCATACATTATCTTAAAAACTTAAAAGGTAAGAAAACATTAGTGAGTTTATGTTGTTTTGAAGAAGGACCCCTTCAGGTTTCGATTTACTGACTCGTAGCCTGCAAAGAAAAGAAGTAGGTTTCTGCTATACCTGTTGGGAAATTACCCTCTCAAAAGACCATTGGCTTTGTTAACAGTCTAAAAAAAACATAACTTTTATAACAGATGATGATATTTTCATCATAGAGTGAGTTTGCTGTAAACTTGAAAGAATGCTATCTTCTTTGTGTTTCAGTTTAGTTTATCAATCTTACAATAATAAATAAAGGGACACTGTTCATAATGGTAATAATCTTTTATACATATATATTCAATTTCTCCCTTGAACATTCAAGTATAAATTGCAATTCCTAGAGTATGGAAATGGAAATAAAAGAAATTAACATGATAGCTAAGAAATGCCTAAAAACCTCACAACTGCAGACTCTGAGATGAAACAGCTCTACTGTGAGAGACGTTTGTGAATGTGTGCCAACTGTCTGCCCCATTTTCAGCAGGTATGCTTAATGCCTCAATGCATTCTGACTTAATTTGATCAGTATCTTTCATCACATTCCCATCCAAAAGAACATCTATAAAAAACCATGTTTACCGTCACAATATCATCAGTATCAAAATCATGGTAATTTCATTTGAAAATTATCACACATTTTTCCTATCAATGTCGAAGAAGTCTAGACAAGCGCTCCCAAATTAGGCCTGTTCTCATTACAATTTCATTAAGGTCAACAGAGTTGTTTCCCTTATCAATATATTTAGATTTTTTTGTTACTATCCAATTACCTGATCTTGCAAAATCCAACTAGTAAGAAACAGGTGTATGTCTCTTATAATTAAGGTGAATTATACAAACATAATTGTTTCCACAGGGATCCAAGATAAATATAGTTTTAATTCGCATCTCTATAGCAGTATTTTTGCTAATTATGTTGGTGTTTGTGAATTTATATAGAAATAAAATATTGAAGCAACCCAATGCATGAATGAAGTAGTAACTGTACATACAATTATCATCATTTACTGCGCCAGGCCTGGCTAGCTCAGTTGGCAGAGCGCTAGACTGTCAATCAGGGGATCGTGAGTTCGAACCCCAGCCCAGCCACATAATTTGTGTGGGAATTGGTCATGAAATTATTTCTACGGCCATTCTCCCCCTACCTCTGATTCAAGTAGGGCAGTTGTCAGTTACTGGCATAAGTATGTGTACTTAGTACTGGTAAACCGCTTAGATCGGCTAAGCATGCCTGGAAACGTGTGATCAGGTTAACTGACCGCCGTGATATGACTCAAATGCTGTTAAAAATTTAGCATACAAACGCTTTATAATTTTATCAATTTCAACTAATGATTACTCATTTACGGAACGACATTTACAGTATATTTCTAGGTCAGTAGGGTTATTTTGCTCCTTAATATACACTATTCTTTTATTTTTCAAATCTATGACAAAAAGTTTGAAAATTGTCAATTCGTCAATCTGTGAACAGGATCTTTTAAGCACCCACTGGCATGCAATCTCAACATTTATCAGTTATTGTGGAAATTTAATTGTACATGTAATATTGCCTAATCAGAGAGATTTCAAATGTTAAACTTCTCAAAACATTAATAGTAACATTCTTAGATAAAATATATAATCAGTTGGCACAACATGTTTTTTTAGAGCAATACACCTCTTATGATATCTTGTGTTCACCTGCAAGAAGTCAGATGTCTGAATGAAGTCCTACTTACAAGCAGAGATATTTCACAAGCAGATGGCACACACATGGAAGCATGAAATTAGTTAGGCATTCCCGTGAATTCAACCAGAAAAATATGTTGCTCAACATTGAATAAAGCCTTAAGAAAAATACATATTAAAATTGTGCAGATCTGAAACAGTAGTGTACATATGCTATATAATATGTAGGCAAAGTAGATTTAAAAGATATTAAACGTAAAGATTTTATTTTTTTTTAAATAATTTAACACACAAATAAAAATTAATATTAGAAGAACAACTCTGCTAATACGAAGTAAGCCTTGAAGTTACAGTATTTATTATTAGTGCTACACAATAGCTCATTTAATTACAATACACTAAAATAAATATAGTTAATGGTTTTAAAAAGAAATATTTCTTCAGTGATACAGCTACAATTCTAGTATTTAAAAAATGTTGAAGAAATAGGAAAGAAACAAAAATTATAGCCTGAAAAACTGATAACAGACAATTTCATGGAAATGTCACACCGTGTGGAACATGATAAAGCGTAAAAAAATATATGTTTGTTTCGGGTTACCTGACCTACCCCAAAACGATGCCCCGACCCAAGAACATTTTATTGAGTTTGTCAGTTATTTTTTTTGTTTTATTTACCTTTTTCCAATAATTAAATGTTTTGGGGTAAATAAGTGTTTTGTTTTGATAGCATCCACTTCAAAACAATGTTTAAGGATATTACTGATATGTTTTAAGTATTCATCCCTACCTACCTACCCTATTTTGGGGGGGCATGTAACCTGAAACAATTTAAACCCATTTTGTTTACGCCCAAGGAAAAAAAAAAAAAGGCAAAGTTCAATGTCAAGGACTGTTGTGTCCAATTCTTTGCTGCCTTCATTATTGTGAAATGTGGACCCTAATTTTCCATGCTCAATTACCTGTCGGCTGTAATCATAATTTCCTTTCCATTTCATTATTTCTTTTGATGCATTGGTGTTATTACATTCATTATTAAACCATGGGTCTACCGACCTGTGTTAGAAATACACATGGGGTCTACCAAACTGTATTAGAAATAAATGCAGGGCATCGCAAACAGAATCGTCACTGTACTGTAAGTTATTTTACTACAACCTGTACTTTGATTTGACACCTACCACCAAAGCCTACCACCTGTTTAAAAGCGCACGAGCTTTTCCCGCCATCTGTTAAAATCGAACCCAAGACATTTCGATCCTAAGACTAGTCGACCCATTTTTTCCCGGAGAATATATTAATATATTATTCAAAATCGGAGTTTGATATATCTTTTTGGTGGCTGTCAGACTAGCGATATATTTTTTATGTTACACCTATACAAACTGTTAAGCGCGCACGAAATTTTCCAGTCATTTGTCAGAATCGAACGAAAGACATTTCGAACTCAAGATTCGTCGACCCATATATTTGTCTGGAGACAATACTAGACTAAACAGTGTTATATTATCATTATGATTATGATTATTATTATTATTAGTAGTAGTTTATTACGGACTCCGGACTATCGAACACATAAAGGTTTCACCTACATAACAAGATATATCACAGATAATCATAATCATAATCATAATCATGATATAACACTGTTTAGTCTAGTATTGTCTCCAGACAAATATATGGGTCGACGTTATCACTATAATTAACATAAATATCCACTCCAGACAACAAGTTCTTTTTACTTACGGGGAAAATTATATTAAAGGCACTATCAAGGTGATACATGTTAAACTAAACACTTAAAGTTTTTTTCTGCATTGTGAGCTACCAACGTACACACATATTTCCACAACACAAATGGTATTTGAACAGTTTAATTGAAGTTCACTTTAGTGTTTACATTTTCAAGACTGCGAATCTAGCCGAAGCTCCTTGTGTTTTAGACCTATGTCTCCACGATTTTCGGCAGTAAATAAAGATAGTGTTTGTAAACATTTTCAGTTAGAGGATAAGTGTGTATGTACTAAACATCAAGCAAAACAGATATTCCTGACGTAGCTTATATACCGACGTAAACACATACTAAAACAGACAATATACGATGACCGTATAAATGTATATGAGTTAGAATGTAGCCACTTCCACCTTTTGTGTGGCTTTAGCAGTTTTAATGTATCTCTGTACTTAAGGTGTATAATGATCAATTTGTTACGTCGATACAAATCGATACAAAGCTTGTAAAACAAGAGATGTTTGTAAAGCATGTATGCCCCCCGACTTGCAGCCAAGTTGTAAATATGTGCAATTGTTAAGATTTTTTTTTAAATATGCAATCCCAAAGCGAGGTCTCGATATATGGTATCTATGTATGAAGTTTCAATAAAATATCTCGATGCGTTCTCAGGTTATTGAGCGGAAACCGTTTTTCTATTTTTAGCAACGGTGACCTTGACCCCACCCACCCCATATGCAATCCCAAGCGAGGTCTTGATATAAGATATCTATGTATGAGGTTTCATTAAAATATCTCAATGCTTGTCAAGTTATTGAGCGAAAACCGTTTTCAATTTTTAGTAACTGTCACCTTGACATTGACGACATCTACCCCATATGCAATCTCAAGCAAGGCTTCGATATAAGGTATACATGTATGAAGTTTCATTAAAATATCTCCATGCGTTCTAAAGTTATTGAGCAGAACCGCTTTTCTATTTTTAGTTATGGTGACCTTGATCTTGACCCCACCCACCCCATATGCACACCCAAGCGAGGTCTCGGTATATGGTATCTACGTATGAAGTTTCATTAAAAAATATCTTTATGGATTCTAAAGTTATTGAGCGGAAACCGTTTTACTAATTTTAGTAACGGTGACCTTGACCCAACCCACCCCATATGCAATCCCAAGCGAGGTCTCGATATAAGGTATATATGTATGCAGTTTCATTAAAATATCTCGATGCGTTCTCAAGTTATTGAGCGGAAACGGGGTTTTTCTATTTTAAGTAACGGTGACCTTGACCCTGACCCCACCCTACCTGCAATCCCAAGCGAGGTCTCAATATAAGGTATCTATGTATGAAGTTTCATTAAAATATCTCGATGCGTTCTCAAGTTATTGAGCAGAGACCGTTTTTCTATTTTTATGATCGTAGGTCAAAGCGTTCTCTAGATATCATGCGGAAACGAAATGGTCTACGGACAGATCGACCATCCGACCGACCGACCGACCGACGTACAGGTGCAAAGCAATATACCGCCACTTCTTCGAAGGGGGCATAATTAAACCGCGACCAACCCCGTTGCCGAAATACTAGTTAAACGACGACTCAGTCTGGCATGCCTTCGGATTATCAAAAGCTACATGTCAGCAAGATTCTACGAGTATATATATGTACGTTGTTTATTTATGCCTTCATACCTGTAATTGTTCGTCAAGAGAACGTGAGCGTCATGTAACACCACGGGGATCCAACGCTTGAAAGAGAATCATGCAAGTTTCAATTGCAAATTAGATCAATATCAGACTGTAGAAGGAAACACAAAAGTCATAGTAAGTGATCGAATGGATACTTGTAGCTCACCATTGATTAAATTTACATCTCATTAATTGTCTCATAACATCACAATTTCATCGCCATAATTAAGCAACATAGCCATGACCGTGAAGAAAAACATTCGAAGAAACCAATTTCATCCAACCCACTCTTCATAATATTAACATTCATGTTTATATGATTTCCGCTGAATGTAAACTATGATACCGAAAACTATGATACCGAAAACCATATTACATGTCATTGTGTAGTGTTGCGTTCAACGACTTTTTAAGAACTTTGGCAAATGTACTTTTACCGTGTCTTTTATCGTATAAAACTTATGTTTTGACGAAACACGAAGTGGGAAAGAACGGCCACCATAGGTTTGACATTCAGATAATACTATACTAACCGAAACTCCTAACGCATCACGTATGCAAAGCTCCGTTTAATACATAGGAAAACGCATGGAAAAAAACAAGAGTGGTTCACCATTCCTTTGGACACGGGGACCACTTTTGTTCTTTCCATGCGTCGGAGATTCATTGCGCAACTGAATCAAGAGGGGGACATAACCGTTATTGACCTGTGTGATTTTTTTATTATGTCCCTTGTGCGCGTTATTGAGCCCTATCTCATCTTGTACGCTGTTCGGCGCAATTGTACTATTGGAACATCACTATATATCGTATTTTGATCACCTGTTACTGTATGCTATTATATTTGTTATGTATTAAAAGGAGCTTTGAACATGGTTCCGTTAGGATTTTTTATTAGTATATAACCGGTACATTGACATTGCGTATGTGCGTCGGATGACACAACTTACCGTAATCCAATTACACGAACTAAACGAAAACTCGCCAATATTATAGGACTTGGCAGCGCAAGCAAGGCGTAAATTCAAACTGTAATGTCGAAACTTTACATGCTGTATATATACAATGTAGTTCGCAAGGAACGCGTGAGATTACAAAATATAGCATTTATCACCATTCAGTATGATTACATCTGACAAGAAAACCGATGTTACCCTTATCTTGATACACCTAACACGAGCAACAGAGGGAGCAACGAGCACGGATAAACTTTGTGGAAAGATAGAGGCTGGGATAATGACAGATATACCACACAAGTTTGTGATTTGCCATGATCTGTTCAGGTCAGGGTGGACACTATTTACACGTATAGTTATTTAAATATTGCCCAAAGTATTATCAAATGCGCATTATTTTTCAATGTGACCACTGCGCTGCATTTTGGATGACAGGAATACGTTTGATGATGATGTACGTAGACATACATTGTTTCGTAAGTCTGTAGCAAAGTAATTGAATATTTCTTGCAACAATGATTCTGTACTGATTTTACAGGTGTTTCAATCGTAAAATTGTACCGATCAGTAAAAAAAATAGTTTCATACATTATAATAAAAGTGCACAATAACACCAATCGTCTTGCAGAAGATATACTTGCTCCGATAAGGTGAATGGTATAATTGGAATAATGTATGCATTATACTGTTTAAAATATATAATCGTGCTAATAGATATACGCCTTAAAGACCATACAATTTGAGCAAAAATCACCGTTTTTGAAATTCATTGCCGTATTTATACAACCAATTGATACCTGGTTTCAAGTCTAGGCCAAGAAAAATAACAGAGTCAGTCACAGGTCTAACTGGTTTCATTCCAAGCGTTCGATCGGTACATCTTTAAAGTCAGCATTCTGTGAAGTGTTCGAACTACAATCACGAGCATCATAACCGTAACAGATTCATTAAATTCCAATCGAACTACAATCACGAGCATCATAACCGTAACAGATTCATTAAATTCCAAGTGGCCACTTAGGCATTGATTTATTTACACAAAGGGCTCGTTTCATAAACGCATTATTACGGACTTTCATTATGCGTTGCGATGGCAAACACATGGTTTGTTGGTCTAAAGCGCCAGTTAATTTCAAGACCAGAGTTCGTCCCGAGTGATTGGGTGCTTTGGATCTGGAAATGGTAAGTGCCTCTGACTCAAACACGGGCTTTGATTGTTCTCATATGTTTCAAGCACTGATTTGATCGCACATTCCCTCATATTTGCATTTTGTGCTCGTGTATACAGCCCATAATTTACGCATTTACTGAAATATAAATTTGGATGATCTCATTTCTAGGCCGTTGCAGATAGCGATAAGGGCAATTATTATTGCATACGTCTGTTTAAAAGGCTTATCATCTATTAGGTTCAATAAGTTTTAAAATAATTACATTTTATTTACCGGAAAATGGCCAGCCAGTCAGGATCTTATATTCGAGGTCATGGAAGTGAAAGACGACGAGGGATTTCAACCGTCCGATAATATTAAACCAAATCAGATTGCGAAAACATCATCGCTGTTGCTTATGTCTGTTTACAGCTGATCATCTCACACACATATATAACTAACCAGGCACTGAATTCGTAAATGTTTCGCCATGTAAACACTAGCAGGTCTAACGTAAAATAAACAATACGTCATAAATATAGTCTTCAAATTGCTCTAGTAGCAACTTTACTGAAAGTTTCTTTGACCAATATGACATCGACAGGGGCGGATCTTGGTGTAAATAAATGTGTAGGCCGAATTTATCATGCTCCCCCATAATGTTTTTTGGTCCTAGACTGTCTGAGATGTGTTTTGGTGTATATTTAGAAGATATAAATATGTTGATTAGACCATTAAAATCTTTAAAATTCTCTTCGATTAACGTATCAAAAATTTTACAGCAAATGAACATTGATTTATTATTGTTCATTAATTCACTATTTGATGGCTAATATCACTAACGAACTTTACCAATATTCGGGCTCCCTTCATTCGCACACTCTTGCTATCGTTATATATTATAGACCATTTCATACGTGTAGATTCCGAGCAAAACAGCAAGTCAAGTGACAACCACTGCCTGAATGGTCTATTCTTGTCCTATCTTGTTTCTAATTTTCCACTGACCCCCCCCCCCCCCCCCCATTTCATTGCATTTTTTACATTTTAATTTTTTCGACTTTCTAGGTAACAAGTGTAGGACGCGGCCTACACAGCCTATACGAAGCTACGCCCCTGATCGAATGAGTTGCACTCAAATTTAGTGACCTAGTCTGGGCAAAACCCTGTAGTGGATGCACTGAATATTAGACATTAAATGCAATACTAATACTATTAGTGTTCAATCTTCTAGACGTCTGGGACCATGCATGACATGCGACGTTGCGCTAAAAGCTTAGATAACACAATCAGAACCATGGTTTCCATTAAGCAAACAGGACTTCCACCAACGTGGATTGTGAAAGAAAGATGAACAGCTTCTGTTTTTGTAAGTACGTTATTAAATATGGAAACATGTGTGTTTCAGAACTCTTGCTCATTGTATATATGTATAGCCATTAAACGATAAATGCTGTTCGCATTGATTGGACTAGACCGTTGGACTAGACCGTTGGACTAGACCTTGGACTAGACCTTTGGACTAGACCTTGGACTAGACCTTTGCCAACAAGAAAGTATTTACGAGGCCAATATATACCGGTACTACTTATTAACAGGTCATTAATTTATCCATTGAATTACTGTATACGTTGTTTCTGGAATTAATGTTATATTATTTAATTGCAAATGATTGAAACGTACTCAGTCTTCGTTAAATTGAAACAATGAACAATAAATACCTCAACATCAAACTCAATCAAAAGTTATTAGTATTAAAATTAACTAATGGTTTTCCTAAAAAAATAATAATGTAACTAACGTCTTTATAACAATTGTTTATATTGTAAATATTGAATTGAGGTATATTTATTAAATCCAAAGGTTAGGCTGATTACAAATTGAGATCTGTATGCCAAGGTTTTGGCATCCAATACAAGGCAGGCGTTAATGCCGGTTATCGGTGCCGGTTACAATAGTCTCGATGGCGATTTCTAGTATTTTACCAATACAAGTTTAACTGATGTTCCGATTTCTAGTATTTTACCAATATAAGTTTAACTGATGTCTTTGTAATCAGATTTAATAAAAAATACATACACAACGTGTTTGTTTTATGCTTGCTATTGATGACACAATTTAGTATGATTTGAATTGGTCCAACATGGTGTTGTGAAACAGGTAGTAACAGAATGACATGAAGGACGACAACGTTCGTTTTTACTTGCTGTGTTTTGAATGATTGCCCCGTGACAGTTTGAATATGTTTAAAGAGTTGTACGTGTGCTGGATAAAGTTCTGCGCCCGGGGTTTTGTTTTCTCTCAAAGACGTTGTTACATGATCAAGACTGGCAGCCCGGCAATTAAACCTCGGGTTCATATGGGTAGGAATGCGACCACGACGGGAACTTTGTAGCAAAGGGCAACGACTTGAACGGCAATTTGAGATCCATTGCTATCATGGCTTCACAATTGACGACAATATAACAATTAGTTCTGCTGCGGTTTCTGAGTTGTATGTTAACATGGACGCACAGTGCTGCGGTAGTTACCGCAATGATTCTAAGTTTTTGGAAACTATAATATTCGAACAACCAAAATTGTGGAATCTTGGTATGTTTCTAAGTTTTCGGCCATAAACACTTGAAATTGAGGCGTTTCGTGGGAAAACCGGGCTTAATGCATGTGCATACAGTGTCGTCCTGGATTAGCCTGTGCAGTCAGCACAGGCTAATCCAGGACGGCACTTTCCGCCCACAGTAGATTTATGTTTAGAAGAGACTTCCTTGAAACAGAAAATACCATAAAAGCGGAAAATGCCGTCCCGGATTAGCCTTTGCGGACTGCACAGGCTTATCCGGGACGAGGGACGACACTTTATGCACATGCATTTAGCTCGGTTTTCCCACGACACGCCTCGATTATTTTTTAAGAGACACTGAAAATATTGCAATTACGTCTGTTTATGTCTGGTTTATAACGGCGTTTGCAGAATATACGCAAATATACTATGGTTAATGATTTCGCATAATGGGTAAATAACAAACCTGAAATAACAAAAGTTATTAGAGATGTTTGCAATGAAGATGAAATAACTTTGGGTGTTGTTGTTGTTTTTTTAAATCTAAAATTCGGCTGTGAAAATAATACTGTGATATATGTGTTATGCGCGTCGTGTAAAAGAACCACAATACATTCCGATAGTTTGAAACACTCGCTCGTCTCTAAAACTAGGTCCGGCATCATAGACACAATAAAACAAATAAATAACGGGTTTCAAGAGCTAAATATATTGTTATTTAATGTATGACCACATCGTGACTTGTGAAAATCATTTAAAAAAAAACAAATTAGGCCGAGTGTTAGCTGGAAGAACCAGGTAATTTATAAAATATCTTACGATTTGTGAAAGAAATATGGCAATAAAAAGATTACATTACGTAAAAAAGAAACACAAAGCACCACAACTCTCGCGGTAATTTTATTACCCGTCATTTGAATCATGTGTAGACTGTACGTCGTGTAAAGGCCCAAAATGAAAAACGCTTTGTATGAAACCTTTCTATAACGATTTTTCGGTAGGTCTTTCTAAGTTGAAAGTATTACGTGTTCATTAAAAGCCTCTAACTGTCTCACATTCGAAGGCGCCTCTAAATTGGTACATCACTATATGGAAATTATCATTATTTTATATGAAAGCTCTTTAAAACTCATATAATACTCGTAAATAAATAATTTATCATGTTTACGTATGCTTTTAAGTATTGCATCTCCTTTGAACAATATACTCACGTCCCAATAATACGATGTCATAGAGGTTACATGTTTGTGTTCGTTTTTAATTCGTGGCCACGAGTTATTATGTAGTGGCCACGAATTATAAACATAAAACACTCGTGTCACATTTATGCCGCCGTACAATAATGTTGTTCAAAAAGTTCAATGAAGTCGCATGGCAAACTTGTCACAAGTGTTTCGCGCAAGTCCCGCTTATTCCACGCTACTATAAAAAGACACGTACGTTATTCTTTTTATATATCGTTTGCAGTCAATAATGAAAACAGAAAAAGAAAATAACTAACTAAAACCATAAATAATACCTAGAAGATTTAAATCGATCACCATCACGTGGTTTGTTATGACGGCATGGATTTGATTAGAGCTATGCTCGGAACCAGTCAAATCTCTGCGCGGAGGTTGGAGGCGTTCGTAAGTGTGTAAACACGATCTCAAGGCTGCAGTGCGCCGCGGTACCGACAGTACAATCGTATGTCAAACTCAATGTCACGCGCTGCAGACGACAATACCAATTTCTTTGAAGACACCTCTCTAATAAGTGTCGCAGTCTGGAAATGCACTTTTGATTAAGGCGAGGTAATTGATACTGGCACGCGTTAATTTGCATCTTACTTTTCCGCAGACGGTTATGCTGTGCAAGGAATAGATGGAATAAAGGACGACTTTCTCCGAAATAGATGTACTTATACTGTTCCTATATTCAGGTGTATTGACAATGCTATTTAGATACGACGACAACGACGACGAAGGTGATAATGGTATTGTTAATATAGTAATAATAACAACAACAACATAAACAACAACGACGACAACAACAACAATAATAATAATATTAATAATAGTAATGATAAAAGTAAGAACAATAAAAAACAATTATGTATTAATACTACTACTACTACTTCTACTACTACTACTACTACTACTACTACTACTACTACTAGTACTACTACTACTTCTAATAATAATAATAATAATAAAATACTGTATTAATAATAGTTCTTAATCCTTAATTAGTTATTACTGTTATTAAATATTATTATGATTATGATTATTATTATGGTTATTATTATTATTATTATCATCGTTGCAATGTGCTTGATCCAGCTTTTCTGATGGATTAATTTAATTTAATTTAAAAAATAACACAAATATTTGTGGATGTACGCAAGTATACATAATAAAATCACATAAGATATCGTCAACCACTTCAGCTATATCTACTTACCAAACTGCCAAGTCTGACTTGAGAAGGAAAGAAATAGACATTATATCGTAAATTTGAAACACTTACATAAATACGCCCTGCTTATGAGCTTATACGTAAATCCGCGGATAAAGAACGCGAGACATCGCAAGAAATATAACTCCAAAATCCATGATTACAGCGAAATAATTCCATAAGCACTTTTCAACGCGTTCAACACAGTGTAAAATGCGCAAATAACGAGCTGCAATTATCCACTGTTGTTTAATTGTTTTATTGTACAAGGAAGCTAATGTCTATTCCGAACACAATGGTACCATTTTTGCTCGGCAGGCAAATACCGCTCTCTGCACGAGACTGTAACATCTCCCGCACTCTCTCGACTCTGCACGAGACTGTAACATCTCCCGCACTATCTCGATGCTCGCACAGGGGCGTAGCTGATCAGAGACTGAGACTTTGGTAGTAGCAAGATGATCTGATACAGTATACACAGTATTTAGAATCCACCTCACCTCTACAGCTCTATCTCTTTAAAATAAATTTATTTTAAGCCAAACATCAAATATCCAAATGTAAACGTATTCACTTAATCACAACTGTTTCAAGTTAAATTTTTAAGTTATTTGCTTAACAGTTAACAAGACTATACAACGTATGTACTATTTTTGTTCTGTTTTCAAGATCTATTATTAGGTGACATTGTGCGTTGTGGACACTTATCTGGAATATTATGTGTGCTTAAACGTTTTCCGAACATTTTATACATATAACTTTTTTTTCATTATCTGTCCAACCCACATTCTAACCGTATTATACATATATACACGAGTTGTCATTTCATACCATATTTTATTAAACGAGTTCAGGAATTTTGTTAGTAAGCGAGCCTGTGGCGAGCTTACTAACGAATTTTATGGACGAGTTTAATAAAATATGGTATGAAATGACAACTTGTATCAGATCTTATACATATATACACGAGTTGTCATTTCATACCATATTTTATTAAACGAGTTCAGGAATTTTGTTAGTAAGCGAGCCTGTGGCGAGCTTACTAACGAATTTTATCGACTCGTTTAATAAAATATGGTATGAAATGACAACTTGTATCAGATCTTTTTATCACATGCTTTTAAACGAAAAAAAAACGTATAATTTTATCGGAACATATTTATAAATCCTAAAGTTGTGTATTGGCATTTCACGTGGACGACGTCATTTCACAAAAAATAACGTCATGCGATTATAGTCAAAGAATATGTAGCCAATGAAAATGCTCAAAATGTTATCTTGCACATGTATAGATTGAAATATTCGTAATGGTTGTATTATACGGGAGACAATGTATAGCATGTGACAAAATTAATTATTATTAATATAATTTGGTTCTAACCTCATGTACACGATATAATATTTTTGCCTGAAAATAACAGGTACATGAAAATAACAGGCTTATTTCACCACACCATCCTCCACGCTATACTTGTATCGGGCAACGTGGCTGAATACAGCTGTTGTTTCCTCACAAATTTGCTACAAAAGAAGACCTCTTCGCAAAACTTCTGTTTTCTCTGACAGAAAATATACCTTATTCAGTGACTCCAGGTATCTTCAGCGAATAAATGGTTATCAAACATGTCGTTATCTCAATATTTCATCTTTCGGATTATTTTTCTCGTTGGGTCCATTAATCGGTTACCCTCGGTGTTTATCCTGTAACTGTCGACTGCTGACTGCAGTATATCTGGACTTAGATTAATGCATTTTCTTCGGCTCTGCACGTCTGTATATACATGATATATTTTTATCGTCGTTCACCAACCGTAAAATTTGTTAAATTGTCTGATATGAGTTTACCAGACACTGCACGTTCTCCATGAAAACCTTTGTTGAAAATCGCGAGCTTTTGATGGACGAATATATAGTTGGAAGTATGGGTATCGCTCGAAATTCTATCCTTATAGAGTGCCAAACGATTTGCAAAGACAGTAAAAATCAATTATATTTAAAAACGACGTAGTATATATAGTTCAAAATAACGAAAGTGGAACACCATTAAAAATATAAAAGCATACAACGCATTCATAGTGACCCTCTTGTGAATATCTTTGAACGTCCAAAGTTTAAGTCTGTATAATAATTTTTTGTATGTAATACCGGTACATCTTCTGATAGTTTAGAGGAAACGATTAAACAAGCACATTCATATCACTAAAAGAATTTATTTCATATATTCAGGACAAACAGATATCTTATTTTTCAGTTTATTAGGTAATTATCCTTTTTACGTTCTCACTTATCCATCACAGTTTCCTACATCAGTCAGGAATTATCCGCAAGCACATAACCACTTCACAATGAAGACAATGTTTTAGCTGTAAACATCGACTTTAAACTTTGATATTATTAAACATTGTCGTAGAGATGTTCATTTAACTAATATAGTTTTCAAGTAAGGTACTAATGCTTTTTACAGGTCGGAAACATAAAATGTTCTTTATGGGGACTTTTTCAGGTACATTTTAATGACTTCAAGCATCATAAGAGTGATTGTCAAACAAAATATTAAGTATATAAACCACTGGACACTATAACTATAAAAAGATTTAAATTTATACTTAACACAAATATAAGAACATGATGAAAACATGAAAAATAATAGCACATTAAGTCTCTGTGGCCGCCATTTTGGCACTGCGTTAGGGTCGCTGCACTGCGTTAGGATTATCCGGGTACAGGCCGTGTGGAATATTAGTATTTTGTATTCGAGTTTGTTTTAATCGGTATGGATATACAACTTCATTCGTAGATAAACCCCATATACATAATGCACTCGCTTGTAAGGATAGATTCATTAATTTATAAAGATTGGTAAAACTTTTCCTGCTAGGTGAAATAAACTAACGTCATTTAAAACGTTCAGCAAATTGTGCTGTTTCCGCCTCTTGTAATCACATTCTTCCATTCCGTCATTTCAGTTGCACCATTAGCATCGCAGAAAACCAATTTACTCTAGGAGTCGACTCCAGTTGAACGTCCGTAGCAATTCAACTGTGTTTATCCATCCGCAATTCTACCGTACATTAACGCAACACCAGACCTTCTCATCTGCCACATCCTCTTGTAGATCTTGTTCTTACCCTTGTTCCTTGTACTTTTAAATGGTTTTTGTTTCATGTATTAAATGATAAAGATTCATAACTGTTATCATTTTTATCAGAATAAATATCAATTTGTTGATAATAATTTCATATAAATTATAATGTTATTTTAAATTACAGAAACATGTGAGAAAGTCCCTATAAAGAACCACATTAAGGAAACAAGAATGCACTGTAGCATCCAGGGAACATATATCACTCAATGATTGCATTTGCAGACGCGGAACTTACTTTAGCTGGGAGTCGTAATGTTGCAACTACCTTCAAATTGATATACCATCAGCATTAAAGTACTTCTATTTATAGAATTTAACTTTTCCTTATTAATATTTTTATAACTGTCAAAAATAGGAATTATTTTTGCAATAAATCAACAATATTTGTTTGTTTCCATAGGACTTATATTGACACAGATTTTCTTCAAAAAAATATGGAATGCTATTACACAAGCAAAAGTATCTACAAAACAAAAGTTGAAATCAACAAATATACGATATTTATAAAGGTTCCCAATCGAATAGGACTTTTTTTTTCAAAATTCACATAGTATTTCACAATGTGTGTATATCCGATTTATATAATTAAATCAGACAGGAAGAAAGTTACTGGAAATACCAAACTCTCTACCGGGTTACTCTTCTTCCGCTATGTTAAATTCAATACATCGTAATTTTAGTAATAGTTCTTATGAACGTTTATGGTGGTTATTCGTCCGAAATCTGTTTCGAAAGGCATTGTTCAAAACCACTTGGAATATACTATATAATGTACATGCTTGTTTACTCCAGAGTCATCACCAGTTATCGCATACAGAAAATAGACGATAGCAAGTTACCAAAATGTTAATAATTCAAAGATTTCAATGCGTAGTTTTTGTATTTTGTTCGGTTACATGTCCATTAGAAACACTTTCTTCAAAGTTTTATTTTTATTAACATATTTCTGGACTGCTCCTTTAAAACCCGCGCGCGATCGTCAAAAAATAGTTAATAAATAAAAAATTCGTGGCGGGCCATAAAAAAACGTTGCGGCGCTGCATGAGAAACAAATCATTATTTTTTTTAAGCCCTACATGTATTGCATTTGTTTCTTCATCAGTAAAACGAGCACGAGCTCTTGCAAATATTGCATTACAGCTTACAACAAGTTTTTGTCACAATGACTGCATCATAGATGAACAGTAAGTTGTGGACACAAGTACTGCGTCATAGCAGTAGAATAAGTTGTTACACAGGTTCTGCATCACAGCTGTTCAATAAGTTGTGGACATAAGTACTGCGTCATAGCTTTACAACAAGTTGTGGACACAAGTACTGCGTCATAGCTGTACAATAAGTTATGACACAGGTACTGCATCATAGCTGTACAATAAGTTGTGAAACAAGTTTTGCGTCATAGCTGACTACACGTTGTGGACACAAGTATTGCATCATAGCTGCACTACAAGTAGTGACGCAAGTACTGTGTCATATCTGTAAAATAAGTTGTGACACAAATACTGCATCATTGTTATACAACAAGAAGTGACACAAATTGAGCGTCATAGCTGTAAAATAAGTTGTGACGCAAGTACTGCATCATTGATGTACAACAAATAGTGACAAAAGTACTGCGTCATAACTGTAAAATAAATTGTGATACAAGTACTGCATCATTGCTGTACATCAAGTTGTTATCACAAGTACTGCGGCATAGCTGTACAACAGGTTGTGACACAAGTACTGCGTCATAGCTGTACAACAAGTTGTTGTCACAAGTACTGCGGCATAGCTATACAACAAGTTGTTGACACAACTACTGCGTCATTGCTGTACAACAAGCTGTTGTCACAAGCACTGCATCATTGCTGTACAAAAAGTTGTTGTCACAAGTACTGCGGCATAGCTAAACAACAACCTGTTGTCACAAGTACTGCGTCATAGCTGTACAATAAGTTGTGACACAAGTACTGCGTCATAGCTATACAACAAGTTGTTCACACAACTACTGCGTCATTGCTGTACAACAAGCTGTTGTCACAAGTACTGCATCATTGCTGTACAAAAAGTTGTTGTCACAAGTACTGCGGCATAGCTATACAACAACCTGTTGTCACAGGTACTGCGTCATAGCTGTAAAATAAGTTGTGACACAAGTACTGCGTCATAGCTGTACAATAAGTTGTGACACAAGTACTGCGACATAGCTGTAAAATAAGTTGTGACACAAGTACTGCATCATAGCTGTAAAATAAGTTGTGACACAAGTACTGCATCATAGCTGTACAATAAGTTGTGACACAAGTACTGCATCATAGCTGTACAATAAGTTGTGACACAAGTCTGCATCATAGCTGTACAATAAGTTGTGACACAGGTACTACATCATAGCTGTACAATAAGTTGTGACACAAGTACTGCATCATAGCTGTACAATAAGTTGTGACACAAGTACTGCATCATAGCTGTAAAATAAGTTGTGACACAAGTACTGCATCATTGCTGTACAATAAGTTGTGACACAAGTACTGCATCATAGCTGTACAATAAGTTGTGACACAAGTACTGCATCATAGCTGTACAATAAGTTGTGACACAAGTACTGCATCATAGCTGTACAATAAGTTGTGACACAAGTACTGCATCATAGCTGTACAATAAGTTGTGACACAAATACTGCATCATAGCTGTACAATAAGTTGTGACACAAGTACTGCATCATAGCTGTAAAATAAGCTGTGACACAAGTACTGCGTCATAGCTGTACAATAAGTTGTGACACAAGTACTGCATCATAGCTGTAAAATAAGTTGTGACACAAGTACTGCGTCATAGCTGTACAATAAGTTGTGACACAAGTACTGCGGCATAGCTGTACAATAAGTTGTGACACAGGTACTGCATCATAGCTGTACAATAAGTTGTGACACAAGTACTGCATCATAGCTGTACACTAAGTTGTGACACAAAATAAATTGTGATAAAAGTACTGTATCATTGTTGTACATCTAGTTGTTGTCACAAGTACTGCATCATAGCTGTACAAGAAGTTGTGACACAAGTACAACGTCATAGCTGTACAACATGTTGTGACAGAAGTACTGCGTCATAGCTGTACAACAGGTTGTGGTCACAAGACCTGCGTCATAGCTGTACAATAATGTGTGACACAAGTACTGCATCATTGCTGTACCACAAGTTGTGGACACAAATACTGCGTCATAGCTTGACAACAAGTTGTTGTCACAGGTACTGCGTCTTAGCTGTACAATAAGTTGTGATACAAGTACAGCATCATTGCTGTACATCAAGTTGTTGTCACAAGTACTGTGGTATAGCTGTACAAGAAGTTGTGACACAACTACAGCATCATAGCTGTACCACATGCTGTGACACTAGTACTGCATCATAGCTGTACAATAAGTTGTGACACATGTTCTGAGTTATAGCTGACTACAAGTTGTGGACACAAGTACTGCATCATTGCTGTACAGCAAGTAGTGACACAAGTACTGCGCCATACCTGTAAAATGAGTAGTGATACGAGTACTGCACCATTGCTGTACATCAAGTTGTTGTCACATGTACTGCGGCATAGCTGTACAATAAGTTGTGATACAAGTACTGCGTCATAGCTGTACAACATGTTGTGACACTAGTACTGCGTCATAGCTGTACAACAAGTTAATGCCACAAGTAGTGCGTCACAGCCCTACAATAAATCGTGACACAACTACTGCATCATAGCTGTACAATAAGTTGTGGAGACAAAACTGAATCATAGCTGCACATTACGTTTTAGTCACAAGTACTGCGTCATAGCTGTACAACAGGTTGTGACACAGGTACTGCATCATAGCTGTACAACAAGTTGTTGTCACAAGTACTGCGCCATACCTGTACAACATTTTGTTGTCACAAGTACTGCGTCATAGCTGTACAACAAGAACAAGTTGTTGTCGCAAGCACTGCATCATAGCTGTATAACAAGTTGATGTCACAAGTACTGAATCATAGACGTACAACAAGTTATGAAACAAGTACTGCGTCATAGCTGTACAACAAGTTGTTGTCACAAGTACTACATCATAGCTGTACAAAAGTTTTGTCACAAGTACTACATCATAGCTGTACAACGACTGGATGCAACAAATAATGCATTACAGCTGTATAATAACTTGATGCAACAAATACTGCATCATTATTGCACAACAAATGGATGCAACAAAGACTTCGTCATTACTTTGCAACAACTTAATGTATGAAATACTGCATCACAAATGCACAACAAGATGTGGTCACACGTTCTGCGTCATAGATGTGTAGATAGTCACAAATACAGTATCAAGATAAGCAACAGACTATTGGCACAAATACAGTTTCAGAGCTAAGCAAAAGACTATTGGCACAAATACAGTTTCAGAGATAAGCAGAAGAGTATTCGCACAAATACAGTTTCAGAGATAAGCAACATACTATTGGCATAAATACAGTTTCAGAGATAAGCAAAAGACTATTGTCACAAATACAGTTTAAGAGATAAACAACAGACCGTTGTCACAAATACAGTTTCAGAGATAAGCAACAGAATGTTGGCACAAATACAGTTGCAGAGATAAACAACAGACTGTTGTCACAAATACAGTTTCAGAGATAAACAACAGACTGTTGTCACAAATACAGTTTTAGAGATGAGCAACTGACTGTTGTCACAAATACAGTTTCAGAGATAAGCAACAGAATGTTGGCACAAATACAGTTTCAGAGATAAGCAAAAGACTGTTGGCACAAATACAGTTAATGAGATAAGCAAAAGAATGTTGGCACAAATTCAGTTTCAGAGATAAGCAAAAGACTGCTGGCACAAATACAGTTTTAGAGATGAGCAACAGACTGTTGGCACAAATACAGTTTTAGAGATGAGCAACAGACTGTTGGCACAAATACAGTTTTAGAGTTACGCAACAGAATGTTGGCACAAATACAGTTTCAGAGATAAGCAACAGACTGTTGGCACAAATACAGTTTCAGAGATAAACAACAGACTGTTGGCACAAATACAGTTTCAGAGATAAGCAACAGACTGTTGGCACAAATACGGAACCATAAAGATGTGCACGAAATTCTTGCTTCATATATATGACGTCATAGCTGTGCAACAAGTTGTTGTTGTAGATATTGCATTATATTCAGATGCAACAGGTTTTGTTGCAAATATTGCATTGTATCTGCTAAGCATGTTGTCAATAATTTTGTTTTGTAATTGCGAAGCAATTTGGAGTATCGCGTGCAACACCGTCAATGAGATACATGTCTTTGTCCATCATAATCCACCTTCTTTGCAAGACACGAAAACATGATTCAAACTGATTGCTCCAAAATCAATGTACTTAATTTGCGAATGTCATAGATGGTGTCCAATGTGGCTATTGGATAATACATGTAATTATGTAAATCATTTCTTGCAAACTCGATGGTCATCACATTATATATATATATATTGCAACATACGTTGGTATGTAAATAATAATAAGTCACAGCGCGTTTATCTTCATAGAATCTATCGAGTACTTGATAAAATCACCCCCTCTAAGATGCCCCATAGTCACTTAATGGGTGTTTAATTGTCATTATCTTTATTATTATGTCTTGACGTGATCAAAGAAAGTTGTTCATAAGCCCCCCTGGCTTTGCATGCAGCTCTCGTACTGCCTTGTCATGCACCGCAGGAAGAAAAGCGTAAGACGCCGAAGATTGTGTCAAAAGTGTGATACCATATTACTTTCCGATATCTTAATCCAGGACATGGATGGAAAGTGATTAAACACGATGTCACAGCTCGGAAGTGATATCAGCATTATCAGTACACTATCATTTTTGTTTGAGACATATTTCGCCACCATAGTATTACAAGGGCCTATCTGCTTCTTTAACACATGTTAGATAGGCCCTTGTAATCATAACTAATGTTAGATAGGCCGTTGCAGTCTTAAGGTGACGATTTATGAAACCTCCTTGTCATGATACCTGTTATATTGTTTGTCGTCTGCATCATGTCGACAAATGAAACGTCGAAAGTGATTAAAAAAGCACAAAAAGTGTATTACCTCAATCAAGATTAAAATTCGTGCATACATGACAAACTCTGGAAGAAGGGTTGCGAATTACAGATAAGAAGCAGGATCATGGGATTTGTCGATAGTGAAGCATTGCAGGCGGTTAACGGCGGGGTTAAGAAGGTCACCATGGAAAGGACCTGCCAGTGACAGGGTTGAGCCCCATGTGATGTTGAGTTTACAGCCACACATCTCTTCAACATTTTGACAGTGACGTTTTCCATTGCTTAGCATGCGCTTTTGGTTGAGGCAGGGTGCCGATTGTTACTCAAAATCGACGTGCGTGATGAGCATTTAATGGAACCGATTCTGTTTTCGGTACTCACTGGCCTATTTACAAAATCGAAATGTTCGAAACCTCTAGATACTCATTGGAGTGGCATGGCAAATAATCAAGGACTATAATCCGAGAGTGTCGCATATTTAGCCGTCGGACTAAGGCAGTATGTATAATTGATGTTTACATTCACTTAATACATATGCTGTCAATACGCAACATAAAATGCGTTGTAATATCGTATGTAAATGGCAGAAGAAATACGACGAAAGGGTTTCAGCAACAATGATTCGCTTGAAATCGCTACGTTGTTTATACGCCTCCAGAATGTATGTCAACATACTGAAATATCGTCTATTAAAATGCAGAATGAAAAAATGTGACTGTAATATGTTAAGAAAAGCCCATTTTTCCATTCGCGTCTATGTGGTACGATGTTACGAAGTTATTTCAACTTAAATAATGTAGGTTCGGGTCATGATGACTCGTTTTTGGATCGGATGGGTCTCATTATTTAGGCAGCGTCACAGAAAGATGAAAGGAATCGCCGCTTTAATGTCACATGTCACGTGACGTTTTATTAAAACTCTGCATGGGTATGGGAAGAATGCACTCGGATCAACAAAACACCCATGGGGGTCGGGCAATTAATTATCTACCCAATAATCCTGCGGCAGGTTGTTTCATGATTAAGGCGAGCACAAAGATAAGTCAGGTGTCAATTCATTGTAGACTACCTATCTCGTGCAGTTCTAATTTCCAAGCTGTCACTTTTACTTAATAAAAGTCACCGGGTCGTTCTTATATGAATTTGAACATCTGTTTAATCTTAGATAATAATTATATATACATGCGGAATACATCGAGCATGCAAAATACAACGTGGCGATTTAAGACAGTTATAAAATAGGCCTTCTAACCACTGTGTCAAACAAGAATGATTTATCGATACATGCATGAGAAAAATTAAAATACACATCTGTATTATGAACAAGTTATGTTTTAATATTTAACCATTGTTGATGTTGTAACTTGATCCACTTTCCGATAAAATCGATAAACTATACACAGTCAGGTTTCTGTTTTTTTGGCCGAGTATTTTAATTGGACTACAATTTGTTTCTTATTCTTTAAAAATAATCCTATTTTCTACAGGACGATTATGCACATAGCATTTGTCCTACCTTTTTTGAACGAGTTATTATCCTATTTAGATCCCACACTAAACACTGACAACTTCAGTTTGAATCTTGCACAAAATCTGAAAGTTTTTGTATATCTCAAACAAATAAACTCATGTTATTGGATCTTGTTTTTAAGTGCGATCCCAACACAGCGCGAGTCTAATTTTCGTGTAATTTGACAGTTAGTTTTGTATATATTCACTTGCCATGTCTGTTATCACTCCACATGTTCACTCTAGCAATTTGGACCAAAGACCTCATCCTAAAGCGAGCTCGCCGTAATCCCCTCGTAAACTTCAATAAACGTTTGATAAGGTATTTGAGTAAATTACATTACCTGATTGACAATTAAGGATCTCGTCTGCTCATTATCCGATGTCGTTTGGTTGTTTTGTCCAATCGGCTCGAGACCGCGTTCCAAATCCTCCAAAGTCTTTACCAGTGCCTTCATTTTGTTTACCTCGATATCTAGCAATAATGATAACGGACAGTCCTTTTCCACGCTTTTGCCGTCTGCTTCTGGGGTTGAGGTGAGGTCACCAGCAGACGACATCATTCGGATACCTTTATCACTCTCTATGCTCACTCTATGGGTATTTGTTTTCGGATTACTTCGGATGTTTTGTTTTAAGTAGGTAATTAAAGCAATAAATGATGGCCGCGCTTTTATTCTCGTCTGCTTTGAAACCTAAACACATCCATATAACAAAATACTTCTGTCGCTTCAAATACAAACAAATAGATCCACTGCGCAAAATATCTTTCCGTGTATCCTTTCACTAAATTGGATCAAATAAGAGGTTTGAAGCCATTTAAAACGCTTATACATCACAATGCAGGCATGTATTCAATGCACGATTAATACACTATTGCCATATAATTAAAAATGTGTTGTTTAACTGCATTATATCATTTGTACTTATACTAAAATATCGTATGATGATTAATGTACTATTATTATTATAACTTTGCGCTAACTCCACAAATAGGATAATAACGACAATCAGCTATTTCATCCGGATAGGAAGCTGTTTTATTAGAGCACTCAATATGTAATCATACACTTGAAGGCGATATTAAACGATTGCATACAATATATATCGCAGTTTTATGAGTTGCATCCACACTGCAGTACTTTTACAACTGAACTTGAACGCACACTGTCCGACTGTGATTATCCGAAGCGGGTGACAGTTGCAAGTACCTATATTCTATAATGCAATTATGTAACAGTTGAAATCTCGTCATCTTAGGGATAAAGTCCTGACTAGACGTCACATTCCGCATCAGTTAGCTCGAAACAAACGCGAGCCTCTTTAAAATGTGAAAAGCGGATTGAAACACCTTAATTACAAATGGTTACACGGCCACCCTATAATTTGAGCGAATTCCGAGCCCTGGGAGTGCGATGTAATCGGGTTGGCTAAGATTGGCGGCCACCGTCGCTCCACGGTGATCGCTGGGACTTTGAACAAGGTTTTCAAAAGAGTTAAAGTGTTACGTCGTCGTCTCGGATAAGTCCAGGGTAAAATAAGGTAAAATTAACGCCAAGGCAGCTAATGTTCGTGTGGTAAAGTGTTGTAAATCGTTTACGTAAGCATATCTCATCCTCTTTGTAATCATAGGGATTAATACGAGTTACTTACTGAGCTCTAAACCATTTGAAATTGAATGAATTTGCGTAAATATTATCACATCGTCTTTGAAAGATCGCTCATATACGTATACCTCACAAGCATCTAAACTTGCTGCTGCTAACTAGAATCTAGTTTGCAATAATATGAGCTGTGTCTCAATAAGACATAAACTTAGTTGCGATTGTTTTGTGTATGCTCTATACAGGCAACATTGTTTTGCCAAAATAAAAATCCCAATACATGTAATAATTTTGTGAGAACTTGTATAACTTGAGCATTTTCGTCATCCCGGTGCTACCTAACCTCCTGTACGTCGGTAAACCATTTTGCAGATGATAAATCAAATTTCAGAGAAAACATATCGTCCGCAATTGACAGGTAGGTACTTATTTTGAATTTTTCGGCGATTTAAGTCAGTATATATACAAAATTAGTGTACACATGTATAAAGTAATGTCCAACGCCATTATGTATTAAGTGTATTGCCAGAAATCTACGTTTTTGTAAGAAGAAATATCAAAGTTGTCTGGGGGAAATACAAAATATTTAAAAAAAAATGTACGTATTTATTTAATTTTTGGCATCTAAATCGACAAATTAGTGAACTAAACCGTTACAGAGTAGTGATATCATCTATCTAGAAGTGCATTCAAACGTTTGTTAGTTGATACCGTAGTGGTTTCTGGGTTAAAATCAATTATATCTTGGAATGGTATGCTCATTTATGGATAAAGCCGAACTGTTTGAAGAAAATGTGTAAATAAAGTCCAAACTTAAACTGGATAAAGCTCAAACTGCGCGATAAAATGATAATTGTTTGCAACGGAAGGTTTGTTTTGTGCTAGTTTTCATTACCTACTTTCAATACATATACATATTTGTATTATATATAATAGAAGAAAAATAAAGTTTATTAAAAAATTTCACAATGTAGCATATAAAAAACGAATAAGGCCAACATGGCCCATGATCGTCATGAATAACAATTATACAAATAGAAACAAATAATATTATCATGCTTTAAGAAAGAGAAATACATTTATTTATATTTATCTGCGCGTACTATATAAAAGTATTCTGTACTGTATTCTCGTGCTTTACAAAAATTATTTGTATCTAAGTAATACACAAAAGTAATCAGTACTGTTTTATCATGCTTTACAAACATAATTTATATCTTAGTAATACATACAAGTGATCTCTAATGTATTCTCATGCTTTACACAAATAATTGTTATCTTAGTAATACATAACAGTGATCTGTACTGTATTCTCATGCTTTACAAAAATAATCTATATTTAAGTAATACATGAAAGTTATCGGTACTGTATTATCATGCTTTGCAAAAATAATGTATATCTAAGCTAAACATTAAAGTAATATTAATAAAAGTGATATGTACTGCATGTAACGTAATAAAATAGCATTAATCATCATGTACTGACAGTATTTGTAATTTCAAAAGCTCTACATGCATAAACAGCTAGCAACTTGATAGTATTTGGATTCTGTGAGTAACATAAATCTGTGGCTTTTAACAAGCTTGGGTGACGTATATAATATACTGATATATGTCAGTAATTCTTTGCTTAAACACAGAAAAAAAAGCATCGAGATCACCAACACCTTGTGCCAAGCAGACATGATAGAATCCCAATGAACTTAAAATACATTTCATTTGACTTGCCCAGTTGGTTTTTAGGGGATTACTTTCAATATCGTCTAACATAATTTTATATATCATTTTAATGAATGTGTGTTCTGGAGCACAGATCACCTTAAACCAGTACTTTATTATATTCATTTTACTCATAGTTAAAAAGTCAAGTATCCCTGTCTCCGATAATGTAAAGTCATTATGTGTGCTGATTTTGACACCTATTTGCCCTTCACCATTTAATAACATTAAATTTTTAATTAAACTAAGCAATGTTATTGTTGTTTTATTGACATTACAAAGGCATTTGATTACATTGTAAGGGATATCCTTGGTACAGAATATGCAGACTCGGTATTAGAGGACGACGTTTTACAGACTCGGTATTTGAGGACCACGTTTCACAGACTCGGTATTCGAAGATGACGTTTCACAGACTCGGTATTCGAGGACGACGTTTCACAGACTCGGTATTCGAGGACCACGTTTCACAGACTCGGTATTCGAGGACCACGTTTCACAGACTCGGTATTCGAGGACCACGTTTCACAGACTCGGTATTCGAGGACCACGTTTCACAGACTCGGTATTCGAGGACCACGTTTCACAGACTCGGTATTCGAGGACCACGTTTTACAGCTCGGTATTCGAGGACCACGTTTTACAGCTATAAAAGCAACGTATACTCATCTGTACACAAAAGTAAGACATCATAATGATATCGGAACTGCATTTGAGAGTCATTTAGGTTTAAGACAAGGCGAGTGTTTTGTTCCCGATTCTTTTTTCTTTGTATATCAATGACATGGAGGATATATTGTACTCAAAAGGCTCTATGGGTATTGATATAGGCATGTTAAAATGCTTCCTACTCATGTATGCGGACGGTGAAGGGCAAATACGTGATCTGCTGTTCCCATTTGCGCTCGACATTCAGATTTGTGCTTCCAGCAATACATGGTACTTTCAGCCCAGTTTGCCTACTTTTAATCAAATTTGTGAACACTTTACATATGACACTTAACATAGTTATCACTCTAAAATTATTTGTGTCATTTAAATCTCCTTTTTTATGTATAGGTACAATAAAACATTCGGTCAATTTATCTGGAAAATATCGAAGACATAATGTTTTGTTAAACAATTTAAGCAAATACGGAGGAAGTTCATCTCTGCCATTTATTATAAATTCATTTAAGATCAGATCTGATCCCGCACTTTCTCCAGTTTTTATATTGGCAGTCCCTTTGAATAATTCTCCAGCAGTAAAGTGTTACTGTGATAAAAACCTTAACAATTATGTTTACTTTCGTAAAATTGTTGCACAATGCTTTAGTGAACTTTTGTGGTAAACAATGTTAAAATATCGCTCAAAATGGTTTAAATGCATACATTTGTAGCATTTACATAACGGACTCTTGTACAAGTTTGGTTATTATCCATTCAGTTTTAAAAAATAGTTTGAACTTTATCACCTAAAAGTTAGGGCTTTATAAATTTTACATTATATTGTCCCACGAAAATAACAATATAACGCGTATTTGGTGCATTTAAACAACGCATGAAGCAGATATACAAAGAAGAATGGCAGATACGTAAGGTCGTACATTAATAATTGCAAAAACTTTAATTGATCAGTACCTTTTTACATAAAATATTGCCAACTTTACTGATTTTACTACATTCTTAACCAAATTCATATTAATTTGGCCAAATAATTGCCATTGGGAATCGTTTGTAACAGCGCATTATACGTACAAAATATCATTGTATCTTGTGCGATATTTTACATGTTGAAACGTACCTTAAAGATATGAGTATTTGTAAATAAATTACTGTAATAAGTAATTTGTCCGACATGTTTTCTCTGAAATTTGATTTATCATCTGCAAATTGGTTTACCGACGTACAGGGGGTGTACCTCGAGTTAATAAAGTTTTAATGTACACTTGGTCATAAGACAACGCCTCTGCTACTTACCTGTATCAGGTTCGATAAAGGCATTTTATTTCTATAATTATATTTCTCAGCTCACATCTTAGAAATTGTATAGAAACATTGAAAGTTAATGTATATTGACACCTTAATTACAAGCTCATTATTAATTTAATTTAATATAAATTAGTTTCCAGCACGAATATGTATTCAGCATTACAAAAAGTATTTTAAATTGTTCAGTAATGCTTATAAATTTAAACCTTTTGTTTACAACACGAATATGTATTCAGCATAACATAACTTATTTTACAATCTTCAGTACACATTTATGTTTATGAAGCAATTTTGTTTTATATCAATACATCCACCATCTGAAATATATGAACCTGTCTTAGAACAGACAAAAAACCAATATGCTACCAGATCAAAAAAATTCTTTCCATCCTTTTACCCTATTCATGTTGTTATTTCGATTTATTATAGTCTGGCTATACACTGCATCTTAAACTTTAAATTTTATCTAAATGTACAATTCGAAATGGGGTGGATTTCCCATTAAGAATGCCGGGAACGATAGGGCACTTGAAATTTGAAGTGATTTCTTCTATTTCCATATATAAGTTATCTTACATGGAAACCTATTAAAATAATCACTTATTCCACCCCAGGCATATGTATTTAAACGAGGCAAAATTCTGCTGAGTTTAGATATGTTCAATCTACGTACTGTTCTAGTAGACAGATAAAGTTATCTGTCAGATATACTGACGTTTTTATTGACGTTTTTATTTTATTTTTGTATTTCAATTATTTCCTTCTATTAAATTATGTCTTTCTACTGGTCGTAAGCTGTGAGCCCTTCTCAAATATAGGACGCAGATGTATAGGCTAGATTACACGTGTAACAATTATAAATTGAAATAGTAAATATACATAAAATTAATGAAATGTTTAGTTAAGGATTGAAATCAATTTTGGTTGCGTTCATGCGACTATGGACGCAATAGTCAAACTGGCAAATTATCCATGAAGCGCTAGCGCCTTCGTGGTTTAATTTCTACGCATCAAAACTCCAAATCGTTGTTTATTGGCCGATAAACAACGATAAATAAAAAATTATTACTTATATAAATAACAATCGAACGACCATAACATATTCATTAAGAACATGTAAAAAAAATTATCCACGATTGCCAGGTTCGAACTGGGGTGCTTTATGTCGACTGTCTAACGCAGTATCCACTAAGCCACAGAAGGCGAGCTTAATTTAGCTGTATTTTCATACCTAAACGTGTTATGTCTATTACCGGAAGCGTACAAAAACATTTAATGGGTTAAAATCAGCACAAAGATATACTGAATGTGAAAATAAAAGGACAAATATTTTCTGAATTCAGCTATGCGTAGCTAGGTCTGCATTGATCAATGCTGAAAATTCCTACTCTGTCTGGTGGACAGGCTTGCCCGGGTTCTAAGAGCCCACCATCATCGGGTACTGGTCGTGGTAGCCCGTTGGCTTTTTTACTTCTACTTTCTTCTAACAAAATTGGACAAATCTTAATTTAATCTAACTAAAATTATCATACACATGTTTAATTCTCTTAATTTCTTATTGTTCTGTCTCCTTTGTTTTTTTTCCTAGCCTTTACGAACTATATATTTTGCTTTCTCTAACAAACACTCATTTCTCATTTTGTTTCACTAGCTATGGCTTCTCACACCCTCTTCCTTTCCCGTCTTGTTCACCATTCTCCGTCACTTACGTTCCCTTGTTTACCTCTCTGTAAGCGTCACTTCTTTCTCGCCCACTCTTTCTCATATTCTTTTCACGAATTATTCTATCCCACGTTTGCTTCTTACTCGCTTCTTTCTCCTTCTCTATCAGTCTTCATTTCACTTGGCGTATCTTCTGCCTCCTGCCTCCTGCCTCCTTACTCTCTCTAAATACTTGCACACACTTCCTTCACATTGTTCCTCCCACTCTTCATTTCACTCTTCATTTCACTTGGCGTATCTTCTTATTCTTTCTCTAAATCCTCGCTCACACTTCCTTCACACTCCTTCTTCCACTCTTCATGTCACTCTTCATTTTGCTTGGCGTATCTTCTACCTCCTTACTCTCTCTAAATCCTCGCTCAGTCTTCTTTCACACTCTTCCTTCCTGTCTGTCACTCTTCTCTGTCTCTTCTCATTCTTCTTTCTCTTCATATTATTTCATCTTTCTCGTATTTTTTTCTCCTGCTCCGTAAGTTATTTTAACAAGGTTGCTAATGTTCATAAACGCTACGACATGACGCAAATAAACACGAAATGTACTAGTATTACGTTACTACCGTAATCTTCGTAGGACTCGGTTCCACGAATAAATCAGTGTCTCCCTTGACTATTCGTAATATCGCGTTTCGACTGTACTTAAATAACATAATAGACATACAATAATTCTTAATTTTGAAAGTATCATATGTCAATAATTTTAAGAAAGTTGTATAATTGTGTTTTGTTTTTATATTGTTTACAACACATCTTTGTTTTGACTTTAGTTTACATAGTAAAATCTTTATATACATGTATGACGCAGTTAATGCCAGTTGTATTGTATGGTTATATATATATATATATATATATATATATATATATATATATATATATATATATATATATATATATATATATATATATATATATATATATACATGTATTATGTCGATGAAATGACTAATAAAACGGAATAAAACGAAGTAAAAACGCAAGTTAAACTTTAGTCAGACAGCGACCTCTCAAAGATCAGCAGTCTATTTTATCGGGGTATTAATGTAATTGCTATTTTAGTGTCTGTTCAATTTACCATTCATTTTAAATATAGTATTCATATAAACATAAACAGACACCAATAAGTAAAAGAAGAATGGTAAAGTGGTGTGCACTGAAGATATTGGTGACGGCGAACCGGGTTCGAACCTGATATGAAAACATATTAGTAAAAATGTATGTTTAATTGCAATTGATGAAGTAATATTTGTTTACATGTGAAGCGTAACGTGGGAAAATCGGTATTAATTCATGTGCGTAAAGTGTCGTCCCGGATTAGCCTGTTCAATCCGCGCAGGCTAATCGGTGGGACGACACTTTCCGCTGTTATGGTATTTTCTGTTTCAAGGAAGTCTTCAAAACATAAATCCACTGAAGGCGGAAAGTGCAGTCCTGATCCGGGACGACACTTTACGCACATGCATTTAGCCCGGTTTTCCGACGACACACCTCAATTTTTAGTTGTTCGCAGAACAACTAAACATACCGCAGTTCCAAAATTAAACAGTCTAAGAACTATGACCCTAACCGCTTTAGGCCAGTCGACTACGCGAAAGTAAGAAGTGCCGTTTTGAGCATCGTTTCATTTGTCAAATGGTAATCATTACGATAATGAATTTGATTAGAACATGACATGTTGGGAAAACTTAAGTCAACAACTTTCAATGTAGGATCAAATATGACTGTACTCGCCGAAGAAAATAAAATAGTACGTTATTTGACGTCCTTATTCATTAATGAATGAAAATCTTGGGTCACGAGGCTAGCCGAATAGAAACATTTTAACCTTTGCCTATTCATCTCGTTATCGCCCACTCATGTACAGATTATTTGTTGAGCAGTGAATTTGTTTTTTTTGTTATTTACGTGGCCATCATTTTAACGATAAAGAACAGTTTAGCGGTTATTACGCAGTAGCGGTCGATTTTTACTGAGCCGGAATGCTCAGTAAAAAAAAATCGGCCGCTACTGCGTAAAAATTCTGCTATTGTAGTCGCTGATATGATTAGTGTATCCGACCTCAATCGTGATGCATTGACTAAATACGGAATTATTTAGTCAATGCATCACGATTGAGGTCGGATACACTAATCATATCAGCGACTACAATAGCAGAATTTTACAAGTAGAATGGAGTAGCGGCAATAGCCAAGTGGTTAGCATATCGGACTCACATTCTGGAGGACCCGGGTTCGATTCCCGGCAATGGTTGAGAATTTTTTGACAGTTTTGCTACTCCAGATGCTTAATTAATTGAAAGAAATACATTTTAAGATATTTCCAAAACAGACCAACAGTATTTTAATAGTAACTCCCTTTGAGGAACTTAAAACACTTGCTAATACGGTTGAAAAGCTTGTAGCACAGTCTTTGCATTCATATACTGTTTAATTATATTTTTAATATTTAGCATCTTGTTTGTTTTTAAGGTTAATATTGAGTTTTGTTAAACTCCACAGCTTCTGATCTTCGACAGCGTAATGATCTGTCCTCGACAGAGTGTCCGGTTATGAAACTCATAATGGTCGTTTTTCACTATATACATGTTTATCCAGATAATGTGTTAGGAATGAATATTTAATCATGTCGGAATGTCAAGTAGGAATGCCATTAAATTAATATATGTTTGTAGCTCAAAGAAAGAGCATGAAATTGAAAATTGGACAAAGAATTAGTCTCTTTAGGTTTCTTGCCAGACATTTTTTTTTCATTTTGAATTGAATTTTTTTGAGAGACTTTAAATATATTGTTATCGTACAGTTTTAGCTGCTGAATGTGACTTTATCTAGTTTTAACACCTGATTACGTTTTAATTAGTGGCTTACTATTTACAATGGACCTAAATCTATCAACTACACATTTAACGCAATAAATACATTGAATTGAAACAATTCAAATTGATTGAGAGATAAAATGACATAATTACACAATGACGCTATATTTATTTCAAAACTTGAGTTACGTGTTTACGAGGCAATATTGTATTTAAACTTAACATTTGAATAATATAAATCGCTCAGAAATGTTCAAGTCATAGTTATAATACTGAACAAATGTTATAGTAATTACGTAAATGAATATTTTCGTTTAAACATTTACAACCACTGTATTTAAGGTAACGTATATCATCCCTATCCAATTGCACAGACTTTTGATGATGCCCAGTGCCCAGTGTTACGCAACAGCGAACAACTGCAGTGCCTTCAGCGCTTTGATATTTTATCTGATTCTCTCCGTATTTCTTCTAATTAGTCCACACGCTGCCACATACCGCAATACCACAAATGCAAATATATGACCTGTAAACACTGATATATCTCGAATTCAGCGCTTGAAGTCATCTTTGCAGCTGATCTGGAAGATATATTACCATTGCGGAGTTACGCCCCTGCATGGCGCCCGGGGTCCGTGAAGACAGCATCAAGAGAGGCGAAATGCAACTTGTATGTATACTTCTTCTTCTTCTTGTCGATCACTCAGATGGACACGCCGGCTCTCTGCGCAAAGGTCGCCGTGCGCCGCAGGTCCTCCAGACTGCCATAGAGCTTCCCTTGCATCGTGGTCTCCTCCGCCCAGATCTGGCGCCTGAGGCCATTGTGTAGTGGGCAGGACTGCAGCAAGTGTTCTGTTGTCATGCTATCTGTCTGACAGGGGCACTGGTCTGACTGGCCAAATCTGAACTTGGTGAAAAGGTGGTGGTTCATACGGTTGTGGCCTGTCCGCAGCCTGAATATGAGGACCTGCTCAGATCTTGAGAGCAGGTGGTATGGGTCATTTCGGTTGTATCGTGGGTGCTGTTGTAGCCACTTGGTGTGTTGCTTTGCCTTGATGATGGTCTTGGCTTCTTTGAAGGTGGTTGACCTGTCATTCTGTTCTTTTGTGGTGCCCTCCTTTGCCAGAGTGTCTGCGGCTTCATTGCCTAGTATGTTGCAGTGAGAGGGGACCCATTGCAGCACGACCGTGTGGGCTCTGCACAGGGAGGTCAAGGCAGATGACAGGTCGTTCAGTTCTTTGTCTCTGGCAGTGTCTAGGGCCTGCAGGACTGACTTTGCGTCGCTGAAGAACACAACGTTGTTGGAGGAGAGTGGACTGTGCTCAATGTGGACTGCACCTGTTTTGAGCGCTACTGCTTCAGCCTTGAAGTTGGTGGAGTAGAGGCCAGTAGCGAGGGAGATGTGTTGTTCTCTACCTCCTGGATACCTGATGTAGATTCCGGCACCACCACTTCTGACAGCCTGGTCAGCAGACCCATCAGTGTAGACATGAGTCCAGTTGTGTTGTGGATAGGAGTTGTTGATGTGTTCCATGGAGATGGACTTCTTTTCAGCATCGCTCTGGGAGTCTTTCTTGCCAATGCCAGGAATACTGCTGTGTATCTGGGGTCTTTCAGCATCGCTCCAGCCTGGGTTTTCAAGGTACGGGGGGATATCTTTGGGTTCTTGATCCAGGATATCTTGGCATTTCCTTTCCAAAACCCTCGTCTGGTGGATGAAGCTCCCTCTCTTCAGTCTTCCTTTTGTTGGTTGGCACAGTCTGTCTTTCATGGGATGATTTGGCAGTCTTTTGAACTTTGCTGCCTGGGTGAGGAGTTTGGTGTCCCTTCTGTCTTCTATGGGCTCAAGACCCGTGATGGTTTCCAGCTCTTGAATAGGGGTTGACCGCATGGCGCCAGTGATGATTCTGGCCGCCTGGTTCTGCACCTTGCTGACTCTGTCAAAGTTTGACTTGCTTGCTGTGCCCCATGCCGTCACCCCATACTCAAGGACTGGTCTAACGCTGCCCATGTACATCTTCTTGAGGATTGCTGCATCTGCCCCCCATGTTGTGCCGGTTAGCTTTTTCATGAGTGCTAACCGCAGTTTGGCTCTAGCTTCGACTTTCTCTGTCTGCTGTTTCCAAGTGAGTCGCCTGTCGAAGGTCACGCCAAGATACGTGGGGGTGTGGTCAGCTTGCAGCGTCTGTCCGCAGAGCTTGAGATTGGCCTTCACTTCTTTTGGGGAGAGGCTAAAGATCGTGTAAGTGGTCTTCCTGGAGTTGATGGTGATGAGCCACTTCTTTGTCCAGTCCTCAAGAACTTTCAGCGCCTCTTGCATCCGGTAGTTTGCGGTTGTGATGTGTTCTTCTGAGCACCAGAGTGCAAGATCGTCCGCATAGATGGCCCCATGGACATTTCGAGGGAGGTCCTTGACGATGTCGTTGATGAAGACTAGGAACAAGGTGGGGCTGAGGACTCCGCCTTGCGGGACTCCGTCTTTCAGTGTCTTCTTCCGGCTGTACTGTCCACTTACATGGACTCTTGCTTTCCTGCTGTTCAAGTACTGGCAGATCCATTGGAACATACAACCGGCCACACCACTTTTCTGGAGCTTCAGCTTCAGCCCTTCCTTCCAGACCTTATCGAAGGCCTTCTCCATGTCAATCCAGATCATCAGGGTGTTTTTCTTGTCCTGGAAGCCATCTTCAATCTTCTGGGCGATATACGTCACCTGGTCCTCAGTCGAACGATTTTGCCTGAATCCTGCCTGCTCTGGGGAAATAGTGTTGTTCTTCTCCAAATGCCAAGTGAGCCTGGTGTTGATTAGCCGTTCCATGAGTTTGCCCACACAGCTGGTGAGACTGATGGGTCTGTAGCTGTCCACCTTTGCTCGGTCTTTGCCCTTCTTGTGGATGGGGACCATATCAGCCTCTCGCCAGATTTGTGGAACATGGCCAGTCTTCCAGCTGTTGTTGAAGATTTTCAGTAACTGTGTTTTTGCCCTTGTGCCTAAATGTAGAAGCATCTCATTGGTTATTTTGTCTGGCCCTGGGGATTTTCTTTCTTGCAAGGCTTTCATGGCGTCTGCTAGTTCATGATGGTTGAGCGGCTTGTTCATGTGTTCCTCTGGCTGATACTCCTTGGAGGTTCTTCTCTCCTCCTGTACCTGGGCCTTTCTTTCTTCAGGTACAGTGATGTTGCTGACTTCCTCATAATTATCTATAAAAAGGTTGGCAGCTTCTCTCCCTGTCAGCAACTCTTGGCCTTGTGAGATGGTAATTGGCTCTGCCCTTGTGTCTTCACCATTCATCGCTTTGGTCAGCTTCCACAGCTTGTTTCCGTCCCTATCTAAGTTTAGCTTCTCGGTTTTTTCTCTCCAGCTAGATCTTGCTGCTTGAAGGTAGGCTCTTCTGTACTTGGCAGTGGCTGCTTTCAGGGCGATGTTGTTGTCAACAGAGGGATTCTCCTCTACTTCCTGTCTGCTGCTGCTGACTTGGTCCTCAAGTTCTTGAAGCTCTTCCGTCCAGTAGGGCCTGTAGTTCTTACGTGCGCCCCGTGGGATTGTCTCGGAAGCCGCGTTCAGAATGGCCTGATTGAAGTTCCTGGTGACTCGGTTGATGTTAAGGTCGTCTGTTTTTAGGCCCCTGGTGTAGAGGTCTGTGAGGCTTGCAAACATGTTCCAGTCTGCCTTCTTGTAGTTCCACCTTGGGAACGTTGTTGAGTTCTGTGGTCTGTACTGCAGGTTGATGGCCAGCTTTACTGGTCTGTGGTCGCTGCCTCCTAACTGGCTCAGTACCCCTCTGGTGGTCTTCTTGGAGAGATCATCAGTTGCAAAGGCGAGATCTGGGGTAGAAGTTGACAGCCACCTGCGTGAGAAGAAGGTGGGTGGGTATTCTGGATCATTCAGCAGAACCATTTGGGTATCAATCTGCCAGTCCTCCACTTCCTCTCCTCTTCTGTCCGTCTCTTCATAGCCCCAACAGGTTGAGTGGCTGTTGAAGTCTCCAACAACCAAGCAGTTCTCAGTGGGTAGGTTTTCCAGGTACTGCAGGGAAAGTTCTTTGTCTTGGGGGCAGTACAGATTGTATATTGTAATTACAGACCTGTCCATTGTGATATTGACTCCTTGGATTTCAGCTTGTTGGTTAGTGACTACTTTAATTTCTTGTGCTGGGATATTGTTCTTGATGAGCATCAGCACTCCTCCTTTGTGTCTTCCTTCTCTGTCTAGCCTGAAGGTTTGGTATCCTCTGATGGTGAACCGGTGGTTTGAATTCAGGTGGGTTTCTTGGATACAGGCTACATCAATATTGTCGGCGTGCAGTCTTTCAGTGAAAGGAAGCTTTTTGTTGTGTATTCCCTCCGCATTCCATTGAAGGATGTTCAGCGGTCGAGGGGTCTCTTGAGTGCTTGGTGTTCTTTCTTGGCCAGCCGCATTTACCCTCCGCCTCCGTAGCCTGGCTCCTCGCAGCGGGACGGGGTGACCTCCGGTAGCTTGGGTTGGACCCCTTCGAGGCATGGGGTCCGGCACTCTACCAGCCCGGGGGGACTCCACAGGCAGAGCACCATCACGCAAAGATCCATTGTTGTCCATCATTGGAGTGGAAAGCGTTGCACTGTCGTTATGCGCACTCTGGCCCAGTGCATCCGTCTTCAGCAGTGGTTTATTCTCCGACTTTTCCTTGTCGTAGGAGACTTGCCTGCCATGGCTGTAGAGCATCTCCTGCCCTTGGTTTTTCTGTCTGAGTGATCCTTCTCATACCCCTTAGCCTCGAGGAGAGGTGACTGATATTCGTCTGTCCTCTACCCTTCGACCTGTCCAGCTTGGGAAGCCCTGCCAGGAGTTTACAGTATGTATACCATTACTTGGCAATGCATACAGTAGCAGTGGATTAAAGCAGCGCTGTAGGACCATAATTTTCAAAAATAATATTTTTCGCATCTGTGAAAAATAGGATATCATTCTTCACAAGTTGTGCAAATTTAGAGCTTATTCTTCACACATCATAGTCTTATTCTTCACATATTATGTGAAGTATGTTATTGCATCTAGTTTCTGATATGCAATGAAATCATATTATTCTGCGATCCTCACGCATAACCCGATCACATTCTTCACACTGAACATGTGACAAATAAGATCCTATTCTTCAGAAGTGCATGAAAAATATTATTTGTGAAAAATATTATCCTACACAGCGCTAACGCCACGTATCCGAGGGTTTGTTCAACAGCTCACGACCAGTTGCGTCATTGAAAGGACATAAACATCCGTCACATCTACTGCAGAGTGTGTAATATATCGACCAAAACAGTCGCAAAGGCTTCTGCAAAACCGGTGGTTCCAAAACGTAACTCAACCATATACCCATGTGTCTCTAGGACTCTATTTTATTAAAAGCGGGAGATTTATTGTGGCAGTCTCGATATGGTTCCTGCATCGGTTGCATCGGTTTGCATTGGTTGTACAAGTACTTTCTATCTTTCACTTACCGTCTGCCAGAGATTTTTGAAAGCATTTACAACAAAATTACCGATTTATGAGTGCATATTGCGCACGTACTTGTAACCCGAAAAAACATCAACCAGATGCAAAAAACATTTCCTAATGAAAGTCTTCTGCAACATGTAATATATGTTTGTTCTAAGAGCCGCGGTTCTCGGGAGAGGTATACGAGGTCACGCGAGGTGAGACATCAAACGGCGCCGGCAGGAACGCGCGAGACTCCCGCCAGGTGAGGGTTGCCGTGCTCCACGTGCTCCACTAGCTTCCCGACTCGCAGCTGTCACAGAGCCTCGCTGTGCTATGCTACAACAACAACATCAACAACAACAACACAGCAACAAATTGTGATGCACTTACTTCGGAACACAGGATTTATATCACATTTATCGTTTATATCGTCGGCACAGGTTTTATCAATATATGTTTGTATGACACTTATATGCAGAAAACTAGAAATGCATTAAACGCGCAGTTTATAATACGAACGTGAAGAATATAACCATTTGATAGTAAAAATCGGTTTTGAAATACAGCTAATAATACAAAAGTTGTACCAAATAAATATTGCTCCATAAAGGTTAAATATAAATACATCAAATTAATCAAAATTTATCAAAAAAGATTCACTGTTTACAGAATGAATCCCTTGATTGCAAAGGAACTATAAAAGAGACGACCACAAATTAAGGACTTTTATTATTTTAAGAATTTAAGATTTTACTACGGAGCATTATGAATATTTCCCATGATGTTCGTTTGTCCGGAGTCTGCACTCGGTGAAGATACGGTCTGAAATAAAACGTGTTAAGATTGCTAGCATGTTAACCGGCGTTGCAAATTTAAATTGCCTAGATAGCTAGCTTTCGAGACAATTGTATAAAACTGCATAACTTTAGTCTATCCTCTGGATGAGAGATTTGTACTTTAATGCACATGGCTACAGATCGTCGTATGGTTAATACTCTAATTTTAGCATAAAAAATGAACAAATTTCCCCCATTTTTTTGTAAGCGCTATGTGCTTATATAAGCTCAACCTTTATAAATATGAAATGTGGTACAGTTCGTCGCTACGCTTCTGCAAGGCAGAGCGAGAAGAGCCAAGAGCGACTTAGCGCCCATCTGGAAGCGCTTACCGCGCGCTCCGTGGATTACCCCGTACCGCCTCAAATTACACGAGTATGCATTTTACCGCTAATATTTATTTGCGGCACGCGCGTTTGACAGATGGAGTTATGATAATTATGATGTTGTTAGGTTTGAAATATTACATAGAGAAGCCAGAGTTTCGTTACTAACAAAAGAAACTGTTTCGATGTAGTTCGTTATTTACTAACAAGAAATGACTCTACCTTTACGTTGCGGAAAATATCGCAACGTAAAACCTCTGCATGATTCGTTACTATACAATACAACATGGATATTATTATATTGACTTTCAAAAATGTAATTTTACAATGTAACCTCATACTACGAAACCAAAACTTCTTCAGGATGGAAGTTCAGAAATGCCATTTTACAATGTAATAGAAACATAACATTACAGTACAACACGAAGATCAGTTCATGGAAGTTAAAAAACAACAACGCCATTTTACAGTGTACAGTACTTAAATACATACATTCCAAAATGCTCCAATCCACCTGCTGAAGAAGAGACATTTCATGGTGAAAGTACTGTTTATATAACACAATACAATTGCTTTATTAATGCTGTGTTAGACCGTATACAGCTTACGCCGTATACAGCTTACGCCTTAGCTGTATACGTTAACTATAAAACCTTATACAGCTTACACCGAATACGGCTCACCGTAAGCTGTATACGTCAAGATGCTGCATATCGCCGTATATAACTCATGTCTAAAAGATGATGATCACCACCATCATTATCGTCAATTGTCATCGTCGTCAGCAGCAGCAGTGACATCAGCACCAATACAGTTTAGCGAATACGTCTTGTCGTTGCTGGTGTTGGTAGTTGTATCGTTACTGTTGCTGTTGTAGTCATAGTAGCTGTGCGTTTGTCTGTCCTCCTATCTGTGTGCCGGTTCATCTGCCCGCCGTCTGTTTGTTCGTCTATCAATCGAAGTAACTTTTCATAAAAATATTACAGGGGTCACTATTCTACCGTGGATCGAATTCCTTTCGCTCAGCTTACTTCTTTCAGTTTTCTATGGGGTAACTTTACTTAATCATACATATTTTTTGGCATCAACAAAATTCCGAATTTCACACACTGTTGAGATCGTCGCGCCGATTTATGTCCGATACTTCTACAACAACAACAACAACTAATACTACTACTGTTGCTGCTGCTGATGTTGTTGTTACTGCTACTGTTACTGCTTCTGCTACTTCTACTGTTACTACTACTAATCAGAATTATGTTGAATAGGAGTCACTGCCCATGTGAGCTATATACGTTAAGACGAAAGACCTATTTCAAAATTATATGTATGTATCCAAGGTACACACCTTACGTTAGCTATATACGTTGTCAATCTACGTATACGGCTGTAGACTTTGTCAACCTACGTATACGGCTCACACGTAAGCTATATACGGCGTATGCGGTCTAACAATGCTGGTCATCTGCAGATGATTTATAGGACTAATATCTACTTGTATACACATCTATATAGGTAAACTCATGGCATTCACGAAATGCCTCTGCAATTTTAAATGTTAGAAACAAGTATATAGGTCACATTACACTATATAAATAAATAATGTAGGCTGTACTCTCTAAATAAATCAACAAATTTAACTCGAAGACATGTTTTTAGGTTCAGACACTTGCTTTGATATTTTTTTTGAAGATGTTGGTAGGGTAAGCATTGGTATGCACTAATACGTCACTGATATGTTTTAAGATTGGAGACTACAGTATGACACTTGCACTGAGGCGGGTTACATTCAACTAGAAAGTAGCCGATAAAAAGATGGCGACAAAACAGTCAACTTTGTTTAGCTCTTTCTTACATATTACATGACATACCCTTTTTGTTGCTTAAATTAAATTCAGCTTAGAATGCTCTTTAAGAAAATGTTTGGTTATTAGGGTCCCTATGTTCAAAATGCTGCATTTATTTTTGGTTAAAGTTATCGCTTTTACATTAAATTACATAAGGATTGGAATTAGTATATTGTAACCTATACCGCGGTAGTTGGGAATTCCCAGGTGGTCCACTTAAAAGTAGGCCGTATATCGAATAGTTCGTTTTGTTTCTTCTGTCAAAAGTGACATTTCGCATAACGGACCCAAGTTTAAATGGTTATTTGCTGAAAACGACGTGTCTTCTGTGCATTTTGATTTATCATGACATAGAATTATTTGAAATTCGAATGTTGAGCAGTTTATGTATAGAAAGCATGTACTTTTTTTCAAAATCGCGAGTGCATTCTGTGTTTCTCATGGATGACTACAATCAAGTGATATCAATTTTCTTAGAAATATCATTACACATATCTTTTTTGTTGATTTTAAATTTTGAAAGCAGAGAGAACCATCTTTCCAAAGAAACCAGACTCGCAATATCGGAAACAAGGGAAAAGTGGCGAACGACGCCAGGAGATTTTGCTATTTTACAATGGGACCCTATGGGGATTTGATTTACTTGTTTCTAACTTAAATTTCGCTGGGAACCAACTTCCCTTTTAATGCCTCTGTTATGGAGAATGAAAGTACCCGCACGAAAACACGGATAATACATGTAATTATGATTCTAGGTATTTTACGGTCTGTTAAGCGCTCCCCGGTTAGGATATCGGTAGCTAATTAATTAGTTTTAATTGTTATCTTATTTACGCATACCTTGAAAACATATATTCACACATATATATACGTATTATGTACGTATGGAAGTTTGATTGACGTCACCAAACGTTTGCTCATGTGTGCCCGTGTTTTTTCAGCCATGGGAAATCGTTTAATTGGAGAACGAAACACTTCATTAGATTTCGAATATGCTGAGAACAGATAGGGCCGCAAGGTAGAATGTTTATCCAATTAAAAATGGAAACCTCTTTGAAGTGGTTCCTGGAATAGCTGCTAGAAATTTATCACGAGCATTTCTGGCAGACCAGAGAGACCCGCTTCCGCTGTGAGGTGATGTGCTGGTCCGGATTCTGACATACATGTACATTTAACGACGCTGGTGTAGAACATGTACCTTGTAAACCGGATGTCATGCTCAGGCGTATATACTGATAACAAGAATTATATAATAATAATAATAATCATCATCATCGTCGTCGTCATCATTCTCAGCAGCACACAGCATCGGCAGCAGCATCTCCAAAATGATACATGTCTATACTTAACGATAAACCGAACCATCTCCAAACTCGGCTAGCTCAGTCGATAGAGACTTTTAATATCGGGGTCGTGAGTCGGTAGAGACACTCAATCTAGGGGTCTTGATTCGGTAAAGACTCTTAATATCGAAGGCGTGAGTCGGTAGGGAAAATCAATATCGGGGTCACGATTCGGTAAAGACTCATTATATCGGGGGCGTGAGTCGGTAGAGACACTCAATCTCGGGGTCGTGATTCGGTAAAGACTCTAAATCTCGGGGCTGTGGGTTCGAGCTCCACGTTGGGCATTAATATTTTGTACACGTGAAGATAAACGTCACACTTTTATGGCGGCAATGTTTGGATTTATGAAGCCCGAGTCTCGTAGGTACCACCCTGAGCTAAGGGTGGTACCTACGAGACTCACTAGCGCTATTGAAAAATGGCAGGAAAAAACGGCACGGTTCGAATCCGGCCGGCTGCCTGGATTTTTTTTTCAACATTTTAGGAGGATTTTGGGAGTGTTTACTACACCAAATAGGAACGAGTCGTGATAAATGCTTTAAATTATGTTTGTGTGTGTCTTTTATACCGCTTTTGAGCTCCTATTAACATAATATGTTTTTGTGTCTCTTTTATACCGCTTTTGAGCTCATATTAACATAATTGTTTTGATTTCTATTGGAATGCGCTTATCAAATCATCATGGTGTTTTTAAGGCAAACGTAAACATGGGCATATAAACATGAAAAACAACACAACACAACACAGAGAATGACATGTTCATATATTTTATTAAATACATATTGTACTTACCTGTCAAACCAAAATGTACCCCTCTGCTTTATTGTGGTCACATTCCTGTGATTATTATTATAAACGTAATTGAACTACATATAACAAAATCAATGGATTGTAGTTGTACGTATGAATGGCAAAGAAATATATTGAATTCACAAAATAGATACCAATAGGAGTACTTTTAATTAAATTAATTTATAAAAATGTATTAGCAAATGTATGACAATGTTTCATGATCATGATTATAGACAATCAGACAATTGATTATTGTAATCAAACAGTTTAAAATAAACTATAATATAAAAATATTGCCAGGTTTGTGACCACTCAAGGGCTTGGGACCTTCTGCTATTGCAAAACGAATGATATGAATTTTGCAATAGTAGGCAGCATTTATATTTTTTGGTTTTTCTGATGTATAAATGCACACATACATCAGAAACACTGTCACTATCAGTGTTTTATAAAATAAAATCGTATTCACAGTTGCTGTATAAAATTGCAGTCACTTTCTGCATTATAAAACTCTAAGTCACTACCTGTTTAATAAAAATCACTGTCACTATCAGTATTACACAGATCACTGTCACTATCAGTATTACAATTTACACAGATCACTGTCACTATCAGTATTACACAGATCACTGTCACTATCAGTATTACAATTTACACAGATCACTGTCACTATCAGTATTACACAGATCACTGTCACTATCAGTATTGCAATTTACACAGATCACTGTCACTATCAGTATTACACAGATCACTGTCACTATCAGTATTACACAGATCACTGTCACTATCAGTATTACACAGATCACTGTCACTATCAGTATTACACAGATCACTGTCACTATCAGTATTACACAGATCACTGTCACTATCAGTATTACACAGATCACTGTCACTATCAGTATTACACTGTCACTATCAGTATTACACAGATCACTGTCACTATCAGTATTACACAGATCACTGTCACTATCAGTATTACACTGTCACTATCAGTATTACACAGATAACTGTCACTATCAGTATTACACAGATCACTGTCACTATCAGTATTACACTGTCACTATCAGTATTACACAGATCACTGTCACTATCAGTATTACACAGATCACTGTCACTATCAGTATTACACAGATCACTGTCACTATCAGTATTACACAGATAACTGTCACTATCAGTATTACACAGATCACTGTCACTATCAGTATTACACAGATCACTGTCACTATCAGTATTACACAGATCACTGTCACTATCAGTATTACACAGATAACTGTCACTATCAGTATTACACAGATCACTGTCACTATCAGTATTACACAGATCACTGTCACTATCAGTATTACACAGATCACTGTCACTATCAGTATTACACAGATCACTGTCACTATCAGTATTACACAGATAACTGTCACTATCAGTATTACACTGTCACTATCAGTATTACACAGATCAATGTCACTATCAGTATTACAATTTACACAGATCACTGTCACTATCAGTATTACAATTTACACAGATCACTGTCACTATCAGTATTACAATTTACACAGATCACTGTCACTTTCAGTATTACACAGATCACTGTCACTATCAGTATTACACTGTCACTATCAGTATTACACAGATAACTGTCACTATCAGTATTACACAGATAACTGTCACTATCAGTATTACACAGATAACTGTCACTATCAGTGCAAAGAATCACTTTTGCTTATTTGCAAACCTTTCGGCATAGCGTCTTTCTTTGAATTCTTCCAAAGTTTCCTTAGATGTCTTTGGGCAATAAAGTGAGCCCCAAAGATTAACATGTGTATCAATTGAGATCACCTCCCCACATTTTTTACAGTTCCTGGCCACTTTTTGTTTCTTGTAAGGCCTTCGCAATTTTCCCTGTGCCTCTTCCTTAATTTTTATTTGTCGGTACCGTTGTGTCTGGTAGTGAACCGCAGGCTGTACCGACACAGGCATTAAGTTAGCGGCTGTGGGAATAAGAAGTGGAGGTAGGTTGATGGGAGCTGGCAATATAGGTGTTGGCGTTTGTTTGTTGGGTTTCAACTGCTTCTTCTTTGGAATGACACTATCAGCAGTGTTTCCTGGGGATGGAAATTTGTAGGGGTTCGTATCACCCACTTGGAGAGTTGATGGTAGTTTGGCTGCTGGCAGGAGTGGCTTGTCTGATGTCATACTTGGCATATCATCTTCCAACCCCTGTGCAAGCATTGCCTTGTTTTCTTTTCTTATGACATCATTGTGCCTGAAAAAAGAGTAGTAATCAGGATGTGAGGTTTGTTTTCATAAATTCATTAAATTGGAATAAGAAAAACACTAAAAAAATGATGTACTATTCTGTTCAAACAGTATAGTGAGAATAACATTACAGTTTATATACATGTATTATAAAATATAAAGATTGACTTTAAATGTTCACTTTAATTACCAAGCTTGCAAAGTTCGCTGGTTTAAGAAGGGCAGCTGGATGTTTGTCTCCCTCATCACAACGGCATTGTTGTGGATAGTGCCACGGATTTTGCTGTAACCGTTCATGATAAGAGTCATCCGTTTCACCATCTTCTTGTCAACAACCCTGTTGCCCGGGTACATGGCAAAAAGCCGCTGTACCACGGCCTCAACATAACGGTTGCAGTCAGGTTTTGCTGCTGGCACCGAATCTGGACCACGTGTACTGCTGCAGAAAAAAGAACCAGGACACTAAAATCTTTGTTCAAATTGGATAATAATATAAGCACACTGATATTTGGAACATAAATTCCATTAAATATCTCTTTTATTGTGTTAATGAACATAAGTTTGCTATTTTGACTTTTAAAGCCAACAAAATAATGAAAAATATATACTTACCACTCTGTACTTTGAACGCCAGGTTCAACAGTGTACTTTGTCTTTGGCGCTCTGAATCTATGAACAGGCTGGGGATCGAATCGAGCTGCAAAGACAGTGCGCTGCTTGTCAAATGGTGACAAGTTTCTCCACAAATAGATGACCTGTTCCACTTGGTTGGATGTTAGACAGCTATTGCCTGACACAAGGCCAACCAGAAATTCAGCCAAATCCTGAATAGCCGAGTAACCAGGCAAACTGTCAGGTCCTACTGATTCCTGATGGTCACCAACAGATGTCTGACTCAATGTAGTTGCAGTACTGGATTCTGGAATATGTTCATAAAAATATATAAACTGTGGTGAAACTGGAGCATATTTAATAATGCCATTTAACAGTTAACAAATCATCAATATTATAAAATTCTCGTTATACATATAGGTTACACAGATTACTAGTTTACCAATATTAGCCGTTGTAGGCTGCGTTCTACGAACAGGAGCAGGGGGCTTCGACTGTTCACTAGTGGCAGGACACACAATGGGATCAGACTGCACACTCTCTGAAATAAAGAAAAAACAATGTATGTTATTGTGGAAAACAAACAAAATCATACTTATGTTAGTCAAACAGTATAAGTCAGATTACTTTAAAAGCTCACCAATATTAGCCATTGTAGGCTGCGTTCTACGAACAGGAGCAGGGGGCTTCGACTGTTCACTAGTGGCAGGACACACAATGGGATCAGACTGCACACTCTCTGAAATAAAGAAAAAACAATGTATGTTATTGTGGAAAACAAACAAAATCATACTTATGTTAGTCAAACAGTATAAGTCAGATTACTTTAAAAGCTCACCAATATTAGCCATTGTAGGCTGCGTTCTACGAACAGGAGCAGGGGGCTTCGACTGTTCACTAGTGGCAGGACACACAATGGGATCAGACTGCACACTCTCTGAAATAAAGAAAAAACAATGTATGTTATTGTGGAAAACAAACAAAATCATACTTATGTTAGTCAAACAGTATAAGTCAGATTACTTTAAAAGCTCACCAATATTAGCCATTGTAGGCTGCGTTCTACGAACAGGAGCAGGGGGCTTCGACTGTTCACTAGTGGCAGGACACACAATGGGATCAGACTGCACACTCTCTGAAATAAAGAAAAAACAATGTATGTTATTGTGGAAAACAAATAAAATCATACTTATGTTAGTCAAACAGTATAAGTCAGATTACTTTAAAAGCTCACCAATATTAGCCGTTGAAGGCTGCATTCTACAAACAGGAGCAGGGGGCTTCGACTGTTCACTAGTGGCAGGACACACAATGGGATCAGACTGCACACTCTCTGAAATATAAAGTACCAATTTCATTACCAATTAACTTAATGTAATATATACTGAACTGCAAAATGCAAAGAAGAACCAAACTATGTATAAATAATCACCATTTTCTAAGGCCTGATATTCTTCTTCAGTAAGAATAGGCAACAGGGTCTTTGTTTTCTTGGGTGATACTGGCCCATCTTCATCAAGTAATGGTGCAGCTGTTATAACTTCAGACTCAATGTCATCAGTTGTTTCAGCTACCTGCTCAGTATCATCTGGCAAGTCAGGAATGGCATCCTCCTCTAATTTCTCAATGAAGGATGTGTATTGAAGTGCCTTGCCGGTCTGATTGAGCAGATAATCCAACCCAATAAGCTCCCCTAAAGTGAAAAAGTTATTACATGTAAAGCATTTTACAAAACAACACTCATTCAATATTTTTCACACAACACTTTATACATTATGCATCTGGAAATATAATTGAATAAGCATATAGAAATCAATAGCTGATTTAAGTAATAGATAATCTTAAAGATAGTACTAGTAGCAATATTACCAGTATATTTCCGCAGATTTGTGTATGATGGTAGTAGATTTCTGCCCAGCACAGCAGTACTCAGTCTGTTTGTTGTGTGACGCAGTAGCTGGCTGTAGCAGAGAGGCTCATCTTTTGGCAGAGAGAGAGCAGTATCACCCCTATTCTGGTTCCATCTGGACAGACCTTCCACCAGATAGGCCTGGAACAGGACATCATTGGCAAGAGTACCTGAAATATACAGAAAATAAGCATGCATGTACTGTAGTAGCATATATTGCACATTACAATAATCCAGTTGTTTACAAATATGATAAACATATTTATATTTAATCACCTAGTCATTTCTTCTCTGTGAAACATAACTTAAATATTATACCTGGAATGAACCTGGCTAGATGAAGATGGAAGCTCTCCAGGGAGGTAGAACCCCTCGCACATCTGTATGTTGGCAGGATAGTGTCACCTTTCTTAAGCATTCCAGTTTGAATGTACAACTGGACACCCGGAGGGTCTTGTATGCAGGCGATGTGATGTTTCTGCTTATCCCATACACACTGCATGATGCTGGATCGAAGAAGAGGAACCCCGAGTGAATCCTTGGCATCCTTGAACCTGTGTAACAGACTCAATATGTGGTTTGTTGTTTCCTCAGATCCACGAGTTGTTCTCCTGCAGTGGAGAGCCAGTTCATTTTTGGTGATGAACTTCTCCAGATCAGCATCAGTCTTTGGGAAAATAAGCTTCTTGCCTAATTCTTGGCGTTTGGCTGTTTTCAGCAGTTCCAGGTCACCACTGTCCCACATGAAAATGCACCTGCTCAAGTGGTTCATGAACAAACCATAGAGTGGGTGCGAATCTGTGGAACAGCCAACCGAAATTCTCCGCATGAAATGCCAAATATCCAGCCTGATGTTTATACTCTGCCAACCATTGAAGAGGTTTCGCACTGAAGAACTTCCGCAACAGTCTCTGTCGACATACAGAACTGAAGGCATATCGACTCCAGCCTCTTTGTACCTGGACATTACCCCCTCAGACATTGGTGTTAGGCCATGTCCTTCTGCTGCTGTGATTACAGACATCAGAACCTGGCCGTACTCATTGCCAATGTTGGTGGCCCAGAACCCAGTGCCTCTTATAGGGCCAGCCAACTTGCCAACAATTTTCCGTGTTGAGTCCATTTTCAGGATAAGCCCAAACACGGAAGTAATGCCTGCCTTACTTTCTTCCAACCTATGCAGGACATCCTGTATATACACCTGCATAAGCCAGCGGAACTGTGGAACTGGCAGCATGGCAGGTGGATCTTGGAAGCTGAGTTGACTTATAAGTCCAGAAGAAGAAGCTTTCTTCAGCACTTCGCAGTCGCTCAGGTAGCGAACAGTTCTATCGAGCCAGTCCTCGCTGTGTTGTTCTTGCAACTTCTTCTGGATCTGAGAACTGCTGTTCCCAAGACCCCTTTCACGCAGCTGGCGCACAACCTTCATGTCACATGCCTTCATGGATGTCAGTATGCAAGGGAACATATGCTGCTTGGCAATGTCCAGCTGTGTTATTATGTTGTGGCTCCATGCAATGACTTTTCTCTTACATGATGGACACATTAAATACTCAGATGCCAGCAAGTAGTTAGAGTTGATGTCTAGTACTCTGCGCAGTTTGTTGTACACTCCCGCAGCTGTGAGTGTGACATTATCACACTCCTCATGAGGACATTTTAATGAAACATGCCAAAACTTGTGTGGCATCCACAAAAACAGGCGATGTCCAAAGTATTGATCCACAGAGGGTTTTGCATTGACATGGAAAGGTGGTTCTGGTGGTGACCACCACATCTTGTCAATTCTTTCGAGAACCATGTGGGCACGTTCACCTCTTTTATCTACAACTGTTGTAAAAAGCGCTTTGGAAATCCACCGCACATCTTCTTCTGGTAAGGCTTCCGTCCATTTAGCATAGATCGGATACTTGCCTGGATAATAACATATTCTCGGATATAAAAACATGATTTCAACAGTGCAAATTGTAAACTATTTGTTATGGGTTATAGATAAAATATTTTAAGATGCTATTGAACAATGTATATTTTAATAATTAGAAATATCGATAAATTAGTAAAAGCATGCTTCTAAACTACTACTAGAATTACATATGTATGATTAGTTGAAACTGATTGCAACAGCCAGTTTACCTGCAGCAACTGTTGTTGTTTCTATTTCCGCAGCGCTAGTTGTAGTCAAGGTGACTGGTGCTTGTTTGGTTTCATGATGAGCCTGTTCTTGTGGGTGTTCATGTGTGCAGGATTCTAAGATCAACAATATTCAATACTTATACTGCCGAGACAAATTACATTTACAAAAATACAGTAAGACTTTTTAATTTTCGAAACTGATGCAACAAGAAGAAAATATTAAAACTTTGTTGTGCTGTTATTACACATATATTTCGTGACCAATTATTGCCTTATTTTTAACTAATAAACATACTTTTAGGAGTTGAAAACATCAATGATCTGGTGGACTGTGCTGGAGAACTAGAAACAGCTCGCTTGCTCCGAGTTGGCTGTGAACTGGCTGTTTCTGAAATTTTATCGAGTAAGTTAAAGTTTCATGATCGGCATGACCATTAATAATGTTTGTTTGGATTTTCGCCATTTTTAACAGTATTTCAGTCATATCACGGCGGTCAGTTAACTTACTCAAATGTTTCCTGGGCAAACTTAGCCAATCTAAGCGGTTTACCAGTACTAAGTGTACCTGATTTCCCAGTTGGCTTAGGCTGTAGTGGCTCTAACGACTGTGATGCTGTAGCAGCAGCACTTGATTGGGTTGACTTATTTGCTGCAATTGTTACAGAACACCTGCTGTGACATTGACATTAAACATGGTAGAAGACTGTTCTCTTATTCATTCGGTTGCTGATATTGTTTTCAATTATACATTATTAACTGCCTAACTTAACTGAGATAAAAATGATTATGGCATAAAATTGTTAACATTTTAATTTACCCGTACAAATTTTCATTACCGAAATCATGTTCTAAAATATATATATAGCATTAAATGTAATCATATTTATCTTATTTTGAGTAACATAATAAAAATTATTTGCTACAACAACATATAGACTAGATAATATTCAGTCATCATACACAACACAAATACATCATGTCCAAATGCATGTATATAAACTTATCCAGGCACTCACTTGACTTGATGTTCCCCTAAGCATTTAGTGGTGCACTCTCTAAAGATATAAGCCCCCCCCCCATTTAAAGTTAAATTCTATAGGTAGCACAATACCACTTTTTGTATTAACTTCTTAAGTATGCATCCAGTTTTAAGTCAAGTGACCGCCTTGTCCGTTACAATGTTAAATTGAATCGAGGTACTAGCAGAATAGTAGAGAATAGTACAATAGTCCAACTCCAGAGGAAAAGGCATAAGAAGTTTATTAAACCAATAAAATCAATTAAAGCATTATAACATTTAAAGCAGTGACTGTGCTAGCTTTAAAAATAACAGTGTTGTAACACTTGTAACAGCAAGTAGATAGTTGAAAACCATTGCTTTAATACTAGTAGTATTAGTGATTAAAATAATTTGTATGTCACTCACCGCTAAATATATAATACAACAGTGAACAGTAACAGATATTTGTACACAGTATTAGAAGCCACACACCAAATACTCACTGCTAGGCATGTGATAATAAGCACTCACCATGACATTAGATACTTACCTTAGCCAATCATTTAATATAACTGTTATTCCCTCATTAAAACAAACATTATCATTTTGAAATGCTTGCAGTTATTCAATTAAGCATTATTGTGTGTTACTGTATAATGTGGGAGGAAACAGTTATATTCCATTGATTAGCTACTGCAACATAATCTTGAAATAATACAATATATGTTAATTACATACTGCATAAAAAAGGCAACATCACTGTCAAAAGTTTATACAAAAATATCTGCAATTATGTGTCACATATTTGTAATAAATATTGTGTAATCAGGATTAACCATAACATTAACATATTTTCTACTGAACTATGAACAATATTTTGTTATCGTGATTATAAAGTGACAGGCTGATTATAATTCAGCACAAAATTACATGGAATGAACCTAGATCTATTTGTTTACTCTTCATTTGGTTGCTGTAATGCATTACAGTTCGAACATTTATGCAATGAAAAAAATACCTTGAATATCCTGTTCAACTTGTTCCGCCATGCTACACAGCTCCATATCATCTTCATCTGGTAGCACATCGGACTTCACCTCCCCAACTATAACAAACATAAGCACTAAACTTAACATATGGTTATGAATAACATAAAAACATAAATATCACAGTCAGAAAAAAGTACAAAATAATAAATGTGTATAATAAATGTGTACAAATTCACCTGGTTTGATGGGGATTTTAGGGCCTATTTCTCGTCTTTTTAACTCGATGGCTTCCATTCCCTCAGGAAACATGCTCATGTATTTTTTCAATGCCATCTTGTTGATCCATCGATTGTCCTGAGGTGATTGGTTTTTGTCTTTATCCATGCTCATCACCAGATAAGCAGCGTAGCCAAGAGCTTCTTCAAGGAGCCACTTGAATGTCTGCTTTCTAAATATGGAATAAAATTTAAAGACTAAACAAGAAGCAGAAATTAATCATTTATGTAAAAAAATGTTAAACTTAGTATATGTCTTAAAATATGTTTAATATACGTATATACATGTAATTAAAGAAACTAACCTGTATTGACCGAATTCAATAGTGAATTGGCCAAGTAGGTGCTGTTTATTTGAAACATCACCTCCCATCTTAGTAAGTGCAGAAATTGCACAGTCTCGAACTTTCTTGGCTGGACTTAGGGGCACATAATGATGTTCACGCCGTTCTGCCTTGATCAACCTTGCTTGCTCACTATCGGCAAGCAGTAGTGATCCATCATGTTTTCTTCTGAACACTGGCTCCATCTGTGTGTAATGTTGTTGAGAGTTAGAAAATATTCATAATTCACATGTTTGATAATTATGTGTTAACCGTTCATTGTATCCGAATATTTTGTTCATAATTCACGATAATTATGTGTTAACCGTTCATTGTATCCGAATATTTTGTGTCCGGATAACCGACTCTCGCAAATTTTCCTTGTATCTAACGTAATAAGAACATTTGACTAAATACGATTGCATATTTTATTGGCATATTACCTTTTTATAAGAAGATCACAATAACTGAGCACAAACTATGCAAAATATATCATTTAAACGTTGTTTTTCATTGTTCTCGCTAGCAAGCACTTTCATGCGTGACGTAGTACAATTCTCTATACACATCCTAACTTCCCATTGGTCAATTTTCGATAGATTTCGATAGCACGGCTTACGCGCATTGGATGAAATCTATCGAAATGTATCGAAATATTGTGAGTCTGGTAGGTAAAGTTAAAGTGGGTAGAGCTCGAGACTCTTAATCTCGGGAACGTGCGTTCGAGCCTTTTGTTCGGCGTTAATATCGTTTACACGTGAAGAGAAACGTCACATTTTTATGTAATAAATGACTAGATTATGTGAAGCCCTGCTTGCTCAGTCGGTAAAACACGAGACTCTTAATCTCGGGGTCGTGGGTTCGAACCCCTTGTAGAGCGTTAATGTTTTATACACGTGAAGATAAACGTACTTCATTAAAAACAAATTTATTGTAATTTTCTCTGGATTTTGTGTTTTGCTATGCGATCTAGGAATAAGAAATGTTAATTTTAATACATAATAGTATTATAAACACAGTATATATGTTCATATGTTATGAGTTGTCACGTGACTCTAATTATATTATTTCATTAGATCAAGTTACGAGAAACATGTTTATGTTTAAGTAACAAAATACTTATGTTGAATCTTGAATCTATGTTGCTAATGTTTGGATTTGTGAATCCCCGGCTAGCTCAGTCGGTAGAGCGCGAGACTCTTAATCTCGGGGTCGTGGGTTGAGCGTTAATATTTTGTACGCGTGAAGATGATTCATCACACTTTTATGTTGCCAGTGTTTGGATATTGCAGTCCGGCTAGCTCAATCGGTAGAGCACGTGACTTTTAATAAGATTCTGAGGTCGAGCCCCACGTTGGGCGTTAATTATTTTTTTTTACACGTGAAGATTATTTGTCACACTTTGATGTTTCCATTGGTTTGATTTGAGAAGCCCGCCTAGCTAGCTCATTCGGTAGAGCACAAGACTCTTAATCTCAGGTCCGTGGGTTCGAGCCCCACGTTGGGCGTTGATGTTTTGTACGCGGGAAAATAAACGTCACACTTTTATGTTGCCAATGTTTGCATTTCTAAAGTCCGGCTAACTCAGCCGGTAGAGCACGAGACACTTAATCTTGGGGGGTCGTGGGTTCGAGCCCCACGTTGGGCGTTAATATTTTGTACACGTGAACATATATGTCACACTGTTATGTTGACAATGGTTTGAATTGTGAAGCCCGTCGAGCTCAATCAGTAGAGCACAAGACTCTTAATCTCGGGGACGTTGGTTCGAGCCCCACGTTGAGCGTTAATATTTTGAACGCGTGAAGATGATTCATCACACTTTTATGTTGCCAGTGTTTGGATTTTGATGTCCGGCTAGCTCAGTCGGTAGAGCACGAGCCGTTTAATATCGTGATCCTGAGGTCGAGCCGCACGTTGGGCGTTAATATATTGTGTGAAGATTATCTGTCACACCTTTATGTTTCCATTGGTTTTGATTTGAGAAGCCCGGCTAGCTAAGTCGGTAGAGCACGAGACCTGGTAGGTGAAGTCCCGGGCTAGTGAATCCCCTTATCAGCCTCCTGTTCATGGGCTAGCCGTGCTTCTCAATCAAACCAATGGAAACATAAATGTGTGACGCATATCTTCACGTATACAAAATATTGTATTGTTCACTTGTTCAAAATATTAACGCCCAACTTGGGCCTCGTACCCACCATCCAGAGATAAATTTCTCGTGCTCTACCAACTGAGCTAGCCGGGCTGCACAAATCCAATCATTGGCAACATAAAAGTTTGACGTTTATCTTCTCGTGTACAAAACATTTACCGCCCAACGTGGGGCTCGAACCCACGAACCCAAGATTAAGAGTCTCGTGCTCTACCGTTTGGCGGGAAAATGGCACGGGTTCGAATCCGGCTGCCTGCATTTATTTTTTTTGCCAACATTTTAGAAGTATTTTGGGAGTGTTTATTACACCAAATAGGACAGAGTCGTGATAAACGCTTTAAATTATGTTTTTGTGCGTATTTTATACCGCTTTTGAGCTCCTATTAACATTATTTGTTTTTGTGTTTCTTTTATGCCGCTTTTGAGCTCCTATTAACATAATTGTTTTGATTTCTATTGGAATGCCCTTATCAAATCATCATAGTATAATACCATTTTAGCACACCAGAAAGAAACCGGAAAATCGCTCAGTAAGATTTGGGCAAATCCTACAAATCGCGAAACTTCCAACGACAACAATGAAATCATTCCTGTGGCACATTCTTCACCTAATAAAGAACAAAGACCAGCTCAAACGGTAAACGGAAAAACTCTCATCATAGGCGACTCCATACTAAAGGGAATTCAAAAGCCAGGATTAAAAGCTGACGTGGATGTGTTAACTTGCCCTGGGAAGAAGCTTTGTCGTATCCAGTCAAATCTGAGTACTGAAGTCGTTTCCAAATACGATAAAATTGTTGTTTATGCCGGAGGGAATGACGCTGCTGCCGGGTCCTCCCAATCTACTCTTTACAATGACGCCAGGTCTCTTCTCATGGACATTCGTAGAAAATCGCAATCGTGTGAGGTGTACTTATGCACCGTTTGTCCACGCATAGACGCTGACGTTATTCCATTGAATGACATATTAAAGCAGACCGGAGAAGAACTGGATGTGGAAATAATCAACTGTCACCCGGCCTTTGTGTTTGGCGATGGGAACACTGCCCGTCATTTTTACCACCGGGATGGCATCCATCTTAATTGAAAAGGCACTAGTACTCTTGTTGCAGCAATACATCGAGGTCTACCAATAACAAGACACGGGACCGGAAACGGAAGTGTGAACAAATATGCACCGTTTGACTCGTTTCAGCAGCGACCGCGATGGCAACCAAGTCAAAGTTGCAACGTATGTGGCCTGCGCAATCACAACACCGTTGACTGCTACCGGAGCTGGCAGTTACTCGAACAACTCCACGCGATACGGAAACTACCGAGGACAGAGCACGGTCACTTGTCGAGCGGCATATCCGAAATAGGACAGTTACAACAGACGGTCACATATTCTGACCCCAACAGGCGGTATTCTTTATAATAAATTTGATCAATTAAATATCATATGTACAGAATGTAATAACTATATTTGCACATGCGTTGTAAACAGTTGCACTTCCCTTATGGAGCAGTCGTATTGTTCTGATTATTTTATTACTAGTGGAAAAATTGTCGAGACATCTCTTTTATCAAACAATTGCAATATCTCAGATAATGATAAGTGTATTTCTAATGATGACTGTGATAATAATACCGACTTGGATTTTAACTTTACGAATAGTGGGTTACACGCTGTTAGTCTTAATAGATGAAATTATATATGTACTTACAAATACAGATATTCACATTATAGGACTCGGAAACGTTTTAAACAATGAAATACTAGACTCTGATGTGCAAATTCCCAATTATAATTGGATTCGCCGTGACAGAGATAATCGAAAGGGTGGTGGTTTATTGATATATATTAAAGACAACATACCTTTCCAGAACAGACTCGACTTAAACGTGAGCTCCTTAGAATCGGTCTGGATTGAAATTATGTTTCCTAACGCAAAATCATTTTTAATTAACTTTGTATATAGACAACCGGATTCTACAATAGTGGATATCAACATATGATTATAACTTTAAGAACGCTATTAACTATTCGAGTAAAGAATTTTATATCTTGGGAGATTTTAATATAAACTTTCTTTCTGATAAGGATACGTTTAATAACACTCGGTGGTCTTCGTTCGTAGTGTCAAATGGTCTTAAACAGATGGTGAAGGAACCAACTAGGATGTCAAAGACATCAACTAGCATAATAGATCATTTGTATACAAATCGACCCGATCGAATCACAGACGTTTTCGTTTCATCTTACAGTGTATGTTTTACTAGGCATATACATAAGAAGCTAACTAAGAACAAACATTTATCAAAAGAATATAGGCAATTCAAACATTTTACAAAATTGAATTTTCAAAATGATTTATCAATGGCAAACTTAGACATTATTGAAGCATTCGCAGATCCCAATACAGGTCTCAATTATTTACTCAATGTAATAAACACAACGTTAAACATCCATGCACCTTTAAAAACAAATAGAATACAATCAGAAAATTTACCCGGCTGGTTTTCAGACGAAATAAAAAATGCAATTAAAAGTCATGACTGGTTAAAAAAGTATCACAAAATAGACGAGTACAAGAAACAAAGAAATCATATAACTTTTCTTATTAGGAAAAACAAACAACATTTCTATAACAAATCAGTTAAGGAAAATATTTCAACTAAACATTTATGGAAAACCCTCAATTCCCTCACACAACCAAATACTTCCCTAACTCTTCCTACAATAATTAAAGTAGATAACGAAACTGTTGACAATGTTTATGACATCTTAGAAGCATTCAACACACATTTCACTAACATTTCCGATATAATATCTAAAACAAAATTTGAACCAAACAATTATCGCACATTTAAAGTATATCTTAATGATAAACTTAACACTCATACATTTGGCATTGCACCAATAACTATATTCGATGTCTGGAAAATAATCGACTCTCTGAAGAATAAAAAAGCATCAGGACTTGATAATATTGGCCCTAAAATACTCAAACATTGTGGTGATACCATTGTCGGTCCGATTACTTCCATTATTAATAAGAGCACACAAAAAGGAATTTTTCCTGACCACCTTAAGGATGCCTACATTTTACGTTTGCACAAAGGTTCAGATAAAAGTGATCTTAACAACTATAGACCAATATCCATACCTCCAACCATTTCGAAGCTATTTGAGAGACACATTGCAAATCAAATTAAATCATTTCTTGAGAAACACCAATTATTGCACAGTTTCCAGTCTGGTTTTCGTCAAAATCATTCATGTCAGTCTTCATTGATTCGACTTGTAGATTCATGGTTAAAGAAAATTGATTCTGGGCGAATCGTGGGTTCAGTATTCCTTGAATTCCGAAAAGCATGTGACTTAGTAGATCATGATATTTTACTTCAGAAACTCTGTATGTACCATTTCTCTGAAAGTGCGCTTACCTTGATGCAGTCTTACCTATCTAATAGAAGACAATGCGTTAAGGTGGGATTAAATAAGTCATCTTTTCAAAATATTAAGGCCGGAGTACCACAGGGGTCTATTCTTGGCCCGCTACTATTTCTGATATACATAAACGACGTTCCCTTTTTTCTTCAAAATTCAACTATTGATCTTTATGCTAATGACTCCACTATACACATATCTGACTTTAACATTCAAAATATACAACGTTCACTGCAAAATGACTTGGACATAATATCTACTTGGTGTGCATTCAATAATATGTCCATATATCCGAACAAAACTAAATGCATGGTATTATCAAATGCTAATAAATCTGCAAATAATCTCACACTTAATATTAAAAGCATTGTTCTTGAACAAGTAAATGATTTCAATTTACTCGGAATAACTGTTGACAAGCATCTCACTTGGCAATCGCATATAAATAACCTCTGTCGTAAACTCAATTCTAAACTAGCCTTATTGAAAAGAATTAACGGCTTCCTTAATTATGAAACAAATAAATTACTTTACAACTCATACGTATTAACATCTATGGACTATTGTTGTACATTATGGTGTTCAGCAAAAAGATCAAACTTAAAGAAATTAGTTCTATACAGAAACAGGCTGCAAAAATAATGATGAATAAACCGTTTTCATCTCCGTCAATTAATATATTTAATGAACTTGGTTGGTTGTCATTTGACAACAGGTGTACTTTCCTTTTTGGAACTATCGTATATAATTTTCTACACGGTTCATTGCCTTCTTATTTCAATGACGTAATTACCGTGTCAAATAACAATGCATACACTCTAAGATCCACCACCCACAACGATTTATCATCTCTTGCATTTAAAACCAACTATGGAAAACGAACTTTCGCTTATTGTGCAAGAAATGTACGGAACTTAATTCCGATTAATATTAGAAAAGCACCTACAATTAATACTTTCAAACGGAACTTAAAACAATACTTAATAACAAAACAATAATGTTTTATGTATTCATACTGTTGTTTTTTTAGTTTACATTTGCATTGTGATTGTCTGTTGTTTTGAAAAAATGTAACAACTATGTAGTATATTATTATTATTATTAGTAGTAGTATTAGTATTAGTATTAGTATTAGTATTAGTATGGTTGTTGTTGTTGTTTAATGGCTAATATGTTTTTAAGTATGCATGATCTTGGATAAGCTAATGTTTATATAATGTATGTTTATTGAAGACCACATTGTAAAAAAGAAATGTTGTTTCTTAATGTGATATCTTCATAAAATAAAGTTGTTATTATTATTATTATTATTATTATTATTATTATAGTGTTTTAAGGCAAACGTAAACATGGGCAAATAAACATGAAAAACAACACAACACAGAGAATGACATGTTCATCTATTTTATTCAATACATATTGTACTTACCTGTCCATTAAACCAAAATGTACCCCTCTGCTTTATTGTGGTCACATTCCTGTGATTATTATTAGAAACATAATTGAACTATATATAACAAAATCAATAGATTGTAGTTGTACGTATGAATGGCAAAGAAATATATTGAATTCACAAAATAGATACCAATAGGAGTACTTTTAATTAAATTAATTTATAAAAATGTATTAGCAAATGTATGAAAATGGTCCATGATCATGATTATAGACAATCAGACAATTTATTATTGTAATCAAACAGTTTAAAATAAACCATAATATAAAATATTGCCAGGTTTGTGACCATTCAAGGGCTTGGGACCTTCTACTATTGCAAAGTTGATAGTTTTTGCTGAATAGTTAAACATTTGTTTAAATGAATAGCACTCATAATATATAAAGCTTCAGGACATTTTAAAAGAATGATATGAACTTTTCAATAGTAGGCAGCATTAATTTTTTTTCTGGTGTTTCAATGCACACATACATCAGAAACACTGTCACTATCAGTGTTTTATAAAATTAAATCGTATTCACTGTTGCTGTATAAAATTGCAGTCACTTTCTGCTTATAAAACTCTTAGTCACTATTTGTGCAATAAAAATCACTGTCACTATCAGTGTTACACAGATCACTAAAACCACACACAAATCACTGTCACTATCAGTGTTACACATATCACTGAAACCACACACAAATCACTGTCACTATCAGTGTTACACAGATCACTGAAACCACACACAAATCACTGTCACTATCAGTGTTACACAGATCACTGAAACCACACACAAATCCCTGTCACTATCAGTGTTACACAGATCACTGAAACCAGTTACAAAAATCACTGTCCCTATCAGTGTTACACAGATCACTGAAACCACACACAAATCACTGTCACTATCAGTGTTACACAGATCACTGAAACCAGACACAAAAATCACTGTCACTATCAGTGATACACAGATCACTAAAACCACACACAAATCACTGTCACTATTAGTGTTACACAGATCACTGAAACCACACTCAAATCACTGTCACTATCAGTGTTACACAGATCACTGAAACCACACACAAATCACTGTCACTATCAGTGTTACACAGATCACTGAAACCACACACAAATCACTGTCATTATCAGTGTTACACAGATCACTGAAACCACACACAAATCACTGTCACTATCAGTGTTACACAGATCACTGAAACCACACACAAATCACTGTCACTATCAGTGTTACACAGATCACTGAAACCAGACACAAGTGTTACACAGATCACTGAAACCACACACAAATCACTGTCACTATCAGTGTTACACAGATCACTGAAACCAGACACAAAAAACACTCTCACTATCAGTGTTACACAGATCACTGAAACCACACACAAATCACTGTCACTATCAGTGTTACACAGATCACTGAAACCACACACAAATCACTGTCATTATCAGTGTTACACAGATCACTGAAACCACGCACAAATCAGTCACTATCAGTGTTACACAGTTTATATACATGTATTATAAAACATAAAGATTGACTTAAAATGTTCACTTTAATTACCAAGCTTGCAAAGTTCGCTGGTTTAAAAAGGGCAGCTGGATGTTTGTCTCCCTCATCACAACGCCGGGCTGCACAAATCCAAACATTGGCAACATTAAATGGTGACGTATATATACTCGAGTACAAAATATTCACGCCCAACGTGGAGCTCGAACCTACGACCCTGAGATTAATAGTCTCGTGCTCAACCGTCTGAGCTAGCCGGGCTCCACAAATCCAAACATTGGTAACTTTAAATAGTGACGTATATCTACTCGCGTACAAAATATTTACGCCCGACGTGGGGCTCGAACCCACGACCCCGAGATTAAGAGTCTCGTGCTCTACCGACTTAGCCCAGTCGGTAGAGCACGAGACTCTTAGTTAATAATTTGTACACGAGAAGATATATATTCGGAACACTTTTATGTAGCCAATGGTTTGATTTGTGAAGCCCGGCTAGCTCAGTTGGTAGAGCACGAGACTCATAATCTCGGGGTCGTGGGTTCGATCCCCACGTTGGGCGTTAATATTTTGTACACGAGAACATACATATTCGGCACACTTTTATGTAGTCAATGGTTTGATATATGAAGCCCGGCTAGTTCAGTCGGTAGAGCACGAGACTCTCAATCTCGGGGTCGTGGGTTCGAGCCCCACGTTGGGCGTTAATATATTTTGCCAGTGAAGACGTCACACGTTTATGTTGCCAGTGGTTTGATTTGGGAAGCCCGGCAAACTCACTCGTATATAGAGCACGAGTTTCTAAATCTTTGGTCGTGGGTTCAAGTTCCAGTTCCCATGGTATAGACAAGCACTGTAGGTAGAGCACGAGACTCTTATTTTATGACGCCCAGAAACTTAGCTCGCAGACTGAAAATGGAACAGAATTTTACTACACATAAACTTTACAGTTTCTAGTGTTTAACAATAATACATTATACATTATACATTATAGTAAGTGTCATTAATTTTAATATTTCTAGAACAATATGAACTTGACAAGATAAAAATGAAACTTGCATGTTCACACATAAGAATAGTACATCTAGTTAAAATGGAACTGTTTTCGTATGTCCATTGAAGAAAAACAACAATTATATAACAATAACAACATGAATATTAATTAAGCAGTAGTGGTATAGAATATGTTTAAAGATATACATCAATATGCACATATATACAAACATCTATTATTAATTGTTCATCATAATATTTTGGCGAATACTTAATGCCTCTAACATGTACTTGCTTAACTTAAACAAGTCACTTTTATTCTGTGTATTTAGCAATTGCGTGAGTTTAAACATACTAGGCCTGATTCTGTAATAATTTTTAATATATTTTTCTCGTATTTGAACGAATGTAGTACATTTCAACAAGAAGTGGAATTCATCTTCCACTTCATTACTTTGATATAATTGACAAAGCCGCTTATTTCTATCTACCTAATGGTATCTACTAGTTTGTATTGTCAGATTATGTGCACATACACGTAATTTTGTAATCGCTGTTCTCAAATTTCTTGATACGATTGTTTCTAAATATGATTCAAATAAAAAAGTTGTTTTTATTGCTTTATACACAATCAAAACTCTATTATCAGTTACGTCACGTTGTCACTCTTGTAAAAAACGCAACTCTATGCAAAAAAATGCGAGATGGATGCGAGATGGATGTTTTTTTGTCGTTGGCCCCTTTCGTTATTCTGTCACTTCGGGTTGCTCCCGATATCCACATTCTACATTGAACATATCTAAATTTCTTGATACGATTGTTTCTAAATATGATTCAAATAAAAATGTTGTTTTTATTGCTTTATACACAATCAAAACTCTATTATCAGTTACGTCACGTTGTCACTCTTGTAAAAAACGAAACTCTATGCAAAAAAATGCGAGATGGATGTTTTTTCTCGTTGGCCCCTCTCGTTATTCTGTCACTTCGGGTTGCTCCCGATATCCACATTCTGCATTGAACATATCTACAAGTACGCGCTCCCGTCACCTGTCGGCTCACCCGTGAATTACACGTGCGCTGTCGTGCATATCATGCATCTTCCGGTTCAAGGGGCGGATGAATGTTTAATCATAATGAATATTTTACATATCTGAATATGTTTGAATACAATTATAAGTCAAAATTAACGCTGCAAAACCACTATTCCTGACAATAATTATGGAGCTTAATCGATTTTTGCAACGAATAATCAATAACGAGGAAGCAAAATATTAATCGTGCGGAGGTTTATTAATATTGTGAAATGTTAGTGTTACATTTACCATGGTGGTATGCCTTGATTTAATAGAAGCAATAACACTTCTATACATGAATAAGTTGTTAAAATATTATAAATAATCATATGTTTCTAAAATATAAAAAATGGGATAATGTCATAACTATACAATATATCAAGTACAAACATTTTTTTTATATTAAGGGAACAATGTTTGAAGTACAGACAATTTAATATAACACAGTATTATATAAAACCCACCACTAAGATCACAATGTAATCACTGTAAGTTTCAAAATAATTATGACACAACGTGACAATGAAAAGATTAGCAAGCCGTTCACATGAAAATACCATTTCACATCCAAAACAAGTATTGTCCGATAATACCTGTACTACTTTGTTCTTTATTACGCGTGACAAACGCTTGACGTAACACGATTCCAACTGTTGAGATCTAAGAGTTCCCATTATCTTCTCATCAGATGTTTGTACCACAATATAAATGTTGTCGTTTTTCTGCTTTATTTATGTCGTAGTTTTTCATTGCACAGTATCTTTAACGTGTAAAATAAATATTATAGGTATATAGCCTATAAGTAAGCATTCCTCAGAAGTGAAATATATATTATTTATAAGTGTTCGGCTTAATCATGATACTGCACGTGCTTACAGTTGTCTTGAGTGCCCGGATTGTCGCAGGTACGTGGTGACTTTTAACAATAAGGTATTTTTTATGTTTTTAAGGGACTTGTTCACATATTGATAAATTGGCAATTTCCATTTTTTTGTTCACAGATTCCAAAAATAAAAGAACTCTATAGATCAGTTAGTGAAATAGCACTACTGACATAGAAATGTATTGAAAATAATGTTCCTTGAATAAATAATTATAAGTTGAAATTTATTACTTATAAAGCGTTTAAAGCGTTTGTAACGCATAACCAATCAGTGACTGCTTCTGGTGTTTTCGTTGAAATTGTTAAAAACACGTGAATCACTTACATAAAGTAACAATTATTGTGTTTTATACGTGTCTATCTTTTTCTGTTTTAGAAATAGCCATTTCAGCCGTAAACACATTTATTGTTTATTTGTACACGGAGTTTGGGAAAATACTGATTTAACTTTACCCCTATAATTTGCTTGAATTGATCCAACATCACCCTATCTTACTGATATTTTTGTGTCTCCCAATATTTTTTCATATCGCCATATATTTCAATTCATAGGTTTTCTTTGGTTTCTTGAGAACACTAATTCAAAATTTACGGTACATGAAATCGTCGCCTTAGAGCAATAACTCAATATCTCCAGTACAAACTATAAGCACTCGTTGAGTTCTTCAACTAAGGCGACGATCTGTGCTTTTCTGAGCCGATGTATTATTGCGAATCAAACTTGCATTTAATTCGGATACAGGACTTCGCGTCAAATACGTCATAGTTTGATATCCGAACATGCAGAAGGACAAGATGATAAATCCGGATATATATACAGTCTATATATACACTCAACAAAAATTATAACGTACTAAATGGAAATTGTTGTATTTTCTTTATTTATAAAAATTTCATCAGCGACATGGTAAACACGAAATTCTTTCGTACTTTTTTATATAAATATTTTTGTATAAACACATGCATGTACATGTATAACTCAAATAATCATAGCTGACATTTCAAGCTGAAATTCTAGAAAGAAAAAATATACAACAATATACAACAATTTCCATTTAATTCCATTTGGTGCGTTATAACTTGAGCGTATACAGGCATAATATAGTATATATATAACTTGTGTAACATATTTATATTTATGACTTATACTCCAGCCGTGGAGTGTTTTCCCAACGGTACCATAGTGGTTCTCAATCCTGACGTCACCAAGTTCGACGTAATGGATGTGACGTCACAAACGTGTCAGCTGAGGGAGACCAAGTCACGTGAGGAAGTTTGTCTGTGAGATGGAACGTACATGGCTTTTTTGGTGTCTATACTAGATTTTCTGTGTCAATTAACACTCCTATAATTATGCTGACATGTGGCTGCAGAGTTAAACACATGAAACGTGTACATGTAGAAAGTGTTTTTCTACGGCACAAAGTAACATTTCTTATGGTTTCAAATCACCTTCCAATTGTGATAAAATAACAATTAAAATACGTCCTTGAATTATAATGATTATGCCACCTTGAATTACTATTGTTATTATTTCACTGGCTAAATATCTGCATATATACACCAATATAATAGAGGCGTGTCGTGGGAAATCCGGCCTTAATGCATCTGTGTCAAGTGTCGTCCTGGATTAGCCTGTGCAGTATGTGCAGAAAATACCATAACATCGGAATGTGTCGTCCTTGATTATCTTGCACAGTCTAATTCGAGACGACACTTTACGCTGATGCATAAAGCCCGGGTTTCCCACGTCACGCCTCTTTTTATGTATATTATTTGATAATATCATGATTTGTATTCTCTTGATGGCGCTTTATTGTCAGGACGTTAGCCACGAGGTTACATTTTGGGCCAACAACTCACTGGGACTCATCACAGCGGAGAATTTCATCGCACTATCAGTCGTCTGCCAGCAGATCCCGGAGGAGGGCATCTTGGTTGACGTCAGTGTGAGCATCAGTATCACGTGAGTACTTTTTATAGGTAACGCAAACATGAAAGAAAATGCTTCGTTTAGTTAGTTCAGCAAAACTCGACGTGATTAAACTTTAGGGTGACATAAATAACTTTGGAGAAAACACGTTTGTTTAAGACTTAGTTGTACTATATTATATAAATTATACATGCACTTTGATTTCACTTGTTTAATTATCATATTGTTTATATTGACAATGTTTTATATATACAATTACGCTGACACATGCGATGTATTATTGGTTGTATTTTGGTCCGATGGCCTCTCATTACCAATAAAAGTTTGTTGTTGTTGTACAAGCATAATAACGCTTTTTATGATCCTTGTTTCAGTGAGGACCCTTCGATACCCACACAGGGGCGGGTACTAGAGAACGGTGTCCGCATAATAACACTATTTATGTTCCTTGTTTCAGCATTCTATACACTGAGGATGACGTCACACGCCAAACCTCTGTACTTAACCGTATTATTTCGCCCCAACCGAAATGTGCTCACGCTTGAAGTAATCCCGTGTATGAAAGTTGTTTCATCAAATGACTTTATTGATACCATTAATCAGTTTAATATTTAGTTTATACTGATAGTAGAACATATTTCTCTTAAATAAAATACCCAGTAGCTCGTGTTTAACGCTGTTTAGCGTGTTTATTATAAAAAGCTACTTTCTCTTTCCTTTTGTGGGAAAATACAAGGTTAGATGCCACTAAATCCAATTCCCATAGGGTCCCATTATAAAACGGCGAACTTTCAATTTTCAGTTTGTGCAAGCTGGCTGTCAGTTTAAAGATGAATCTTTACTCTTCCAAACATTGCAATAAAAATATATGGTATGTTACTTCTAAGAAAATGCGTCTCACCTGAATGCAGACACCGGTAGAAACTAGGGTTTCGGCAGTCATATTTCGACAAAAGCTCCATGCCACAGTAAACACACCCCAAAAGCTCATCTTCAAGTTAGCGTCCAAAAAAATCCATAAAAATGTTCTAAACACACAGAGGATATTAGAAATAACCACAAAATGCATGTCTGACATTGCTAAATGCTTTTCTTAGCAGACGACAAAAGGAACTCTAGTAAAAGGCAATTTCGAATGTAACTCGGAGGGAAACACATTGATTTACTGGTTTCTAACCTCAATGCGATGTTACATCAACCATTGCGAGCTACGCTGGAAAGTAGCGCATATCCATAATGCTTAGAGTGTGAGTACACAGGTCTGTTAGACCGGTGTAGACACAACGATGTTTCAGTGATGACCCCTCGATACCCACACAGGAGCGGGTAAAAAAGAACGGTGTTCGCATAATAACACTATTTATGATCCATGTTTCATTGAGGACCCCTCGATACCCACGCAGGAGCGGGTACAAGAGAACGGTGTCCGCATAATAACGCTATTTATGATCCATGTTTCAGTGAGGACCCCTTGATACCAACACAGGAGCGGGTGCAAGAGAACGCTGTCCGCATAATATCACTATTTATGATCCATGTTTCAGTGACGAGCCCTCAATACCCACACAGGAGAGGGTACAAGAGAACGGTGTCCGCATAATAACACTATTTATGATCCATGTTTCAGTGAAGACCCCTCGATACTCACACAGGAGCGGGTACTAGAGAACGGTGTCCGCATAGTAACGCGTCGCGGAGTGCAGACGTCCGGTGCACGGGTGCACGTGCAGTCCGCGAGGAAGATTGTGTGGGACTTACAGATAGGTACGTGGAGAATTAATGTGATGAAGTGCAATTTTGAGAAATTCCATGTTAATTATTCTAATTTATGTGAATCTATATTGACTGGGATATAGTTATTATTGTAGTTTGTGTCAGTCTTATTTTTCTCCCCAGCCCATTCGAGGATTCTACCGGAGTATTGCGGTTATAAGTCGAAGACGGGCCTGGTCGTTCTACTTCAGAACGGGTAAGTATTACATGTATAGGCAAGCAATATACATACTTTACGTCGGAATATTTGATCAAAGATAAACGACAGTTAATTCGGTATTAATGTTGACAAGCATGTGTAGTTTCAAAGTAACAACAAAACTATTATTTATTTAATAGAAAGATACCGTTTGCTCAAGAGTTCCAAACTAACGTAAATCATCTTTTTCTTTCTGTAGGTGTAGCAAGGCTCCATTGCAGGTGAGCTACTTTGTCCGGACTGCCGACACCGGCGGGTACTTGATGGTCAATCCGGACGTTTTTGCCGACGACGACACTGACGTCGATATCGTGTGTTCCGTAATGGTCTGCTCCTCTCCCGATACCGACACATGTGATATGGTGAGTTTATAAGCACTTTGTATGCCGTTTGAAATTTATCAGAAACATAAATAAAATTAATATATTCAAGTTAACGCAAATTCATTGCTAACACAGAAATATTCTCTTGAGAAAAAAGTGTGATTTTGTATGTGTCGCAATGTATTTCATTTCCAAGAATACGTATGTAACATGACTACTGATTCTATTCATTGACTTAAATTATATTTCAGGCGTGTCCTGGGAAAACCAAGCTTAATGTGCGTTAAGTGTCGTCCCGGATTAGCCTGTGCAGTCTGCACAGGCTGATCCGGGACGACACTTCCCACTTCCCGCTTTTATGGTATTTTCTGCCGTCCCGGGTTAGCCTGTGTGGACTGTTGACAAGCATTTGGCCAGGTTTTCCCACGACACACCTCATTTAAATTTAAATTATGATTTAAATCATAATATTTCGATATCGTTTTCTTTTCTCCATTCAGAAATGTGAAACTGGACACGACGCGTACAGAAGTCACCATCCTTACTTTGCAGTTCGACACACCGACACCGGAAGTTCCATTATCCGCCGACAGCGCTCAAGGCCCGACAACGACACTCACGGCGTGGATAATTGTTCTAACCATTGTCACTGATGGGGTTGGAGTGTGAAGGAAAGTGTTGTCATGTTGCGTGTAATTTGGTGCTCATGTCTTTGCAGATATATATGTATAATTATATTTTTACTGATCTTTTGTGTTTATGCATATCACGTGTAAATATATATCAATGTAGTTGTAGATATGTTGAATGCGTAATTTAAATTAAACCTTAAATCGCATTTGTTTGTCACGGCTTACTGATTAAATGCGACACATTACCAGAGGCCAATTGATAACTCAAACAGCCAAACAAATAACGTCTTCACAATCAATTTCGACGGAGAATGTATCAAGCAGCGAGAAAACAATACAGCATAGACAAGATATTCGATGAGCCTGATGTTTGTTCCGAACTGTGTGAAACATTTGTTACTCATTGAATAAAACAGACTTCCATGGCTTTGTGTTTAATAATTTATATGACAATAACCGTTATCAGATTCAGAAGCTCACAAATCTGAAAGTTCTATCGGTTGTAGCAAATGTATGTAGGGAAAGCCAAAATTGCATGTTTACAAATCGTAACTCGAATGATGCGGATCGTTACTGTGGTGTATGCTTACTGGAAATTGATATTATAATTAAGAAATAATTTTCGATTTATCGTTGTTTATCGGCCATTTAATAACGATTCGGAGTTCTGATGCGTAGCTATTAAACAACTCGGGCTTTTAATAGCCACGCATCAGAACGACAAAGAGTTGTTTAATGGCCGATAAACAACTATGATGCGAAAATTAGTTCCATTCTAACATGATTTGACATGTATGTTTGCAATTGTAATTGGAACTACTTTTTACTATGCTCCGCTCAGAATCGGGACTTCTTTTTGCGTTGTTTATTTGTAGTTTTACAACGATAATTTTGTTCTTTGTCTATAGAAAAAATAACGAGTATCGTGTTAAAATAAATAATATATTTTGAAAATGAACTTTTCTCAACAATTACATAAATATTGTTCAGTTTATACAGCAAATGTAACTGAATAGCAGAACAAAAATGTTATAAAATATACACAGTATTATGGGGAATTCTAGCTGAGATCACCCTTAAAATGATTCGTTCGAATCGGTGTTTTAAAAACAACAACGTGTAATCAAAATAAAAATCTCCCAACGTGGGACCCCAACATGCTATAACTAAATAAAACTAGAATAATTTGAGGCGTTTCGTGGGAAAACCGGACTTAATGCACTTGCGTAAAGTGTCGTCCCGAGTCAGCCTGTGCAGTCCACACAGGCTGATCCGGGACGACACTTTCCGCTTTGATAGTATTTTCTTGTTTCAATGAAGTCTCTTCAAGACATAAATCAACTGTTGGCGGAAAGTGTCGTCCTGGATTAGCCTGTGCTAATTTTTATACCGGAATATTGACCTGTAAGTCACTATAACCTAATATTGCTGCACCTCAGCAATCAATTATGACACCAAACACAGTGTTAATGCTACAGATTGCAAGAACTAAAATTACTAAATATCCCAACGTGTTGTTCGAACCCACCCCAAAAGTATACGTATCGTGCAGAGCTACCCGACGGAGCTAGCCGGGCTTCACAAATCAAACTCTTTGCAACATTAAAGTGTGACGTATGTCTGTACGTGAACAAAATATTAACGCCCACATTGGGGCTCGAACCCACAATTCGGAGATTAAGAATATCATGCGCTAACGACTGTGCTAGCTGGGCTTCGAAAATAACATTATTGGCTACATTTAAGTGTGACGTTTATGTTTACGTGAACAAAATATTAATGCCCAACGTGGGAGTCGAACCCACGACCCCGAGAGTAAAAGTCTCGTGCAGTACCGGGTGAGCTAGCCGGGCTTCACAATTCAAACCCTTGGCAACATACAATTGTGAAGTATAAATTATTATATTCACCTGAACAAAATATTAACGCCCAACGTGGGCCTCGAACCTACAACCCAGAAATTAAGAGTCTCGTGCTCTACCGACCTAGCTAGCCGGGCTTCACAATTCAAACCATTGTCAACATAACAGTGTGACATATATCTTCACGTGTTCAAAATATTAACGCTCAACGTGGGGCTCGAACCCACGACCCCGACATTAAGAGTCTCGTGCTCTACCGACCTAGCTAGCCGGGCTTCACAATTCAAACCATTGTCAACATAACAGTGTGACATATATCTTCACGTGTTCTAAATATTAAGGCCCAACGTGGGACTCCAACCCACGACCCCGACATTAAGAGTCTCGTGCTCTACCGACTGAGCTAGCCGGGCTTCACAATTCAAACCATTGTCAACATAACAGTGTGACATATATCTTCACGTGTTCAAAATATTAACGCCCAACGTAGGGCTCGAACCCACGACCCCGACATTAAGAGTCTCGTGCTCTACCGACTGAGCTAGACGGGCTTCACAATTCAAACCATTGTCAACATAACAGTGTGACATATATCTTCACGTGTTCAAAATATTAACGCCCAACGTAGGGCTCGAACCCACGACCCCGACATTAAGAGTCTCGTGCTCTACCGACCGAGCTAGCCGGGCTTCACAATTCAAACCATTGTCAACATAACAGTGTGACATATATCTTCACGTGTTCAAAATATTAACGCCAACGTAGGGCTCGAACCCACGACACCGACATTAAGAGTCTCGTGCTCTACCGACTGAGCTAGACGGGCTTCACAATTCAAACCATTGTCAACATAACAGTGTGACATATATCTTCACGTGTTCAAAATATTAACGCTCAACGTGGGCCTCGAACCCACGACCCCGAGATTAAGAGTCTCGAGCTCTACCGACTGAGCTAGACGGGCTTCTCAATTCAAACCATTGTCAACATAACAGTGTGACATATATCTTCACGTGTTCAAAATATTAACGCTCAACGTGGGGCTCGAACCCATAACCCCGAGATTAAGAGTCTCGTGCTCTACCGACCGAGATAGCCGAGTCTCGTGCTCTACCGACCTAGCTAGCCGGGCTTCACAATTCAAACCATTGTCAACATAACAGTGTGACATATATCTTAACGTGTTCTAAATATTAACGCCCAACGTGGGGTTCAAACCCATGACCCAGAGATTAAGAGTCTCGTGCTCTACCGATTGAGCTAGCCGGGCTTCACAATTCAAACCATTGTCAACATAACAGTGTGACATATATGTTCATGTGTTCTAAATATTAAGGCCCAACGTAGGGCTCGAACCCACGACACCGAGATTAAGAGTCTCGTGCTCTACCGACCGAGCTAGCCGGGCTTCACAATTCAAACCATTGTCAACATAACAGTGTGACATATATCTTCACGTGTTCAAAATATTAACGCTCAACGTGGGGCTCGAACCCACGACCCCGACATTAAGAGTCTCGTGCACTACCGACCTAGCTAGCCGGGCTTCACAATTCAAACCATTGTCAACATAACAGTGTGACATATATCTTCACGTGTTCAAAATATTAACGCTCAACGTGGGGCTCGAACCCACGACCCCGAGATTCAGAGTCTCGTGCTCTACCGACTGAGCTAGACGGGCTTCACAATTCAAACCATTGTCAACATAACAGTGTGACATATATCTTCACGTGTTCAAAATATTAAGGCCCAACGTGGGGCTCGAACCCACGACCCCGACATTAAGAGTCTCGTGCTCTACCGACCTAGCTAGTCGGGCTTCACAATTCAAACCATTGTCAACATAACAGTGTGACATATATCTTCACGTGTTCTAAATATTAACGCCCAACGTGGGGCTCCAACCCACGACCCCGACATTAAGAGTCTCGTGCTCTACCGACCTAGCTAGCCGGGCTTCACAATTCAAACCATTGTCAACATAACAGTGTGACATATATCTTCATGTGTTCTAAATATTAACGCTCAACGTGGGGCTCGAACCCACGACCCCGACATTAAGAATCTCGTGCTCTACCGACCTAGTTAGTCGGGCTTCACAATTCAAACCATTGTCAACATAACAGTGTGACATATATCTTCACGTGTTCAAAATATTAACGCTCAACGTGGGGCTCGAACCCACGACCCCGACATTAAGAGTCTCGTGCTCTACCGACCTAGCTAGCCGGGCTTCACAATTCAAACCATTGTCAACATAACAGTGTGACATATATCTTCACGTGTTCTAAATATTAAGGCCCAACGTGGGACTCCAACCCACGACCCCGACATTCAGAGTCTCGTGCTCTACCGACCTAGCTAGCCGGGCTTCACAATTCAAACCATTGTGAACATAACAGTGTGACATATATCTTCACGTGTTCTAAATATTAACGCTCAACGTGGGGCTCGAACCCATAACCCCGAGATTAAGAGTCTCGTGCTCTACCGACCTAGCTAGCCGGGCTTCACAATTCAAACCATTGTCAACATAACAGTGTGACGTATATCTTGACAAATATCATGAACCTATCCCTTGACTGCATAAAATTGTGAAGTAAATCTTCACGTGAACAAAATAGTATTACCCAACGTGGGGCTCGAACCCACGACCCCGAGATTAAGAGTATCATGCTCTACCAACTGAGCTAGCCGGGCTTCACAAATCAAGCCATTGGCTACTTAAAAGTGTGACGTATATCTTCACGTGAACAAAATATTAACGCCCCCCCCCCCGAACAGATATAGAAATATCAGTATAAGATATTGGGATCAATGTCATTAAAATTAAATCCTAACATTGTAAGAATCTGAAGACATCGTATAACAGGTCACGTCCAAATGACCTTCCGAACAATAAAATTTCAGGTCTGCTGCACCCAATGAAATTACCTTTTGCACAACAATGCTTGGCCATGGGTTTTGAAAAAGTGATGCATTTTCAGCTGATCCTCGGGAATAAATCATATACAGTTAATTTTCATGTGGTTAACAATGTATAGAGTTTATTTCGTGCATGTGTCGTTTATATATGAAGTTATACCACAACATTTGGAAGGCAACAGTTTGATTGGCACCTGAAACGGTCATATGGACGAGACCCCTAATGCGAAGTCATCAGATTCAGTCAGCGGATAATATAGTAGCGTCAGACTGGAAATGATTTTAATGAGATTGATAGGGGGATATAACAAGTTCTACATTTTTACTTATTAATATATGACTTAGTGGTACTTTAAAGGGACCTGTTCAGGGGTTGGCAAATCAACAATTTTTTTTGTCATAGATCCCGAAAAGAAAGATACATAATATAAACAGGCAAAATAACACTTCTGACAAAGAAATAATTATATTGAAAATATAATGTCGTTTATGAAGAACCATCAATTAAAATGGATAAAATTATAAAGCGTTTGTAACGATTTTCATCGGTATCTTGGAAAACACGCGTACCCCTTACAAAGCGTTAAATTTGTACTTCAATTAATGCAAGTGAGAATGGTCGGGTGGTTAGCGCGACAGATTTTTGGTACTGGCGGTCGAAGGTTCGAGCCCCAGCGAAGGCATTTATTTATTTGCATTTTTGCCTTATTTAATATTTAATTGTTAGTCCAGATGCTTTAGGACTTTTTGTCAAAAAATCGTAAAATCTGTGAACAAGTCTCTTTAACGCAGACATTGTGGATCAGACAAATTTGTGTCGAATGACATACCGGACATAAAACATGCATGCCTGTTGTTTGTAAACTTATCAGTGATATGTAACGTGTACAAAACTGTATTTGTCTGATATACTAATATGACAAACTTTACACAAACATTTACAAGTTTATATTCATCTCTGTATATGACGAGCAGTACGATCATTAAGTAAGAAAATGTAATGTTTTAGATTTATTGCAAAAATCCCGTTTTGTTTTTGTCAGAATTTTAGTAGTGGGGCCCCTATCGACATTAAGCCCCGGTCACACTGTCACCATTTTTGCTACGATTGCCCACGATTTACAAAATCTTGGCGAAGCGTGAAACACATACGTATTGGCTTCTGTGTGAATCTTGAAGAATCTTGGGGGATCCTTATCGATCGGGAAGCGCTACGTAAGTTTTAAACATGTTCAAAACCTCCGTGGCTTATCGTAGCGCCGCCAAGATTTTTCCAAAACGTAGGACAAACCTAGAGCCATCGTAAACTCAGTCTGGCTTATTCTTACGGCCATCGTAGAGGTATTTGTGGCCTTTCGTGTTTAATCGTGATTAATCGTGACCGATTTTATGAAACATATATATAAAGCCCCAGTCACACTGTCACGATTTTGGCTCCGATTGCCCACGATTTACAAAATCTTGGTGATGCGTGGTAAACTGTGAACACATACGTACTGGCATCTGTGTGAATCTTGAACTTTCTTGTGTTATCTTTATCCATCGGGAAGCGCTACGACAGTTTTGAACATTCGTGGCTTATCGTAGCGCCGCCACGATTTTTCTCAAACGTAGCACAATCCTAGTGACGTCATATCTCAATCTGGCTTATTCTTATAGCAATCGTACAGGCATTCGTGGCCTTTCGTGTTTAATCGTGATTAATCGTGACCGATTTTATGACATATATATTACAAGACTGTATCACGTTATGGTACGTTTGGCTACGTATATGGTCAGGATTTCTACGTTTGACCTACGGTTCAGTTACGATTCCAGTAGGATCTTTAGCGGCAACCATCACGACTTATGACGAATATACACGATGGGCCAAGACAACGCGACGATTGGGTCGCGTTGCCTGAACGGTTTATCGCGACGTTACTACGCACTCACTACGTTTGCCTACGTTGGTGTCACGATTATGCACGAGGCATCATGATGTCCAAATCGCCTTTAAGCGTAGTGAAGCGTGAGAATTATTGGCTTCTCGTAGGTTTATCGTGATGAATCTTACAACAATCTTATGAAAAACGTTATCACTCGCCTGTAATCGTCCGTTAACGTAGCGTTTACCTCACGCTAGCGTACTACATTTGTAATAGATCGCATCATATCTTGGTAAAACCGCGGTGCATCGGTTGCAGAAACCTACAAGTGTCGTTGATATTCGTAGTCCCGTCCTACAACAACCGTAGGTATACGTAAGAAGACACAATCGGGACACAGTGCATACCGACTCATCTAGGTTAACACGTACAAGATCGATAATGGGCTAACGTGGCCAAAATCGTGACAGTGTGACCGGTGCTTTATGTAGTTTTTTATTTGAAAAACGTTTAGTGTGTTGTGCTCGCGTCTTTATCCGTGTTAGATACATGCTTGGGAGGTCACTTATTGCAATACATGATAGTTACCTTGCGCATGTAGAAGAGTAGTTTCCCTTTGATATATTTTGTGTGGTTCTGGGTCCATGAACATTCGTGTTTAATATCATACATTGAATAATTGCACGTTAGCATCCAAAGAATACATACTGTTATGTACAGACGATTGATATTGTTATGCTGCATATCCTACATAGCAGCGATAACATAAATGTTTACACTGATGTTCAATAATTACTAGTATATTAACAAGATAACAATACCATGTATACCGTTTTGTATACTGTTCAGTTCCTGTCACGCACATTATCAATATTACTTACAAAGAAACGGAGGGTGGTGATAGAGTCTCCATAAAAAACGGTCCATGGTATGCATTCAGAATGTTCTGTACAGATGGCTGAATGCAGTTGTTTGGATATACATCATATAAATATCAATATAATTTTAAAAGTAATGGAATTAAAAAATAAAGTAATCTTTCTAATTATGCACACATGCAATCAACGCTGGATAGTTCAAGTACCCTTATCAATGCATTTATATTCGGTCAATAAAGGGACTATGTCAACGAAAAAAGGCACAAAGGGACACAACTGCGGTACAAATCTGAAATTTTAATATTAATATTGGCATATAATAACGGTTAAAATAATGTACATATAATAAAAAAAAGAGTGTATGCATACTGAGAAAAATAGTTATTTAATTTAGGATTGGTTTGTTTTGCCCTTTAATTGTTTTCACGTTGACATCAGTTTTGTGGGTATCTAACGTAACCGTAGTATGCCCATTCCATTTCACAAGTCAGACTAGCGCAGTTGGTACAGCGCTGTCTACTGTCATTTGTTCTTATGACTTTGTCGTCGTGAGTTCGATACCCACTATTGTTTTCTTTTTCAAGTATTTTTGCTTATTGTTTTTCTTTTAAATCTTAATTCTCATAATGTAGTAAATTATTCATACGTTATTTATTACATACGCCTTTGTATTGCTGATTTGTTTTAACACAATAACATTTAAATTGCTGAAGGAGATCACTTTTTCATTGACATCATCACTTTAAGGAGACCATACATAAAACAATTAAAAAATTGAAAAAAATATGGGAATATATGTCAAAAAAATTAAATAAACAAAATTGGGCAATTGTAATCAACCTCAAGATTTGATGACTGGGCAACACAGTTTGCTTCACTTTGTCAAATGAAAATAAAAGCAAACAAATCAAGAACATGACATTGGATCTCCATTCAACGTGAAATGTATGCAGTATACGTCGAAATAAATTAATTGAAATTACTTAATATAGGCGAATTGCAATCCTGTATACAATGCATTCATAAATGTAATACTGACAAAATGCGCCATTGCAATTGAAGAGCTTCAATTACTTAGTGCCAATACAATGCATGGTAATTTGACATTCAAATCCCTGTCTCCCAAGTCGACAAGACGTTATACAGTAAAGTTTGAAATTAAAATTAAAAAAGTTATAATGCGATGTGAAACCATGTAGGTAATCTGACATTTTAACTGTAAGATGATACATTACACGTACTGTATATATGTATTGCAATTCAATGTTTTTTTCTTAATTTCTCTTTGTTAAAGAGATTGTTTCTTCTTTAGACACTCCTGCATCTTGAATCTTGTTCCATTTTATTACGATCTTCCATGTGTTAATTAGTTGGGATGTGGTTGTACGTATGTACATAAGTGAATCATGATAACCTTTTGTTGCAAATAGCAACACACTGGTTGCAAAAAAGAATGAAACGGAGAGTACATGCTTTAAAGTATTTACGACGTAAAACACGTTTATTGTCTGGCTTAAATTAAATTAAATGGTAATGCCACTTTAATTATAGTTATCATCAAGGCACACTGCTCGATTGTAATTATAGTTATCATCAAGGCACACTGCTCGATTATAGTTATCCTCAAGGCACACTGCTCGAGTATAGTTATCATCAAGGCACACTGCTCGATTGTAATTATAGTTATCATCAAGGCACACTGCTCGATTGTAATTATAGTTATCATCAAGGTACACTGCTCGATTTACACATACAATTACAATTCATGTATATACTATTTTTGTTATAAATTTGTTACAGAAATCACATGCAATTATGCATACATTGCAACATATATTTAAGACATTGAACAATACAAAACATATTTCATTGTTTTGTATTTTTATGATGTATCGAGTTTGAACTGAACGGCACCTAATTCGCAATTATATTTAATCAGCCGCACAGAAAAATGTACAACAGTTACATGTGTTTAAACACTCTAAAGTAAAACTGAGTGAAATAAGCATGCAAGCATAATTCGATGAATGACGAAACGTTGTAGATCAACATAAATAACAGATGGGATGCGTGATTCTGGATACTAATGAGACATCATCTGGACGAATTTTGAAAGCAGAAATACAGCATATAAATAATTGTAATACGTTTTAAAAATGGAATGAAAAGTGAAGTATAATTTAACTAATGAGATTTCAACAGTACTATATTTAAGACTTTAAAAATGACAAAAAGGACATAACAAACTGAGGTATGGGTTCTTTCATAATGTGACCTTTTATGAAATTAATCCGGTATTTTTATACAAAACGAAATGTGTGTGTTTGTTTGTGTGTGCTGATTGCCGCCATCTATACCTCCTACATATTTTCGTAATCGTGTGTATGCGCGATAATTTGATGCGCATTTGTACATTTATAGTCTATCTGCCCGTCCCCGTCTTTGTCTACCTCCCTCATCATTTCAACCACTCACCATTATTGTCTATCTGTCCGTCTCCGTCTCTGTCTACCTCTCTCGTCATTTCATCCACTTACCATTATAGTACGTCTGTCCGTCTCCGTCATTTACCGCCTAACTCATCGTTTCATCCACTAACCGTTATAGTCTGTCTGTACGTCTCCGTCTTTGTCCGCCACCCTCATCATTTCATCCACTCACCGTTATAGTCTATCTGTCCGTCCCCGTCATTGTCCGCCTATCTCATAATTTCATCCACTTACCGTTATGTCTGTCCATCTCCGTCATTTTATGGGGTCCCTGAGTCAAATTGTGAACTTAATTCACAGAAATCATTCAAAATACTAGCATATGTTTACATACCTTAGTGCAGTACATATAAATATTGTATAAACGTGTTCATTTTTGGTTTTAGCATGATTTAGTGTACTGCAAGATGCATAAGACGGGTTTCTGTACTTTTTTTTTTACTTGAAATGCGGTTTTTGCTGAAAACATCGTAATGCACATTAAAATCATGATAGTTATCGCATGTTTTCCATGAAACTTATTACAGCCAATACAACCACACAGTAACATGGTGATTTTATGTACACACTGCCCCTTTAGTGCCGCTCCCTGTTTTGTGTTTATAGAAGACAACTTAAAGTTTTGATATCGCGAAAAAAAACAAGATTTCTACATCATTACTAACATATTTTTAATGTGCATACAAAATTTCAGACCGATCCAAAACGTAGAAATGCTTGAAAACGCATTTGAGAATGATGCCTAATAAGCAATTTGGCTTGCGTTTTCAGTGCTTTGATTATATGGGTTGCCTGATTCAAATTGTGTACTTAATTCATAGATATCAGTCAAAATACTAGCATATGTTTACATACCTTAGTGCAATAGAGAAAAATAATGTATAAACGTGTTCATTTTTGGTTTTAGCATGATTTAGTGTGCCACAAGATGCACAAACGGGTTTCCATACTTTTTTTTTAATTGAAAAAAGCGGTTTTCGCTGAAAAAATCGTAATGCACATTAAAATCATGATAGTTATAACATGTTTTCCATTAAACTTATTACAGCCAATAAAACCACACAGTAAACATGGTGATTTTATGTACACATTGCTCCTTTAGTGCCGCTCCCTGTTTTGTGTTTAGGTTACAATATACTAATTCCAATTCTTATGTAATTTAATGTAAAAGCGATAACTTTAACCAAAAATAAATGCAACATTTTGCACATAGGGACCCTCATAACCATACATTTTCTTAAAGAGAATTCTAAGCTGAATTGATTTAAGCAATAAAAAGGGTATGTCATGGATTATGTAAGAAAGAACTCGACACTAAACAAAGTTGACTGTTGTATCACAATTTTTTTAGCGGCTAATTTCTAGTTGAATGTAACCCACCTCAGCGCAAGTGTCATACTGTAGTCTCCAATCTTAAAACATATCAGTGATTTATTTGTGCATACCAATGCTTACCCTACCAACATCTCCAAAAAAGAATATCAAAGCAAGTGTCTAAACCTAAAAATATGTGTTCGAGTTAAACTTGTTGATTTATTTCAAGAGTACAGCCCTACATCACTTATTTATGTTTGTATTGTGACCTTGAGCTACCTTGCACATAAAATTCTTACATGAGGATTCCTAGCTGTGAACGCCATTTTGGCAGGATATTTAAAAGGGCGTACATACATAGGAATTTATTGGAAAATCTCAATGGTTGACCCCCAGTTTGCTCAGTTGCAAGCAAGTATCTGATCAGTTTCGCAGACAGGCATGCAGTGTTTGAGGTGCTCGCATTCGCAGGAAAGTTGTCAATTTATGTTGAAAATCACTAAAATGGTCGCGAAAACAGGTGACATTTGAACCCCAAAATTGGTTGATCATGCATGTTAAAATTCTAGTGGAACTGTGTGCATAATTATTTTTCCTACATTTGTGCGAAGCCACAGCCACAATATTGAAATGATGTTTGGTTTGCTTTATTACTATTAAATTTGCAATTCTATGAGGTTAAAATTATGTTTAATTTACAAGTGCGTGTATTTTAATTAATTAATTAATTGTGTGAGGTCCGGCATGCCTTTAAACCGGGTTACCCTCAAATGCTTTGCGTTGACCGTTCCAAGGCGGTGACCCCAGTTTAAATCATTTTATGTTTTGTGTTGTTTTGTTTGTATTGTCCTGTATTGTATAGACAATCGGTCACTTGCCTCAATAATGACCAGCAGATGTTAATACGAATTCTCTTCTAGTGATGTCTTTGGAATTTCATTATTCTTATATTCAGGTGTTGACAATATCAGTGTGTGCAAGACGGCTCAAAAGCATTAAAATTAAATGCTCGAAAGCATTAAAATTAAATGCTATGAGGTTAAATTTAAGTTTAATTTACCAGTGCGTGTATTTTGATTAATTGTGTGAGGTCCGGCATACCTTACAACAGGTTTAAACCGGGTTACCCTCAAATGCTTTGCGTTGACCGTTCCAAGGCGTGACCCCAGTTTGAATCATTTTTTGTTTTGTGTTGTGGGTATTAATCCAGACCCCACCAGGCCAAGTCCGAAGCCCGAGACACCGTATAGTGCCTCCAAATCATATGGGAAAAACAACAGATTTTCAAATAGGCATGGCGAATTTTCATGATGCCACCACCTCCACACAGACGTAGCAGGGAAAGTCACCCCAGAGTACTAGGGGGACACGTTGCAGTTATTGTCATAAGCCACAAAATGTGACGAACGTGGGAATTTGGAGGTGTTTGGCAAAGTATTAAGGTCGTTGTACTTAACGTTTAAATTACAGTTTAAACTATGCCGTAAATTTCGAATGACCGGAATATAATGTTTTCAAATAAAATAAAATAGAGAGCTTGCCCCGGGTGAGGATCGAACTCACGATCTTTAGATAGCTCTTTATGTTTGATTATGAGACTGACGCGCTACCTACTGCGCTACCGAGGCACCTATGGGACAATTTTATCATTGTCATTTAGTTGTTCTATCTTTTTTGCGACATTCTGATTCTCAGGGCAATGTTTGATTTCACGACAGTTGAACGCCTTTACATTGAACATTATTTTAACATAATGATGCGTCTTTTGGACGTAATAACTTATACTTTGGACAAACTCACCTGACCATAGCACATGATGGAACAACATTTTAACATAATGACACGTCTTTTGGACATAATAACTTATACTTTTGACAAAATCACCTGATCATACCACATGATGAAATAACATTTTAACATAATGACACGTCTTTTGGACATAATAACATATACTTTGGACAAACTCACCTGACCATAGCACATGATGAAACAACATTTTAACATAATGACAAGTCTTTTGGACTTAATAACATATACTTTGGACAAACTCACCTGACCATAGCACATGATGAAACAACAATTTAACATAATGACACGTCTTTTGGACATAATAACTTATACTTTTGACAAAATCACCTGACCGTAGAACATGATGAAACACCATTTTAACATAATAACACGTGCTTTGGACATAATGACATATACATTTGACAAACTCACCTGATTATAGCACATGATGAAACAACATTTTATCATAATGACACGTCCTTTGGACATAACAACATATACTTTTGACAAGTTCAACTAATCTTAAATGAAACAACACTTTAACATAATGACACGTCTTTTGGACATAATAACATATTATATTGACAAGTTCACATACTCTTAGCACATGATGAAACAATATTTAACATAATGACAGGTCTTTTTGAAATGATAAGATATACTTTTGACAAATTCATCTCATCGTAGCACATGATGAAACACAATTTTCACATAATGACACGCTTTTTTGACATAATAACATAATTTTTTGACAAGTTCGCCTAATCATAGCACATGATGAAACTCAATCTTAACATAATGACACGTATTTTTGACATAATAAGACAATCCTGAACAAGACAACACGAATCATGACGACATAAGACAGCCATGGCGTTCCATATTTATGGAACTATGTTAAAATATTATTTCATCATGTGGCCTTGTCAGGTCAACTTGTCAAAAGACTATGTTTTTATGTCAAAATTACGTGTCATGATGTTAAAATATTGTTTTATCATGTGCTTCGATCAGGTGAACTTGTCAATTATGTTATTATGTCTAAAAGACGTGTCATGTTAAAATGTTGTTTCATCATGTGGCCTTGTCAGGTCAACTTGTCAAAAGTATATGTTATTATGTCCAAAAGACGTGTCATTATGTTAAAATATTGTTTCTTTATGTGCTCTGGTCAGGTCAACTTGTCAAAAGTATATGTTATCATGTCCAAAAGACGTGTCATTATGTTAAAATGTCGTTTCATCATGTGCTAGGATCAGGTGAACTTGTCAAAGGTATATGTTATTATGTCCAAAAGACGTGTCTTCATGGTAAAATGTTGTTTCATCATGTGCTATGATTAGGTGAACTTGTCAAACAATATCTTATTATGTCAAAAAGACGTTTCATTATGGTAAAATGTTGTTTCATCATGTGCTATGATCAGGTGAACTTGTCAAAAAAGAATATGTTATGTAATGTTCACATCTTGTTTTATCATCGGGTAATCTCAACTTGTCAGATCGGTGTTTTGTTATGTCTAATAACTTTGTTATTATTAACGTTTAGATTATAACCTGTTATACTAAGCGTGTCTGTAATTAAATAAATAACTAGTGTAATTTAACATGGATAAGATATTGAAAGACATTGGATTAGAGCGACTTATACTTGCATTTACAAATGAAACTATTTCTCCTGATATTGTGTGCAAGATGTCGTTAAATGAATTCTGTAGGACTCAGTGACAGGGGTGAAATCATGAAACTGTGGATAGCTTGTATTCCTTATGGACCTTCTAAACCAAGTTCGTTACCGGGGAATGGTGGAGGGGCACCTGTGTATGTGATACCAAAAGACTATTTAGAATGTTTGATAAACATTAATTTTACTATAACTGAAATTGCTCAATTACTCGGTGTTTCTGAAAGTACAATCTACCGACGAATGCGAGCATTTGGATTAAAGAAACTTCTGTTCACGGAAATAGACGATGAGCAATTAACTGTTGTAGTAAAAGAAACATTACATGAATTTCCCAGGTGTGGAGAACGAATGTTAATTGAGATCCTCGCCAGAAAAATATCATAGTATGTCGTTCTACTGTATATTTCGATTATTGATAGATGAACTAGTTTGGTAGAAATTGCTTGCTAAAGGGACATATCGACGGTATTTATATAGACACGTATTAAACAACACATGATATTGACGGAAAAATTTATACAACGCCAAAATTTTTTTTTTTTCGATACACGGTTCCAGCAGGATTCGAACTCGCGCCTATGAAATCGCGCACTTTAATGGAAACATCCATACGTTAGACTGCATTTATCAATGGCGCGCATGCGCGTAGCGATATATAGTTTATATATATGGGGCGTGTCGTGGGAAACCCGGGCTTGTGGCGGATGCGTAGTCTAGTTTTATCACACTGGCTTCGCAACCAAGGGGTCGCAGGCTCGAGCCCCCGCTACACCCTAACCTTCTAACTCGTCTTTCGCATGAGACGTTAAACCGAGGTGCAGTGTACTAGGTGCTTGACACCGGGCACTAAAAGACCCAGGGTCGCTTCTGGAACGGGGCGTTTATAAGGTTCAAATGTGTTCGATTTCGATTCATTACAAATCCTTAAAGAGTCGTACACCTTATTTGAATTGCAGACTTGTTAAGATTAACTGTATACATGCACTACAAAAGATACTGCTCAAGTGATATTTGTGACAATTTGGTCAATATGATTATACATGTAATGCTTATCACGAAACGTAGAATGAAACATTAATAAAAATATGTTAATTCTTCAAACTGTATAATATGCATTGGCTCTACCTCCTGTTCTGAGCGCCACCTCCATTGCTCTTACGTGAAAATGCAAAGTAATCTGTTTAATCGACCTCAAACGAACATTTTTGATAACGCAGCAAATAATACATTTCGAAAGTAATTAATTTAAGCCATTAATGCTCTAATTGTGTGTAAATTACGTCTTAACACGTTCAAATTCATCAATTAGCTGGCTCAATTTTAATCATGTAACAACTTATAAAAGTCCGCACGTTTTAAAATGCGTTGTGACTTCATACTTCTCTATATCGTTGGAAGGTAATATTGATTCCGAATCGCACTACATTGTCCGATTTTTGAAACAGTGTCTCAAATGGTCATAAAACATATAAAACCAACTCACCTTCTATCACTGTTTTTACTTTTTCCTACTACTTCCTGTCATAGCGCCACCTCGGAAGGATAATTGGCTCGTTTTCCAATGCATCTCCAAAAAGAGGTGGCGCCAGTGATTACATACCGTATTTAAAGTGGTAGGAAAATGATACGAGTTTGTTAATAACAGTAAATTACTTCTTTTATTTTATTTCAATACAAGATCTGAGTCATTATAGGAATTATGTGTTTTAGATACCTAGGTACAGACTTCGAGATATTCTACATCAGCACGATGAGAATGGCATAAAAGCACGGCAATTTGGAAGGTTGCACCGGCACATTTATCACGTTCAAGGACCAAACCATATGTGGCACGTTGATACAAATCACAAACTTATTAGGTGGGGCTTTGTCATTGCAGGCGCGATAGACGGACTCAGCACACTAGTGACTGCTTTACGCTGTTTAGATAACAACAGATCCGAGTCGCTTCTAGGGGTGTTCTGTGAAGCTACATACAAGTTTGGTATGCCTTGTTGCGTCAGAACTGATCAAGGCCTGGAAAACATAAGAATTGCCGAATTTATGTACGAAACAAGAGGAGCCCGTGGAACTCTAACAGGAAAAAGCACACACAACCAAAGAATTAAGAGACTTTGGCGCGACGTATATGAAGGAGTCTTAGCTCACTTTTATCAGCTCGTTTTATTTATGGAAGATGAAAGTATTTTGAGCGTGCTAAATCCCTTGCATATGTTTTCTCTGCACTATACATACCTGCACAAAATAAACGAAAAGCTCAATATCTGGAGAGAAGCCTGGGATTCCCACAGACTGAGGACCGTGGGTACATCACCTTTGCGCTTGTGGACTGCAGGGGTTCTGAACGGCGAATTAGATACATTGGATTTACTTCCGCCCGTACAGGATAGTGAAAACATTCCACAAATTAATGAAACACCGGTTTTTCAAACAGACCATCCAGAAATTAGCGAGGAGTGTTTACTGCGACTTTCGCGCGAGTGTCATAGAAAATGGGTTTGTCCAAACTTTGGTATCAACGTTTACCAAAATGTATCGAGAATAGCTCGTGAATATAATAAAATCCCTAATTGGTTTTGACAAAAATGTGTGGTGGTCAGTTAATTACAGTTGAACCAATACGCACTTTCCCTGGTAATGGGAAGATGTTTTATGATTTACAGATCCTTTATCGCTCACCAGATAAATGCTATGGAAAGGCAGTGAGCCTTAACCGTACCTTGTTTTATACAATAAATGTGTCTTTGTAAAATAATGTGTCAATTATAAAACAAATTTTGTTAATCTAATATTTACCACAACTGCTGTTACTAACCTCGCATGGTGCACAGTTATATAAAAGTATTTTGATATTTACGGCAAGATAAGTACAGATTAGTACCATTTTTTAGTTATGCAATGAACAATAGAGTGTATACAGTATACAAAACAGTTGACAACAGGTTATTTTAAGCAAGTCATTTTTATGCGTTCAAAGTATATAAGCTTTGGGAACTAAGATATAGTTTAATATATGTATGTGTTTCAGATACACATTTTTGTCAAAACCAATTAGGGATTTTATTATATTCACGAGCTATTCTCGATACATTTTGGTAAACGTTGATACCAGCCAAAGGAGGTAAACAGAAGAGAGAAGACAGCCCATGTACATTATGTAAGACCAATATCATGTATATAGATCTATAAAGTGTTGTATTTAAAACAAGGTTTAGAAATAATTTACTTCCATTTAAATTTTGATTGTACATCTTTTGTTCAAATACACAATAAAAAAATAAAAATAAAATTCAACTAAACAAAATAAAATAATATCAGCTGCATTAGATACATGTAATACCTAAACAATTCAAAGTGTATACAAAAATATAAGAAAATATTGGAAAACTAAAAGCTTTTTCCCCACTTTTTAAGTAAAATGATTCGAAATATCAAGTATCTCTGCAAAACTAATAATGTTTATATAAATTAAGTTAACATATAGCCTTTTCTGGGTAATTTTGCTAAAAATCAGAATTGCAATGAATTGTTCATCTTAATTATGAGGTGAGTTGTTTTTTGTAGGGTTGCCTTTGCTGTTACTTCTAATGCATAAATAGTGTCACCATGATAATCTAAATAATATGCTGTAAGGTAGCTAAAGGGAGATTTTTGTTAAAAAAAATAATCATTTTTTTATTGCAATGAATTCTTAATCCTTTATATGAGGTGAATTGTTTTGTAAAATTTTTGCCTTTGATGTTAAATCTAATGCATAAATAATGTCGTCATGATAATCAAAATAATATGCTGTAATGAAGCTAAAGGGAGAAAACTTAGATGTAAAAAATGTTCTAGCAGCCTCAGTACTGTGCTCTCACTATATATTACATGCAATTACACTTTAGTGTATATATACTTTTTCATTGATATTCCTACGTTTTATGGTAACTGTATGTTTGCTGTGCATGTTCACTGTCTTCACCATAAAGTTGTGGTCTTTTTTGTATATATGTCAATTGCCAAAGACAATATATAGACTTGCCACGCAATTTTGATTTGAAAAAAAAAACAAAAACTGTTTTGATTCATTTTATTTCATAATTTGAATGAATACAGATCTAATGTGAACATATTTACATGTATATTTAAAAATAACATATTGGGGTTTGTGGTACACACAAATCTAACTTTTGGTATTTAAAACACTGTTTTGATTTTTATATTAAGTATCGTAAATTAAAGTATCATATGCCACATTTGTTTTTGCTACAGAGCATGTTTTTTGCATGCATATACATTTTTTTGTGTACAGGTATGTTAGTCTGTGTTCTTTTGTTTGTGTTTTTCTGTTTACATTCCTGTTTACAAGTTTTGTGTTCATACATGAAATGTGTTTATGTTTTGTATCAGACTGTTTTGTTTTATAAGCTGGGAAAAATGAGTTATATGCTATTATACGGAATTACACGCAGTAGTAAGTGTCAAACACAGTTACATTTAATCTGTTCATTATTTGTAAATGACTGAGTTACATATTATTTCTTATAACTGTCGTGGGTTACATGATAATAAAAAAAGATTTGATGTAATGAATTTTGTAAAAAAGCTCAATGCTGACATCTATTGTTTGCAAGATGTTCACTGGAATTCACAAATGGAGAAACATATTTACTCACAATGGGGTGGAGACTGCTTTTTCAGTTTTGGGTCAACAAACTCAAGAGGTGTTGCAATTTTATTTAAAAAGAAACTGCAAATAAAGGTAAATTCTGTTGAAAAAGATAGTTATGGAAACATGTTAGCTCTTAATTTATGTTACTGTTCAAAACAATTCACATTACTAAATCTATATGGCCCAAATGCAGACAACCCATGCTTTTATAAACAAGTCTTCGATGCAATTGATAAAATTGGAAATACAATGTATATCATATGTGGGGATTATAATCTAGTACTTGATCCATTGTTAGATTATTGCAAGGGAAATAGTTAAAAGGGAACTGCAGGACGCATTTAGATATATTAATGGTGACAAAAAAGAATACACTTGGAGACGAACTAACCCTCTGATCGAATATTTATTAAATGCGCAAATACAAACTAGCTACAGATCAGACCACTCCATTATAAGCCTAGTTGTTGGTTTTGAAAACATTATCCATGGTAAAGGTTTATGGAAGTTTAACAACTCTTTATTAAATGATATAGAATATTTGTCGGTAATAAACACAGTAATAGATGATGTAAAAAAGCAATATTGCATTCCTGTATACAATCTAGAAATGTTAAATGATACTGATGACAGCCAAATTCAGTTTGTTATCAATGATCAACTTCTTTTAGAAACACTTTTAATGGAAATTAGAGGAAAGACAATTTCTTATTCAAGTCACAAAGCAAAATTAAAAAGAAATAATGAAAGTTTATTAATATCAAAAATCAAATCTTTGGAACATTCTTTGACAGAGGAAAATAAAGAACACTTATCTACTTTAAAAAATGAATTAGAAACTATAAGAAAAGAAACGATGAAAGGTTGTTTTATACGGTCCTGCTCTGAATGGATAGATAATGGTGAAAAACCTACTAAAATGTTTTGCAATTTAGAAAAAAAAAAATTTTGTCCAAAAATATGGCTTGCATTCAAAGAGATGATGGAACAGTAATAAATGATCCTGAAAATATTTTAAAGGAAGCAAATTGTTTTTATAAAAATTTATATTCAGAACAGACGACTACAACTTTTGATATGAAAAATGAATTCAGAAATGACGAAGTGCCAAAGCTAACTGATATAGAAGCAGAACATTTAGAGGGTATTCTTTCATTACAAGAGGTATCAGTTACTCTTAAAAAAATGAAGAATGATAAAAGCCCGGGCTCTGATGGATTTTCAACAAATTTCTTCAAGGTGTTCTGGCAAAAATTGGGTGTCTTTGTAGTAAGAAGCATAAATTTTTCATATAAGACGGGGGCACTTTCTGTAACTCAAAAACAGGGAATTATTACATGTATTCCAAAGGACGGTAAACCTAAACATTTTTAAAACAATTGGAGACCAATCTGCTTGTTAAACACAGTGTATAAATTAGCATCAGGAACAATAGCTAATAGACTTAAGTCAGTGTTGGATAAATTAGTGAACAATGACCAGACCGGTTTTATTAAAGGCAGGCACATGGGAGACAATACACGTTTACTGTATGACATCATGAACTATACTGAATGCAAGCAAATCCCTGGCTTGCTTATGCTAATTGATTTTGAAAAAGCGTTCGATACTTTATCGTTCAGTTTTATAAAACAAGTGTTTGACTTTTTTAATTTTGGACCAATGTTCAAAAACTGGATAACGCTATTTTTTAATCAAATGGAAAATGCAGTCCAACTGAACGGGGTTTTATCAGAATTATTTACAATAGGACGTGGTTGTAGGCAAGGTGATCCTATTTTACCATATATATTTATTCTTTGTGCTGAAATATTAGCTATCAAAATTAGGAAATGTAAGAAAATAAAGGGCATAAAAATTGACAATGAAGAGTACAAGATATCACAATTTGCTGATGATACTTACTTATTAATGGATGGATCCGAAGAATCCTTAAATACTACACTAGAGGTGCTACACTCCTTTTCACAATACTCAGGCCTGAAGGTTAATTTTGAAAAAACTCATGTGGTTTGGATAGGGGCTTTGAAATACAGTACACGATCCATAAAAACTAAGTGGAAACTAGCGTGGGGATGTACTCAATTTAAATTACTAGGTTTAACATTTGATGTTGATCTTTCAAAAATGATTGAGCTTAATTAAAACGATAAAATAGTTAAACTAAAAACTAGCATTGCATATTGGAATAGAAGGGATCTAACTCCCTTAGGCAGAATAACTGTTAAGTCTTTGATACTTCCCTTGTTTATTCATGTTTTTGTCTCCTTGCCAAATCCTAGAAATGACATTATTAAAGATATAAACGAAAAACTCTATGAATTTGTTTGGCAAGGGCCTTCAAAAATCAAAGCCAAAGTCATTATAAAAGACTTCGATGAAGGTGGACTAAAAATGGTCGACATAAATGCTTATATAAGTAGCTTGAAATTATCTTGGGTTAGAAAGGTTATTCAAGGACAGAGCAAATTCACGGCTTTGGCAAGGAAGTTATTAGATTTTAATAAGCTATGTAATACAGGTAGTTTATATGCAATATTTGCTATGAAAGGAATATCAAACACTTTTTGGATTGATGTTTTAACCATATATTCTGAATATGTTAAATGTATTAGTGTCGATTCTATTGAGAAGCTGTTAAATTTGCCTCTGTTTTATAACAGTTGTTTGTTGATCAACAACAAATACATTTTCTGGAAATATTGGTACGACAATGGCATTCAGTATGTTAAAGATGTCACTAATGACAAGGGACAAATCTTGTCATTGCAAGAGCTTCAAAACAAAATAAATAGATCAGTAAATTTTTTACACTATGAAGGCTTAAAAAAAGTTCTTTCAGCGTACATTGCCTCATTGCAAAATATACAATTAGTACATTACAAAGTACAAATGTACCCAGTTCTGTCAACCTATCTTAAACCGATAATTGTTAATTCATGCAATAAGATACTATATAATATGCTTAAATTTAACTGAGAAATCCCAACAAGTCATACTAAATGGAATGAGTATTTTGTAAATGATACCATACAATGGAACATTGTCCATGGGCAAGTGTTTGAAAAAACAAGTGATACATATATTCAATGGTTACAAACAAGGATTGTCCAGAGAATATTGGGGACAACTTCTTTTTAAAATGGGCATGTCGGGTAGTAGCGCATGCACTTTTTGCAAATTGTCGGAAGAATCAATTACCCACTTATTCTGGGAATGTAACACAGTACAAACCTTGATTAAGGATGTTTTGCATAGTTTAAAAAATGCAAATATAAACATTGAAATTAATTGCAAATTGTAATTGCTTGGCGACACAAAAGAAAACGACAACTGTTTTATTCTTTTCATGGAAATTAAAAAGTACATATTTGCATGTAAACGGAAAGAAATTATCCCAAACTTTTCAGGTCTGAAAACTAGTCTAAAATTAGCGTTAAAGATTTATACAAGCACACAATATGCACCCAATAAAGATTTCTATTGGACAGTTATAAGACTTCTCTGTAATTAGCATGTTTAAAATATTTATTCCATAGCTCAGTACTAGTATAGTAATGTTTTGTACACATGGTGTATTGTGTTGTGTAAAAATTGTATACCAGTTTAAATGTACCATCGTGCATATATATTAAAATTTGCTAGCATAATATGATGTGTATTATGTAATTCTGAAATCAATATAGAGTATACTATAGTAGATTATTGCAACGCAGTCGTGTACTGACAGCAACTAGTAGAACTTGCATAATTATGTTCTGATTTATTTTGTATTGTGTATATTATGAAATGAATAAAACTGTTCAACAGGAAAAAAAAACAAAAACAAAAAAAAACCAAAAAAAACCCCACATCATGATGGTTATCATTTATGCCAACTTGCATTCTATTTGAAAATCTCTACATGGATGACAAAATTATTCTCTGGACAAACATTTGACCTTGAATTATGACTTTGACCATGGTTCTAGGGATCAGGTTCTTCCATGCAACAGACCATAATTATGATCCATATCATTTCTGCCAAGTTATATGAAAATCCTTTCATGCTTGACAAACTTATGCTCAGGACAATGTTTATGGATTTATTTCTTCTATTTGACCTTAATGTGTGACCTTGACCTTGGACCTAAGAACGTGGTTCTTATATGTGACCCAACTTCTCATGATAGTACCTCCATGCATGAAAATATCATGACCTACATATATACGACGTTCGACATTGAAGTGTGACCTTGACCTTGGACAACGTAACCTGGTTCTTGTGCATGAAACAATGTCTCATAAAGCTTATCACTGCTAAGTTTTTTGAAAACCCTTCCATGCTGGACAAAGATTTGATCCAAAAAGGGTAAAACATTCATTTTTTATATTTGACCAATAACCTTGATCTTTTGGAAGTTCGATAAACAACTGAATCACTGTCTCACTATGCTTGTCACTTCCACCAAGTTATTTGAAAATCCATTTATGCAAAGTTATGCTCCCGACAAGGTTTTCTGTAGACCACCCGGCCGTTTTTAAAACGAGCAAAATTTTGTCAAGTTAGTTACCAATCTGTGAACAGGTCCCATGAAGTTTCACATATGTTCTTATGACTTGATCATATTTTTAACCTGTAAATATAATGTGTATGATTGACCTTGATGTTTTTCCTGGTTATTAATGAAACTTATGGTACTTCTTATCTTATTTAATGAATATCTACAAAGCCATCATGTACTAAACATTTGCCGGACAGACGGTTGGTTTAATTTTAATATGCCCTCCTTTGGGGTCATAATAAAAAGAATAGAATATGCATATTGGAAAACAAAAGGTGTTTGTAAAACAGTTATGCCCCCTCTAGGTTAAAAGCAATCTTTAAAATATCAATTTTGATGAAGATCAGATGGAAACTGTTGGACATTATAGGAAGTCGAAACTGGTAAAAAGGACAATTTTATACAAATCAAGGGCCATAACTGTGCAGTTCCGGAGGCAATTTTGGTTGATCATCAAACTTGGCTAAGATATGATAACTCTAGCATTTTCATCAAGTTTGATGAAGATGAGATGAACATTGTTAAAGTTAAGAGTCGAAACAGCTAAAATGGCTTATTTAAGATAGTTAAAGGGCCATAACTGGACAGTTACTTGGACAATTTGTTTGATTATCTGATTATTTGATTAACCGAGCTATTACTAGTATGCTCACAAAGATTTCCACCAAGTTTGGTAAAGATCAGATAAAAAACTGTTTAACTTTACGGAAATGGCTAAAAAGGCCAATTTAAGATAATTCTCTGGCCATAACTCCACAACTTCTGGGACGATTTGGCTGATTTTAAAACTTGGTTGAGATGTTACGCCCACTAACATTTTATGAAGTCTGTTGAAGATTGAATGAAAATGGTTGGACTTAAGAGAGGGGAAACGGCTAAATAATCCAATTTCATATAATTCAAGGGTCATTACTCCACAATTCCTGGATTGATCTGGCTGGTTATCAAACTTGACCTAAACAGCTAAAAATGCCAATTTCTGATTATTAAAGGGCAGTAACTATAATACGATTGATTTGGCAGGTTATCACACTAGATATTATAATTACAAACATTTTCATGAAGTTCGGCGAAGATTGGATTATAACTGTTTGACTTAGAGAGCGGAAACGGCTAAAAATTCCAATTTAAGATAATTCAAGGGCCATAACTGTACAATTTCTGGGACGATTTGGCTGATTATCAAACTTGGCCGAGATATTATGCCCACAATCATTTTCATGAAGTTTGATGAAGATCGGATAAAACTTGTTGGACTTGGAGAGCTGAAACAAAAGTGGTCTACCGACGGACGGACTTCAATCGGTGGCATAATAATATACAGATATGAAATGTTTTAAATGGAAGGAAACATTTTAAAATCATCTGATATAAACAACCGGTTAATAGTATTGACTGACTCAATTGTGTGTGGTTGCAGTTTGGATATATCTATGTATATGCACGATAGTTAGATTGATGGATGGGTTCAGGTTGATTCTGGATGGATAAATGGATTCATGAGAGAGGGAATGAGTTATTGGGTTAATGAGTAAACGTATGAGTAAATGAATGAATTAATGAAAAAATTAATGGATGGACGGATGATTGAATGAATATATGAACGAATATATGAATGAATGAATACGCATCCAAAGGCTTGGTAAGTATACCCATTGTATCCCACACCAATACCCTCTCGGCTCTGGCTCGTGCCCCCCGCTCCCCCGTCATATCGGGATCTGGTTTTGCTGAGATAAGTATTTTTCCAACATTCGCATGGTAACAAACAATGGTATATGTATTGCATATGTAACTTGTCTATGCAGATAGAAGAATTCAGACATGTTGACTTGTCTTGCTTTGTTTTTAAACATGTCAAATTATTTCCACCAGATGCCACTTAAATCAATTAAAGTAAAAATGCCAAATGTGTGTACCGGTATATTTATTTGGAAAGTAATCCGATTCAATATTAATTTATGTCCAACAAAAACAGTCGGCACAAAATCATCATTAAAAAATGTAGAATGTCAAGGACGCCACTCAGGGGAAATTATTATGCACTGACTTAAAATTCGAATGACACGTTGACGTAGTTCTATAACGACTGACGGTAGAACAACTACAGTATCATTCATCTTTTATCAGAAGATACAAATAGATGGATGACAGTGTATGGCTTCAGTAGCATTGTGGGGAAATTTCAGACTATCAAGTGATGAATATGGTTATTTTGAATTGTGGGCATAGCTTTCATATGTATCTGCATTATCACTGTATCTGTCAAACTTTTATAATAATTCATTCTCTAATGCAAATATGTGGATTCAGTCTTGCAGCAAAATTTCTTCTGAGAACAAAGCAGCCATATTTACAGACAAACACTTAGTGATGCCTTATGTGTTCCCATTATAATGGCTTATAAAAGTTAAATAGCGTGTACATAGATGTTTGAAGTTACATGTTGGAAAACTGGCCTGACCCTGGCAGCCGTGTTTTTGAACGGATCAACATGATTTGTAGGAATTTGGTAGAGGCATTCATCATCATTATTCTGCTCCTCTTCCTCATCATCAACAACAACAACAACAACAATAACAGAATCTCAAATATTATCATTAGGATAAAATAATCATCACCATAAATCAACAACTCCAGAATCTCCAACATGATCATAAGCATCATCATTATAATATTTCTAAGCATCATCATCATAAAGAAGCAACAACAACAACTGCTTTTATCGAATCTTAATGAACATGTTGTCAGAGAACTGAAATTAAATGCTCCAGTTTGTTACCTTCGTTTTAATTTTTGTACAGGTATCAAATTTGGACTCGCATACCCACAAAACATAGAGAATGCAAGTAATTTTTGTCCAACTTTGCAAAATTCAATGAGTGTAAAAATGGCTATAATTGCTCAGCCAATCATTTACATAAGTCAATTATGCAATAGTCTTTCTGCAACGTTTACACTTCACAGGGGATATTTAGAAGAGGTTCCTCTAAAGAACATGCTTGTGAAAAGTTATCCCCAATCGTGCCCACTCCCAAGCGCACTATGTCCTCATCGGAAAGCGTCGCAATTGCGCTTACTTCTATTTTATCGAACTTAAATTTATTAATTAATGCAGGCAATCCTGCGTGAGTGAGAATTTCCTCCAATGGCTCCATCGTGCTCTGATTTCCCGCCAGTCATGGTTACGCTCCAATAAATTTGTGTCAACAACAACATGACATTTGGACAAGACAACACGTAGATGCAACAACACGAATTAACTGTTGACATGATAAGACTAGGTCTTGACAATTTAAATCATATATTAACAAAACAACATGTGTATATGATAGAATAACCAGTTTAATGTACAAAATCATTAGAATTATAAACGATGAAACAAAATTTTACCATATTAACACGTCTTTTAGACATAATGACATATTCCTTAGACAAGTTCATCTAGTCTAAGTACATAATGAAATTTTACCATGATGACACGTCTTTTGGACATAATAACATAAACTTTTGACAAGTTGACCTGACCAGAGCACATAATGAAACAACATTTTAACATTTTAACATAATGACACGTCTTTTCGACATAATAACACATACTTTCGACAAGTTGACCTGACCAGAGCACAAGATGAAACAACATTTTCACATAATCACACTTCTTTTTAACATAATAGCATATACTTTTGACAAGTTCATCTGATCGAAGCACATGATAAAACAATATTTTAACACAATGACACGTAATTTTGACACAGTAACATAGTCTGTTGACAAGTTCACCTGATCATAGCATATGATAAAACAATATTATAACATAATGACACGTCTTTTGGACATAATAACTTATACTTTTGACAAATTCACCTGACCATAGCACATGATGAAACAATATTTTAACATAATGACACGTTTTTTGGACATAATAACTTATTCTTTTGACAAACTCACCTGATCATACTACATGATGAAACAACATTTTAACATAATGACACGTCTTTTGGACATAATAACATATACTTCGGACAAACTCACCTGACCATAGCACATGATGAAACAACATTTTAACATAATGATACTTGTTTTGGACATAATAACATATACTTTGGACAAACTCACCTGACCATAGCACATGATGGAACAACATTTTAACATAATGACACGTCTTTTGGACATAATAACTTATACTTTTGACAAAATCACCTGATCATACCACATGATGAAACAATATTTTAACATAATGACACGTCTTTTGGACATAATAACATATACTTTGGGCAAACTCACCTGACCATAGCACATGATGAAACAACATTTTAACATAATGATACGTCTTTTGGACATAATAACATATACTTTGGACAAACTCAACTGACCCTAGCACATGATGAAGCAACATTTTAACATAATGACACGTCTTTTGGACATAATAACTTATACTTTGGACAAACTCACCTGACCGTAGCACATGATGAAACACCATGTTAACATAATAACACGTGTTTTGGACATAATGACATATACATTTCAAAAACTCACCTGATTATAGCACATGATGAAACATTTTAACATAATGACACGTCCTTTGGACATAACAACATATACTTTTGACATTTCAACTAATCTTAAATGAAACAACATTCTAACATAATGACACGTCTTTTGGACATAATAACATATTATATTGACAAGTTCACATACTCTTAGCACATGATAAAACAATATTTTAACATAATGACAGGTCTTTTTGAAATGATAAGATATACTTTTGACAAATTCATCTCATCGTAGCATATGATGAAACATTATTTTCACATAATGACACGCTTTTTTGACATAATAACATAATTTTTTGACAAGTTCGCCTAATCATAGCACATGATGAAACTAAATCTTAACATGATGACACGTATTTTTGACATAATAAGACAATCCTGAACAAGACAACACGAATCATGACGACATAAGACAGTCAGGGCGTTCCATAATGTTGTGACATTTGATAGTAAAGCTGAATGCTATGTTTGATACGCATAATAATGGATTACTGCTCTTACAATATTACATTTACTTGCAATAGCTCATTAATAACGCAAAATCCTCTTTGAAATCTGAACGCAAACAATACATCGATACATTATTTACATAATAACAAAAAACAAACAATACAATATAATGTAGTTTGTATCGCACGGTCGTGCAGCTATTAAATTACTTAACACAATGAAAAGAAGCCAAACAGTATTTAAAGAAAAGATTAAATTTATGTTGCAAAAACAACTAGATACTGCTGATATAGACAGTATATATATTGAGGCGTATGGATCCTATCAGTTTTGACGACTTAATAGGATCGCATTTGCATATTATAACGTGTCAGTCTTTACAAACGGATTTCGGTCCATACTGTCATGCAGGATTCCATGTGAAATAGCAAATGCTTGCAAGTTCAATATTTTGTTATTTTGGTGTATGTGTTTTTATTAGAAACTGACCAAGTGCTGGCATATTGTTCCTTGAGCCAATATACAAATGTATACCTACAGTGGTAACAGGTTCAATCTCTCTCCGTGTGTATATTGTAAACAAATCTTAAAACTTGAAACAAATGCTTCCTCAGTTGGGGTTTATGGGGAATTAGGTCGTTATCCTTTGTATATTTCAAGATATGTTAAAATGATAAAATATTGGTGTAAATTATATAACACTGATAATATAATATTGAAAACAGTGTACAACCAAGCTCTTTAATATGTATTTGCCCTACATTTGAAGATTTAAGAAAGAAATATATATCTAATTATTATTACGAAAACCCATCCTTGTTTAAATTTCTTGAACTACTAAATACGCCTAATAGGACTGTGTTACTTAACACTGCTAGGTTTATAAAACATGCTTTGGCTCTTAGGAGTTCCACATTAACTATTCTTAATTGATTGGTTCACCCTCTTAATACAAATTGCATATGGTATTTGTTTATTTGTTGTTTTTTTCCAATAGATTATATTGTTAATTATCGTGTTTCCTTTCTATGACTTTTCAACCAATCTCATGACATTTGCTTATTTGTATTGAATTGTTTTTGACGATGTACTTTGTACAAGTCGCTAATACAATTTCTGTTCTGTTCTGTTCTGTGTATTTATGCCAGAAACCATTACTGCCTAAGCATTCACGTAAGCTTGCAACGGGGCATTGCTCTCGACAATGAGTATTAAATAATTAAATATTTTCTTTACATATTTGATAATTTTCGGACGTATTGTGATAATTACCAGTTGTTTAAATATTATTGTTAAGTATAAAATTTATATTGTGTTCCAAATGAGAAATTCTACACACTTGAGTAAATTGCACTTCTTATTTAAAATATATTTTATAATCTTTACATTGGATCAGAAAGAGGCCAGGTGGCACCAAGCCAACAAAAAAATGACATCGTTTGGCTTGAAAGAAAAAAATTCATAAAAATACATTTGTGGTCAAATGTTAGTAACGTTTGTCTTTCTTAGAGAATAACCGTAGAATATATCATTCGTTTAAAGATCATCATTATGCATTTATTTAAATATATAATGGTAGAACCACACACCATTAGACGTGCTCAATACGAATAATAAATTCCCATTTGGATTCTCGAAATTAATCGACCAATAAAGGAAAAGCAAGTGGCTGATTTGAAATTGTAAGAGATGGCTATATAGACTTAAACATTTCCAGCATCAATGTCGCATATTACGACTGCAAATATGGCGACTTTTAGCAAAAAACGTCCTTTGAAATCTGTCGCAACTAGTGAGGCAGTTCCAAAATCAAATTGGATATTAGATCGTTTTAAGATGGTTGGCTTTCTGATTTCAAGTTGTTAGATAAAAAATCAAAAAAAAAAAAAGATGTATTGTAAATTATGCATACTATTCCAAAATTCTAACTCATTCACATCAGAATGTAGCATGCTAAAACGAAACAAGACAGCATTTCAAGACATTAAGATAATTGTAATTCAATACAATTTTAAAGTCATTGATATGTGTAATAATAAATATCTTATTAACTTGAATAACAGAAGATTTTGCAACTTTGATGTTGTTTTATCATATCATGTCATAAAGAGGCATCAAAAGCTTGTAGACTGAAATATGCCAAATGCTCAGGCTGCAGCTCTATAAACAAGTGAAACTGTTGTTGTTCGGCAATGACCAATGTCTACTTTGCTAGCATCAGCACTAGTTCCAGATCGGAAAAGATAATGTATCTTGTAGGAAAAAATAATTAAAAATGCAAAAAAGTATTTATTTGGCCATCAAGGTAACAATTCAAATCATTCAAACTAATTACGAAAACACATCTTAAACTGAAAGCAGGTTGAATATTTTGAGAGCAAGACTCAACTTGATGATCTTCGGGTAGATAACCAAAACCTCCAAGAAGTGCATTGGGTATAAATATGATACAAAGACGCAGTTTCAATATTAATGTATTCGTATTCGGCCATTAAGTTTTATTATACATAAACATATACAAAAAGGGAAAATATGTGTAAACTTTTGGATGAACGGCCTCAACTGTGGATTTGATTAAAAGCAAATTAATTCAAGGCCGCGACATAGGATATCATATGTATTTAATATATCAAGGGTTGAGCGTGAAGATATTGTTATTATTATCTTTATTTATATGGTATTGAAATGTTAACCAGATACAACCGTTTCACGCTCAACTCTAGATATGTCGAAATAAATTGAAGTTGCATCATTTGCGAATTGCATTCCTGTATACAATGCATTCATAAATGTCATACTGACAAAATGACGTCGATCGTGTGTCATTGCAATCGAAGAGCATCAATATACTTAGTGCCAAAAGCAGGTCTATACAATGCATGATAATTTGACATTTAAATTGCACAATACACCCCACAAGTTGAAAAGAAGTTATATTCGCACATTAAAGTTTGGACAGTTCTGCAATCTGAATCCATGCAGTTCATCTAATATATAAACTGAGGTAAAATTGCATGTAAACATGTACTGCAATGTGTGTTTCTTAATTTCTCGCTGTAAAAGAGATTGTATACTTTAGATACTCCTACACCTTGCATCTAGTACCATTTTATAACTAACTACCTTCGTTTTGTTTATTAGTTGAACCGTGGTTGTACGTATATACATTAAGGAATCACCATAACCTTTTGGTGCCAAGAGTGCCCAACAGACAGGTTGCAAAGAAGAATGAAACGCAAAACACATACATTAAAGAACTTACGACGTGTATTTCCTGATTTTAATTTTATTAAATGGTAATGTCACTTTAATTATAGGAAAACTGCCCAGTTAACAAATACACATACAATTCCTGTATATTTTATTTTTATTGTATTGCAACATACATACAATAATTTGAACGATACAAAACATAATGTCATTGTTTTGCATTCTTATGATGTATAAAGTTTGAACTGAATAAACACCTCGAATTCGAACTGATATTTGATCAGCTGCACAGAACAATGTACAACAGTTTCCTGTAGGTGTTTAAATACTCTGGAGTCACAATGAGAGAAATAAGTATGCAATGCGATGAATGTCTAACGACGTAGGTAAGCATAAATAATACACGAGATGCGCGATTGTGCCAACTACTGAGACATCATCTCGACGAATTCTGAAAATAACAGAAATGCAGCATGTAAATAATTGTAATACGTTTTAAAATACCAAATGAAAAGTAAATTATAATTAAACTAATGAGATTTAAACAGACATCAAAATAATGACATACACAACTGAGTTGTGGGTTCTTTCATAGTATGACCTCTATATGAAATTCATCCCTTATGTTTATACAAAACGAAATGTGTTTGTTTATTGGTATTTTGATAGACGACATCTAAACTTCGTACCTATTTTCGTAATCGTGTGTATGGGTGATAATTTGATGCGCGTAACTTCCTAAATGTGATATATTCATACGTATGAGTACCGTTATTGTCTATCTGCCCGTCTCAGTCCTTGTCCACTTATCTCATCATTTCATCCACTCGCCGTTATAGACTGTCCGTCTGTCCGTCTCCGTCTTTTTCTGCCTCCCTCATCATTTCATCCACTCACCGTTATAGTCTGTCCGTCCCTATCTTTGTCTGCCTCACTCATAATTTCATCCACTCACAGTTATAGTCTATCCGCCTCCCTCATCAGTTCATCTATTCACCGTTTTGGTCTATCTGTCCGTCCCCGTCTTTGTCCGCCTATCTCATCAGTTTATCCACTCACCGTTATAGTCTATCTGCCCGCCTCCGTCTTTGTCTGCGTCCCTCATCAGTCAATCCACTCACTGTCATTGTCTATTTGTCTGAACCCATCTGTATGCGCCTATCTCATCATTTCATCCACTCACCGTTATAGTCTATCTGTCCGTCACCGTCTTTGTCCGCATCCCTCATCATTTCATCCACCTCCTCATCCGTCATCTTTTCTCCCAGGTTGGTCATAACCAGTCGAAGCTCGGCAGCCGTGATGTACCCGTTACCGTCTTTGTCGAATACCTGACAATAACACAAGAAATATGACTTTCTAATAAATATTTTGCAATCTTTCTAATTATAGTTTCTGTTTATTATATAATAACCGCTTATTAAATATGCACAAAACTCTGCACAACACACTGCCTTTAAGTTGATTTCAGTAACATCTGCATAAACGTATTTAGTGACGGTGAAGAACATTGGCAATAAATAATGGTTTGATTGGCGCTTACGAACCTACATGCCAAGTAGTTAACCATATGGGAAATACAGCTGTTTTTCAAATTTACATGTTTAATTTTCGTGATGCCACCACCTCCACACAGACGTAGCATGGGAGGTCACCCCAGAGGACTCAAATAAATGACCAGCGGAAGTTAATAAGGTTTTCTGCCCTAGTAATGTCTCTGGAGTTTCATTATTCTTATATTCAGGTGTTGACAGTATTAGTGTATGCAAGACGGCTAGAGCCCAGACCCCACTATCCCAAGTCCGATGCCCGAGACACCTACAGTGCCCCTAATCATATGGGAAAAAACAGCTGATTTTCAGATAAACATGGCGAATTTCCATCATGCCACCACCTCCACACAGACGTAGCAGAGGTGGTCACCCCAGAACACGTTGGTTCCACGTTGCAGTTATATATGACACAAGCACCAAAATGCGACAAACATAGCAATTTGGCGATGGTTTGCGAGTGTTAAGAGTGGTTGTACTTTACGTGTAAATGACAGTTTTTACTATGGAGCAAATTTAGAATGACCGTAATATGTTTCTAAGTATAATAAAATAAAAAGCTTGCCCCGGATGGGGATCGAATTCACGACCTTCAGATAGCTCTTTATGTTTGATTATGAGACTGACGCGCTCCCTAGCTACCGAGGAACCTTTTTGACAATTTTATCATTGTGATTTAGTTGTTTCATCTTCCTTGCAACATTCTGACTCTCGGGCAATATTTGATTACACGACAGTTGAGCGTCTTTACAATGAACTGGGTGTCGAGAGGCATCTGTGCATGTTGTGACATTTGATAGTAAAGCTGAATGCTATGTTTGACAAGCATAATAATGGATTACTGCTCTTACTCTATTACCTTTGCTTGTAGTATCTTATTACATAGCTAATTGTGACATTTTAGAGGTTTTTATTCCGTAAAACATATTAAATAATGTGATCGTATTGACGACTTATTGACTTTACAACAGCCATATATTAATAACTGATATCTAATAATAATAATAATAATAATAATAATAATAATAATAATAATAATAAGAAGAAGAAGAAGAAGAAGAACAAGAAGAACAAGAAGAACAAGAAGAACAAGAAGAATACGTAACGCTTACGTACCTTAAATGCGTCTCTGATTTCTTGTTCCGGATCACTGCTTGTCCGAGTACTCATCACCTTCATGAACTCTTCAAAGTCTATAATTCCGTTTCCTGAGAAAAAAGGTAGTTTTGCATGAGCTACAACAATACATGCACATATATTACTTATTAAATATGAACTATGTTGGCTCATAAGAGCAAAAAGTCTATACCAAAAATAAAGGTTGGTCATTACAAACAGCTTCTGATTTTACCAAACCTGATGTTTCTCAATGCGGGATAAACATAAATAAAAGGTTTGACTGACCATCCTGGTCTACCTCGCTGATCATGTCGTTGATTTCCTGTTGCGTAGGGTTCTGGCCCATGGAGTTGAGCACCGTTCTAAGCTCGGATGTGTCGATAGTCCCGTCGCCATCTTTGTCGAATAACGCGAACGCCTCTTTGAAGTCTGAACGCAAACGATACATAGGTACATTATGTGCATCATAATGAAAAAACAAAAAGCTATATAAGCTATTAGATACTGTAGCGCATGGTCATTCACCTTTTAAGTTACATAACAAAATAAATGCAACGAAACCTTATTTAAAGTGATTTTTTGTGTATTGCAAATACAGCAAATACTGCGGATACAGAAAGTATACATCTGAGGTCATCCGTATGAGTTTTAACTATTTAGGGTCGAACTGGTGTAAAGGACGATGTCAGCCTTCGTATTCGGATTTTAGTCATTACTGACAGCGATTCTAGTTGTAATTCACTGAAATAGGTCCAACCAATATTGGTCAAAGAAACGGATTATATACCGGTGCTATACAACAGTCACGTAAAAAATCAGAGTTTCTATTCGCCCAGATCACTGTAATTGATCACGGAGCACCACTCTTTACTGACTGCATGTGCCCCTTTGCCTGTTTTCCAATCTTATCTCCCCCCCCACCCTCCAAATGACGACCCCCTTTGAGAAATAACTGCTTGGATGTTCATTTGGCTGTCCTTGACAAACAATGCCAAACAAATTTAAATATATTCACAAGTGCCATCTTGACAAATATTTACATTAGGAACATAACTAGTTATGTTCATAATGTAAATATTTGTCAAGATTTGAGAGAATTGTTATTATTTGTAGTATACGGCGCACACTGAGGTGCATTTAAGAATGAATAAAATACTGAACGCAATCTTGGTAGCTATAAATATGGACAATAATATATTTATATTTACATGTACATATCATAATTTGTGTTTATCTTATCTATAATTTTACTCTTGAGAAGTTGAAAAATAAATTCGTTTATACAACAAACGTTACAAAAGTAGTATACACATTTTGATGCATAATAATTATATACATTCATGCTTACGTTATTATTCTTTCTGTGGACAGAAGTTTTTATTTTATTTTGGTGTACATGCTTTATTAGAAACTGATCAAGTGCTGGCCTATTTGTTTCTTAAGCCATTGTACACATGTATACCTACAGTGGTAACAGGTTCAATCTCTCGCCGTGTTTATTTACTCCAGCAACCATTACTGCCTAACATTCACATTAGCTTGCAACGGGACATTGCTTTCAACAACCAATATTTAATTATTAAATATTTTTTTTACAGATTGTATAAATTTCGGACGTCGTTTGTCAATTTCCAGTTGTTGCAATATTAGTGTTAAGTATATAATTTCTATAATGTGTTTCAAGTAACAATATTACACAGTTGAGTAACATTGGAGTAACATTGTACTTTTATTAAAAATAGATTTTTATAATAACCTTTAAACGTGATCAGAAACAGACATATGCCCTCAGGTCAACAAGAAAGTGGCATCGGTTGGCTTAATATAAAAGTGCTTGATAAAAATATATTGTTTTAGACATCTGTTTATAACATTGGTCATTCTAATTGTTTGAGAATGACTGTAAACATTATGAAACTCCTCAAAAAATATTGCATTCATTTTAGTATATAGTAGTCTTAACCCACACCATTAGACACGCTCAGTGCGACTGTTAAATTCCAGTCTTAACACACACCATTAGACACGCTCAGTGCGACTGTTAAATTCCAGTCTTAACACACACCATTAGACACGCTCAGTGCGACTGTTAAATTCCAGTCTTAACACACACCATTAGACACGCTCAGTGCGACTGTTAAATTCCAAATTTGTAAACATTAGAATGATCATATTTAAAGATGATTATCGGTATAAAATAACGTGTCATTTTAGCATTTGTGCATTATTTGTTGCCTTTTAGCTTGTCTAGTTTTACACAAAAATGGGTCGTTCAATATAATGAATGCCAATAAATCGAATGTTATCGAACATTTTATGGATTGAATTTCCCAATTCAGAAATTGTTTGCCCTTGTTCGGGTTATCACAAGGTAGTATGACACTATCAAGTCGTTAGGTGTGTATTTTATGAAAAGACATCAAAGACGTGCGAAATCGCTTGTGTCTTATAGCAACTTCGTAAAATTAATAACAAATATCTAGAAAGAATCGATATCTCAATTGAATATCAGCCATACCACCTTTGCTCTTATGTTTTACTTAAGATTATGTGAATCCTATATTGTATTACTTACACCTTACTATTAACCTCGATAAGATATGGGGGGCAATAAACATAATCCAATATGCAGGTGCATTGCGAGGGTTTGACCAGGTAAAGTTGCAGAAATAATTATCATAAATAATATTCGAGTCATCGACTTAAATTAAGTACGAGATCAAACAAGACGTGTTTCTCTTGCACTTTGGGTAACAGGATTATCAAAAAAAAGTATCTGTTTTATGGTTCGAGCTTGTATTCATCTTGTGCCAGTATCAAAGTCGTATGGTGCAAAGTTTCATCAATTAATGGTTATATGGTGGGAAAATAATAGAAACTATTGTAATATTATAATGTATTCATTCAGTTCTATATATAACTATAATCAGTCAGTGGCATGCCTGAGACTGAATCTGGGATACGCACTCATGGCGTGGAGGATATGGTACGGGGGATAAGTCAGTCTGGATTTGTTTTGTTTCGAGAATGGCGAACGTGCTTTTTCAGAAAAATAAAAATAAACCATCGATTTTCGAAGAATCGGGAGTATTCTTCAAGTAAAATATCCAATTCCAACACGTAAGTACATAAAAACATGTCGCTGATACCTTTGACATTTACAATGATGCAGATTTTGTTTAAATAAGACATTACCCTGTTGAAGTTTATATACGTTTTTCATAGTTTTAAAATTTCGATTTTTTTTAGCCAAGTGTACACACGTGCGTTCGTCAGTGGGCACACCCAGTCAATGATGCGTTGTTAGTCATACTTTAGCATTTTTTGTTATCGAACGGAATAACTGGTACATTGGTCTTTCCATGTTACACATGTTACCTCCGATCTCTTCCTCTGTAAACTGCCGGGTGGTGGTATCAGCTTCATCAGACTGCAATCGTACACACTTTCAGTTTGAAACATGGAGGCTACAGAGGGCATAATTGCAAACATTAACAGGTGTGGTACGATCAAAGATAATACACTGTATTTATATCAATATTTTTGTCATTTCGTTTTAGTGCTCGCTTGAATCAGTTTTCGTTGATAGAAAGATCTACGAGACGGTAGGGATTTGTTTTGTTACATTTCAAAATTTAGTACATTACTCGTTCAGTAATGGGAGATGAAACTTGTGGGAACAATCAGTGATATATAACGAACATAATTTATTACAAAGTACAAGACAGATTGTGATTGTGCTGGACATGCACAGGAATATAACACACATACCAGTTAATTGTCCGACAAAATATTTGCACATAAACGTTTAGAGATTTTGTAATAAAACAACAACAGCAATGACCATATCTGTCTGAAATTACTTCCAGAATTTATTTCAAATGTTAGCTTATTAAAGTTTTTCTTTTCCAAAGTAGATATATGTATATCTGGCATGCATTTATATCTTGTTGATAGTGATATTTATTGTGAAACAAATAGTTGTTACTTTGGTTTTGAACCTTATATTAATAACAACAACCACACCAATAAAATGCCACAAAACAACAACAACAAGACACACACACACACACACACACACACACACACGCACACACGCTCGCACGCACGCACGCACATACACACAACAATGACACATACTCCAAAGAATATCACTGGCATACTTCATTATATTTAAAAAAATTGTAAAGGTCGTATTCAAAAATCGATCTTTCATTTTTATTACTTGCTTTCATTGATACCCTTATACGACATCTAAAGCTTACAGCCATGTAGTTAAATAATCTTCGACTTTTTAGTCTTATAGCGGCTAATTTAAACGAATATTGTTAAAAATGGGTCATAACCATGCTTTTAAAGGGCGACATTTATGATGTATTGAACGCTTAAAACAGGACATATGATTTGTACAGTACATAAATAATATTAGTGTATTGTGGAAACCAACCCCTAACATTAAAAAACAACAAAAACAACAACAACAACATCACAACGACGTTACAACAAAACAGAAACAAAAACATCATCATCAACAGCAACAACTGCAGCCTTTTATACATACACTGCTAAATTACATTTATGGTTTCTTTACAAATTTTTAATTATTTTATATAAAAATATATGGCATCAAATTTAATATAGTCTGCGTCGCCAGTTTAGTTATCTCGTGTATTTATAACGTGAATAAGGTACCAATGAGTTCGATAAAATAATAGATGTTGTTACAGTGTTATCGTATACTGTTACATGTGACTGAAGTATTGTTATATTTTAGCTTCTATGACAAGGTTTCCTCGAACAAGTTTGTAAAAGTACTTACCATAATGTGTCAATTGTGTATATCTCCGGTTCCTAATATATATCTTGAAAAAAGTTAATTACAGTTTTAACTTAAATGTACACATATGTAAATTATAATTGTTTAAATCAAATTCACAGACAGTTATGCCCAGCTATTAACAGCTACAGCAGCAATTTTTACTTTTGCAGATTAAGATTTCCTCTTCAACGTTCCTAACAAAGTCGTTATTTACAAATTTTACTTATTGTCGTAATCTCTGCCCACAAGTGTCGCTCACTGATTTTGGTTAGTCCGCTCTGTTTACAATGGCGTTCCGCCTGAAATCACTGGCGAGCGGCCTGCTTACAGTCTCTACAGTGTTTGCTCTGTATACTTCCTTCGTTTCATTAACAGCGACAAATGACAAGACGTGATAGAACGTATTCAATTTGTTCTCAATTAAATCGATCTTTTTAATACATTTACACTGTATTTCAATCATTTTTTTAATAATATTACCGGTTACTACTGATTGATAATCTATTTTAACAATTATTTACCACCTACGATATTCAAAATTTGAGTTAAACATATAGAAAATAGAATAATAGCCAACATTTCGAAAATAGTCATCTGTGTTTTGTGACAAAACCAAATACTGAACTCGAATGATGCAGAATATTTCGTTGTTCACATGCTATGTACAAAAAAATGACAAAAACAATAAGTAATGAACTTAATATTTAATATCACCGAAAATATTTTTATATTTAAATGTTGTAAATTTTACTACATCGAGCTTTACTGTTTGTTTCGCGTCAAACAAGATTTTAAAAAGAGCTTAAAAGTACGAAACATTATTTATTGTTTTATTTTATCTCAGTTTCAACTACGTATATACATTTGTGATATTCGGAAATTAAAAAGATTAATGAATTCGATATACTAGTACATTATGTGTTGTTAATAATTAATAATCGATTAAATCACAGATCTAATGGTAAGTGTAATAATCAAACATTATGCATATCCCAATTTATTTCGTAGGATTATTTGTTATTTGCGACTTTTTACCGGACAGGCACATCAGTTGACCACGTATTTGTCAACAAAAACAATCTAATTTATTTATTGACCTAAAACCTGAATCAAGATTAAATGACCAGACACGGTGAATAATGGACCTTTGCGTCGAAGCTGCATCGCTGTATAATTGTGGTGTTTACATCACATTGAATTAGTTTAAGAAAGAATTTAAATTTGAACAAAACACTTAAGATTTAAAACGAAGATTAAAGGCTTTTAATCTACCACACAGAAAGGTTATCACTTATTTTTGCCCATTGCCCTGTCCAGAATATGACGATCTATATGCAAGTAAACAAACTAAACATGCTGTGTCTGTGGCTATTACAAATTGCTATAAATGCGCTTTCTTTATAATTTCAAATTTTGTTTCTCCATTAGTGACATTTTATTTTATCAATATTTTTTTTTTATAAGATACCATTTTTCCAACGTTCAACAACAAAATGCATTTCCTTTCGTTAAAGTTGTAACCACCATAATAATATTTATCTAGATAGCACCATAGGACGCAAATCAAAATTGAAAATCATATAATATTTAAAAATGGTAAAATACGCAGACAATCTAGACTAATATTGCATAATATTATATACTAATATATTGGACACACTTACAAGGAAAGTAACTCCCTTTTAGCGAAACCATTGTGAACCGAGAGTTGTCATTCATTTGATACATGCAATACCGACAATATCTCAAATATACAACCTTGACAGACGACAGAGGATGTGAAATTACCATTCCCTCGGACAGTGGACAGACCGAAGGACAGTGAAAATACGATATTCTCGTATCTGATGGAAGCTTTAAACACGTTTCGAAACAGATTCATTCGATTATGACTTACCGTACGTATTTTACATCATCATATCATATTGATCTATAAGTCATATTTAATTTACTTTCAAATACCATCGAGGATGCATATACAGTTATATACATGAACATTTCGCTCATTACAAAAACTTAACTACTTATATTTTCGTCTCGTGTGTTTTATAATGCGATGAGGAACATTCATTTTTAACTTGATGTACACATGTTGTCAACAAAATGAAAACAACTTCGTCCATATTTTTTTAATAAAAGAGATGAACACAAAATTTCGGTTCATAGCTAACAAAAGCAGAAATTTGCCAAATATTATTCACATTAAATTTCAAACATACAATTTACAACTGTTATTATCTATTACAGTTTACAGTTTACAATGCATAAATAAAACCGCACATCGTCAAGCATGATAATCAAATGGTTTCCTGTGCAAAAAGGTTATCGATAGTAAATCTAACATGAATTGCACATTAAACACTATATGTTTTACAATAAATATTATTTTTAACCACACAATTTCAGTTGCACCAAGCTCCATATATCACATAATTATTGCTAAAGTTTATGAGGAATACACGTGTTTTAATACGTAAATTGGCATTTAACTCGGTATAAATAATATCGCAAAAGCAAATTATCTGTTGAAAATTCTATCATAAAAACGAATTACTTGATTTTCCACACAAAGTTTAATTTTTATTTACTGAGGCTTTATAAAAATGGTAATATTCTAGCTAAGCATTTGTACGAATTCGCATAAGAAAGCCATCTTTTCATGGTAAAAATACTTTGGAAATATTAAAGATGCGTTTAGTTATGCAATACGATTGTTTTGATTTACAATCAGACAATCAGACATGTCAAGTACACAGTGTTTAAATTAGACATGCATCTACATCTGCGAAATCTTGTACAACGGAAGCACTCGGTGGGTAAGTGAAACATACTTATCAAGCTACTTTATGAAGTTTTGAAAACATCAGAGAAAACATGCATTGTGACACCCATATACATAAACCTTTTAAATAAATCAAATAATCTTCCAGTGAGTAGAGTTTGATATTTTAAATTGTGAAACACGCCTATTCCTCTCATAATTCCCTATATGGGAGGATAATTGCTTCACTGCAACCGTTCGTAGCTGCATGTTTCCTGTTGACCGGTTATGGCAATTAACTCGTTTAATTTGAAAAGACTTTCCAGTTTCTATTGTACATCAGCATTTGTATTTCCTGTATGTATCGAATTAGTAAGTCCTCTTTGTTCAAAGTACTCTATAGCATCAATATACTTCCTGTCAACATGCTTGCAAATCTGTGAGTATTCATTTATAGAAAGAGAAATAGATTATTGCTTGTGATACTTGTTCACTCATGTTATCGTTGCTATGTTATGCGTCTAGCTTTGGCACCGTACTTGACATTTGCATAGGTAAAATGCCTGTCTGAACTGTTCATTGTAATAAACAAATATTAACACTTGTCATCACATTAATATCCAAGTTACTTAGTCGTAATACTAACTGACAATTCAATATAGAATGTAAATCTAGTGGTAGATGTAATTGCAAAATAATTTTGTTTCCGTTAAATTATATCAGTGTTAGTTAATATTTCAAAAAGAGATAGTGCATTTATATATAAACGCTCTGCATATTATCTATTGGATATTATTTCCCAACCTCTTACACACCTTTTCAGTGAAAGGAACGACAACTCTGCGAAGTAAGGTAGTTATTTTCATCAGTTGTATATTACTGACTAGAAAAAGGAGTATTCCAGATAGCTCTAAGTATTATAATCTTATCGACTGCACAACTTCTTACATTTAAAACAACAACATTACTTTATTTATTAGAAAAATGTAGATTTACTGGTAAAATTGTGTCTTCTATTTATACATGTTTGCACAGAAACTGGACTGCCTGAAATTGCACGGCGTAAACTTTAATTTTGTTGACGTTAAAACATGCATTGACTAGTACAAATGTACGAATTACCCAGCTAAGGTACAATTTTGCGGTCAACTCAAGTCGTCACGAACGGTTTAGTAATTGATCAGTTAAGGGCGAAAGTTGCCCATCAGGCGACGACAATGCATTTAATATGGCAAGATGAATTCCATTTCCTAAAATCCTAGAAGTATTGTCGTGATAGTAACGAAGTTGAGAAAATAAAGCTAAATCTATTGCTTTTTCCAGTTTCCTCAGAATATGTCTGGTAGCATGCAATACTGGACTGAACCATGAGCCAAGCCATCAACATCAGGTATCGGTTCATTATCTTTCGGCTGAATCGACACATAACATGTCTTTGCCTTTTTATTTGATTAAGTTTACGTATTTGTGGTGTCGGCTTCGTTATTTACTAGTACGCTGTTACTTTTGGATAATGGTGATCGACGGGATGAATACTGCTGAGGAGAAACGTGACAGACACAAATGATTTAATTCGTTGGACAAAATATTTGAAAACTCACATGCGGGTGATAATACATTTATACGTTTAGAAAATAAAATCCAAATCAATCGCTTATTCCAGTTTTTCGTATATCGTGCGTTTTATGTGTTTTGAATGTACAAGGTCTTCATTGAATAAACCTTCCATGCTGAGAACCTTTATTGTAATGACAAGAAGGACAACACATCCATTATATCTCTACAAAGTATCTTCGTCGAATCTGTCATCATCCAATTGCGTAAACATAAGCTTGACCTTAAAGATCGTCAGTAACCGTGTAAAGTCACCATTTATAAAAGATGTATTTAAATAGTTAACATAAATCTGGAGCCAAATATTTGTATATTGATCGCTACAACCTTCCTTCGTCAAATTTGAAATTGCTTCGACGAATAATATACTTAGGCGATCTGCATACACTATATATATATATTACTTATATCCCGTGATTTTTCATTGTTTCACCTTTAATATTATTTTGTTCAAATCACACGCTATTGTACAAGACAATCACTGTCATGCGAATGTGAGCTAAAGGTAGGTTTTATTTGTGAGAGATAAACTCATGTAAAGTATTATTCATGTTTTATAGTAGTTTATCTCATTAGTTAAATGAATTACTATTCTTTCATTGAGTGTCAAAACATCTTTGAGCAGCTACTTAACGTACAGCGGCATGTTATATGCAAAACAAAAATTGTTACATATAGGGACCCGTACACCGGATACCTATCAAGAACCCGTACAGGTCAAGTGGGTCTGGGGCAGAAACCTTGTGGAAAACCCATAGAAAACACTTGCTGTCTAGTTTTAACCCATAGAAAACACTGGCTGTCTAGTTTTAACCCATAGAAAACACTGGCTGTCTAGTTGTATAGTAAACTGCCACAGAGGTACGAGATCCCAGAAACTATATAAAAAATATTTGTATTCTGTTAAAAAAAGATATTGCACGAATTATTATGTTTGGTTATTAAATTTCTTGTCAGTAATACATGCAAACAAGTGTTTTATTTATATAAACCGAGACAATGGTTTAGTTTCAAGCTTAAAATTTCAAAACAAAGGCAATTTAAAATGTATTAAATACATTATTTAGAAGTGTGTACGTACAAAACATTTTAGGAGTAAATAACATTTGTATAAAAATGAGAACATGTACAATAAAACAAATTGATTTGGGATTGTTAGTTTCTTTTGCGGCTGGAATGTAATTTTCTGCTTTTCTGAACATTTTTAAACAACTAAATGTACAGAGTAACTTGCCCCACCCACCACCGTGTCCACAAGTACCTGTAAAAATCTTTATTTACTGTTCATAGACATATTCACTATAAAAGAGTGTATGTAAATTTTACTGTAACATAACATTTTGTAAAGGTAACAGTTTTTTGTTAATATGCGTTTGTTTCAATATCTTAAATTTGCTATGCATAAAATAAAAGTGACCATCGGTATCGTATTATATCTACAGCTGAATGAAAACAGCACATGCCACATGACCTTCAGTTGTTCTTGAGGATGCACTGGAGGCTTTTGTAAGTTTGGTTAAATATATCAAATTGTTTTTTAAGTTCTGGGAAAATATTTACATTAGCATATCAGACAAAACATTACTCTTTCTAAAAGTACAAAAATTCGCAAAAATATCAGTTGATAACACCACCTTACCGTTTGTCAAATCAAGTCACCTATGTTTACATTTCGGAACCGGTTTGGAACCAATTGTCGAACGTTCATTCATTCGGGTCAACAAAAAGTTCCAACACACATGTAACAGGTAAAATCAATTTATTTACATCGTAAATGAAGTGCAGTATTACTATTGATGAATTTTATTACATAAACTACAGGTAATGCAGAACATTTCATAAACATAACAAATACATATAATTATATCACTCTACTTGAAATCATACTGATCACATATTGACAGAGAATTTTTTCTAACTAATACCATGTGTAGATCAAAAATGAATAACAGAGACTCAAACATATTGTGTTCGTCTATAAAATGCTTTCATTATTCAATGACCAACACAAATACCGGTAATTGTATGTAACCAAAATGAAATAAAAATAACTAAGTTGTGTGTAACCTAATCAAATCTATGTAGAGCGCTTTAACAGCATTATTGTGATCAATACGCCATTTTGACAGTTGTTAACAAAGTAAAAGGCCTAAATGTTGAATGACAGGTTTGTTCCAAGTGTTTAAATCTTAAAACCAATACTACTTTTGTGACCAAGAATGATTTTGCTAAAGGAAACACGACATTTCCCGGTCACATACTAAAACTTTGTGTAGTTGAATAAAACTTCGTCTGCAGATGTGCTACCGAAAAAGAGGGTGTGAAGTTGGAAGTTTGCCAATACAACATGTGTATATTAGACTTACTTAAAACGACAACACATTTTAGTTTCAATGATTCACATGTGAATAAGTTAGATTAATAATAAAAATCGTTCGAGAATTGGTACTCTGAGGCTATCTCTCCTTTATAGACCACAACCAACAATGAACAGAAATGGGCCTACGCAGTTGTGTGAATATACCACGATGTTTTTCACATAAAGGTTTGTGATTTACTTCATGTTTTAGAATTATATCTTGTGTTTTTATTAACATATGTTGATCAGTTACATTGATTTGGATTGTTAATTGAAATATATAGAGGCTTTTATGTTGGGAATATCAGTACAAACATTACTAAGCTGGCATTGAAGATACCCTTTGGAATTAAAAAAAAAAGTTTCAAAAACAAGGCTAACACATTAATGATATGGACAATTTATGTGTGTTTATGTAAGTAGGAAATAGAAGAGTGAGCTTTTAAGGAACTATAACTTTGACAGGGTTTACTTTGATTCCTAATAATTCATATTAAACATAGTATGAATATGTTTGTCATTAAAAGGGCATATTATGAATGACTTAAGGTCAAACTAAGCTCAATATTGCAACTGTGTTAATGTATTTCAGCACCCATTTCAGTGGATACCGAATAATTGGATCAACAAGATGTCCACAGCCCCAAGTAACTTAAACAACTAAAGAAAATGATGCCTGACATACTTATAGATTTCTGCACTATGTCAAGACTGCTAGACATTGATGTTACATGGATAAAGTGCGTGTAACATAATTATGAGCTTTCTACTATAGATGTAGCTTCTCACCATCCTGTGATTGGTACATACAATACATATACCAGCAATGATTCAAATGACTACTGGAATGTTTTAGGCAACAGATGATTCTGACATTCCCATCCATTATTGATGCTGACTACAAGCCCCTGCATATTCAGCTATGAACAACAGAATAACAGTAACACATAGTTTTATAAGTTACTAAATGTGCATGTTATAGCTTCTTAGTTATACACATTGAGTTCAAAAGTAAATAATTTAAAATAAATGTCAAATATTCCTATATTTGCAGAAACTATTCCGAGCACAATCTTCATTGCCTTGTACAAATATAATAAATATAGGATCTGACACGAGTTGTCATTTCATTACATAATTGGCGAGCTTACTAACGAATTTCCTGGACGAGTTTAATAAAATATCGTATGAAATGACAACGAGTGTCAGATCTTTTTTTATCACATGCTTTTAAACGAAATAAAACCCTTCTAATTTTAAAGTTAAATAAGATGGTAAATTCTCTAAGTTTTGTACTGACTTGACGTCATTTCATGTTGACGACGTCATTTCACCAAAATAATGTCATGCGATTGGTCAGTCAAAGAATATGTAGCCATTGAAAACGCTCAAAATGTTATCTTACACATGTGTAAGATAGAAATATTCGTAATGGTTGTATTACACGGGAAACAAGGCATAGCATGTGATAATAAATTATTTAAAATACCTTTTTCCTAAAGATATTATGAACAAAATGTACCTCTGTAATGCAGTGGTGAATGTGCTAATGAATGCAAGTTCACTTTGATATTGTATATGCCATTTGCTTAATGTGTGAAGTCACTTTGGATATTAGGTATTTTGTAAAGTGCTGGTCCAATGATATGATTGGTTTACTTCTATTTGTTCTTTGCAATATTTAGAAGTAGGCATTTCAAATGTCCTGTATAATTTGCAATCTCCACAAATGCAAGTTGTGATACATACTTGTTTTAATTTTTGTTCATGTGTTCAATATATCTTTTGTAAAGCAACTTTCCATACCTGTTATGATAAGTTACTTATGACTGAGATTGGGTTGTGTCTGCAATGAAAATAATGTACTTTTGAAAAATATAGAACATATTGCTCTTATATATGTGTTTAAGGTGATAACTGTTGTTGCATTTTATACATAAAAAATGTGTTTTTAATTATATTCATATATGCTTGAATTGGTGAATATAACATTAATAATTATTTTATTGTTAAATTATGTACCCTGTTTCAATAATATATATTTGTATATGCATAAACTATTTAATTCAATAATTGTCCATGTTTTTATTTCTTGTACTGTTGTCTTGTAGACGTTATAAGATAGATAGGTGTGTTTTTTTAACTGTTTTAGTTTCACACATGTAACAATTTATATAATATGTATGAACATGCGTGTGCATCCTAAACACGTTTAATACGTGTTCTATTTAGCACATGCTAAGCACAACATGTATAAAACATATCATGTTTTAAGATGAAAACGCGTGTTACGTGCGTAAAACTAAAACAATTAATAAACCACGTTAGGTGTTTTAGAAAGGCGTTACATGTTTTAAAACTGTAACAGAAAATTGTTTTGATTTGAAACGCGTCACGTGTTTTGGTTTAAAACACACAAACGTGTTTTAGGTTTTGAAAACGTGTTACGTGTTTTAAAACAAAACACGTCACGCGTTTTATTTCAAAACACATACGTGTGCTGTTGTAAACACTCGATGTTTATATAAAAACACGTAAGATGTTTTAAATTGTAATATGTTTTAAAAATGTAACAGAAAATTGTTTTAGAAAGTGTTCTATTTCAAAACACCTGTTTTTACAGTGTGTTGTATACAACAAATAAGCAGATTTCACCCGTGTCAACACATGACTACTTCTTTGTTGCGCAGCTGTCCATAGAGCTTGGTGAGTTATATTGAAATGTTTAGGTACTTTACAGGCAAATTTGATGTGGAATTGACACAACAGTACACGGAATCATAATGCTACACATTACATGTAAACGAAAGATGGTGTTATCGCTTTTTGATTTTACATTATTGTTGAAAGTCTGTTCGACATGTCTATTTAAACGTATATGTGTCAGTTCATTTTAATTGTGTTTATGCAGATCTGAAGTTTATCTGGGTTCCGTTACAATATGTTGTCCGGGCAGGATGTCTGCAAGTGCAGGTGCTGATGAAACAATGAATGCGTGCATCTACCAGGTGGTGTCTATTAGTTTATTTAGCAGATCAAACGCCTCAAACGAGCGCGCTTCTGTAATTGAATTACACGTTGATATGTTTGTAACCATTAAGTGATTGAATACAGCGCGGCTCATCTCATAGTTTTAAGAACTGGATATTGCACTGCAACATCCACCATATTAGCATCTTTATTACGAACATTCAATACACTCATATCATGATTGTTAGTGTGTCATTATGCAATGTTCTGCTACCAGGAACTGCTATGAAATATGAAAAAGTAAGGTGCAGTCGGTCTTGATAACAAATAACGTTTTGTCTAGTTGATACTTCAGAGTGTAGGAATAACATTCGTTGACACAAACGAAAATTAAGAACGTTCATCTGGAATTCTTTACAATAATTTACTAACAATGATACTTCATTTGCTTTCATTAGCATGGACTGTGTTGGCTATGCGCGTTGGCTTTTCCATGTAGCCTATATTTCTTATGCATTTTTAAATACAATATGCAAACATTCTTGTTCATAAATCATTTACAATAGACATTGACCAATATATTTTTGGAATGTTGCAAACATAATGCAGGTAACAGGACACTGCTATTTGTCATTTCCCGAGGTCATTAACAGTTTAACAATTTAAAGCAGTAGGAAATCAAATAGGTTAACCATGCCAGTACATGGACACTTGTATATTGGTTTAAACATTCAGGTTATAAAAGTTTCATTTTACTTCAACTCCAGACGAGTGTTCTTTAATCAACCATACTGGTAAGTACATTCTTCGTATCAATATAATGACCAATATTACATAATTGGAATTCTTAACTTTGTTTATCAACCATCGGAACACTGTACATTGTCTAACACCCTCCAAAGGAGGTTGCCCAAACAGTCTCCTATAACTTTGTTCCATAACCACACTTAAAACATCTTGTTATGAAAAATCACTCGTTTAGTTTGTGAAAAAAAAATGGCAGAGATCGTTTAAATGTCCTGTCATAAATTAAAAGATCAAAGCGACCTTCAAACACAATCAAACAAATTTATGGAGTCATCTAAATGTAAATCGTATTTTCACTTTCAAGGTAATTAGAAAGACAGTATGAATGAATTACTCGCATGAGAACATTAAAATAACAAAAAGAGTATGTGTAAGCACCATGTTTTTAACAATACAAACTGCAGACATGAAAATATATAACATAATTTAAGTATATGCATACACAATTTTTTCTCAAACTTTAAAAAATAAGTAAATTTAATGATATTTGTCCGTTAATTACTAAATCACCATATTATTATTTAATAACGCTAACACGATATTTAAATACTTCAACAAACAAACGAACACAACGGGTCCCTGAGTATTTTAAGTAATCTTTATGAATCTCTTAGTCAAGGGAAATAATTCGCTGTTCAAGGGCAATAATTTGCAAGCTTAGACGGTCGTAGATTTTAGGAGTAAATAACATTTGTATAAAAATGAGAACATGTACAATAAAACAAATTGATTTGGGATTGTTAGTTTCTTTTGCGGCTGGAATGTAATTTTCTGCTTTTCTGAACATTTTTAAACAACTAAATGTACAGAGTAACTTGCCCCACCCACCACCGTGTCCACAAGTACCTGTAAAAATCTTTATTTACTGTTCATAGACATATTCACTATAAAAGAGTGTATGTAAATTTTACTGTAACATAACATTTTGTAAAGGTAACAGTTTTTTGTTAATATGCGTTTGTTTCAATATCTTAAATTTGCTATGCATAAAATAAAAGTGACCATCGGTATCGTATTATATCTACAGCTGAATGAAAACAGCACATGCCACATGACCTTCAGTTGTTCTTGAGGATGCACTGGAGGCTTTTGTAAGTTTGGTTAAATATATCTGAACCATGAGCCAAGCCATCAACATCAGGTATCGGTTCATTATCTTTCGGCTGAATCGACACATAACATGTCTTTGCCTTTTTATTTGATTAAGTTTACGTATTTGTGGTGTCGGCTTCGTTATTTACTAGTACGCTGTTACTTTTGGATAATGGTGATCGACGGGATGAATACTGCTGAGGAGAAACGTGACAGACACAAATGATTTAATTCGTTGGACAAAATATTTGAAAACTCACATGCGGGTGATAATACATTTATACGTTTAGAAAATAAAATCCAAATCAATCGCTTATTCCAGTTTTTCGTATATCGTGCGTTTTATGTGTTTTGAATGTACAAGGTCTTCATTGAATAAACCTTCCATGCTGAGAACCTTTATTGTAATGACAAGAAGGACAACACATCCATTATATCTCTACAAAGTATCTTCGTCGAATCTGTCATCATCCAATTGCGTAAACATAAGCTTGACCTTAAAGATCGTCAGTAACCGTGTAAAGTCACCATTTATAAAAGATGTATTTAAATAGTTAACATAAATCTGGAGCCAAATATTTGTATATTGATCGCTACAACCTTCCTTCGTCAAATTTGAAATTGCTTCGACGAATAATATACTTAGGCGATCTGCATACACTATATATATATATTACTTATATCCCGTGATTTTTCATTGTTTCACCTTTAATATTATTTTGTTCAAATCACACGCTATTGTACAAGACAATCACTGTCATGCGAATGTGAGCTAAAGGTAGGTTTTATTTGTGAGAGATAAACTCATGTAAAGTATTATTCATGTTTTATAGTAGTTTATCTCATTAGTTAAATGAATTACTATTCTTTCATTGAGTGTCAAAACATCTTTGAGCAGCTACTTAACGTACAGCGGCATGTTATATGCAAAACAAAAATTGTTACATATAGGGACCCGTACACCGGATACCTATCAAGAACCCGTACAGGTCAAGTGGGTCTGGGGCAGAAACCTTGTGGAAAACCCATAGAAAACACTTGCTGTCTAGTTTTAACCCATAGAAAACACTGGCTGTCTAGTTTTAACCCATAGAAAACACTGGCTGTCTAGTTGTATAGTAAACTGCCACAGAGGTACGAGATCCCAGAAACTATATAAAAAATATTTGTATTCTGTTAAAAAAAGATATTGCACGAATTATTATGTTTGGTTATTAAATTTCTTGTCAGTAATACATGCAAACAAGTGTTTTATTTATATAAACCGAGACAATGGTTTAGTTTCAAGCTTAAAATTTCAAAACAAAGGCAATTTAAAATGTATTAAATACATTATTTAGAAGTGTGTACGTACAAAACATTTTAGGAGTAAATAACATTTGTATAAAAATGAGAACATGTACAATAAAACAAATTGATTTGGGATTGTTAGTTTCTTTTGCGGCTGGAATGTAATTTTCTGCTTTTCTGAACATTTTTAAACAACTAAATGTACAGAGTAACTTGCCCCACCCACCACCGTGTCCACAAGTACCTGTAAAAATCTTTATTTACTGTTCATAGACATATTCACTATAAAAGAGTGTATGTAAATTTTACTGTAACATAACATTTTGTAAAGGTAACAGTTTTTTGTTAATATGCGTTTGTTTCAATATCTTAAATTTGCTATGCATAAAATAAAAGTGACCATCGGTATCGTATTATATCTACAGCTGAATGAAAACAGCACATGCCACATGACCTTCAGTTGTTCTTGAGGATGCACTGGAGGCTTTTGTAAGTTTGGTTAAATATATCAAATTGTTTTTTAAGTTCTGGGAAAATATTTACATTAGCATATCAGACAAAACATTACTCTTTCTAAAAGTACAAAAATTCGCAAAAATATCAGTTGATAACACCACCTTACCGTTTGTCAAATCAAGTCACCTATGTTTACATTTCGGAACCGGTTTGGAACCAATTGTCGAACGTTCATTCATTCGGGTCAACAAAAAGTTCCAACACACATGTAACAGGTAAAATCAATTTATTTACATCGTAAATGAAGTGCAGTATTACTATTGATGAATTTTATTACATAAACTACAGGTAATGCAGAACATTTCATAAACATAACAAATACATATAATTATATCACTCTACTTGAAATCATACTGATCACATATTGACAGAGAATTTTTTCTAACTAATACCATGTGTAGATCAAAAATGAATAACAGAGACTCAAACATATTGTGTTCGTCTATAAAATGCTTTCATTATTCAATGACCAACACAAATACCGGTAATTGTATGTAACCAAAATGAAATAAAAATAACTAAGTTGTGTGTAACCTAATCAAATCTATGTAGAGCGCTTTAACAGCATTATTGTGATCAATACGCCATTTTGACAGTTGTTAACAAAGTAAAAGGCCTAAATGTTGAATGACAGGTTTGTTCCAAGTGTTTAAATCTTAAAACCAATACTACTTTTGTGACCAAGAATGATTTTGCTAAAGGAAACACGACATTTCCCGGTCACATACTAAAACTTTGTGTAGTTGAATAAAACTTCGTCTGCAGATGTGCTACCGAAAAAGAGGGTGTGAAGTTGGAAGTTTGCCAATACAACATGTGTATATTAGACTTACTTAAAACGACAACACATTTTAGTTTCAATGATTCACATGTGAATAAGTTAGATTAATAATAAAAATCGTTCGAGAATTGGTACTCTGAGGCTATCTCTCCTTTATAGACCACAACCAACAATGAACAGAAATGGGCCTACGCAGTTGTGTGAATATACCACGATGTTTTTCACATAAAGGTTTGTGATTTACTTCATGTTTTAGAATTATATCTTGTGTTTTTATTAACATATGTTGATCAGTTACATTGATTTGGATTGTTAATTGAAATATATAGAGGCTTTTATGTTGGGAATATCAGTACAAACATTACTAAGCTGGCATTGAAGATACCCTTTGGAATTAAAAAAAAAAGTTTCAAAAACAAGGCTAACACATTAATGATATGGACAATTTATGTGTGTTTATGTAAGTAGGAAATAGAAGAGTGAGCTTTTAAGGAACTATAACTTTGACAGGGTTTACTTTGATTCCTAATAATTCATATTAAACATAGTATGAATATGTTTGTCATTAAAAGGGCATATTATGAATGACTTAAGGTCAAACTAAGCTCAATATTGCAACTGTGTTAATGTATTTCAGCACCCATTTCAGTGGATACCGAATAATTGGATCAACAAGATGTCCACAGCCCCAAGTAACTTAAACAACTAAAGAAAATGATGCCTGACATACTTATAGATTTCTGCACTATGTCAAGACTGCTAGACATTGATGTTACATGGATAAAGTGCGTGTAACATAATTATGAGCTTTCTACTATAGATGTAGCTTCTCACCATCCTGTGATTGGTACATACAATACATATACCAGCAATGATTCAAATGACTACTGGAATGTTTTAGGCAACAGATGATTCTGACATTCCCATCCATTATTGATGCTGACTACAAGCCCCTGCATATTCAGCTATGAACAACAGAATAACAGTAACACATAGTTTTATAAGTTACTAAATGTGCATGTTATAGCTTCTTAGTTATACACATTGAGTTCAAAAGTAAATAATTTAAAATAAATGTCAAATATTCCTATATTTGCAGAAACTATTCCGAGCACAATCTTCATTGCCTTGTACAAATATAATAAATATAGGATCTGACACGAGTTGTCATTTCATTACATAATTGGCGAGCTTACTAACGAATTTCCTGGACGAGTTTAATAAAATATCGTATGAAATGACAACGAGTGTCAGATCTTTTTTTATCACATGCTTTTAAACGAAATAAAACCCTTCTAATTTTAAAGTTAAATAAGATGGTAAATTCTCTAAGTTTTGTACTGACTTGACGTCATTTCATGTTGACGACGTCATTTCACCAAAATAATGTCATGCGATTGGTCAGTCAAAGAATATGTAGCCATTGAAAACGCTCAAAATGTTATCTTACACATGTGTAAGATAGAAATATTCGTAATGGTTGTATTACACGGGAAACAAGGCATAGCATGTGATAATAAATTATTTAAAATACCTTTTTCCTAAAGATATTATGAACAAAATGTACCTCTGTAATGCAGTGGTGAATGTGCTAATGAATGCAAGTTCACTTTGATATTGTATATGCCATTTGCTTAATGTGTGAAGTCACTTTGGATATTAGGTATTTTGTAAAGTGCTGGTCCAATGATATGATTGGTTTACTTCTATTTGTTCTTTGCAATATTTAGAAGTAGGCATTTCAAATGTCCTGTATAATTTGCAATCTCCACAAATGCAAGTTGTGATACATACTTGTTTTAATTTTTGTTCATGTGTTCAATATATCTTTTGTAAAGCAACTTTCCATACCTGTTATGATAAGTTACTTATGACTGAGATTGGGTTGTGTCTGCAATGAAAATAATGTACTTTTGAAAAATATAGAACATATTGCTCTTATATATGTGTTTAAGGTGATAACTGTTGTTGCATTTTATACATAAAAAATGTGTTTTTAATTATATTCATATATGCTTGAATTGGTGAATATAACATTAATAATTATTTTATTGTTAAATTATGTACCCTGTTTCAATAATATATATTTGTATATGCATAAACTATTTAATTCAATAATTGTCCATGTTTTTATTTCTTGTACTGTTGTCTTGTAGACGTTATAAGATAGATAGGTGTGTTTTTTTAACTGTTTTAGTTTCACACATGTAACAATTTATATAATATGTATGAACATGCGTGTGCATCCTAAACACGTTTAATACGTGTTCTATTTAGCACATGCTAAGCACAACATGTATAAAACATATCATGTTTTAAGATGAAAACGCGTGTTACGTGCGTAAAACTAAAACAATTAATAAACCACGTTAGGTGTTTTAGAAAGGCGTTACATGTTTTAAAACTGTAACAGAAAATTGTTTTGATTTGAAACGCGTCACGTGTTTTGGTTTAAAACACACAAACGTGTTTTAGGTTTTGAAAACGTGTTACGTGTTTTAAAACAAAACACGTCACGCGTTTTATTTCAAAACACATACGTGTGCTGTTGTAAACACTCGATGTTTATATAAAAACACGTAAGATGTTTTAAATTGTAATATGTTTTAAAAATGTAACAGAAAATTGTTTTAGAAAGTGTTCTATTTCAAAACACCTGTTTTTACAGTGTGTTGTATACAACAAATAAGCAGATTTCACCCGTGTCAACACATGACTACTTCTTTGTTGCGCAGCTGTCCATAGAGCTTGGTGAGTTATATTGAAATGTTTAGGTACTTTACAGGCAAATTTGATGTGGAATTGACACAACAGTACACGGAATCATAATGCTACACATTACATGTAAACGAAAGATGGTGTTATCGCTTTTTGATTTTACATTATTGTTGAAAGTCTGTTCGACATGTCTATTTAAACGTATATGTGTCAGTTCATTTTAATTGTGTTTATGCAGATCTGAAGTTTATCTGGGTTCCGTTACAATATGTTGTCCGGGCAGGATGTCTGCAAGTGCAGGTGCTGATGAAACAATGAATGCGTGCATCTACCAGGTGGTGTCTATTAGTTTATTTAGCAGATCAAACGCCTCAAACGAGCGCGCTTCTGTAATTGAATTACACGTTGATATGTTTGTAACCATTAAGTGATTGAATACAGCGCGGCTCATCTCATAGTTTTAAGAACTGGATATTGCACTGCAACATCCACCATATTAGCATCTTTATTACGAACATTCAATACACTCATATCATGATTGTTAGTGTGTCATTATGCAATGTTCTGCTACCAGGAACTGCTATGAAATATGAAAAAGTAAGGTGCAGTCGGTCTTGATAACAAATAACGTTTTGTCTAGTTGATACTTCAGAGTGTAGGAATAACATTCGTTGACACAAACGAAAATTAAGAACGTTCATCTGGAATTCTTTACAATAATTTACTAACAATGATACTTCATTTGCTTTCATTAGCATGGACTGTGTTGGCTATGCGCGTTGGCTTTTCCATGTAGCCTATATTTCTTATGCATTTTTAAATACAATATGCAAACATTCTTGTTCATAAATCATTTACAATAGACATTGACCAATATATTTTTGGAATGTTGCAAACATAATGCAGGTAACAGGACACTGCTATTTGTCATTTCCCGAGGTCATTAACAGTTTAACAATTTAAAGCAGTAGGAAATCAAATAGGTTAACCATGCCAGTACATGGACACTTGTATATTGGTTTAAACATTCAGGTTATAAAAGTTTCATTTTACTTCAACTCCAGACGAGTGTTCTTTAATCAACCATACTGGTAAGTACATTCTTCGTATCAATATAATGACCAATATTACATAATTGGAATTCTTAACTTTGTTTATCAACCATCGGAACACTGTACATTGTCTAACACCCTCCAAAGGAGGTTGCCCAAACAGTCTCCTATAACTTTGTTCCATAACCACACTTAAAACATCTTGTTATGAAAAATCACTCGTTTAGTTTGTGAAAAAAAAATGGCAGAGATCGTTTAAATGTCCTGTCATAAATTAAAAGATCAAAGCGACCTTCAAACACAATCAAACAAATTTATGGAGTCATCTAAATGTAAATCGTATTTTCACTTTCAAGGTAATTAGAAAGACAGTATGAATGAATTACTCGCATGAGAACATTAAAATAACAAAAAGAGTATGTGTAAGCACCATGTTTTTAACAATACAAACTGCAGACATGAAAATATATAACATAATTTAAGTATATGCATACACAATTTTTTCTCAAACTTTAAAAAATAAGTAAATTTAATGATATTTGTCCGTTAATTACTAAATCACCATATTATTATTTAATAACGCTAACACGATATTTAAATACTTCAACAAACAAACGAACACAACGGGTCCCTGAGTATTTTAAGTAATCTTTATGAATCTCTTAGTCAAGGGAAATAATTCGCTGTTCAAGGGCAATAATTTGCAAGCTTAGACGGTCGTAGACTTTTATAATCCTTGATATTTCATTTAATGCATTACTCTGAGTTCAACATATATTTTATATGGATAGTAATCCTAAGATAAGTCCTGGAAACCAGAATGTCTAACAAAACTGCAATTGAGTGTGTGTATCAAGAACGATAACTCTACAGGAGGACACAGTGTAGGCATAAGCCACGACAACTCATCAAGTTTGATGTGAAATTAACACCTGACTCGACGCAAAGCCCAGGTGTGCAAACGACTTTGGATTTGGCCTCAGTCCATATAACTTGTTTATTGAAAGCACTGCCCATGTCAAAGGTGTATCTATAACCGATAAGCCTTTACAACTGCACATTATTATTTATAATTGGTAAATATTGGAGTGTTATGATTTATTTATTTTGTTTATTTGCCAACGGTTAATCTTTTTGTGCGCGTCTATGTCGTTATCGTTGTAAGTTTACATTGGTCGACAAATTCACATCAGTAGGTAGCGGGACAAAGTGTTAAGTCCCATTTCAATTGCCGTTCATCTCGAATGTTGCTCTCCTAATACTTAGGTAATACAATGAATACGTGTAATATAACAATCCCTTTATTTTCCTCATATAAAAAGTCAACATGAAGTATTAAACATGTAAAATATGCATTTGTTAGAGTTCTACATATGTAAAACTATTTGCTATAAAACGTATTTGCCTTTCAAGCAGATACATTGCAGGGACAGTGCTACAGCGCTATTTAATGATAATGTATTCGCCCTAGGGACACAGACTAAACCTATTCGACGTTTTCTAGTTTCTCGTTTCTCGACGCACCTGTATCTGATGGATCCTGGCCTTGAATTCGATGAAATGAAACGTTCTAATGAACTGCTACTAAGTTCGGGACTAGAACTACATACTGGACGTGTAATTTCAGTTCATTATCATTTGTAATCTAACTGCATTGTGACACTGGTGCTGAGCGCAAACATACGTTTTTATAGATCTTTTATAATGGCTAATCACTGTTGTTAGATTCTAAAAGGCTAGATAAAGATCTTGCATAAATTAATTCGGACACAATTATGTGTGTAATAAGATATAAAACTTAATGGATCTCCAGCTACATTAGCAGTTGAAAACCATCAATAATAACCCAAAGTAATGCATATAAGACAAGAAACGAGACACACAATACAAACACTGGAGTCAACCCTTTGGAACAGGGAATGCAACTCATTTGGGATTTAAACCGATTGAATGACTCGCCGAGTCTTACATTTGGCCCAAAATTAACCAGTGAAGTGCAAATGTATATACAACATATCCTGTTACTTGTAGCATTGTCATTTAAATCAAATTGTTATACAATAGAATACGACATTAAACTTTATTAAATACTTGATGGTTAGACTATTTAGCAAACCAGAGTAGCAGTACTGGTGAAGTACCTAAATCCGAACACTTTTGTGCTGGTTTTTGGACAATTTCACTGGATAATTGCATTAAACGAAAATAAAAGTTTAAACATAATTAGAAGTGTTTAAGCTTAAGCTTTGGTCAAAATCTTAGTTAAAAACTGCTACCTACAAGTAACTGAATTATGTGTTTAAAAAAGGCCTGTAACACGTATCAAACTATGAATGAATAGTACCTAAATCCAGACTCTTTAAAACAAAAATGTTATATACAAAACACATAATTAAAATAAACATTTAACTACACCTTGTTCGTCAGATGTTTTGTTATTCTTCTTCTGTTTACCTTGTTATTGTGTTTACTTCCATTTTTTTCTGTAAAGATACTGTTTTTATTTCACCCCCCTTTGACAAATATTTACAGTATAGTAAGGTCACACATTACTTGTTGTTTTTAACAAAATATACTACTATGTATGGCGGAGAAGCAACATGTTTTATCGAAAACTTTAACCATTAGCAATTTAGATATTGAAATAGTTTACTAATGCAAATACATTACTTGTTCGCCCTGTACATTTCTTAACCTTGAAACGAAAGACTGACAGACATACATGTAAGTTTTTCAATTCACTAGTAAGGAAAACGCGAGCTTCTAAACAGCGAAATAATAATGTAGTAAATTATTGGACTTTTTCAGAATTATTAATTCCATTTACAGTTTACTGTTCTAAATTGATTACATTAACGCATATGAAATGTATTTAATTGGTTTTTCACTTCGTCATTAGCTGTCATATTTCGGTTAACCATGACAGTTGATGTGATATAGTAAATAACCGTCATCTCACATTGTCAGCAAAACGTAGTGTGTGAGAAAGTGGTTAATCAACCGGCTTGATAAATATTATAAGTTATAAAAGACTTATATTATATATAATTTGTCAATCATTGATGGACGTTCATACTGAGATCGCCACAATTATGGCCTTTGCTTTCTGCTGCCTTGAGATGCTTCGTTAGGCAGTTGGTCCTTCAATTGGCTGCAAGGTCAGTCTGTCTGGTGGTTGAATAGTCAGTTGGTTAGTAATCCTTTATTCGGTTGCTTGGTCTGACCGTAGGTCGGCTGGTAAGTCAGTCTTTTGCCTGGTTATTCAATCGGTTGCCTAGTTCAGTTGGTTGCCTTGAAAGTCAATCGGTTGGTTGCCTGGTTCAGTTGGTTGCCTGTAGAGTCAGTTGTTTGCGCGTTTAGTTAGTTGGTTGCGCGGTTAGTCAATAGGTTGCCTGGTTCAGTTAGTTGCCTGGCTAGTCAGATGGTTGAGCGGTTAGTCAATTGATTGCCTGGTTAATCGGTTGGTTGCGTGGTTATTCATTTGGTTGCTTGGGTCAGTTGGTTGCCTGGTTAGTCACTTGGTAGCGCGGTTAGTCAGTTGGTGGCGTGGTTAGTCAGTTAGTCAATTGTAGTTGAGTTAGTTATTTGGTTTGGCGGTTAGTCCGTTGGTTGGCGTGGTTAGTCAATTGGCTGCCTGGTTCAGTTGGTTGCCTGGACAGTCAGTTATTTACCCGATTAGTCAGTTGGTTGCGCGGTTAGTTAATAGGTTGCCTGGTTCACTTGGTTGCCTGGCTAGTCAGGTTGTTGAGCGGTTAGTCAGTTGGTTGTATGCTTAGCCAGTTGGTTGCCTGGTTATTCAATTGGTTGCCTGGTTAAGTTGGTTGTCTGGTTAGACAGATGGTGGCGCGGTTAGTCAGTTGGTTGCGTGGTTAGTCAGTCGGTTGTGTGGTTATTCAGTTGGTTGCGTGGTTAGTCAATTGGTTGCCGAGTTCAGTTGGTTGCCTGGATAGCCAGCATGGTAGCATGGTTGAGCGGTTAGTTATTGTTTGCGTAGTTAGTCAGTTGGTAGCCTGGTTTGTCCGTTGGTTGCCTGGTTAGTCGATTTAATGCCTGATTACTCAGTTGGCTGTGTGGTTAGTCAGTCGGTATTTGGTAAGTCATTCGGTTGTCTGGTTTGTCACTTTGTTACCTGGTTAGTTCGTTGGTTTTCTGGTTAGTCAGTAGAGTGCCTGGTTATTCAGTTCTTTGCCTGGTTAGTGAGTTGGTTGGATTGTAAGTCAGTTCTTTACTTGGTTAGTCAGTTGGTTGCGTGGTGTGTCAGTTGGTTGCTTGGTTAGTCAGTTTATTGCTTGGTTAGTCAGTTGGTTGCCTGGTTAGTCAGTTGGTTGCATAGTGTCAGTAGGTTGGATTGTAAGACAATTGGTTGCTTGGTTGGACAGTTGGCTGCCTGGTTTAGTTTGTTTCCTGGATAGTCAGTTAGGTTGTTTTGTTAGTCAGTCGGTTTCTGGTTAGTCATTTGGTTGCCTGGTTAATCAATTTGTTACCTAGTTAGTCAGTTGATTGCCTGGTTACTCAATGTGTTACCTGGTAAGACCGTTGTTTCCTGGTTAGTCAGTAGATTGCCAGGTTAGTTAGTTGGTTGCCTGGTTAGTCAGTTGGTTGCATTGTTAGTCAGTTTTTTGCTTGGTTAGTCAGTTGGTTGCGTGTGGTTTCAGTAAGTTGCTTGGTTAATTAGTCGGTTACTTGGTTAGTAAGTTGTTTGCGTGGTGTGTCAGTCGGTATCATTGTTAGTCATTTGGTTGCTTGGTTAATCAGTTGGTTGCCTGGTAAGTCAGTTAATTGGTTAGTCTGTTGGTTGCGTGGTAAGTCCATTGTGGTTAAGCCGGTTGCCTGGTTAGTCAGTTGGTTTGGCGGTTAGCCAGTTGGTTGCGTGGTTAGTCAATTGGTTGCCAAGTTCAGTTGGTTGCTTGATTAGTCAATGGTTGAGCGGTAAGTCAATTGGTCACGTGGTTAGTCAGTTGGTAGCCTGGTTTCTCCGTTGGTTTCCTGGTTAGTCCTTTGGTTGTCTGGTTAGTCAGGTGGTTGCGTGGTTAGTCAGTCGGTTTCTGGTTACTCAAATGGTTGCCTGGTTTGTCAGTAGGTTGCCTGGTTAGTCAGTTGGTTGCCTGGTTAGTCATTTGGTTGCATTGCTAGTCATTTGGTTGCTTGGTTAGTCATTTGGTTGCTGGTTAGTCGTAGGTTGCCTGGTTAGTCAGCTGCTTGCGTGGTATGTCAGCAGGTTGCCCGGTTAATCATTTGGTTTCCTGGTTAGTCGTTGGTTGCTGGTTAGTTTTTTGGTTGCCTGGTTAGTCAGTTGGTTGCGTTGTTAGTCAGTTGGTTGCGCGGTTAGTCAGTTGGTTGCGTGGTTAGTTGCCTCGATAGTCAGATGGTTGCCTGGTTAGTCGTTGTTTGCGCGATTAATCAGTCAATTTGTCTGGTTAGTCTGTTGGCTGGACGGTCAGTGTTTATTCGCTTGTTTAGAGAGTTAGGTGCTTGTTTAGTCCGTTCACCTTTTTGTACCTTTGTTGGTGGATAGTAAATATTTAGCACAATCCATGAAACGAACATGATAAGACACTGTTTGTTTAAATACCTTAATTTTACAGTAAACTTTAAATTTGCGCAATTTATGACACAATTCGGTTTTGTTTTTCATTAAAATAAGACGGTTTTAAGTAGAATGTTTAATTTAAGAAATAAACAATTCTGTTCTAAATCCTTAAGTGGGGTTTTAAGTGTTTAGAAAAAAAATCCCATCTTTGTAACTAACTGCAATGTTTAATCAAGTTAATTACAGGCTTTACAAATAATGTTTACACATAACACACTATGCTATAAAAAGAATAGCGATGGATTAAAACGCAAATTATTTGCAAGATTTGCGCAACAAGCGTAGAGTAAATCCACATTCAATACAGAAGCTCGACAGTTCAGAAGCGAGAATGATCTTCAAGCTATCAAAGTGTTTAAAATCCTACAGAAGAAATAAATCGGTGTGTGAATTTAAACATATTTAGTTCTCAATAGGTATCGAAAACGTCTGAATATATTTTGTTGTAAAATTCGTGCATTCATATTCAGCTTGAAATATGTTCGATAACGTATATTCTTATGCAAGCACAATATAATGTTTTGAACGTTTTCTTATGGTAAACATGATAAGAAATTCTTCAAAAAACATACACACTAAATCTGGGTTACTTTGTGTTCGTTGTGCGCCAATGAAATTGAGATTAAATGTGACGTCCACTGGAAGTTCTCAAATAGTACCTCTGGACAGCCTCACATTGGTTATAGCATTGCGACTGTATTGAAACGCTGAATGTATAAAAGCGACCAGTGTGAAGACTAACTGCAAGAGGAAAGTTTACTTCGGGAGTTGATGGTGGGCTTTGCGGTGAACACTCGATTGTTTGGGGGAACCTAGTGCACTGATGTGGTTTATGATTGTACGATAAATTGGGTACAAAAATTAATATTCAAATTAGACGGAAATATTTTTATTATTTTATTACTACACAGACAGTGATCTTTATGTGAATTCTGTAGTTTATGGTCGATTTGCGTATAATTGATAAAACGGTTTTATGGAAAATAAACTGCGCTATGTGATTTATAGACGGGCGAGTGCGTACTAAACCTATATTGTTACAAAACCGCTCTCTAATGAATGTTAACCGGTGACATTAAACTTCAAAGCTTGCAAATTGTTTATTTATTTTGTTCAACAAATGATGCGCAATTTATTGATGTAAAGAAATCAAGTGTCGGGGCGACTAAGGCGGTTTTCTGAAGTGAAACTGTTTATGCGAAGACACACACAGTGATAAAAGAGCTTTTTCAAAAGGCCGTCGTAATCTTTGAATAGGGATGTAAGTGATTAAAATCGGTCTCGATATGTGTTGACGCTGTGGCTGAATATTTGATTGATGAGTGTCGATTGAAATAACGTATCTTTTATATTAACATATGTTAAATTCTGTGCCAGGATCGATTATTGTAGTTATCAATTAAAAGGATCGGATTTTTACGATTAAATGCTAAAGACGTTTAACGCAGCTTTGTTTATTGTTCTACATAAATTAAGGCTATATGGCACACACAAGAAGTAATTAATTGATTTTAATATAAGACGTAGATGCTAAGATATACTTGAAAGTGGGTCTCGCACAAATGTAAACATGGAAAGTATGCGACTATTTTTACTAATCCTGCACCTCGTGTGTGCGAGTGTGTCGGGCGGAGGATACCAGTTCGATCCCGACTACCTGGTGCCGCCGAAGTGCCGCGCCTGTGACGTCAAGTCGTGCCCCCAGTTGACGTTCTGCGCCGGCGTCGTCGTCAAGGACCAGTGCGGCTGCTGCCAGCGCTGCTCCTCGGACCTCTTCCAGCCACACGTGCAAGCCTACAAGCCGCCGCCCCCGGAAATGCCGACAGCCAGCCCGCCGACCACGACGGCGCCATCGTTAGGTGATGTGCTGTATTGGTTAACTATATCTATTTACTAGAGATGGCACAGCTATTTTAATATTCTGTTAAATGATCGCCATGTTTGACTACTTAAAACGTCATTTGACTATTGAATTTGGATTGCAGTAAAAATAATTGTCTGATTTTTGAAAGTATTTTTGTTTCAGCATGAAATGTGTATTTAGTTAGTAGTACCACTAGTAGATACCTAATACCGTGTTTTCAATACAATTTACTTATTAATACAACTTATTTATAAAGATTATCGGTGAAGACCATTTGCATTAGGCCAAACAAAAGAACTGGTAGGTTTTCGCTCACATCTCCAAAAAAATCTAGGAGGGGGGGGGGGTAAAGTATACATTTTTTCTTTAACTTTTTTTCTTCGCCGCATATTCACCACACAGTTGAAGTATATCGGGCTGCATGTAAAACGTTTAAACGCCTCCCAACAAAGAAACTGTATCTTAACTATAAATTAAGTAATAAAAAAGAGATTTATGGAAGAAACTTTTAATATAAGTCACAAAAAGTTAATGATTGATAGGCAAACAAACTTTTAGGGTCGGCGGAAAAAAATATAGGGGCGGTCGGTCGGTTAAGCGGAAACCAACAACTTCTTTTACGCCTTATCATTATTAATCTGATCATCATGTAGGTTTTTTTTATTAATATATAGTTTTAGGTACATAATTATATAATGTGCCCTTAATGTTTAGTATCACTTTATCCGCACTACAGTCGTATATATTCGAACTGAGTCATACAAAACGATCAGAAGGAAGAATTGTATATACATACATGATTAAGAAACCCACAGTTATAGATTTTATATCCAATCGTCACGCTACAGTTCGCGATTGAGCTCATAGATGACAATGAAACTAAAGTCGGTAACGTAGGAAACCCACAGTTGTAGATTTTATATCCAATCGTCACGCTACAGTTCGCGATTGAGCTCATAGATGACAATGAAACTAAAGTCGGTAACGTAGGAAACCCACAACGAAGTGACCGCATGATGTTAGTACGCACCTCGTGACGTTCCCCTCATTAGAAAGTTGTCTGAGTCCACAATACGTAATGATGACTACTACAAAAATACGATAAATAAGTTTGGAAAAGTCAGATTCTCTCATGTTTTTAATATTATTTGATATATTTCGATTATAATACGTGTATACACACAGATCAGTAGACTCGCACAAATATAGTAAATGTGTGGCATTATTTATTCAAAGTAGTACGAAAATGAAAAGCTCATTTACTAAGTACAAATGTGATTCCGAAGCTACTAAACTGTTACTAAACAGATACATGTAGCTGTAAATTTAAGCATGGGAAAATAACTATACTGCATGGCTTTTATTCATACAATTTTATATATATAATTCGCTAAAATGCAACCATATTTTTACAAATTCTTTTCTGTGTAAATTTAGTATTTCTATTGCAAAAATTAAATTACTTTGCTAAATTGGGCGCTACATCCTCGCTATTACTAAAATATTCAAGCACAACATGATTTGAGAACAAAAATCAACATTTCAACACGGAAATGAATTATTGGACTGATAAGCATTGCAAAAAATATCGGAGAAACCCTTACTATGTGCACAGCGGTGTGCTATCTTGTTTGGTTTTAAATTAATTTATTGAGGAAAATATTTTAAACGCACACAATTTATTTTCCCATTTTATAATACAAACATTTACCAAAATAACTGAATTAGATTATTTATCTATGTCTACAAATACTCCATGGCACCCCATAATCATTCTTTACATTCAAAGACCTGAAAAACTAATATTACGCAGTAATAAACGCATATTATTTCTGCCTTCAAAATTTTTGGCAACAAATTCATATTTATCATAAAGACTATATAAAATGCACGTTCTCGATATTTTGGCTCAATAATATGATCTGTATTTTCTATATTAAATAGCATTTCAATAGTAATAACCCATTATCACATAAAGACTATAAAATGCTAGATCTCGATTTTGGCTCAATAGCATGATATACAAATTTTATTATGTATTTAACAGAACTTAAATTAATAACCCATTTCTCGCCACTGGTAATTCGTTATGATGTGCCTGACACCCACACACTCACCGAACACACTCGCGAACACGTATTCATGAGTGCACACACGTACGCACGCACTTATGTTTATTGGACACTGAACGACTGACAGAGTGTTTAAGGTATTTTCATCAAGAAATGAAACGGTAAAGTTAATAAATCTGAACAATATTCGTGCGTTTGCCAGCAGGCTGGGAAACATAATTTGGATTAAGAGGGGGCGGGAAAAAAGGAACCTATACCAACCTATACGTGTTTTCTTTGCTGAAAAAAATTAAGACAATTTTACGGGAGAGGGTCGTGCGCCGTTACCGCACCCTCTAAATCCGCCTATGACTAGTATTCAGGAAACATTTCGTTGGCAAATGCTTGTAAACCATAATCCCATCATACAAATTTAACCTCTAAAAGTTAAGCGCTTGTGTCAACGGATCTGGAGTTCACAGTCGTACTAACGGCCATGTGCCCTATACTTTTATACAGTTTAATGTACAATTCCCTGTAAAATAACGTCATGAATCTTACGAAATCCCGCCTTTTTTATTGGTCATTCATTTAAGCAAATTTTAGTACATTATGTGCATCAAATTCAAATACGATATTTTTGTACTATTTCACGCTTATTTAAACCTCGGCATCTTATTTGAAAAGATGGCCATTTAGCACGCTGTGTCGTCTGCTTTTATGTCGCGCAAATTACAGCCCCTTTTGATTTGTGTATTTGATGTTGCAGCCTACCCTCAAATTAGTCTGACATCGACAATTACCGGGTCGTCCAATTTTATGAATTAAATTACAAACGAAAAAATAATTGCTTATATTTAGCAACATACATCGCCTAGGATAGTTTATTCAAAGCTATAAAAACACTAATGCAAAAAAGCTCAAGCCATATGCAATGTTGATTATACTACACGCACTGTAATGTGAACACAAATCTAATTTAAGTTTGCTGTCCAATTAAGGTTTCAGTGATGCATCAAAGAAACGTTAGCAGTATATGTGTACCATTGAACAGACGTTTTATTTAAAAGAAAAATTGAAAATTGTTTAAAACTAAACCATTTATCGTTTTCATAACATTAAACCAAATTAATTAGCGTAGTTTAATTGATGACTTACTTAAAATACGAAAGATAACGTCAATAGATAGATATCAACAAAGGCACTACATGCTGTAAACTCGTTTAATTTCTCAGTGGTTTCGAGGTCCGAACGACACGCGAATTTAAGACGCCGCTTAAATGTTGAAAATGCGTGAATTTAAGACCGCGCGAATAACTGGATACGTCATAATATGTATAATTCCGTTATCTTAGACCTTTTAAAATTAACGTGTTTAGCTTTCCGCGGATACACGAGGAACTAAATACAAATTGTTCCATATATACTGGTGTGAATATGTAATTAATTTATGTTTCAACCACAAGTATTATAAAAGTCCTTTGATTTTTAAATAAAAATGAAACCCTTGCATCATAGTGGACTCCTCAAGACGGTTTGTAGATTTGTAATGCGCAATTTAGGATTCATGAACACCGTACATGTTTCAATATACATAGTGTAGCTATATGTGTGAGAGGACATGCGAGAATTCCAACAACCATAAACAATGTTATGTAACTGATATTGATAATGATAAACTGTTGTTTTTCTTTGTTCATTAATTGCGTCCTAACATTTTAAAATTTTCTTTACTACATGTACTTCATTTAATATAATGGTTGTTCAGCTTAGACAAAAATCAGCCTTTCAGCAAAAAAAAAAAAATAACAGTTTCGATCGCTGAACACGGAATACTTATCGTCGAAGGTCCTAGTTACGAGTGAGGTCCATATTCCGATGATTCGTTGTTTTATATAGTCATTACTTTTTGGAGTAGGAATTATTAGGAAAATATGTTAACTAAAGTAATTGTTCGTGGAACATATAAAATAGGTACATTTTCTGTTATTTCCGACACAGTGTCTGTTAAAGTTTCAGGAAAAATACATGAGAAAGCTCTTTTTAAGTTTGTCTGCAATGTTGACAAATCGTGAATTGATAATAGGAATCTTAAGTACTGTTAAAAAACCAAACACATATTTTATGTTGTTCTAGTGTGTCTTCGGAATATGGAACAAATTCAAGATGGCTGACATCGATTACTGGCAAATACATTTTCCATTGTGAAGCCATAATGACATGACAAAAGCACAAATATATAATTTTCAAAGCCTACTGAAGGTATGTGAACTGCTAAGTTTATTATGTCATCGGAATATGGACACTCTGGGATATCTATTAAATACATAAAAAAATCCAGACTAAAATTCAGCTGTGTGTTATGTTTCTAATTAATGATGATATGAGGCGAGTCGTGGGAAAATCGGGCAGAATGCATGTGCGTAAAGAGTCGTCCTGGATCAGCCTGTGCAGTCCGCAAAGGCTAATCCAGGACGGCACTTTCCGGCTACACTGGAGTTATGTTTAGAAGAGACTACCTTGAAACAGAAAATGCCATAAAAGCGGAAAGTGTCGTCCTGGACAGGCTGATCCAGGACGACACTTAACGCACATGCATTCAGCCCGGTTTTCCCACGTCGTATATGTATTTTATAATACAATGTTTATCAAATTAAGTGCTGTTTTAATTTTAAGGTGAATTAATGGCATTAGCATAGGTATAGAGACAGTGTTCTCGTTATGTTAATATGGGGTTATATGCAAATTGCACATACATGTACATGTACACTAATTTACCGATTTTTCCGATAACGCATAGAAGTGTTTGGTTATATTCACAGTTTATCTTCTTTTGCTCTTTTAACTGAAGGCATGTTGATCAACTATCTTTAAACAATTCGTTGCTTTGAATGAGGAATACAACTGTTTATTAATATATTATCTGAGTATCCAATAATGGTAAACTTCTAGAACATGCGATCTAAAAATAGAAATGTTAAATTATTCTTTAAATAATTATGTAATTGTAGGGTCTTGCAAATCTCGTTTGTTGATGTATGAACTATTTATGCAACGATAACCTTGTCCAAAACATTTACCTCTATAGTTGAAATACATACATCTAAGAGGTATATGTGTTTGTTGAGATTCTATAAAATATTTGAATAGTAATGTTCCTTTAATTTGGTTTTAAAGTTTGATAATGGTTGCAAACACGTGCGAGCTCCACAAAATGCAGAATTTGTGAAAATTTCCACACAAAAGAATACCATTTTATAGTTTCTTATCAACAACTGTTGATGTTTGAGTCTAGGTCTAAAAATGGCTATATATCGTGTACGTGAAAAAAAAAACATTAATAAAAGTACATTAAGCATGAAATAATAACAATTTTATAAAACGTACTTGCATAAGATAAACTGAATTGGTCTGAATATTAATGAAGTTGTAAGTGATATATTTTATTTCGGTTCATGTTGTTTAAGTGAAAAAACGGTATCATTACTGACACCTGACACGAAGATGGCGTTTGTTTATGACAAGGGGCATGACATTTTGTAAGCAAGAATTTGACTCCGTCCAAAAATGTGCTCGTAAAAATAATTACAACTTAAGAAATACGTTTAAACTCGCAATAAGGCTTTTATAAATGGGTGTCAGATTGAGCGAATATTTAAGCACAATATGAATGTTACAGTGTTGTAACCATGTTTATTTAATGTGTTCTTATTCATTTAAAGTGTCTTAATATATGTTTCTTTACTACATCATTTAAGTGTTCGGTTGGGATGAAATTACACTTTCAACCAAAATATCTTAGTTTCGATGACCGAAAAGGACTCGTCAAAGAGATCATGTGTTGCAGTAATGGCAAGTGCCTGAGAATTTCTCTCATATGTCGCTTGATGACATGTTTTTACGAAGGGCACTATTAGGCATGTTTTTTCACAAAAGGCACTAACAGACATATATTTTACAAATGGCACTAACAGACATATTTTTTACAAAGGGCACTAACAGTTACATTTTACACACTGCACTAACAGACACATTTTACACAGGGCAGTCGCACTAACATACATATATTCTACAAGGGGCACTAACATACATATATTCTACAAGGGGCACTAACATACATATATTCTACAAGGGGCACTAACATACATATATTCTACAAGGGGCACTAACATACATATATTCTACAAGGGGCACTAACATACATATATTCTACAAGGGGCACTAACATACATATATTCTACAAGGGGCACTAACATACATATATTCTACAAGGGGCACTAACATACATATATTCTACAAGGGGCACTAACATACATATATTCTACAAGGGGCACTAACATACATATATTCTACAAGGGGCACTAACATACATATATTCTACAAGGGGCACTAACATACATATATTCTACAAGGGGCACTAACATACATATATTCTACAAGGGGCACTAACATACATATATTCTACAAGGGGCACTGACATACATATATTCTACAAGGGGCACTAACATACATATATTCTACAAGGGGCACTAACATACATATATTCTACAAGGGGCACTAACATACATATATTCTACAAGGGGCACTAACATACATATATTCTACAAGGGGCACTAACATACATATATTCTACAAGGGGCACTAACATACATATATTCTACAAGGGGCACTAACAGACATATATTCTACAAGGGGCACTAACATACATATATTCTACAAGGGGCACTAACATACATATATTCTACAAGGGGCACTAACATACATATATTCTACAAGGGGCACTAACATACATATATTCTACAAGGGGCACTAACATACATATATTTTTACAGAGGGCACTCACAGGCATATTTTCTACACAGAGCAACACCAGACCTGGTGTTTCCTTTTCGTGTCTAATTTAAGATTTATGTAGACGAATGTAGCGGGGTCTCGAACCTGTGAGCCCTGCGATGTGAAGCCAGTGATTGCCGCTGATCTGCTTATCACCTAAAACGATTGCGTCTTTTCGCCCGTTATAGATCATGATCCGCTATGTCAGAGATCGCCCTTCATTAACACGATTATTACTGGTTCTATCCGGACCGATCTCGAATACGTGTTTCAAAAAATGTACTTGCTCTAATCTATGTACTTGTACTTTAAATTATATATAACATCCGTTATAAGCTGGTCATTAAATAAGTACACATACTAGTTACGTGAAAATGATACTATATCTATATACAGTTCTTTATGAGGGTATCACTAAGTATAAATTGACAAGTACTCTATTATTCACAGGTGCGAACTATCTGCTAGATGACTTAGCTTTTTAGTCAGAGGGTACACATGTTAGTATATAATGTTTTGTCCACGATTTAAATCTTCGCTTATTCAAAAACTGAAACATAATCCTGAGCGAGAAAGTCAGTGATTTATATTTTAGGCCATTAAACTCAAGTTACCTTTAAAGTGTGAAAAACGCTTTTTATCCGAAATACTTAAAACGCTAAGACTGCTTAAAATAACGCTGGTGTAGGGATTATCGGAATTGAAGACGTCTGAGTACGTGAGACAAACAAAACCCTGAAAAGCTGATATTAAATATGACACTCGCCATGTAGACATTGGCACGGTGCAATCAGATTAGATAGATATTGACGAATACAAATTTAGTTTCTCATTGCGCAATTTATTTTCGTGCTGAAGGCGAAGGTGGGAGACGCAACACTCACTGGTTAGGGTGAGTAATGAAGAGAAAAGGAATGTTTTGTAATTCGCAATCTACGGGGGTAAATCGCCGGGCAGCGCGACCGCCTCTGGAGGAATGTCTCAGCCCTTGTCGCAGATTAGTTCAATTTTAAAGATAATTGAGAATCTACTTTCGTTCGTTTGGCCTGACACACGGGCCTGTGGAGCCCTCAGTTGACGTTCCCTGGCGCAACAATGAACAAGCATCTTGCAACACCGTTTTATTAGCCATTAGCTTCTGTGTTGAAGCAGACTCGCTACGTTACATTTCAACTTATATGAACGCGGTTGTCCCGCTTTCTCAGATAAACATTTGAGGCATGTTATATGAATGCATACTAATTTGATTGAAAACATGTTACTAATGAGTACTTTATTGACTAGTGTATTTTCGAGTAAAATGGCTGGGACTGTAAATTCAAAGCATTTAATGGTGCACTGAAACAAAAGAAAAACAACAAGGGATAAAACCACCCTTGGGAAATATTCTTGGAGCTTTGGACATTGCCCCTAAGACACTGGTTACACGTCTTCAGACTTTATAAAACACGAACAAACACCAGCCGAAACCACCAATTAACAGACGGCAATTTTTTTATCATGTTGAATGGTTTATATTTATATGGTACTTTATTATATTTTTAAATGCTAATAATATCTTTTTCATTAATTAATTCTCCGATTTACATATATGAAGACATAATACTTACAACGTTAATGACGAGATTATGTGCACTACGTGGTAGCCTTGGTCATCAATTAACTAACAAAGACTGATGAATTGGTAATCGTTTAGTTCAACTAAAGGGACTATGTCATCGAAAAGGGCTTCAATGAGCAATGTCATAACACAATGAAATTAAGATATTAATACTGGCATATAATAACGGTCAAAACATGGTATAAACAATGGTAAAAGTGTTTACGCATTCTGAGATAAAATCATTCTATAATATGGATCGTGTTTGTTTGGCCCTTTTCATGTTTACATTTTGACGTCAGAATTGTGAGTATTTTGTATAACCATGGTTTACACATGATTGATTACCAACATGATAGTGCAGTTGGTTAAAGCGCTGTCTACTGTCATTTCTTCGTATGGCTCCTTAGTCGTGAGTTCGATACCCGTCTGTTTTTTTTCAGACTTGTTTGCTTATTTGTTTTTATCAAATATCTCATTGTGTATTATATTATTTATAATTTATTTATTGCACATGTCTTAGTATAGTGCATTTCTATCATTTAATATCATTTATAGTCCAATAGGAAGCTACATTTTCGTTGACATAGTCCCTTTAACGATGATGCAAATCAGCCGTCATGTAACATAGTGAATTTGTGGCTTTGCAACGAGTTATTGTGGACTTCACACAACTTGTTTTGACTGAACTACCCAAGGGCAAGCAGACAATCCTCTTAAACGGTCCACTGTAACACATACCTGGTCAGTATTACATTATGTTATTACAGTATAACACGACAGTCAGATATACAATCTTGCGGCATTGAAAGCGAAGATAGCGTTATGTAATGAAACTGATATGCGACAGGTGGTGATTTTCAAGCAGCTTACTTGATAGAGGCAATCTGTCGGTACGTGCATGCTTGAAGGTGTATGGAAATAATGATGGAAATGACGAAGATTAGGATGATGACTTCGACGACGTAGATGGTGATTATGATTGTGATATAGATTATGACTATGATGATGGTGACGGTGATTGTGATGACGACAACGACGACGACGACGAAGATGATTTTGACAACGATGATGATGATGATGGTGTTGTTGTTGGTGTTGGTGATGGCGGTGGTGATGATGATGATAACGTTTAAATGGCAGCTAATACATCATCATCATCAACAACAACAACAACAACATCATCATCATCATCGTCGTCAAAGTCATCACTACGAACAACATCAAAAGGAACATCGCAACAACGCTTAATACCTTTTTATGTTGTTTCAGTTGATGTCTGTGAGAAGCGGCAGTGCCCTAAGTTCAAGATTTGCGTCGTCAACCAACAAGGGTTGCCTATTTGCACCTGCCCGAGCGAGTTCATTTGTGGACGGCGCCGGTCGAGACGGAACAAGCGAAATAAAGAGGAGCCTGTTGAAATCTGTGGCACCGACGGTGTAGCGTATCCGTCTAGATGCCATTTGAAAATTGCTAATTGCAACAGCGAGAAACGTATCAAACAGAAGCATGAAGGCGTCTGCACGGCCGAGGACATCCCGGAAGTCAAGCGCGGTAAGGACAAGGAGGAAGGCAAGCCGCCGGTGAAGCAGATCATCAAGAACCTTGACAAGAACTACGGGGAAGTCAAACTCGATAAAGAGAAACGAAAACAACTGCGGGAAGAAAGACGCAAAGAACGAAAGCAACGACGTAAGGAGAAACAACGGCGACGTAAGAAGAACAAATTAAGAGAAAAGAACAAACGTCGTGCCAGAAGTAGACGAATGAAGAGAAGGAATGAGGGGAACAACATGTTCGCATCAAACTATGACGTGCTAATAGGGCGACACACGAAGTGGAGTAGCAGCCAAGTCAGAAAGAGCAAGATATAATTACGTCACCCACGACGTATGAGACACCGGTGGAAATTACGCTTAGGTTCGGACCTCAACACAATTTTGAAAAGATATGCTTTGTTTATGATAAATGTGGTTGTCGAAGGCACGTAACGTTTGCGCAAGAGACACGTTTACATCATGTTTAATACTTATGCACGCATACCATATAGTATAAAGATATACTGCGGATAGGTGCAAATAAAGGACACACTCGGACGGCCTACACAATGGCCAATACAGACGAAGACATTAATGTTTCAAATGAAAAAGCTACAAAATTTATGAAAACTGTATATATCTGGAGGTTTTTCATTCCCTATTTGATTGACTCTTACCAAGTATATCGATATTGTAATGCCTGTATGAATGTTTCAATAAACTTTAAAAGTTCACATATTTTGAGACGAAATAAAAACATAACAATACATTTACAATAAGAATATTCAGTTCAAATAAGTTTTAGTTTCCATTACACACTAAAAGATGCAAACTTTTGAAATACACGATTTTGTTTATTCATGTTGTTGATTCTGTGGACACATTTGAAACCTCGATGTCATGCGTCTTTTGATTTATATATTTATGTACACGTCTCTTACTTATGTATTGCTTTATTGCTGCAATTGATTTTTTAACAAAAATTAACGCCAAGTTTGCATATTTTATTCATTCCATTGTCAATATTGAGTTCATAGAAGCCACTCACAAATATACTTTCTAAAGAGAAAAATGCTTCGTTAACAGAGGTAAGCTTTATTGCGATTTTTTGCTTACATTAAATACAAAAACATTGTAAACTAATGCGTGTGTATAATTTGATGTATGGTTTTATTTGTTTGTTTATTTATTTTTAGCTAGAGATTTTTTATGTTACTTCTAAAAACGACTTTAAGTTGAACTATTCCGACAAAGACAATAATATTTTTATGCTGCTGTTTGTACCGCTGGCAATTGTCCATATCATATGAGATGCGTTGCAAAGTCGTGATTTAAAGGATCTCAACAGATTAACAGAGACGTATATCACATTAAATGATTATTACATGAAAAGCATTAATAATGTGATTGCAAATATTTCGCAACAAGTACTCGTTTTCTTGAGGCAAATGCAGATACAAGACGACTCATGGGGTCTAATTCTCCTTGTTGTATAGGCAGACACACACTATGCTGTTTTGTATTTTTCAGCTTTCACAGTACAGATTCACTTAAAGGGCGATCACAATTGTTTACTAGTTACCCTATGTTTAGTACACCGAGAAAGTATACGAACTACCGGAATTGCACGTAATTTGGTGGCATATAAGTTAGTTTGAAAATAGAGTGTGTTTTCTTTTGTATTTTCTTTAATATTGTTCTGCATTCAGTAGATACGATTTTTACAATATACATGGTTAAAAAATGTCAAACAGGCCAATAACTATTACCGTTTTAGTTTTATCATATGATGCTATTTTTTCTATACTGTTAGACAGAAGTTTTCGTCGTTTAAACACTAAATAAAAACATAGTTTAAACATCTGACTTTTTTTGTATTCGTTCAAAATACTTTAACAGTGGTATAATCCATCGCCTCGGTAGAATTGGTACAAATGAAAACAGTGGCATAATCTATCGTCTGGGTATAACTGGTGTATATAACATAGACCGAAGCATTATTTTAAATGTTTTATTAAAGGTGTATAGTGACATACTTCTTTATAAGGCAATCTGTTTTGCATGAAGTTTTCGGAAACGTTTTGACCGTGAAAATATTATCTGGTTGTCAAGAAAAAAGTCAAATTCGTGCCCACTGTAGTAGTGGATACTATTATCAGATACGATAATCTGATTTTCTTCAAGGTACACTATTCCGACAATGTTGTTATTATTTTTTGTATGAAAATCACCAAACGTTTGAGAAACTATGAAACATTGTCGCAAAACAATAGTACAATATTTAACTTGTTATTGCATGCATTTGAAGAAACTGAAATTCTATATAAAAAATGGCGACCGCAAGTGAAGTGGACAAAAGCAGTTTTCATGAAAAGTATCTATTCATCTTATGCAGAAGTATGCCACCATACATTATTTCTCGTATACGTCAAGAAAATGGGTTTAGAACGTATTGCTTGAGCCTGTAATAACACTTTTAAATTTCGTAACCAGGTATACTAAATTCAAGATCTATGATATATATCATCAACATTGTTAAAGAAAACCATACAAAAATGACAAAATCAATATTTGGAAGAAGAAACAAACGATAAACAGAACTAGACATAGATGTGTGTTTTTACTTGATAATATTTCGCTCACTCTGACTGAAGTGCACGATCTCCCTCAAGCGTAGCGTATTTTAAGATGTGATTTTATTCAGGTTTTCTTTCCATCGGATGGAGATTAAACATTAATGTTCACAATATTGCATTTTAAAACTGTTTGATAGCTAACAACTGAACATTGCGTGTACATTGTAAAAGGTAAAACAAAAACAACAACATAAAACAAGGTGTGTTCAACTTTTATTTCTAGCAACAATGCAAACCGATAAGAACAATGACGGTAATGAAGAAAACATATTTTGGTCATGCTAAATTTTAATTATTTTGAAATTATATATAATTAGTAAAGTTATCATGCAGCAGTCATTCTTTTGCACGACAAATCAAACTGTTATATGAATTAATGTATTACACAACACTCGTAGTGGAGTTTCTGTTACATGAACATGTTTATCTTAGTTCAGCTGTGGGAAATTTCTAGTTTATTTATCACAACTACAGCAACGTGTGTTTTATAAGATTATAGATCATGTATGAAGTCGTTTCCTTCGAACCGTGGCAATGAAAACGTCATAAATTCCATTAAATGTACTCAACGGCATCATCAAACGCATATATTACAGACTGTGGCACATATATCAATTAATATCAAATTAGTGTTTGTGTCTTACCGTTTATAAGCCACGTTCAACGTGGCCGCTACTGTTTGCAACTTCCTTATAAAACACAATAGTATCACAATGCGAAAATTATGTTTAATTTTCTTTAAATGACAAATTAAGAATTATATGTTTGTTAAAGTAGTGATACAAAGTTGTTCAATGCAGGTTAACAAAATGGCAATTTCTATAGTCACACTAAACCACGACCTGTTACGGCATTCAAACTTTAGGCAGTAAGGTAAATACAAGATATAGCATTCCTTAACAGAAATGACGAAACATATCCTTTAAGCATATCATTGAATAATGAATAACATGTTGATATGAACCATCAATACGAAAAATATTAAGCACTCAATAATAAAGCTTAAAATTCAATTAAGCTTTTTCCATAAAATCGTCCAAAGAGGTGCCTGGAGTTTCGATTATCACATACTTAGCTGAGTTCATCTTGATTGGTGAAAGATCTAGGCAGATACGGGAGTCGGGTAATGAACAAAACACGTGGAGCACGTTCTGACATCACGTGTTGTCAAAACGCTCGAGGCAGGCCTTTCAGAAGCTGTTACTGGCAGCGGAGGCAGATTGAATAGATCATCACAGGATCAATAAGGAATATGTGTCAGTGGATCAACTGTCAATAATCAATTAGTGATCAATCTGTAAACTGTCGAAAATATTAGATTTCATAAAATAAACACTCGTATATCATGGCACAAATGTGGTATCGGCACTGTCGGTAAACCATCAAATAATATAACAATAACATTTCGCGAGCATGTGTTGAATGACAAAGAGATTAACATCTAAGTTCATCGACCATTTTACATCTATTAATTGGTTTAAGGAAATGAGACTAGAAAATACAACAAAAAAGGAGAATAACAACAACAGCAACAGAGGAACACAAATAACAACGAACAATAAAAAGCAACAACATACAAACCACTAGTTAGAATACATACTACACGTATAAATGTTTTAGCAAATCAAACTGAAGCACATTATGTTAAAACCAGTTAGTTCCTTTACATAGTAAGCAACAATGTGTACGTTTGTAAAAAGCTATTAGTTAAATATGACCTCGTTCTCGTGAATTATGTATTCAGTCTTATATTTTCAGTCTTTTTCGCGATAAGGTAATCACATATTTCAAACATCAATTTGAAAGTGTATTGATATCTATGACTATCCCTAGCCAAATTGAATGTGGCTACTATACACCCGATAGCCATGTTCATTTTGTCCAGACCAGACGACCCTTCCCGGTTTACTTACAGATGTTCGGACGCTGCCTTTACATACGAAGTGATTTATTAGATTCGAGGACCTCAGTACATAACATGCACGGTGCCAGACATGGTAAAAGGTTCGATAATTGGATGAAAGTAAATTTCAATATACCCAAATTGAGTGGAGATGTGTAGCATAACAATAGTTAAAGTCATGTGATGCATGAATCATGTGTGATTCATGCTTTCCCATGTGTGATTCATGCTTTCCCAACACAACAGTTTAGATAGCATGAAGTGTATATATGTAATATACATGTAATATAAATTTGCTCTTGCTGATGTTATTATTATATAGAGAGTTTGTGTTTACTCCATTTCATTTAAACTAATATGTGGAGTTTAGCATACAAGCATATTAAAGTCAACGCTTGCCAATGCGATATCAAAGATAACTGCTAACTACCCGTGGTATTCTGAATCTGATGCTTAAGGATACGCAATACAGTTTCAAATGCCGGCACATTGAAGTTCTGACACAACGTACATGCACACTTGTATTTATTTAATACTGTCCAAAGTGCAATAAACACGTACATTGTCATAATAACATTGATGAGATTGAGCACGCACATTTCTTCGATTTAAACTAAGTACTTGATTATGCTTTATATCCAACCGCCTTAGTTGCATTGTTGATCTAAGTACTTAACACTGTTAAATGTTATTTAATAGACTAACATCCAACTGCAAAAGTGACTCATTGTGTATGTCTAAACATTAGTGTTTTGGTATGGAGCAGGCCAGCCACATGTCAATCTACTTGTATTGCGCTTAAGTGCACCATGCACTGTGTTATGTTCAGGAATGTCAAGACCAATCCTCGTCTACCGGATCTTTTATTGGACTTTTGAGGTTTGACTGTGCAAAATAAGATATCACAGCGACATTGCTGTCACTCTATTTTAACCTCTCTGGATGTCACAAAATCAAATCACAGCATTTAAAGACTTGCTTCATTATTGTTTGGTTCCTTCGTTGTTACTATTAGTTTTTGGAGTCTGTGGTATCTTTTTACAATAGCTATAAGTATTAAAACAATTAAAATTAATATATTACATTAAAAATAAATTAACTTTTATCATATGTATTATAGCACCATAGAATTACGTACATTAGGTCAACTGATACTAGTAACATATTAAAACCGATTAAACATTGATAAAGAGAAAAACAGCCAAACAAATTTGAATTTGTGAGCACACATGACACCATGTCTGCGCAAATATATGTCTCCGTGGCCTAGTAGTTAGGGCGTTTGCCTACGGAGCGGGAGGTCGAAGGTTCGAGTCCCACACAGGGCTTGTTCTGATAAGGCCGGTTGCCTATCCAGCAGCTAGTTAAATTGAGGGGTTCCGATTGCCTTCCTGCCAAGCGCCCGGCATATAGGATAGGAATCGGTAGTAAAGATGTTCATCAATAAAGGTGTCTCATACTAGTAAGTAAAAACTGGCTGGCCCTTAATTGTAAGGGATGACACTATAATAAACAAAACACTTTATTTGCTTTATATATTTGGTATTGGTTTGGTTTTATAAACGCTATCAGACTCAATATTCTTAATAAGGTTCGAGCATCACTAGTTTTCGTTTCGAAAATGGTCGTATACAGCAACGATATGAAAGACATCGCTTTTAAAGAATCCTTTATGGTGCAATAAATTCACGAAGGCGTGGACCTAATATTTGCATATATATTCCATACAAAACTGTAAATTTGACTAAAATCCTTCTTTATTGAATGAAGAATTTTCGAAATGATGATTGATAACTCATTCAATAATTGCTACGTTCCTTAATGTCACAAATGACCCATTTTTCTAACACTAATTATATGGCCATGTACAGGTTAATGTAATGGGTGTACAATAACATTAAGTGAATTTATGGGGTTCACCGGTGTTAAGATCGTGAGTGGTTCCAGAAAGCGATGACGTAAATATATATGAAAGGAATCTAACAAATGCATCAAACTGCGTGGAATAAATAAAGGTGAAGAAATGTACTCGTAAACATGTCTTAAAATGTATTCATGTATTGTTCTAGTTCAATAGTGAGTATGGATCGAGAACGAGGTGAGGACAACCTATGAACATACTCATGTTCAACTCTTAAAATGAGTATAAACACCAAAGATTTGAAAGCATGGCACGTACATGTAGAAACACAAAGTATAACAGTAGTAAACAGGTAAACGAAATCAGAAAAATATTTCTTTATTGTTTAACGCTCAAAGGTTTTGTAAAAGATGACCATGGAAGCGTCCTGGTGCCAGGTGTAAAAAAAAATAAAAAATAAAAACTCAATATTAAAAAAACGATCTCGTTATAAGGACTTAGTATCTCGTAATTACGACTTAGTATCTCGTAATTACGACTTAGTATCTCGAAATTAAGAATATTTTTTAAATCTCTTAATTACGAGATAAAAAGTCTTAATTACGAAATAAAAAGTCCTAATTCCGATTTAAGCGTGTAGTGAAGATGCATAAGCCAATTGTGATATAAGCAGCTTATAGTAGATTGAAATAGTACAAATAGTACATTGTCTGTCTGACTGTGTTTCTGTCTATCTTTCGTCTTTCGTCAGTCTGTCTGTGTGTCTGTGTGCCTGTGTGTCTGTTTGTCTGTCTGTATGTCTGGATAATAGTAGCAACAAGTAGGTAGAGGAGGAGGAGGAAAAGAAGTGGTAGTAGTAGAAGTAGTAGCAGCAGTAGCAGCATGTAGGAGGAGGAGGAGGTGAGCAAGAGAAGTAGTAGAAGTAGTAGCAGCAGTAGCAGCAAGTAGGAGGAGGAGGAGGTGAGCAAGAGAAGTAGTAGAAGTAGTAGAAGTAGTAGAAGTAGTAGAAGTAGTAGAAGTAGTAGAAGTAGTAGAAGTAGTAGCAGCCGTAGCAGCATGTTGGAGGAGGAGGAGGAGAAGAAGTGGTAGTAGTAGAAGTATTAGCAGCAGTAGCAGCATGCAGGAGGAGGAGGAGGTGAGCAAGAGAAGTAGTAGAAATAGTTGCAGCAGTAGCAGCATGTAGGAGGAGGAGGAGGTGAGCAAGAGAAGTAGTAGAAGTAGTAGAAGTAGTAGCAGCAGTAGCAGCATGTAGGATGAGGAGGAGGTGAGCAAGAGAAGTAGTAGAAGTAGTTGCAGCAGTAGCAGCAGGTAGGAGGAGGAGGTGGTGAGCAAGAGAAGTAGTAGAAGTAGTAGAAGTAGTAGCAGCAGTAGCAGCATGCAGGAGGAGGAGGAGGAGAAGAAGTGGTAGTAGTAGAAGTAGTAGCAGCAGTAGCAGCATGTAGGAGGAGGAGGAGGTGAGCAAGAGAAGTAGTAGAAGTAGTAGCAGCAGTAGCAGCATGTAGGAGGAGGAGGAGGAGAAGAAGTGGTAGTAGTAGAAGTAGTAGCAGCAGTAGCAGCATGTAGGAGGAGGAGGAGGTGAGCAAGAGAAGTAGTAGAAGAAGAAGAACTTCTACTGCTGCTGTTGCTGATTCTTCTACTGATGCTCCTATTGCTACCGTTACTGGGAAGTCCTTTGATTTCAAACGTGAAACATGTCTTTTTTTCGCCATAATTATTATGGTAAACGCGCTAGCACAAGTGGCTTGAGAATAAGGGGAGGTAATACTCTAAGTGCTAATGATAACACTAATTCGTAATTGCAAGATAAAAAGTAGTAATTACGAGATGCAAAAAAGTCGTAATAACGAGATAGAAAGTCGTAATTACGCGATAAGAAGTAGTAATTACGAGATACTAAGTCGTAATTACGAGATAAATAGTCGTAATTACGAGATACTACGTCGTAATTACGAGATACTATGTGGTAATTACGAGATACTATGTCGTAATTACGAGATGCTATGTGGTAATTACGATATAAATTGTTATATATTCAGTTATTTTAATTTATTTTTATTTTTACCACTGGCACCAGGACGTAATTGCAAGATAAAAAGTAGTAATTACGAGATACAAAAAAGTCGTAATAACGAGATAGAAAGTCGTAATTACGCGATAAGAAGTAGTAATTACGAGATACTAAGTCGTAATTACGAGATAAATAGTCGTAATTACGAGATACTACGTCGTAATTACGAGATACTATGTGGTAATTACGAGATACTATGTCGTAATTACGAGATGCTATGTGGTAATTACGATATAAATTGTTATATATTCAGTTATTTTAATTTATTTTTATTTTTACCACTGGCACCAGGACGCATCCATAGATGACTATTCAATTCAATTACTTAAAAAACACTTCACTAACGTAATTTAATAACGTTAAAATACGGCACGGTTTCGAAGAACTTTAATTTACTTTATTTCGTACTTTGTTTTAGATTCAATACTAATTGTAATTTCACTAGTCATGTAATTATAAAGTATAATGTAACTGCCACAATCAAGAATGCACTGCAGGCAAGTTTGTTTGTCGCAGGATATTTGGAGAATTCGAGTAATAAAATGTTTACAAGAATTAAACTATTTTATTGCTATCATAAGCTATGTACACATGCACACAGTGGAATGAAGGAAAAATAATCGATTATTGAATTATTAAACTATAAAGCCGAATTGTCACGGATTAAATCTTACGTCTAACAATCAATTTAAATAACTTTTTTTTTCGCGTTACAGATATATCGTTTCGATTAAATATTTGATCTTCATGGCGGTAATTATGCCCACGTGTTAGTACTACAACGACTGTAGAAATTACCAGAGACTGGTATCTTTACGCGATTGTTTGACGTAAATAATGATTGATAATAATAAACAAATAGACCCATCTTCAGGAGTTTATAATTATCTATATAATATGGCAGTTCTTACGACTATCAACAATAACGATCGGACATGCATCTGGTATACGCCGATAATACTGGTTAGTTTGTTAATAGCCTTTTAACACCCGAACGTGATGAACGTAAATCAAGAAAACGACAAACTGTTTCAGGTTCAAAGCTCTTAAATAAGTACGTTTTGTAAATGAGATCGTTTTATGATGCCTTGGTTATTAATATTTCAAATTTGTTTGTTTCAAATTATTTTGGGTAATGTATTAATATATAACATATAATGTATATGTAGAGATAAACCAATATTCTATAAATGAATATTGAGAAGTGCATTGAAAAATATTTCATAACGTGAAGCTAATACAGACAACATGTACACAATTTTGATTTTATTGCCAAATTATGTACGAGATAATGTACAAAACGATCAAAAAGTTCGTGAAATTGGTTCATTTAATATTTTTTATTTGACGTCAAATCAATTCCAAAATTTCACAAAATGCATTGCAATTTATTGCTCGCAAATAACTCAATCGATAGCATTCGATCACTGCATCAAAGATACATTTACACACCATAGAGCAGTCCGAAAATTGCATGAGCAATTTTATACCTTTACAACAATATTGCAATCTTAAGTCACAGAAACACCGATAGTAAAGTAATAGTAAAGGTAGCTTGCTGAAATGACTTCAGTGCAACTAGGTATTATATTCTCTCAATAAACGGCAACGTTGTTATTTGAAAGCTACTCTGTTAGTCACAACGTTATAAACGGGACTGTGTCTATGCGAAGTTGATTTTAAGGTAAATTATAATATTTGTTCGTTGACGTCGCAAATATAATTTTTATCGGAACAATATCCAACAGGATTCCCTAGCATTGTGGGATTTATTTTATTACCAAATGATTCGGCCGCGAAATCATGTAATTCACGGATACTGTATTAATTGAGAATATTTTTTTTATCTGCTAATAATATTATATAACTTAAAATGTAAATGTTTGTGTTGATCGTATTTCAAGCAAGATAATTCCGAATTGTGGGGGCAGCGATTTAGCGGACAGACTGATCTGTGTTAAGCTGTAATGCGGATATTGGCGAGATTCGATGAAACTCGGTACCGGGACATGTTTGAAACTTGGCACTTTAAATGCCTATAAACAAAATGTGAATACTTTGAAAAAACATAACGTAGACAGTATTAAAGAAAAAAGCAACATAGATATTAATTAAGAGCGAGTGAAGCTTGACGTTGTAGGCGTGCTCCGGATTCTGTTGAATGTGTATGCGTTTTCAGCTCTAGCTCCGTTATTTGTGAATATTTGTTGATGAACAATTCCATACATATAGGCAATATATTTAGACATAACGCTGATTACATTTGCAATGTGTCCGACTACTCATTTGTTAGTTATGAATATATTCCACGAAGTTTTCGATCTTGTATATAAAGATAAAGCAAAATGAAATATTTCTCGTGGTAATGGGTTTTTAGTCTCTTCTTCAACATAATATAAAACATAATAGTAATACCAGTACTGTGTATTCCAAGAAAATGACATTTAAGAGGTGACGGCACTTAATTTCAATAATTGTTTGAGTTTGTATAAAATAGAAAGTGAATATGTGTGGGAGAGTATAGTGTTTTCCCAATAACAAATACTATTTTCTCCATCATAAAAATATTAACTAAGTCTCATCGAATATCTGAATTCATGCAATGTGGAGGGAATTAAATACATAACCACAATAAATACCGTTTTTGTTAATGCTAATATATTTTTTCTATTCATATATTTTACATCACAGTAGGGCATAACTCAGTTACGGAATGCCTTGACCAATAACTTAAGAGGATTTAATCGCTGGTCGGGACACCGTTATCATATTTGCAATACAACATAGTCGTAAGAGCAACACAATATAACAATCGAAATGGAAAACGAAAGATAATGTATTGAACTCGAAAGCGTATTACACATATTTTACCACCATTGGGAAAATATTGAATCGTATTATTCTTCAAAAACATCTTTATTTATTTGTATAATAAAAGAAATGATTGAACGATGTTGGCGATCTTAGTTTTGTATTAAAATATATCCAAACAGCATTTACGTGTCTAATGCAGTCGTCAAAGCTCTATATTTTCATATTTCTCATAATTGACATGAATGATGGGAAATGAGTTAACAACCTTCTAAACAACTAAAGCCTGATATACGATCAATAGGCGTTGTCAGTATAAATGTGATGTTCCCAGGCTATTAATTATTAGTTTATCATGACAGCCAAAGCATTAAAAAAAAAACACTATTGTGGTTTCTTATCACAGACGATTCTTCTTCTACGGGTAAACATTATTTCTAATTACTTTTTCCCAATGTTTCCTTAAGCTAGTGTAAGAACCTATCGTTCCTTGCCAACGTCCTAGAAACATTTACTCAAATTAAAATAATAAGAAACTACGCGCCCCATATGAAAACAACGATATGGTAAGTATGCACCAGCAATCAGTGTGTGTTTGAAGTAGTATGTTCCCTTCTATATTATATTAAATATATTAAATATAAACTAGCAAAAATTCGACCCAAATTGGGTTTATTCCATTCAGCCAATAAGTTCAAGTATAGTCATGAGTCTACGAATGTCCCTTGGAAACAGATACAGACATGGCATCACCGTTCTCCGCTAGTAACTCACTCCCGCATGCCCGCATATTGCTATTTGATTTCCTCTTGGCCAATTTAAGACAACTTAGTAAATTATGTGTATTCATTTACTAACAAGACAGTCTCTCTAAGAGTGCCAGTAAACGTAGATATTTATTTAGCTGGTTTGAAAAGACATTTTTCGATCAATATTTACATTTTAAATCAATGTTGACAAATAATTTTGCAAATGAGTAGTCACATTTTATTAAACAATCCAATTTCATTATTAAAATAGTGTAATAACTAAATACGAATAAAGCATATTTAAATAGGCCGTTAAAATAATAGTCCAGGAATAAAAAAAAGAAGAAAAAAGAATTTGCATCGATCCGTTTAATATTTGTAATAAAGCACCAGACAGCTTGTGCTGTGAGAACGTGACGCGTCTTGCATTGCAATAGCATAACAGTTACTATGTAAATCTAGCTAGTGTGGTTTATTAGGAACTGGGTCGACAGGAACAGCGTGCAATTCATTATGAGGATACATCAAAAGGTGGCTGCGCATTCATTTCATGAAGTTTGAAGCCTCGATATGACTGCAATTTATACTTAATTTATAAACAACAAGCGATTAGATAGCTTGACACACAATAAAATCGAACTGAATGACAAATAGCATGCCAATAATGACGACATAAGAATGGTTTTTGAATGAATAATCACTAAAAACACGTTTAACTTAACGTTGATACTGTTACGTACACGTGTAAATATGGACATAGATTCGTCTGTACTTTTATATACTTTATTCTTAACTACTTCGTTACTGAGTGTTAGAAAATAACACATGTTTATGGCATTCCATGTATAAAGGTGCGTTGATCGTTGAGGGCGACGAAAGTTCTGAGCTGACGAAAACATAGCTGTTGGATATTGAAACACCGGTTTATTTAGAAAAAACGTACTTAACCTATAAGCTGACTACAGTCTTATTCGCTTCAATATTATCTTTCGTGTTGTCGGCCAGTTCCTATCGGTAATAATACATATACTTATTATGACATATAAAACAAGTTTCTCGACGAGCATTAATCTGTCTGGCCATTGATTTAAGTGCTATATGAACAAGCAAACGTTCGTCCTCGTTTTTATGGATTTATGCAGCACGTCCATATTTAAAGTCATATTCTTGGATTATGGGTTTCTTTGTTGGGATACTCATAATGAGTAAATATATGATAATTTTGATATTTCTATATTTATTACTATTTAGCGAATTTTTGTTTACTCAATTTAATTTAAAATTATATGTGGATCTGGAGATACAAGCTTATTAAAGACAGTAATTGTCAATGAGATATCAAAGACAATGCTAATTGCTTATGGTATTCTGAATCGATCAGTTGCTTAATAATTCGCAAACTACCAAGCTTCGAATGCTGCCACATTATATTGGAAAAGCACTGTTAAAAGCCAAAAGCGACTAATCATTTTGTATGTCTAAACTTTAGTAATTTGGTATGGGACATGACCGCCACATGACTAACTACATTTATTGCCCATATTTATCACACACTCTATGTTATGTTATTGAATGTTTAGACGAGTTCTCGTCAACACGTTATATTTTATTCGACTTCTGAGGTTTGACTGTGCATAAGATCCACGATCGTGAGTGGTTCCTGAAAGCGATAAAGTAAATATATTTGATATGAATCTAACGAATACACCAAACTGCGTCCAATAAGTAAAGGAAGTCATGGAACAAAACAGAAGTAAATAGGTAAACGAAACACAAAGTAATGGAACAAAACATAAGTAAATAGGTAAACGAAAACACAAATAGTTTAAATATTGATGACTGTTCTATTTTATAACCTTAAACAAAAAAAAGAATTTAATAACGTTAATATGTAGTACATTATTTTACTTAATTGTGTACTTGTTTTTAGATTCAACACTAATGAATTTAATTGGCCATGTAATTATAATGTATAATGAAATTGACATAATTAAACGTGAATTACAGGTATAGCAGGATCATAGCCAAACCAGGATATTTGGGGTATTCGAGTTATCAAATTATTATAAGAATTAATCGTGTATTTTATTGCTATAATAATTCATGCACACATACACACATGGAATGATGGAAGAAACGATTCTTGAATATTAAAGCCGAATTGTCACGGATTAGATTTTACGTCAAACAATCAATTTTAATAACATTCTTCATCTTCACAGATTTATCGTTACGATTAAATATCTTATTTCCATGGGTGTAATTATGCCCACGTGCTAGTAATATAACGATTGTAGAATTTGCCGGAGACTGGCGTCTTAACTCATTCCTTTGACGTAAATTATAATACAGGATAATACACACATAAATGTAGACCCATCTTCAGGGATTTATAATTATCTATATATTATGGTGGTTCTTATGACTATCAACAAAATGTTTGGACATTCATCTGGCATATTTTGATAACACGGTTTAGTTTTTTAATTAGCCCTTCAACACCAGTGTGCGATTATCACAAATCAAGAAACGACAAACTCATTTAGGTTAAAAGCTCCTCAATAAGTACGTTTTGTAAACTTATGAAATATGTACATGCGATCGTTTAATGATGACGTCATAATTAATGGTTAAATATGTGTTGGGATCTATGTATTTATATACCAATGTTTTATGAAAGAATATAAAGACGTGCATTGAAGAATATGTAATCGAGTGAACCTAATGGATACAACTGATACAATTTTTAGACGGTCGGAGAAGCCGCACCGTCATTTAATACCACAAATCTCGAGCATGTATCGTTTTTGACATGGCACCGAAGAACGCACTGGTTTCAATACGCTGCAGACGGGTTACATTTCGCAAAATAGTGCATATTATTTTAAGATTAAATGTTAACTGCACATCTTTCGTGATACAGATGATACAGATACCGTATTTTGTTGTTATACGCTACGAAACGTTTATACAAAAGTAAAGATCTCACAGTTCTCTGCGCTACAAAGCTTCTTATATGGCAATAAATAAACACACGCTTTCCATGCGAATGACGTGACGTTGTACATATCAGCATAAATTTCGCGCGCTTTTCTAGCAGAACAAAAGATTTACACGAAGTACATGGCACTGTGAATTTTAACTCAAAACGAATTGAGAAATTATTAGGAAGCCTTATTTGTAGATACCTTTTATCGATTTCTCACTTTGGATTGTGGATGGGCTCAAGGTCACCGTCACCACTAAAAATAAAACAAACAGTTTCTGCTTAACAACTCCAAAACGAATTGAGCTATTGTAATGAAACTTCATATTTATATACCTTATTTAGCAAACTTACTTGGGATTTCTTAATAGATGGGTGTGTTCCAGGACAAGGTCACTATTATTAAAATAGAAATATGGTTCCACACAGTAACTTGAGTACAAATTGAGCCATTGTAATAAAACTTCATATATACGTATCTTATATTGAGAACTCACTTGGAATTCTATACTAAATGGGTGGGTTCCAGGTCAAGGTCGCCATAACTAAAAATAGAAATACGGTTTATGCTCATTTACTAGAGTAAGAATTGAGCTATTGCAATGAAATGTCGTATGTAGATACCTTATATTGAGATCTCACTTGGGATTGCATATGAAGTGGGTGGGTTCAAGGTCACTGTTACTCAAAATATATAAATGGTTTTTGCTCAATGGCTCAAGAATGAATTGATGTTATATATTTCTAGCCATATCATAATGCGCTTCACCTTGCATCCTTTCTTTTATTATTGTGCTGCCTTTTATGCATTTCGTTGGCAACATTTGGTTTTCGTTGAATTTTCACGTTTCTTGTTCTTACTTTTGTTTATATTAAAACGTAAAATCTTACTGGAATGTCTTTGTGATTTTCCCATACACCACATTGAAACCAACTTAAGTTTCCATTATTGAAAGTTTGAACTTGAATTTTTAACGCGCATACAGTATTTGTTCCAATTTCAGCTCGACTTTTCGAAGAAAAAGTCGAGTTACTTTCGTTGCGCTGTCGTCTGCGTCAGCGTCTGCGTCACCGTCTGTTTCAGCGTCTGCGTAAGTTACGTTTTTTGATTAAGTTTTTGGTTAAGTTTTTGTCAGAGCCCATTTCTCAAAAACTATTAAAGGTATCCATCTGAAACTTTCAATACTTGTTTACTATCAAAAGGGCAATTCATTACAACAAGCATAACCCTGTGATTTGCATTTCCAGAGTTATCTGCCCTTGTTTGTACTTATAACTTTGAAAATTTTCACATTTTTTGTTAAATATACAATTTCTCAATAACTATCAAAGACACTAAATTGAAACTCAAGATACTTGCTTATGGTGCTAACCCCATTCTGTAGACCTGAGGAGGTGGCCCTTTCAAGGATTTTGTTGGAGTTATTACCCTTTTTTCAACTGTTCGCTTTAGGTCAGATTGTTCAATACCTGTATGAAGTATAAACTTGAAACTCAAAGTACTTGATCACAGTAATAAATTCACTATGTGGACAAGAGTAGGTAACTCTATCAAGGATTTATTTTGAGTTATTTCTCCTTTTCAACTTAGAATTTTCGCTTTAGGTCAAATTTGACACTAACTATACGAGCTATTGACTTGAAACTCAAAATACTTGATCACAGTCATGAACCAATTCTGTAGACAAGATGAGATAATTATATCAAGGATTTTGGTGGAGTTATTTCCCTTTTTCAACTAAGAATTTTAATTTGAGGTCAATTTTCTTATGATCTGTAAGAGTTTTTGACTTGAAATGCAACACACTTCATCACAGTGATGAACCCATTTTACTAACAAATGGCCAGAATACTATCAAATTCAAGAAAGGCGGTGCTCTTGTCTGACACCGTTTCATTACGAGGGCCGTCTTTGTACGCTGTCAGCGCTTTGATTATTATATTGCCTAGTTATCGATTAGATAAAGATAAAGCAAAATGAAACATGTCTTGTGTTGATAGGGTTTCTTCTCTTCTTAGAAGGTATAACATACATAAAATATTAACACTGTTAACAACTAATTTAGAGCTTGATATGTGATAGGATAACCAGGCGTTGCCAATCTAGATGTGATATTCCCAGGCTACTACTTATTAGTTTATCATGACAGCCAACACATAAAGAAACGACACCAGGGTGTTAACATGTCACAGATGGTCCTTGTACGGGTAAACATTATACAGATATTTCATTGGCATTTGGGAACAGTCAAATTGTTTTCCTGAAGTAAAGGGGGTATAGTTTGAACTGTTGCCCCGAGGCCGTTAGGCCGAGGGCAACGGTTCAAAATGTTGCCCCCGATACTGAAGGAAATAATTTGACTGTTCCAAAATGACAGTGAAATATCTGTTTTATTACCTACTTCTAATAATAAATAAAAACAATATTGAATTGTTTTATTTCCCATAAAATCTAATATAATGATAGTTGTGAATCACACAACTCAAACTAGAACAATCATTATCCTGAGTCCTAGCTGCTTGTAACAGTCGGTAGCAGTCAGTGTTACTATAAAGTTACATTGCGCAGCGTTCTGCGCAGGTTGCTCCCTTTGAATAATAATCAGGGCAACATAACGAAACCAAACCATGAAACATCACAAAATGTTGACTGTTTGAAGAAGCTTGTTTTAGCAAAGTGGTAAACAGTTAAAAACGCTTAGTTATCATTTATATAGTAAAGTAGGTAATACTATTATTATTACATTTTTCCCATAAATTCCGTTAAGCTAGTGTGAGAAGCTATCGTCGTTGAAACATTAAAAGGGTTGGCACCTATGCGACCCCATATGCAAACGATATGGTCACCGTAGTTGTCAGCATTGATTTGACGAAAAAATCGTTTTTCAGTATATAGTTATTTCATAGGCGTTTTTGAAAACGTAAAATACGAGGTGTCAGAGATGAATGTGTAACGGTTGCAAGAGGCCGAAATCGTATCCCTTACACCGAGGGACAACCGTTTTCACTGTTTCCAAAACGCCTATGGAATAACTGTTTATTTACATGTACCTAACTTCTTTTGATTACGTATTACTCATACATACTTTTAAAAAATTGCAGCGTTCGATTACATTCCAAAGAAATACTTTTCCACCATTGCTTTTAGTTTTAACGCGAACTTCATTATACCAATGCCCTTATTATATATACGTTATAAATATATTAATAAAACACAATTACAAATGACACCAACACTAAAATTGAACTCTTTTTCCCGGACGTGTTTTGTTACACAAGTAGCGCGCGACAGTGACGCCATGTCAAAAATATAGACTAGCATATGTGCGCATTGTAGGATCATATTTTTCACACGCCTGTGAAGAATAGGATCTCATTTGTCACATTTATAGATGTGAAGAATGTGATTGGCCTAAAAGGGGGTATGCGTACCGATCACAATTTTCACATATTTTATGGGAAATTGTATTGCGACAATCGATAAAATCAATATTTGGAGCATAATTATACAGTAATCATCATCATCATTATCATCATCATCATCATCATCATCATCTTCGTGGTCGTCGTCTTCGTCGTCATCATCATCATCATCATCATAATCGTCATCATCATCACCATCATCGTCACCAACGTCACTATCGTTACCATTGTCATTATCATCATCATCGTCATCATCGTCATCATCGTCATCATCGTCATCATAATTATTTTCGTCATCACCATTATTATCATTATACTTAACGTCATCATCAGTATGGTCATCACTATAAACAACTAAGCCCTATTTAGGAGCTACTTATGTATGCATGCGCTTAATCGTTAGTCAAAACGTTTGTATGGCCTAAATAGGAAATAGAATGATGCATATGTACTCGCGTACGTCCATACGAACGTACACCTTTTTATTGGGATATTAACCAATGCACGCATCCGAACGTACGTACAAACAAACGTCCTATTTTGGATCATTAAAACCTAAATAACCATGCATATGACTGCCCGAAATAGAATATACGTATACACGGACGGTAATATAATGATCTTATTAGAACCTCCGCACATGTTAGTACGTACGTTTGGAAAGTATTGTAGTGTAGCGTAGCGTACCTTCCGTATCGTACCGTACCGTATCGTTCCTAACCGAATCGTACCGTACCTAACCGTACCGTACCTAACCGTACCGCACCGCATCGCACCGTAATGTACCGTACCGTTCATTTCCATACCATAGCATTACAAACCATGACGTACATGCCATGCTATGCCATGCTATGACATGCCAAACCATGCCATACCATATCAAACCGTACCATACTTAACTGTCCGATACCGTGCCGTACCATATCGTACCATACCATGCATACCGTACCGTAAATCATCCCGTTTGTTTTTCGGGCTCATACAGTGTGAAAAATAGGATTATGATGTAACAAAATCACTTTTTTGAAAATTTGAATTTTTTCATGTGTGAAGAATATGATTTGAGTGCATATCAAAAACTGGACTCGATCACAAGTTTCACAGAAAATGTGAAGAATGAGATTGATATGTGTGAAGAATGAGATCCTGTTTTCACACCTGTGAAAAATGAGATCCTATTTTTCACATGTGTGAAAAATAGGATTTGTGAAAAATATGGTCCTTCAGCGCATCATTCTGTGCATAGAACAGTTCGTCGGACCGGGTAACTGTCAAACACGTTTCACACCTGCCAGTAACTGTATATATTTATTTTAAAGGCCTAGATTAATCCTTCTTTATTTGACCCCCCCCCCCACCCCCCTCCCCCAAATTTCGGCAATTTAGCAATTGCTCAGTCAGCTAAGAGAAAAGATTGCAGATAATGATAAGATATGTTATGGTGGACCAATACACAGAGTGGAATACCCCATGGAGAGAAAAGACATTCCTAAAACTATGTCCTTAAGTGTTTAAATAAAACATAAGTATATCAATATTTACCTGTTTCTAGTGTCAAATAATTTTTCAAATGTTAATTCACATTTTATTAGATTTAATTAAACAATAAAATTTCATTATTAAAACATTGTAAATAAATGATTACAATTAACGCATATTTAAAAAAAAAAGCTATTTAAAATAATTAAAATAATTTATAAAAAGAAGAAATATGGATGGATTGGCATTGGTCCATTTTAGTAATTGTAATAGAAATATGGATGGATTGGCATTGGTCCATTTTAGTAATTGTAATAGAAGCACAGCTTGTGGTGTGAGCACTTGACGCGTTTTGCAATACCAGTAACATAACTATGTCAATCTAGTATAGTTCATTGGACATTGCACAGCGTGAAACGAAGTCATTTGATGCAATCTGTTTTATTTTATACAGCCAACATTAGTGAAAAACCTAACGTCGTTGTGCAAGTATTATTATCACTAAAAGGTACATAATACGACAATTTGTATTAAATATATAAAAAAAAAACAGCTAGCGATTACATTGCTTTATACACAAGAAAACCGGACTGAATGACAAACAATAAAAATGCCGATAGTGATGACCTAATGATGACCTAAAATTGTTTTTAAATGAATAATCATTTAAAAAGCATTCACCTTTACAATGATAATGATATGTACACATGTAGATTTGTCTGTACTTTGATCTTAACTACTTTGCTGCACACTGTTATTTCACAGATCTATAACTATAAGTGTTGAATTCCAAACAATTAATTTCCACCAATGTTTTTCATAGATATCAGCACTATCTCCTCGTTATTAAGTTATGCGCACATAAAACTTAGAGACTTGATCTTCAGAAGCTATGAATTTTTTCAATGATAACCCATCGATAATTCATATTAAGCTATAATAGGACGCAACAAACCTGCATATATGAAACAAAATCAACAAACTGTTTAGGTAGCAGTGTTTTTTCTCTTTATTGTTTTATTTTTTGTGCAAATATTCATGAAAAATATAAAACAAAGCTTTATTGATTTCAAACAGTGCCAGATACATATGCATATATTTGAATTTCAGGCTTCGAAGTGTTAACGTATGTATCTGAGTGTTAGAAAATAACAACAGGTATATCGCATTCCGTGTATAAAGGTGTGTTAATCGTTAAAGGCGACCCAAGTTCTGAGATGACGAAAAAATAGCTGTTGAATATAGAAACACCCGGTTACGTAGAAAGACGTTCTTACCTTATAAGCTGACTTATTCGCTACAAAATTATCCTTCGTGTTGTCGGCCAATTCCTGTCGGCAATTATACATAAGTGTATTGTGACACATTTAATGAGTTCTTCGACCATACTTAATCTGCCTGGCCATTGATTTAAGGAAAAGTGCCAGTGCGATATAAACAGAAATCCAAAAACAATTACAAAACAACAACAACAGACAACATCAAACATCCGTTGCAATCCGTTTCAACGTCATGGCATTAACAACAGTTAAAACTGCAGCACTTAATTTCAATCAGCTTGTATGCGATTCGTATTACGTCAGCAAGTATGGAACAATTCGTATATTTGAATAAAGAAACAGTTAATTATGACCTCGTCATAATGATGCCGTAATACAGTCTTGCTGGCGACTCAATAATCACACATTTCATATATATACTAGCAACACCTGAGGATTGATATATATTGGACTATCCAATGCTAAGTGCTTGTTGTTCGTGTATATTCCATTGCGGCGCTCGTTTGGTCCTGACCAGAAGACCCTTCCCGGTTGACTACAGCGTTTCTTCCCAACAACATTTTTTCCAGATTGCAAGACACTTTCTTGGCAAATGAAGTGATATATTAGATTTGAGGACCACACTTGATTACATGCACGATGCCAGAGGTTAGATAATTGGATATAAGCAAATTTCAATTACCAAAATTGAGTTTCTCAAAAGGGCTGTCGGCGCTACTTCATCTGCGCCATTGCTGCAACGAGATTTTGTAAATTGTATTAATGGAATTGCACTCCCGAAATTGTCTACACACTGTGTGAACTATTGTACGCATTTGTAAGTGTTGTATAGCTTGTTGCAAACTCAGCATTTTTCCTTTGGTTTGATGATATATATTTCATGTGGACAGGCAAACATTCTTCATGCTGTTCGCGAGCTCTGCAACACATCAATTATTATAAAAACATGTGAATTTCTAAAGTATTGTTAGGTACGTGTGTCGTGAAAGCTAGTTATTCGAAGTATATATATGTTGTTTCCTAACGCGTATATCTGTAAAATATAAACTATATGATTTTGTGTTTTATGATTATGTAGCGTGTTGGTTTCAAGCTACAGCAAATTAAAATTTTTAATTAATGTGAATTTGAATTACTTGCACATTAAAGGCATCGATTGTCAATGCGATATCAACCGTAAATGCTGTCACATTTTTGTATTCTGAATTAAGCAATTGTTTCAATGTGCAGTACAGGATAGCGCCGATCGGGCTTAGTGGCGGCGTCAACTTTGGGTTTCCGCTCAATAACTCGATAACAAATTGAGATATTGTCATGTAACTGCATATATATATATACCTTATATTAAGTCGTTGATTCGGATTGCATATGGCAGGGGTGCGGATAAGGTCAATGTCAACGTTACTTAAAATGTAAAAAAAGGAATCTGCTAAACGAATTAAGCTATTGTAATGGAATTTCATAATTAGATACCTTATAGTGAGACCTCGATTGGGTTTGCATATGGAGAGAGTGAGTCAAGAACAAGGTCACCGCTAATTGAAAAACGGGTTCCGCTTAATAACTCTTTTGCCATTGTAATACTCCTGTAAGACTTTCTCTTCCTTGCCATAGCTACATGTATATGATCTTCACCTTACATCCACCTAAGTTTTTATTCGAAAAAAATGTGTGTGTTTTTTGCGGAATTTAAATGTGTCTTTTTTATGTATTAGTTTTACTTAAGAAACTTCACAAACACAATAATATCGTTTTAAAGTAACTTTCCGCATAACTATCTATACCGATTCTTATTTAATCTGTTTTTGAAGGACAATGTTCCTGTAATTATCGACAATCAACCAAACTTCAAATGCTGTCTTATGTAGGTATATTACATTATATAAAATTATGTAATTTTATTTATCTTCCCAAAATCCGATAGGAATAAGCACATATGTCGTGGACACTTTGGAATCACACAGTTGTTTGGACCAACACTTGTTCAGTGTGCAGTATTGTTACATTCTTCTGCTGTCTTGAGATACTTAAAGAAAGTAGATTCTGATCTTTATAGCTGCATTGACGGAGCACAAAAGTGAATCATACACTATTTTGTACGTCTGAACTTTACTGTTCTGGTAAGGGATATTTCCGCCGCATGTCTAACTACATTTATTGCATTTAATTGCCCATATTGGACGATGTACTCTATTATGTTCTTAAATGTCAATACGAGTTCTCTTCTACTAGATATTTTATTGGCCTTTTGAGAGTCGACTGTGCATAAGGGGATATCACAGCGACATAGCTGTCACTCTATGTTAAACCTCTCTGGACGTTACAAAATTGGTGTTACAAAATATATAGACCAGCAACATTGATGTTTCTTTCTGTACTATCAGTCTGAATTCTTACACTTTTTGTTTACAAGAATCACGGTGTATTACTGTGCAATAGTTACATCACACAAAATTGTGTGCATTCGGACAATTGATAAAAATTATTTGATTTAATCAAATAACCGATTAACCAAACAAACCTGGTTGTATATGCAGACATAATACCATGTTGTTTCAAAAAAGTATTTGGCAGCTGGTTTGTTGGTATCAATCATTCTTAATTTGTTTTTTCCCCGCATAAATTGTGTTAATGTATGTAAACGGTAACGGAATGAAAGAGAATAGTCTCATACCATTGCTTTGTAAAGAATGCGTCGAAATAAATTCACAAATTCATGGACCGAATACTTGCACTTAATTTTCATACAAAATGATACACTTAACTAAAGAATTCTTTATTGAATTAAATACTAATGCTATTTAATGATATCTTTGTACAATTTTCGACAATAAAATTGATAAATCATTATTTCTTAAATGTCACAAATGAAAGTACCCATTTTTTAACACGTATCATATGGCGGTATGTACAAGTTAAGTTAAGTCCTGAAGGTACAAATGACACGAATGGATTTAATGAGGAATACCGTGAGTGAAAGCGATGAAGTAAATATATTTGGAACAAGTGATAGATATTACCATGGTTTAATATCATACATTATGTCATTGATTTGCAATGTATTTGTAAATAGAAACCCTTTTTGCTTTGTATCTTTCCTTGTTCCTATAAGAGGGTTACTACGGTTCGTGTACGGGGCATCCTATCAAGTCATTTATTATATAAATTTTATGTTCACAACAACTCTTCAAATTAAGATCTATTTTTAACATTAAAATGCATTTAACGTCCATAGAGTAGTGAAAAGGAAACATAATCAGAGCCAATACAGTTTTCTCGTTAAGTATTAAAAGTTTAAATCACAAATTACAATTAAATAAATTTAAAAATAAACAATAACGTTTATATGTAGGACGGGTTCCCTGTACTGCTTTGTTTATATTTAACACTGAAACCACAACTTTTCGATTCATATGAATTTGCCAGTATAAAACTTGGACTGTAGGCAATATATATTTAAAAGGATTATTGACAAACATGATATTTGAAGAATTCCCGTCACCAAGTTATTACAAGAATTAAACGTGTATTGAAACACACTTGACTTAGCTTATATTTGTACGTAAAAGAATCAATATGAATCACATTATTTAGCATTACAGCTTTATCGTTACGATTAAATATTTTATTTTCATGGCGGTATTTATACCCACGTGTTAGTAATATAACGACGGTAGAATCGGCCACAGACTGGCATCTTTATGCGTTTTCTTGAAGTAAATTATGATTGTTAATAATAAACAAATAGACCCATCTACAGGAGTCTATAATTATCTATATAACATGGCAGTTCTTACGACTATCAACAATAACGATCGGATATGCATCTGGCATACGTTGATAATACGGGCTGGTTGGTTAATAGCCTTGTAACACCCGGATGGGATGAACGTAAATCATCGAAACGTAAAACTCAACTTTAACTACAGCGTTTTGAAAATGTAAAAGCGATCGTTTTATGATGACTTGGTGATTAATATTTTAACATACTTTTAAATTTTTGTTTTAATGTATTCCATTATATTGTATTGAAAGTCGAAGAGTTAAATGAACAATATAAAATCAAAATGAAACTAATACATAAAATAGACACAAATATTGTTGTTTAACTGAAAAATTATAGATTACATAAAGACATAGCTAATTGAATATATATTTCTCCCCTTACCCATACATGTAGGATATGATACGAGTTGTCATTTCATACCATATTTAATTAAACAAGTTCAGGAATTTTGTTAGTAAGCGAGCCTTTGGCGAACTTACTAACAAGTATCCTGAATTCGTTTAATAAAATATGGTATGAACTGACAACGAGTGTCAGATCTTTTTTATCACATGGTTTTAAACGAAATAAAACCCTTATAATTTTACCAAAATAAGTTGGTAAATCCTCAAAGTTGTGTACTGACTTGACGTCATTCATGTTGACGACGTCATTTCACCAAAATAACGTCATGCAATTGGTCAGTCAAAGAATATGTAGCCAATGAAAACGCGCAAAATGTTATCTTTCACATGTGTAAGATAAAAATATTCGTAATGGCTGTATTACACGGAAAACAAGGTATAACATGTGATCAAATAGAACACAATAGCAATAATGTACTCTGAATTGCACGTGACTGACATATTTAAAAGCTGCCTGCATGAACTGTCAACAAAATGTCCGATAGTATACATGAAACGACCAACAAATATGTTCGCGAGCGTATAGTGGTTCCCAATTAAATATACGTTTATGCACCTCTTTGTTCGTTAATTGCACTTCCAAACTTGGAAACTCTCGCTCATCACTTGAATAACGCTGCAAGGTTCACTTGGATTTAGTCAATGCGAAATAAATTACAAATGCAAATAATGAAATAACCGTCTGATATTTGTTTTCATTGTAGCGCCGCACATATTATATTAAAGCATTCTGTCAGCACGGCAGGAATAACTCAGTTAGGTACGGAATGCGTTTATTAATCATATGAATGAAAACGCTGCACGGTTAACTTGAACCTTATATCTATTACACTTTATGCAATTTGTAAGATCAACATAGTTAAAACAAAAGTGCCATTGTCACAAAGATAGTTAATCTTTGTAGAGGACCATTATGCAATGTTACATACCACATATGAATCCTCTGGGCCATGCGGTTTCAGAGGAGACGATTTTTTAAAGTCATTTAGCTATATAAGTCTATAAAAACAATGTGACCCCCAGGGCGTGGCCAGTTTTTACCCCAGGGGCATAATTTGAACATCTTTGTAGAGGACCACTAGAAGATGCCACATACCAAATAAGAAAGCTCTCAGCCATGCAGTTTCAGAGAAGTTTTTTCAAAGATTTTTCTCTTTACATCTTTTGTTTTAACTTTGGTGACCTACATATGCAGCGGACCGAAACGATTTGAACAATTTTGAAAGAGTGTCATCCAAGGATCATTCCTGTGAAGTTTGGTGAAAATCTGCCCAGCGGTTTAGGAGAAGATATTGTTTGAATGAAAATGTTGATGCACGACGCACGACGGACGACGCACGACGGACGAAAGGTGATCACAAAAGCTCACCATGAGCACGTTGTGCTCAGGTGAGCTAAAAAAAATACGAAGGTAAAGAAATGGTATTTGTGCATCTCATTCATATCCAAAGCCTCTCACTGTGTGGTGAGTTGAGGTATCAAAACTATTACAGATATATTCTTAAATCTATATATTGATTATAGCTTTAAGAATATATTTGGACTAGTTTTGATGATGACAAAATAAACAAGAAACATGGATATACCCCGATTTTTTTTTTGGAACAAAATGAATAAAAGTCAGCACAACAATAACCTTTTTTAGTAATGGTGACCTTGACCTTGACCCACTCACCCCATATGAAATCCCAAGCGAGGTCTAGATATAAGGTATCTACATATGAAGTTTCATTAAAATATCTCAATGTTTTCTCAAGCTATTGGGTGGAATCTCTTTGTCTATTTTTAGTAACGGTGACTTTGACCCCACCGACCCCATATGCAATCCGAAGCGAGGTATAGATATAAGATATCTATGTATGAAGTTTCATTAAAATTATTGAGCTTTTGAGCGGAAACTGTTTTTTTTAACGGTGACCTTGATCATGACCGCACCCACCTTATACGCAATCCTAAGCGAGGTCTCAATATAAGGTATCTACGTATGACGTTTCATTAAAATACATCAATTTGTCCTCAAATTATTGACCAGAAACCGTTTTTATATTTTTAGTAATAGTGACCTTGACCTTCACCATAACTATCCCATACTCAATCCCAAGTGAGGACTTGAAATAAGGTATCTATTTATGAAGTTTCAAGTTTTTAAGGGGAAACCATTTTTCTATTTTAAGTAACAGTGACCTTTACCTTGACTCCACCTACCCCATACGCAATCCCAAGCAAGATCTCAACATGAAGTATCTATGTATTTTAAGTTTAATTAAAATATCTCAATGCATGCTCAAGTAATTGAGCAGAAACTGTTTTTCTATTTTTAGTAACAGTGACCTTGACCTTGACACCACCCACCCCAAATGCAATTTTAAGCGAGGTCTCGATATAAGGAGTCTATGTATTTAGTTTAATTAAACTATCTCAATACGTTCTTAAGTAAATGAGCGGAAAACGTTTTTTGTATTCTGAATAACAGTGACCTTGACCCCACCCGCCACAAATATGCAATCCCAAGCGAGGTCTCAAAATAAGGTATCTATGTATGACGTTTCATTATAAGAACTCAATTCGTTATCGAGTTAGAGAGCGGAAACGAAAAGTTGACGCCATCACTACGCCTTTGACCTTGAATTGTGACCTCGACCTAGTACCTAGGGACGTGGTTTTAACGCGCGACACTACACCTCACCATGCTTGTCACTTGTCAAGTTATTTGAAAATCCATCCATGCTGGACGAAAATATGCTCCGGACTAAGTGTGAAGGATTGATTGTTTTATATTTGACCTTTGACCTTGAATGGTGACCTTGACCTTGAACATAGGGACCTGGTTCTTGCGTACGACACTCCGCCTCACCATGCTTGTCACTTCTGCAAAGTTTTTGGAAAATTCATCCATGCTGTACAAAGATATGATCCGCAAAAAGTGTTTATGATTTATGTCTTATATTTGACCTGGAATTGTGACCATGGCCTTGGACCTAGGGACCTGGTTTGTAGCCGCGACACGCGTCTCACCATGCTTGTAACTTCTGCCAGGTTATTTGAAAATCCATCCATGCTGGACAAAGATATGCCCCGGACAATGTGTTTATGATTGATTTCTTAAATTTGACCTTTGACCTTAAAGTGTGACCTTGACCTTGGACCTAGGGACCTGGTTCTTGCGCGCGGCACTCCGTCTTACCATGCTTGTCACTTCTTCCAATTTATTTGTAAAACCATCCATGCTGGACCAAGTTATTCTCCGGATAAAGTGTTAAGGGTTTATTTCTTAAATTTGACCTTTGACCTTAATTGCAAGCTTGATCTTAAACCTAAGGACGTGGATTTTGCGCGCGACACTTCGCCTCATTATGCGTGTCACTTCTGCCCGGTTATTTGAAAATCCATCCTTGCTGGACAAAAGTTTGCTCCGGACAAAGTGTTTAGGATTGATTTCTTGAATTTGACCTTTGACCTTGAATTGTGACCTTGACCTTGGACCTAGGGACCTAGTTCTTGTGGATGACACTATGTCTTACCAAGCTTGTTACTTCTGCTAATTTATTTGGAAATCCATCAATGCAAAGTGTTTAGGACTGATTTCTTAAACTTGACCTTTGACCTTGAATTGTGACCATGACCTTGGACTTAGGGTGCTGGTTCTTGCGTGTAATACGCCGGCTTACCATGTTGTCACTTCTGTCAAGTTATTTAAACATCCCTCCAAACTGGACAAAGTTATGCTCCGGACAAAGTGTTAAGGATTAATTTCTTTAATTTGACCTTGAATTGAGACCTTGACCTTCGACCTAGGGAGCTGGTTCTTGCGCGCAACACTCCGTCTCATCATGCTTGTCACTTCTGCCAAGTTATTTGAAAATCCATCAATGCTGGACAAATATATGCTCCAGACAAATTTTTTGGCCGCCCAATGCCCGCCCGGGGCGTTCCCATAATACGTCCCATTTTTCAGACGGGCGTATAAAAATGCAACACATAGCGAAAGATGAAAACATTGTTTGAAAAAAAAAAAATTCTTCAACATTGTGACCCATTCTTAAATTATGTGAACTATGAAATGAATATTGATTATTTTTACCGGCGATTCGTGTACTTTTATCCTAAATATTCAAGACGTATTTTCAAGCGTTTATTTATATCCTACATGTTAAATCCAGCCGGTAAGAAATCGCCATAAAACAACTTATCCGATTTTTCATAATTTGCATGAATGATGGAAAGTGAGTTAACAACCTTATAAACAACTAATTTATTTTCTGATATGTGATACGATCCCCAGGCGTTACCAATCTAGATGTGATGTTCCCAGGCTATTACATAATAGTTTATAATGACAGCCAAAAACATAAAACAAGCAACAGAGGGTGTTCTGAACAAGTCCAAGATGGGCCTGATAAGGGTAAACTGTTTGCAATTGCATATTGCCAAAATTCTCTTAAGCCTGTGCAAGACAACTGATATTCATCCAAACATTTTAATAAATGATTGATGGCGCACACATACATGTATGGAAACTACGAAATGGTTAGGTCTAGTTGTCCTTGTTGAGTAGACGACATAAGATGTGTTTATTCAACAAATTTAACTGTATACTTTCATGAGTCTGCGAATACTCTTCGGAAACAGAAGAAGACATGGTTTCACCGTACGCCGCTAGTAACTTACTCCCGCATGCCCGCATAGTGAAATATATGAGTCCCTCTTGGCCAATGTAAAGTCAGGTTTACACGTAAGTCTAGTCTTATGGGGACTGAACTCATAGGTCTAGACTGTCTTGTGTCCTATGAGTCGTTCTCGTCCAGTGATTTAATCTTCGAATGGTTGTACTCGATGAGTTACGTAGGTTTGACCTCCTATGCTCTAGCTGAGTCAAGAGCTATAGATCTTCAAAAATTACAGACTTAAGACTTTAAGGGATTTACTTGGTATACTATTAATTTTTCCAAAACTGTCAGCAAACATGTTCAACACTCATTGTTAGTGTAATTTACACCAATATTGGAAAGATACAGACAGTTTTTGAATGAATAATCATTATTATTTTTTTAAACTAAATCTTGATATTTATGCGTGTACAGTAAGTAAGTAAGTAAGTAAATTTTTTATTATCGTGACTTGTGTATAACATTTACATTTATAAGTAAATACAGATACAAAATAGATCACACCCGGCCCACCGGGCCTATAAGTCACCTTAGCAAGTTCCATTATTAACAACGTTGTATATAAATTGATAAAGCGTATCAAAAATAAAGATTGTTATCACATGACAGCAGCGACAGACATACGTATCGAATTTGTAATCGTGTTTACGAATACAGAATACTTCTTCTGCGTAAGTAGTCAGCCGTAATATATCTGGCTTGTTGTCTAGTGTTATTATGGATCAGATAACCTAGTTGGTCTATGGGGGACAGTGTCATAAAACCAGTCTCCCGCAAGGCATCGCCAAGTATTCCAAGACTTAAGTCACTATATCTTGGACAATTTAACACAAAGTGTGTTTCATTTTCAACTGTTTGAAAGTCACAGAAGTTGCATAGTCTTCTATTCTCACTCTAGCCGAGATATCTTCCAGTTTCTATTCGTAATAGTAGGATGCCCGACCTGAATTGTACATATAACGAACGTTGGTGCTTTGATACGTCTAATGTCAGATACGGTTCTTGTATGAAACTTGTTTTAAAAGTACAATAAGTTCTCAACTTAGGCATTCTAGCAACGTCTTGTTTCCAAATAGAGTCATAGTACACTTCTATGCGTTGCTTTGCAGAGGGAACATTTTCAGTTTTTTTTTTGTGGTTTAAAGAGTCACGTAGTCCGATGTGCGTCATAATATGCCTGACCTCGCTCGACCAGTTATTGGTGCATACATTATAGTCCATTTCAAACACTTTGTAGCAAAGTCTGGCATGATCCATGCGCAACAGTCTATTCCAGAGGCGTAGCATGCATAGCCATCGTCTATATCTGGTGGGTAGCCATCCCATGTCCCCGACCATAGCGGCGACTGGCGCGAATCTGTAGACACCAAGGATATCATCGCTCGGTTTTGTACATTGTCTGCCTGTTGCAGCTGTTTAAATCCCCATACACCACCACAATAGTCCATCACGGGTACCACACATGCATTGTACAGGGTTTCGTACGACTTAAAACCAAAGTCTTTCATGTTGTGGATTTTGTTGATGATACTCCCATGTATGTGAACATTTAATGCATTTGTCTGTAAATCTATATAATTTGTTCAAAGAGACGTGCAACGTACTGCTGTTTCGAAGATCTATTCCAAGCAATTATTTTCCACCTCATTTTCTTTGATATCAGCTGTATCTCTTCGTTATAAATTAACCCAACATAAAATAAAAATCTGAAATTTGATCTTCAGACGCTGTGATTTGTTTTCTCATTTATTACTCCTTGTTAATTCATAGTTATACCTATACTCAACAAAAACTGCACAAACGCATGAAACATAAGCAGCCATGTAGCATATTTTTTCCTTTATTAATTTAATTTCGTGCAACACTTGCAAATATTCTTGGAAGCATGTTAACAATAGAATAGGAAGCCGTTGAGTTCAAACAGTGATAGTTACATAATATTTATAAAAGTGTAATTTTAATTTGGAAGTGTTTACGTAGGTATGTGAGCGTTAAAATTATAACAACTTTGTCATTTATTATATTTTGTGTATAAATGTTTCTTTTGAAATTACGTTCTTCAATGATACAAATATTGATACGCAATAATCAAGGATAATTGTAAATTGTTACATAATTATTATGTATAGGTTATACACATACAAAATTCATATTGTTCATAAGTTCACAGAAGAAAAATAAAGAGGAACAAGATTCTGTGTTTGATAAACACACATGCCCCCGGGTAGTGCTGGTTAGCCCATTTCTTAGTCCAAATGAGATCAAGGTCAAGGTCAAAGTGAGATGTGGTAAAATGGGTAGATTGGGAACGGTCATAAGTAAAAACTGTGTAAATATCCCAGTGTTGTCGTAAGCGGTGTTGGTGCTAGACAAAATGGTAAAATCTGGTTAACCCAAAAAATGGCACTTTTGAATTACCATAAGTCCAATTTAGTTCAAGGTCAAGGTCAAAGTAAAGTTGGATGATATGGGTGGATTGGGGATGGTCATAAGCAACAACTGTGTAAGTATCCATGCGTTGTTGCAAGCGGTGTTGGTGCTAGACGAAATGGTAAAATCTAGTTAGCCAAGAAACAGCCCATTTGAATTATTCTAAGTGCAAATTAGGTCAAGGTAAAGGTCAAAGTAAGGTTGGGTGATATGGGTGGATTGGGAACGGTCATAAGTAACAACTGTGTAAATATCTAAGTGTTGTAGTAAGCGGTGTTGGTGCAAGACGAAACGGAATTATTATAAGTCCAAATCAGGTCAAGGTTAAGGTCAAAGTAAGGTTTGGTGATATGGGTGGATAGGGAATGGTCATAAGCAACAACTGTGTATGTATGAAAGTGCTGTAGTAAGTGGTGTTGGTGCTAGACGAAAAGGGTAAACTCTACTTAACCTGGTAACGGACGGAAGGACGGCCGGGGGCATAAAACAGAAAGTTCAAAACCTTTGTTGTGTATATATGTCCAAGCGTGCTATATTATGAGGTATAATTGTGATGAACATAAACACACAGCAAACACACGAATAAATGGGGGAAATCATTTAGAAAGTAACTCAATACCATTTCAATTATGTTTGTCATATATGTATATTTTGTTATTCTTCTTAATACTAGTACAATACACATTTATATGAATAAACATATACATATCACATGAATAGGAGTGCATGCAACAAATATGAATACTTAGCACGAATATTTACATATATGTTATAGAAAAACAGCAGTACAGGAGAACAACCGTGTAATTTATTATCAACCATATAAATATGAATAAATATATACATAGAATATGGGTTAACACCATTTTATAAAGATTATAGTTATATTCATAATATTCGCTAACATCTTAATTTGGAAGGAACTACAGTTTTTATGTGTACGCTTTGGATTATATTGAATTATTATTGCATATATGTGGTGATAAAAGTACTGTAAAAAAATACGAACTAGTTCTACATTTCATAATGTGTTTGGATGTTTATGTCATTACCTCGCAAAAGATGCTTAATTTCAGAATTTCTCATTAAAAAAATGTGTAATAAATATGCACATTTTCCAAATATATCATAACATTTGTAAAATTCAACAGATACAAACATTTCACATAATTTAATAAATAGTTTTTCTAAACTGTTTTGACAAAACACGTTGGAGTTGCATGGAAATAAAATAATCCCTTGCGGAACTGTTTGCTTTATATAAATGTAACATTGTTCACTGCTTCACACCATAACATTAATATGCTTATGGTAAAGTGTTAATATTTAGATGCTCAAGCTGTTTGCTAAGCAACCACGCTAAAGATCGCAACACACGTGTCGCACCAATGATTGTTAAATCCACGCTCATATATTTAGACATATAAAAAGACGAGTTACATATTAATGCATGTACACACACGGCACAATTATGAATCATAATACGCTATTAAACGATGATTATCCAAGAAACGTTTTTAAATAATTTATTACCTTGCAAAACGTTTCAACTGACAAAGTCATACCCATTAACCTAAATTTATAATAATTTACAGCATAATGCCACGCGGCAAGACGTTAATAAAACACATGTATATCTTATACATCATTTAGCGTCATTCTTGTTAACGAGGTGAAAGACTGATACACAGACACGGTTCATCAGGGAAATTTCAACAAGATCTCTCGAGTGATAACTTGAAAAGATCCTTTGGGTAATGTGTTGCAGATCCACCAGGAAATTAGTTAAATTTAATATAATAATATATATCATATTTCAACATTGCTAATAACTGCTGCGTGACGGAAATATAACTCTATTCAAATTGAATTGGAAAATGCAAAGACGATTTGACAAGAATACTGTACTATAAGTGTGTGTAATAAACACAGACACGCAGTGTCATTCTTAAAGCAATTATTTGAAGACATTCAAACATAAACAGTTTCTAGTATGTGTCGATCATTCTCGTTGCATTTATGCAAGTAATAGTAATAGCTAAATGTCTTATGAATAAACCTGTCATGTATTTTGTATCGTAAATAAACAAACTACATTACATTTATAATATTTTTTTAAAACATAAAATATGCTAGTTATTCTCCAATTTGTGTTTTAAACAACAGAAAAGGGAATTAATTTCCAACCAATTGCCTTTGATATCGGCAGCAGTAATTCTTTACTATAAATTAGAGGAAAACGTTATCTTTATAACTAGATCTTTAAAAGATAAAAATGTTTTACTACCCGTTTAATGTACATGCACATGCTTATTTGAGCTACATATAATTACACGCAAACATTAACATATATAAACAGCAATTTATGTTCTTTTTTATTTATTGCAGGAATATTTGATTTCAACAATAACACCACCAATGTAATTGGTAAACTTACCAATATCGCTGTTTTGAGTTGCTAAATCCGAATATTTCGAACGTTCATTTGACAAAGCATGTATATACCACGATTTGATTTATTTCATATTACATTTCTGTTTAAACGGAAAGAGTTAGATAGAAGTTTCAAAAGCGCTTCACATTTTTGTTTCTGTAAAACTAATCATGAACATTTCATCAGGAATTATTTTCGAGTTGAAACAGCAGATAAAAGTACAGCATGGTCCATTGTTTAAACGTTACCTTTTGCGTGTATGTATAACATAATATGGCAGACTCAAATCGTATCGTCAGGCTGCAAAATTCTTAAAATTAAGGACAATAGCTGCATATGCCATAGACAAGTGATTAAAGATAATAAATTAAATGAATTTGCCCTCGTATTTAGGAAGATGGTATTAATCTACTTCGTAGATCTAACTGCATCACGCGTGAATATAAACACTTAAATTACTTTCACATAAAATTTCACCACGTACCTATGTTATGTTTATATTCTCTTATATTGCTTGCTAATGGACATTAATCTTGCTATCTCACTCTTGATGAATTTATGTTCTTGAGAGTATCCCATATTTATTTGCAACAATACAAAAATGCAGACAAGAAAGATACTGCACATTTTAGATTTACCTCAAGTTTCACACGCATGCGTAAACTTGATTCATCTTCACAAACATGCATTCCTCGACTGTGACTGTAATATATATTTACTAGCTTGATTGTCTTGCAGTAGTATATCTAAGAATTTTAGTTTAAATATAGATCATGCCACACATGCATCGGTAAACTTGATTAATTTCAAGCAACATTAAAACCTCGACTGTGCTTGATTATGGACATCGAGCCGTGTTCAACCAGAATCCGGTCGTAATTGATTGGATTAGAACTTTCTGCTACTTCCCAATACATCTGCCTATTTTGCCGCCTGATTCCCGAATGAATAGTTACCGGCAACATTCTAAAGTGAAATGCTCATTTTAATTGTCGGCATTTAAACACAAACACATAAGTTCATTTTGTCAGACCATTGATTAAATAAAAAGTGCCTAATTTATATTTAAATACAACCACACCAACACGAAAAACAGCAGCAATAATTTAAACTGTACAACTTGATGTTTAAAAGTAAGTTTGCGTTATAAACCACATCAACAAGCAACAAAGTGTACGCTGGTTACATGAAATATATAAATAAAACAACGGTCTCGCGCACTGGAACGTAGTTTTTTTTAACGTGCTACAGTTCCTTGCTGGTATAAATTAAAATAAAATACAGTCGTCGTAGCTGCATTGTCGAAGGAAGCAAGTGGTTCGTGCATTATTGTTTACGTCTTAACGTCAGTGTTTTTGTAGCAAACATGCCCGCTACATTTATTTCTCATGTCGGACAATGCTTATGTTCTGAAATGTCAAGACCTGTTCTCGTCTACTATGTATTGTATTGATACCATAATGACAATCGATCCAAATATTAGACTTGATAACATTAACAACTTAACACACACACCAAACAACTCTCAATTTGTATGCAGGCATAACTCAATGTTTGCGCACATTAGCAAATGGGGTCCGATAATATAAACGTTGTAAGCCGTAACAATTTTATTTTGTTTCGAGCATCACTAGTTGTTTTTTTCTAGACGGGTGTATACGGGTGTATACAAAGAGCGTATGAAACAGAAGCATTGAAAGAAAAATCATGCGTGAGATAACATTTACGAAGCCATTGACCTATAGCTTGCACAGATAACCCGAACATAACTGTTCCAACGACAAGAATCCCTTTTACTGAAATACTTAATGCTATTTAATGACATCTTTGTAAAATGTTCGACACGATAATTGATAATTCCATAATTGCCATGTTTATATGGAAGTACCCATTTTTCTAACAGTAATTATATGGCTATGTACACGTTAAATGTCATGGACGTACAATTTGCACGAGTGGATTTCATAGGGGTCTGCTAACATGAAGTTCTATTTGTCCAAGCATGAACGCAGTATTAAAACATGTAAACGAATTTCGTTCAGCATTGCGATTAAGTCTGTGTTTACTTTCACCACGGAATTAATAGTGTGTTGTTTTTTTTTGCAGATATCCGATACTGACGATCTGAGTTCTTTAATCCGACTTATCGTAGACATGTGTTCCAGCATATACTTGTACGCATTTTAATCCTGCCGGCAAATACTGCCATAAAACATATTATCAGATTTCTCGTAATATGCATGAATGATACAAAAATAAGTTCACAACCTTATAATGCAGCCATTGTATAACCTCACAACCTTATAATGCAGCCATTGTATAACCTCACAACCTTATAATGCAGCCATTGTATAACCTCACAACCTTATAATGCAGCCATTGTATAACCTCACAACCTTATAATGCAGCCATTGTATAACCTCACAACCTTATAATGCAGCCATTGTATAACCTCACAACCTTATAATGCAGCCATTGTATAACCTCACAACCTTATAATGCAGCCATTGTATAACCTCACAACCTTATAATGCAGCCATTGTATAACCTCACAACCTTATAATGCAGCCATTGTATAACCTCACAACCTTATAATGCAGCCATTGTATAACCTCACAACCTTATAATGCAGCCATTGTATAACCTCACAACCTTATAATGCAGCCATTGTATAACCTCACAACCTTATAATGCAGCCATTGTATAACCGGATATGTAATAGCACCATCGGGCGTTTCCAACCTTGAAGATTAATATATCCGTTAAGGATATTACTTAATCGTTTATCACACATGAGAAAACTACTTCATAGATAACGACATGTTTCCGCGTCGATTCAATGAACAAGTATCTTACCTCGTAAATGTTTTTAATATACATTTTATATCAACTAGCAATAGTGCGATCTAAAATTTATCCTATCCATTCAGCGAACAAAAAGTGTATTCATGAGTCTACGAATGTTCCTTGAAAACAGATACAGACATCGGTTCTCCGTACTCCGCTAGTTATTCACTTCCGCATGCCCGCCTATTATATTATCTGATCCCTCTAGGCCAGTTTTAGATAAAAATTTGTTGGTAATTATTTGTAATTTAATACTAGCAATGCAGTACTCTTAAGATTTTCAGTACATGTTGGCCTATGCCAGTGTTACAGAAAAAAGAATTTCAATTTAATAATTTAAGTATATTTTACTGTTTTAACAAAACATAACTTAATGTAAAATGAATAAAAGTTCGATGTACTATTTTGCAATTGCTTATTCAGATTTGTCAATATGTTATTCATATTGAATTAATAAATTACCACCAAATGTTATACGATCGCATTGACAAAACCTTGTACATAAACAAATACAATTAACTGAACTGTATGTACATGTGTCTCGATGTACCTGTGTACAAATGTACACTGATTATACAGCTCTAAACCTAAGGCAACCGGACAGAATGACAACAATAAACATATCGCAAATGCGCACATAAGACAACATACTATTTAGTATTTACAGTTCCCACAGCGGCAACAAATATAGGTTCAAAAAGTTTTGATCGTGTTTTAAACCAATAATGGTGCGTTCAAAATAGTTTCTGAAAGAATAATCATGAAAAATGTTTAACTAATATTGCTATACGTATACATTCATGTTAACATTGAATGCATTTTCTGTAACTGAATATAGTCTGTTAATATAGCCTTGTTACTTACTGCTATTTCAAAGATGTATAAAGATATGAAACATAAGCAACTTATTTCCACCTCATTTTCTTTGATATCAGCACTATCTTCTTGTTATTAAGTTATGCCAACATAAAACTTGATCTTCAGAAGCTATGATTTTTTCTCCTTGATTACTTCTTGATAATTCATAGTTGAGATATAACTTAACGTAACTTAAACTGCATTTATACATGCAACATAAGCATCAGGTAGCAGAATTTTTACTGTATTATTTCATTTTCCTTGAACATGTACAAGTATTCGTGGAAACGTGTAAATGATTTTAGAAGAAATAGTCACTCAGCTCAAATAGAGTTAGTTTCATATAATTGCAATTCCAGTTTTGAAATGTTTACGTAGGTTTATTATGCCTGTGGTTAAATTATAACAGCATAATAATGAAATTTAAATAACATTTTGTGTATTCATTTTTCGTATCAATTTTAAAACAACAATGTTTGGTTATTTAAAAAAATATTGATACGAAATACAATAATTGTAACAGGTGTCAATTTAATAGACACATTTCAACGATTCTAATATTTGAATCGCAATATTTTTATCATCACTCCTAGATTGAAAGAAATATAAGAAAACTGCTGAAAAAAAATACCGGTGACGATAACCGAGGGTGTATATTGTTTAAACCATTGTTCAATTATAATTATAACTTTAGGTTTTAGATTATGTCAGACATGCCTGTACAAACATGAAATACTCGGCTGTGCTGGATTGTGAACGTCGAACTTGATTTAACCGGAATACGCTCGTGATTGATTCGATTAGAAGTTTCTGCTAACTCCCCATATATCTGCCCATTATGCCACAAAGATTCCCCAAATGATCTGTTTTCGACACCAGTCTTAAATGCTCATTTCAATTAGTTGGGTGCACGACTGATGTAAGCCTCCAGTATAACGAGTAATTAAAGCAACTCTAAAGGTATTTCCTTCGTAAATCGCAACAGTGGAAAGGCACGAGTCATACAAAGGAGAACTATGTTGTATATTATTACTATATACGCTATATTTCACATCGGAAACCGCCAATAAATAGTTTCCATATATTATTATCATTTGTTATTATTAGCACATTATTGAATAATAATAAATTATTATATTATTTTATAATGAATATTATACATATCACATTAAAGTAAACTAGAATTGAAATTTTTTAAAATTTATATTTAAATAATGTTGTTCTTTTTATCACACAATTGTGGCGGTAAAATGTTCCATACGTAAGTCTAACAAAATTAATGATCAAGATAACGGTGGATTAAACACCTGGTTTATCTCGCCTCGGTGACAACAATGCAGTGTTACTGTTCCGACCTGCTTGAAACGAATTCGAACTGCATAGATTCAGTTTTGTCAAGCACATGTTGAAGTCAATGAAAATGACTAGATGGCGTATATGTTTATAAGACATGCCATTAAATAAGTTTATGGAGTTCTATGTTTAAAATGACGGAACTATCAAATTTTAAACACTGGAGTTCATAAAACAACGAATTTGCCTATTCTACTAACACGTTCTCTATATTATATATACATATATCGTTCTTTTCGACAAATTCCTGTCAGTCGTTATACAGTCAGCTACTTATGATGACACATACAATACATTTTCAAACTCTAAAGCATAAACAAAAATCGAAATACTTAAAAATGAAAAACTAATTCATTTGATACATACTTAATGCAAAACAAATCCATCGAATTGTATTACTCAAAATTCTTTGAATGATGACTTTAAAAGCTAAATAGTTTTCACATGCAATTATCTGTTCGAATGAAACTATAATTAAACCAACCATAAATATCTTATTAAATATATATACACTGTATAAATACACTGTATAAATAAATACACTTTATAAATAAATACACTGTATAAATAAATACACTGTATAAATAACAGTAATAAGAGCATTTGTATCTTCATGTATGTGAGGTTCAAATAGATCAACCAAGAAGGCGATCATTTATGTGAGGTTCAAATAGATCAACCAAGAAGGCGATCATTTATGTGAGGTTCAAATAGATCAACCAAGAAGGCGATCATTTATGTGAGGTTCAAATAGATCAACCAAGAAGGCGTTCATGTATGTGAGGTTCAAATAGATCAACCAAGAAGGCGATCATTTATGTCAGGTTCAAATAGATCAACCAAGAAGGCGTTCATGTATGTGAGGTTCAAATAGATCAACCAAGAAGGCGTTCATTTATGTGAGGTTCAAACAGATCAACCAAGAAGGCGTTCATTTATGTGAGGTTCAAATAGATCAACCAAGAAGGAGTTCATGTATGTGAGGTTCAAATAGATCAACCAAGAAGGCGTTCATTTATGTGAGGTTCAAACAGATCAACCAAGAAGGCGTACATGTATGTGAGGTTCAAATAGATCAACCAAGAAGGCGTTCATTTATGTGAGGTTCAAACAGATCAACCAAGAAGGCGTTCATTTATGTGAGGTTAAAATAGATCAACCAAGAAGGCGTTCATTTATGTGAGGTCCAAATAGATCAATCAAGAAGGCGTTCATTTATGTGAGGTTCAAATAGATCGCCCAAGAAGGCGTTCATTTATGTGAGGTTCAAATAGATCAACCAAGAAGGCGTTCATTTATGTGAGGTTCAAATAGATCGCCCAAGAAGGCGTTCATTTATGTGAGGTTCAAATAGATCAACCAAGAAGGCGTTCATTTATGTGAGGTTCAAATAGATCGCCCAAGAAGGCGTTCATTTATGTGAGGTTCAAATAGATCAACCAAGAAGGCGTTCTTGAACAAAAGATAGACTGATAGTAATCCCTTTGTACCTGTGGTGTGTCAAAGCTAAACAATGAACAATAGTATCAAGTTTAGATCTGCCTTTGTCGAACCTATCGTACAGTTAGATACACAAATATTGTAATATTACTATTTAAAAAGCAAATAAAAAAATAATTCAAACATATATATGAAAACAAATAACACTTTGACTAGAGCTTCATAATGATAACAAATTTTGGACAGCCAAAATAAAACCAAATTAGTAAAAATCAAAAGAAAATGAAACATGCTAATATAATATAGTATAGTTTTTAGACAATAATTTAACGCATATAAGCGTGTAATCTTGATTTTGCTCAATTACTCATGCATTTTATCAAAACGGTTAGTTTAATGTAAAACAACACAGTTAAACAGCATGCGCATGTTAATCATATATTGCAAGTATAGGGTCACGTTCTTATATTCCTAAAAGATGTAAGTAAGCCATATTAAAACGCGTTAAATTTAATGTCATTGTCGTTATCAAAGAAACATTTTAAAATAATTTATGAACTTAACAAAACGTTTCAACTGACAAGGCCAAACCTATTAATCTAAATTTATCATAATATACAGCATGATTACGCGGTAAGACGTCAATTACCCACTTACATATTTGACATCCCCATATTCCGCGTCATTCTTGTATACGACGTGATAGACTTATACATAGTTGCTGTCTATCAGATAAAATGCAACAAGATTTCTGGAGTGGTAACTTGAAAAAAGGTGTGGGGGTAATCTATTGAAGATCCGACCAGAACATTTGTAGATATTTTTTATCATACTACGTAATATATTGTCCACATAGAACATCACATGTTCGTATTCGCTTTTTAAATTGAAATAAAATGCAAAGCTGTATCCTTTGGGTACCTTTGTGCTATACACACACACTTACGCAGTATCATTCTTAAAGGAACTATTTTAAGAAAATTAACATATACCGTTTCTAGTATGTGTCGATTCTCCAGCATGACATTTGAATTAATTACATTGTATAGAACGGTAAGTGAATTTGAAACGTGAAAGAAATTTGTTACAATGTAAATGGCTTCGAACACATCGGAGAAAAAAAGTGAAAAGCACATAAATTATTTCCAGAAACACTACATATGCTATACAAGTCCTCTACGTTTCATTCTCTTTTAAGATCGATCTGTTGTGTTGATCCTGGCGCACGTGATTTTGAAGAACATACGAGAATCCTGTTGTTGGCATTCGCCGATGGCTTCCGTCGCAAACCGGTCGTTCTGGGAAATCAATGATATACGAGACATATACATGGGGAGTTAAAATACACATGTAATCTAATAAGAATGGTATGAAATTTGCTTTCATTTCTCTAGACAGTACTAAACTTAATTATGTAATCTGTTTAAGCGTAATCATTAGAGATCTGCCATGTATCTCCACCAGACTGATTCTGCAAGAAACCACTGGCGGAACACGTAGGTGTTTTGCCAAATCTTAAAACATTGTTATATTAAGTATTTATGTCAACATATACTTGAATCACTAACGTTTGCAGGCGGGTCTTCTGGAGCCCACCCTAAACATGAGAACTTGACAGACAGTTGAGTAAGTGTGCGTCAAACATCTAAGATATCGGAGGCTGTTTTATCAACAGATCGTATCTTAAGTTGATCTTATGTCCGGGGTTTACGACCAAACTTGCGACCAGCTTACAACCGTTTTATGAAGGTGGTCGTAAGTGTCCGGTTGCAGCTAAGATTATTCATGCTTTTACGTCGTGAAAAACGTGAACCAGTCTGAAAATCATGACGTTTTCCCGATCTTTTTTACTTTTGATATCTGATTATTCCGATATAAATTTAATGATTACATTTTAAACTGATAAGAAGAATTAAACTCGTCTAATTATTAATACAGAACTAGCTGGATATATTAAGATAAAATCGAGTTCTTATAATTACATGAAGATTATATATGTTCAATATTACCACGTAAATCCATATCACTTTTCTGTGTTACCATTTATAACATTGAACATGTCGATCTATTATCTTCTTTATTGTAAAATATTTTCAAAGTCAACAATTCTTAGAAGCGACCAACTGAATGAATAAACAGAGTTTACACTAGCGTAGTTCACTATAGTTTGCTTGATTGCCTGGTAATCTATACAGTATAGAATTATTATTTTCTATTAAATTATGAATGTTACAAGAGTTGATATATATGCTTTAGTTGTTTTTTTTAAATAATTACAAAAGTTTAAAAGCTGTATCGTGTAACAGATCAATCTCAAATTGTGCTTTAACTGTACCGCAGCAACACCAAAACAACTATAAAATATTTGTCATTTTTTTTACATAATCTTTAATACATTTTCAGGTAGATACCTGCCCAATATGCAATGGAAGTCCCTCAGATAGTCTACCAACTGTTCGTATTGGTCAGAACGGATGTGATGGGATTGTCAGTGCCAGCAGTTCAAGCGATTGTCCAATGGTGGTGCATCCAGGTGCCATCGTACACATCCACTGTTGTAGAGATGATACCAGGCCAGGCACCAATTCCAAAAATCCTACCAACACGGATCGACCACATGGTTTAAGATCGGACACGCCTTGTTTCGATTTTAATTGTCATTGTTTTGTATTTTTAACACAAAATGTTCTTCCTCTAATAATAAGAGGCCAATAGATGTTAACCAAGATCGCAGTTTATGTTTTCAAGCTACCTGTTCTTGATGTTTGTCAGCAGCGAGGGGACATTCGGTTGAGGCCATACGTCATTATTCAAGCCGTTTAAATTTCCAAACTGGTAAAGATATCCCAAAGGCGTTTCAAGCAGATAATTCTTTAATGACGAACTTGTTATAAGCGATGGACAGAGTTACGTAGATTCTTTAAAACAAAATGTTCTTCAATTATCCACTATTGTGTTGAAAAGTCACAGAAAAGGACAAGAAGGGACACAGACAGATATTATTTTAACAACGGCCACACTATTAAAATGTGACACTCGTAAATGACATCGTCTTTTCCAAAGACTTCTATGTCATTCCCATTTTTTGAAGATGTATCATGGTCAGAGAGAATTCTTCTCCAAGAGTATATAAGAGTTTCTGAAAATGCAGACTGTATCAAAACTAAAAGCCAGCATTGGTCAATACATCATCCAAACCAGTCACCCAAGGGGTCTTCTAGCATCACCGCAGTTAGGTCCTTGTATGCAACTTCATTATCACCTCGACTCTTGGTTGTTAATCACCACACTGAACAGCATGGGCTTTTGTAGTTCTTACTGGGAAGTGCAAAAGTATGAGGCAAATGCTGCAGCTGTAGTCTCAGCACTAATTCTTTATCAAGAAGTAGATACCCCATTCCTACAATATGTATCTGACAAAGTGGACCAACATATCAGAACTATTGGTGGCAACAATACGTTCCATGGTATGGGTATAATTGCCAATCAACAACAGGCACACGTATCTCTGTGACGTTTACTTACTAGGAAGGATATTTCACTCAAAGAAGTTGCTGCACTTAAGAAGATTGACATTCAGCACCTTCTTCATCAGAGGACCTCAAATACCGCAAAGTTAATATTTCTGAGCCTGCCAGAAATCGTATCACCATATACACAAGAACATTTAGATACATTCTGTTAGGTTTTATGACCACAGAGTCAAGATCATCTTGGTCAGGATTTATGCAGATGTTTGAAAAGAAAAACACCGCTTTTCCTACGCAATCAACCATTGCATTCCTGCCAACGATCGATATGAGTCCTATTTTTGTTAATTACATATATTCTAAATAGCTATTTGTGTGCAAACATGCAGAACGCTATATGTAAACACATCATTTCTAATATTCGAGTAACCGCTGTTTTAGAAAGCTATTCACATAACGAATTTTGTAGATTATTCAGGTCAACTGACACATATTGTTTTACGCCCAGGTGTATTCCACACAGAGATGAGTTTCCTTGGGTGTATAGGTAATGACAGGATTCGGACTGCAGGAGGTTCTAGAGACAGAATACGCCCCAAACACTGTGCTTGACGTGGACATATGCTGGAATGCCTTGAGTTTATTGTTACTTGAAATGACCAAAGAAAGAATTCACAGTGAACTTTTCAGTTGCACCATGACATTATGATTTTAACCAGCATTTTGACACTGACCATGACCTTCATCAAGACGAAAACTTTAATGTTTTGCAAGATAAAGAAACTTTATATATAACATTATATGATCAAATGTCCAAATACGAATATTCAGTCATGCAAAGTAAGACTACCACAGACATCAATGACTCAATTGAAAAAAGACCAGTTCTGCCAGGAAGTAACTCATGGCTGATCATCGCAATGCAAGACTTTGGATTTAGCATATGGTAACAATACTCCAGCAATTCATACGAGCTGAAAGAACCAGAAACTGGAATTTACATCAGGTTGTCCTGCCGAAAATGCTCCCTATTTTGCAGCATCTGTCATAACTTTTATTTGAAAAGTGCCTACATCTACGTCTATGCCTCTTTTCGTGATGGATATCAAGTTGTGCGCATATGCAAAGAATACTGGGCAGGCTTGTCAACTGATCTACTCATTGAACAAGTCCTTGGGAGAATTCAGTCTCCGAATAAGTCGTCCGGACAAAAGCCAGTACACTGTACAAGGTCCTGTTATAATGACCAGAACAGTGGCCCTCCTGTCTTGTAAATACTTCTGGCCAAGTATCTACTTGTAGGCTTTATGTTTTTGAGTGGCCAGTAAAATGGAGTTCGCGCTAGGAAGAGATAACCAGATCTTGTGGCCAGTAATGGATTTGGGACTTTCGCGGACACTGGGAGATCAAAATCTAACGGCGGTGGAGGTTTTACAAACACACAACGAACACAGTGGTTTTTGTCTATGCCAATTCCACTGCAAATGAACAATGCCATGCAGAACTTTACAGAGAAATATACCAAAACAGTGAGCAACACAAGAAAGAAGGAAGGTCTCGATCCAAGGACAGACAGGATAAAACTACAATATTTGAATATCTTAGAGAAAGAATTTAGTTTGATGAAACCGATAAGAAACTTAAATACATCGAGACATAAAACATTTTTATTTTGCTGTGAATGTGGATTCGGCAGAATGTGTTGGGGATACAATTTTAAAAGACATGGTTGAAACTGCAGTTGAAAATGTTTCATTCAAAAGTTGAAGACAAGTTGTTACACCATCACGTAAAACAAAGGTGAATAATTCGATCGATAGCAAATTCCAAATTGTTACACAATTAATTTTTCTAAAGATTGACCACAGCAGTTGCTGACAGGTAAGTTGATGATGTGTCAAATATGTTCCACCATGATTACTGTTTGACAATCCTGGATTACCTCGAGAATCTAATAAGGCGACCCTTGCATATGCCGTATGGAAACAGGGATAGCAGCCACTTAAAACCCGATTTTGACGACACACTGCCACATTCGTTATTGCAGAGATCTATAGATCTTTGGTTATTGACGGCGGGTATTTAAAACAAAAGTTTCCATAGAATAAGGAGCCACATTTGAAGAAATATAATACAAAAGTTGATATGGAATAAGGAAGCACATTTGAAGACATATGCGCAAGGTATTCCTATTTTTAACAGGAATACGAAGTCAAAAATTTGGCTTTGTTATACATGCCAAGGCAAGAAAACTGAAAGATATAACTATTACGTAGAGCAAAGATAACAGACTCTGTTTTCATGTTATATTATACTTTAAACTACTTTTCTTATCAATAGCGATTGTGTATAAAAAGTAAACTTTAGTTACATGGCTGCTTCATTTTCAAACCAAATTGGTGTCACATTTAAGTTTTGTTCGGTTTCTACAATTAAATCACCAAAGACTGTCAAATTCATTATATGATTATGTTTATGTGCAAATTATATAATATATGTGTTAATTATGTCCAGATAAACATTATTTTGATGTAAACACCAATTTAGTTATTTGTAAATCAGTATTTAGTACATTTCTTACAAAAACAAAAAATGTATTAGTGGGTGGGGTAACTTTTCCCCAAAATACTTATTTCGGAATAGACAATGCACATAAATTCTGTTTTAACTAATACATTTTATTTAATAGTGTTCCATATCATTGGTGCTGATGTTATGCTGTTCAATAAAGAGTTAATGCGTTGTCAACCATTGTTATTGTATGCTTTTTGTGTTAAACTGAATAGATCGCAAGCCATTTTCAATACTTCTAATACCCTCTTGACAAAAAAATAAATAAACTGGACTATAATATTAATTTTATGTGGATGTATGAAAATCGATTATCATATCTTTGTATTGTGATGTGTTACGAACGATGGAGAAGTTTGGATTTTAAAATTTTCGAGGTAAGACGATTTCCGAATCCGAGACAAGCAGCAACTTTCAACCTTCAGGCTTCAATTGGATGTAAAATGTAGAATCTAATTTTTCCAGCAATGCACCCTCATTACTTAAAAATGATCGGTGCTTGCTGTGCTAAATAACACAGTTGCCTGGTGGCACAGATACTATTTGATTTTTTAAAATTATGTTTTATGTTCTAAAAGTTTTAAATGCATATTTGTATTAATGCTTTGCCTGTCATTTGACATGAAGACGCCATATTTACAACCGCTAGGACTGCCTTCTACCAGTCGTTAATTTTAGCGAAAGTCTTAAAAGGTCGTAGCTGCGAATGCGTTGATAAAACTGTCCACCGGTCTTACGACTGACGTACGACTGAATCTTACGTACGACCACCCAACGACCCGTTGATAAAACGGCCTCCGTACCATAATGGAATTATCCAGTCTTCTGAGCACACTCGGACAGAAACAGCTGAAAAGAGTAAAATTTCGATAATTCGAGGTCTTATTGGGATTTTGAAAATGCTCGAGTTATCGAAGATGTCGAGTTATCGAAGTTTTCTATATGTTGCCCTATACCATACTGACTTTAACAGCTATAGCGGTCTAGTGTTCATAATAATCGTATCCAATATTGAAAATTAAAAAAACGAACAATAAAGTATGACATAGTACATATTATATCATATTATATCATATATATATATATATGATTGTATTTTTTCATGTTTTTATTGACCAGGTGTGCAGTGATACAATGTATTAGTCGATGGTTCTTTTACAAGATTCCAAGAAGCATTATTAAAAGACGGCTTTTTAACGATTTAAAAAACATGGATCGGTATGTTTATTATCTTTACAAGTAATCCAGATTGATTTGTTCATTATGTTTCATTCATTTACCATCATATAACACATCACATGTTATAACAATTCAAACAACCAACACTTGGCAATAAACCATTAAATGCATAGTATGATGTATAGTTACCAAATTTAAAAATAAACAATGCAAACTTTTTGGCCAAATGGAACAAGGAAACTCGTAAGAAAACTGTGCTATGAATTAATCCCAGTAAGATATTCTACTTTTTTGTATCGTCTGTCAAAACTGTTCCGTTCTCGTTGCAGTGCTATAAGTTATAGTAAAGCTACATGTCTTATGCATTAACAAGTCATTCATTTAAATGAAAACAAAAACAAAAAAAATAATAGTGTACGTTTAAATCATATGGTATAAGCCCGATTTGTGTTTTAAACAATCATAAACGGAGGTAATGTCCTTCCAGTTTTCTTTTAATTACATTCTACATTCAAAATTTCAGCGCGGTCATATGACCTGACAGTCACTCCCCCTTCGTCATGTGTCATAAAGGTTAAAATGGTTTGACAGTCAAAATATCTCTTTCTCGGGTAATGGGAATTGATTATTGTAGACAAAAGGGAGGTATAATAATATTGACTTTACTACAAAAATCTAGATGATAACAAGAACTGCATTGTATATTACGCCATAGACAAGTGTTTAATTGTAGTTAATGAATAACCACTAATTTTTCACAAAAATGGATTTATAAATATTGTATTAATCAACGGCGTAGATCTTACTATTTGCTGGAATTATATCGCATTACGAACGAAACACTTAATATGCCTCGCATAAAATTTCACCACTTTACTTCACTCATATTGTTTGCCAATGACTATTAATCTCACTACCTGATCCTTGACGAACTTATTTTCTGTACATTATTGTATATGTATTTGCACACACAAAAAATACAAACACTACAGAGAAATAAGAAAATGGCATTAGTCGATTTAGATCTTCACGTACTTGCGTAAACTTGAATCATCTTCACTAACATAAACTACTCGACTATTTTATTTATGATAAATGGTATGATTTCCTAACAGAGATGATATTTCATTTTAAATTTAGATCATATCACACATGCATGAGTAAACGTATGACATCTTTACATAACATGAAAACCTCGACCGTCCTGGCTTGTGCACGTCGAGCGCAATTTAAACCTAATCCGCTCGTAACTGATTGAATTAGAACTACAACTGCCTATTTTGCCGCTTGATGAAAAGAATGAGCTTTCGACAACGGTCTATCCTGGAAATGTGATTTTAATTGGATTCACGACTGATGTAAGACTTCAAAAAGTGTTTCAGAATGATGCATGATTCAAGTAATTGTAAAGGTATTCTCTTGACAATTCGAAATAGCAAATCAAAAAAGAGAATTAATTAATACGATTTTTAGACCGTTTTAATGTGTACACAATATTTTAATATCGCATCTCTCAACATAACCATATATTTTGCTGTAATTTTAAATGTCTTTGAATACATGTACATACACATAGTTCAGAAAACAAACGGATTTATGAATAGTAAATTGTTATATTCAAATGTTTAATGAATATTTAAATGCCGGATTAATCTTTATTTGAGTTGCAAAGTACGTTTTACGTTTAAATGGACGGTGTGCTATGGTTATGTGTTTCTAACTGGAAACAGTTCCGATGAAACATTCCATAATAAAGTCTGACAAAACAGTTATTTAAGAGCGTTGGTACAATAAGAAAACGTACGGATTTGGCACGATGATAATATATATCATCTCTACGGTTTTTTGACAAGTGCGTTTCTTAACAACGACATTTTGCCAGATTCAAGACACTGTCTACACATATGAAGTGATATATTAGATTTGGGAACTACAGTCGATTACATGCACGGTGCAGACATTGGTAAAAGGTTTGTTAATTGGATGAAAGTAAATGTTCAATATACTCAAATTAAGGTTTTTAGACGGTCTGTCAGTGCTACTCATCTGTTCCATTGCTACAATGAAGTTCAAAATAACATTAATGGAATGTTCCACACACTGTGTGAAATATTGTACGAATGAGTTACTTTTTAATAACATTTATTTATTTACGTACAAGCGCAACATGAGCATTTATGTTTGGACGAGAACAAATTCGTTCAAGTTATTATTATACATATTTAAAGTCATGTTATAATGATTTCAATATAATGTTCATTTTGCTGAGTTTATTTTATGTGTTTGTCAACTTTATTTCATTAAAAAATGTTATGTGGATTTGAATATTCTAGCATGTTAAAAGCAGAGCTTATTAATGCGATAATGTAATTAAATAGTTGCCTTAAGATGCACAAACAATCAAGCTTCGAATGCTGCCACATTGTAGTTATGTGACATTACATGCACATGTATACTTTTGAGTGTTGACTGTGCAAAAGGAGATAGGTGAATGCAGTAACGGTACGTAAAAAATGTCTGTGGAAAAAAACACAACCGCTTTTTGGTGAAATTAAGAGGGAACACAGTTCGAGTACATCCCATAGTCATGCATATCAATCTCATGTTCATAACAACTCTTCAAATTAAGATATCTGCTAAACACAACTTAGAAACACAACGTTATACAATAAAGTAGTTCATAAGTATATGGATCATAAAACAAATCAAGTACTTGTTATCGTTGATTGTTACAAATGTAATTTAACACACAATACTCGAATATTTAACAAAAACTGTCAATTTAATATAAATAACGGTTTCTAAGTAATTGTTTGTTTATATTATACATTGAATAAAACCTGAAACGCATTTGCCATGTCATTATAATGCAGGCCATTTGTCTGTCACATGATTAAAGCAAACCAGGATATTTTGAGAATTCGTGTAATCAAGTTATTTCAAGAACTAGACGTGTATTTTATTGCTAACATTAAGTTCTGTTCGTTCAAACATTCCCACAAAATCCAGATGCACAAGGAAGAAACAATTCTTGAAATATTTAAGCAAAATTGTCATTGAATAGACCCACGTATTAGTAGTATCGGCCAGAGTCTGGCATCTTTACGCGCATGATTTACGTAAATTATGATTGGCAATAATAAACAAATAAATGTATACCCATATTCAGGGATTTATAATTATCTATATAATATGGCAGTTCTTACAACAGTCAACAACAAAAAATCAGACATGCGTCTGACATAAGTTGATAATACGGGCTGGGTTGGTTTATTAGCCGTTTCAACACCCAAATGGAATTAAAAAACACATTAAAATAAGTTTGGCATTTATTTACGAGCGCCAAAAGAGGTTCCAACTGGATAGACGGAGAGCGAAATGACAAACGACATACTTATTATGTAAAACAATTAAGTCAATCGGTTGGTAACGTATGGGGATGGAAACATGAGAAAACATCGACACTTATGCAAGTCATCCTAATGAAACTGTTGTAGGACACTCATTAATAATTTGTTTATGTACTCAGGCAAAAGATCAAGCAGAACAACAAATGACGTAATGACGTGATATATACTGACGTTGTGTGGGCCTCATCGCTGCATATTATGTTCCAAAAAAATATGTCATTCATTGTTTTTGAAAGTTTAACACATACTATGTTTTTTAAGGTAAACACACAATCCGAAAGATGCATTGTTGTAAATAAAACAAACGTGATTTTTAATATTATTGTATAATTGCATAAGCTAGATCTTAATTATATGCTATTCTGGGACAACCCTCGTATAGCTTTAGTTTAAGATTACGTCACACAAGAACGCATAAACTTAAAACATCTTCACATAACTCCTCGGGTATGTTGGGACTGTAGGCGTCGAATTTGATTTAACTGGAATCCGCTCGTAATTAATTCGATTAGAAGTTTCTGCTAACTCACCCTGTATCTGCTATTATGCCGCAATTGGGTGTTGTCGAAACATGGGCTAATCGTTGAAGGATTTATAAGTTTTATATGACAGAAGAATAATTGTGGAATATTGAAACCCTGGGTTACATAAACATAATCTGCCTTGTTTGCTGACAAATTCTCTACATTATAATTCGTCTTGTCGATCAATTTCTTTCAGTCATTTTACAGCTAAGGATGATGAAACATACAACTACATTAACAAACTCTAAAACACATATTAAAATCGAAAAGTATGTCACACAAACTTAAAAATGAAAACACTGATTTAGTTAATAGCACATACTTAATGCAAAAGGTTTTTAAATAATTTATTTACTTACAAAACGTTTCAACTGACAAGGTCAAACCCATTAATCTAGATTTATAATAATATACAGCACGATTCCACGTGGTAAGACGTTAATAAAACACTTATATCTTAAACATCCTCGCATTCCGCGTCATTCTTGTTAACGAGGTGAAAAACTGATACGCAGATACGGTTTATCAGGGAAATGCAACAACACATCTCGAGTGGTAATCTGACTAGATGTGTGGGGGTAATGTATTGCAACACAGACCGGGAGAATAACTATAATAATCTTAATAATAGATCTAATATCTTTTTCACACAGCTCATCACAGCTATGTGATGAAATTATAACTATATTTATAACTTATATTTTATAATTTGAAATTATTAAAAAGAGTCAGGTATGATTTAATTAAACATTTTACCACATACAAAACACAAATCAATTTAAAGGCTGCAGCTGAAAAAATGCAGTTTGCATTGTGTTCGTAGATAATTCAAGCACGAATAACTTTACCCGAATGTGACGTAAATAAAACGGGAAAAAATGCACCTTATGTTACAAATGTTAAAACTGTGAACTGTTAATAATCAACCAAGTTATGCGTAACAATTAGAACATGTGTACGCAATTTAATCGGTTGTTGGCCATGAAATACCTGATACAACATTACTCCTGGTTTTATGTTAACATCTCATTTTGTGCAGGTGATATATTATAGAAAATTGCTCGGAAATAACATTGGTGCCATACTGTGAAATCCCACACGTAGAATGAATAGAAGTATAGTAACCAAGTGAATTATCAATGACGGAGATATACAAACATTTTGTAAAAAAACATGCATAATATAGTAAAGTTATCTTAAAATATATCTCGAATGTTTGATATGAGAAACTTAGTTAAAATTGTTTGTGCAAATGAATTAAAATATATACCTACAACATAGGACCAATGTAAGTCCCTTGCAGTATATTGATTTTGATTTTGTTAATGCGTTTTTAATCATGATCAAAGTTGCGACTAATGCGTATTTTATAGTATTACTTGTTGTTGCTAACAGACACAATTCGAGGCCATGAATATAACTCATATTGTACCGTTATGTAATGTTAAAATTACAATTATTAAAGCAACTATTTCAAGACCATCAGAAATATACGTATAATAAGTGTAAATTCTCGAAAATATTAAAATCATTTCAAAAGGCAAGTCCTGTTTAGGAATTAATTTTTTTCACGATGACAAGAAAGCAGTTAGGACTCTATTTTAAGTCCTTTGTGTTTCGTTCTAGCACTAGATCTGCCCTAGTGATTTACGCTTACGTGAGTTTATGCATACGAACATCCTATTAGTCACATACACAGAATGATGATGTCGTTCTGGGAAATACGAGAACAACACGGTTGTTGGAATGCAGTGTCAAATACCTACCATCCCGTTCCACAAAGAGTGGACTCATTCAATCTTCTGCACTCATTTGGACTAATGCAACAATATGGGAAATCTTAGTGGACGTCGTTGATTCGACCAATATTGTCACAGTGATCTTACACAGTACAGACTTCTGTTACGTGCATTTCTACCGAATATTCTAAAACTCGGACTTTTTAAGTAGCATACATATCTGAATATTAATTTCAGGGTTTGCGATCTTTCTTTATAGTATACGCTTAATATACAGATCTAGTCACTTTAATATGTAGTTAGGAAATGTATACACAACACATGTCAATAGACATAAAAGAATCACTGGCGACTGACTGAAGAATAACTTGGGTCTGGTTTCTCTGAAAGCTTTTCCTAACTGATTCGATTTCAAGTCTATGCTCACTTATACCTATCTGCCTGTTCACATGTTTCATACCCTAAAGGCCAGTTCTACACAACAGATTATCGCGGTAGGCTGATCGTAATTTAGTTCAAGTTTTCATAGTCTAGGTCGGATATCATGTGTGTTGATCATTTGCTTTTGAACAAAAGTTCAAGAAGTGTTATTTTATTTAAAAACTGAACAGTGTACCGTTTTATATAATATACCTCGACTTAACAATTATCTTGTTAATAAATCCAGAATACTTGGTAAATGCACATTAGATTTTATTCATTTGCATGAAACTTTATAAAACACATAGACACTTTTCACAGAACAGTAATCGTCAATCAACCATAACATATAATTAACAAATTACAAAACCAACTTTATTTATTACTTTGGGGACAAATTGAATCAGAAAACTTGAGAGTATACTGTTATTAAACTAAAATAGCACATGGCTGGTCTAGCATTGCAAAATGAAAAGCATGTATATTTAAAATCGTAAATGTTAACAATTTACAAGACATAACACAAAAAGTTATTTCAACGCAGGCTGGTGTATTTTATTGTATGTTTACATGTAAATTATGCTAGGTAAACACGTGCATTCAATACATTTTGTTCGAATCATATATTGTTTGAGATTTTCTCCTTTTTTAACAATAGTACAACAAATTATTTTCCCATCCGATTTCCTTGGTGCCCGTAATTTTGCGCTATAAATTAGAAGGCAAATATATCTTTGAAACAAGATCATCGAAAGCTAACAGGTTTTACTACCTGCTAATGTCCATTAAAATACACATTTGAGCTATAATAGACGCAACATTAACAGAATATAAATACAACAGAAGGAGCCAACTGTACATACAGCAACATGTCCTGTTCTTTATATTATCTGCACATATATTTGAACTCAACAAAAAAAGAAACATTTCTTATTAATAAACAGTTTTTGTAAAACTCGTTGACCTTTTCAGCTGTACAAGTGAATTGTGCGGGACATCTGTTTCTGGTGCATGTATGCGGCCCGCCATAACCACAAATACGATCACCTTGTCCCACTAGCTAATATTACAATAGAAATGTTCGCTTAATGATAAAAACTTGCATAGGACGATATCATAGAATCAATAACAAACCAATCAAACAAATAAAAAAATAACCATATATGAATACAAATGTCTGGTATAGGGTTCATCAAGTGTTGACAGTTGTATGTCTTTACAGACTGAAAAACAGTATTTGCCGATCATAAAAATACACAATTCATTACAATTTCATTAACTCTGAAGACGTAGCCTTTGCCTTTTTACGATTTGTTTTCAAAATCCCCGTACATCTCTCGTATCGACACTTCCTCTCCACTGTACCTTTTATGCGGCTTGATGTCCCCAATGATCAGTTTTCGACACCAGTCTATCTTGGAATGCCTATTGCCATTGGGTTCACGACTGATGTAAGAAGCTTTTTAGAATCTTAAAATTAAAATTCAGCTTTTCAAGAAATTAAAAAATATTTCCTTCACAAAATGACAAATCGTAATAGTGAAGAGGAAGAATGAAGCGAATTGCGTAACTTGATTATTTATCCATTGTACAAGATATAAATAAGCAAATCTGGTAATTTTGATCTATTTACTGTGTGTTTCGATATAATATTATTTCAACACATACATAATCGTTAATAACCATAATCAAAATGTGTATAATGTTACAGAATATTAACATCAATACATGGAATGAAACAAAAATAGAACACAACAGAACAATACGCTATTTATCCCTAATGCAACTATAAACGAAACCATGCTGATAAATAAAAAAGACTTACACAACTTGAACAATTTTTAGTGAAATTGTTCTTTTGAAAGAATTATCAAATAATTTATTCTTATTACTAAATGAACACCGTTCAATTATTTGAGAGTAGTTGAGAAACTCGAGTATGGTATGAGCACCTGGTTCATCCAAACGTGATCGGATACAAGGGCAGTAAATGTTCAAAACTTGACATTATTAAGTTTCAAACTACAAGCCATGCATATTGAGATTCTGCCTCCTAGCTCGAGCTAATTAAATAATGGGTATAAACTATTAAATAAAATTTGATCGGCGTTTTACCGTCAATTATAATTAAATTACATGATCACGTGAACTCAGATGTTAATGTTTTTGATTAATGCTTAATCTAATCTGATGAAATCTGATTGCAAACGTCTTCCAAAATAACAAACTTTCATTACAGGAAATGGAATACGTCGAGCGAGATCTACTCAAATTATTTATTTCAACGCGGTAAAACCTACGTCACTCACACAGTTTTATAGTATTTCAGAAATTCCAACATAATACTCCGTAATGCTTACTACCGAGAAGTACAACTGGTTTAAAGTTTTAAACAGCAACAAGACATCTTATAAGCAACCTGATAGCTATTAAACTATAAAACCGTCAGCAAGAAATACATCTGGAATCGAGTTCTATACAATACAGCGCATTTCAAAAAAATGTTGTGCCGATCAATATTGTAACACGCATATGTATGACTGGAACAACACGAAGTATGTAGAAAGACTTCATCTGTGAAAAAATATTGCGTTCATATAGTTTATAATTCATGCTAACATGGAAGAAATTATGACACTAACCTTCTGCAGAAAAAAACCTTGTTACAGAAAATATGCCACGTGAATAAAAAACAAAGGAGTATGCACGATATGTTAACTGAAAAATTTCAGATTAACACTGCATATTGCGACGTGGAAATGACCGATTTATTATACTTGTATATGAGAAGCACCATAATGTTTCTGCATTTTTTTTACTCAAGTTAGCGGTTCCATTCTATTCATTTTGGTTCTGATAATGTAATGGATCTACAAGTATGAACTATTATATAATGACTGGCGTTTTCTATTAGATCTGAATGTTTAACGTATATTGCAGACCAAACAAATAATGTCATACACATACATCAAAAGCTAAACAACAGAACTAATTGTTAAAAGAACACATTTCCATGTATATGGTTATTATTTTACCAGTTTCAAAGCGGTTTGTTTTGCTTTTTAATCTGTAAGATATCCATTGCAAGCAATTTCTGAAAAGTTTTATTTTTACTAACATATTTCTGGACTGCTGCTTTAAGGCTTTAATGATACGTAAGATGCAGTGTAAAATGTAAATAAATTTTATTATTTATATATTTCAACAAAACGAGCAGAAGTATTACGCTTTTTCAATCGTTTCGCATTACCAACACTACTATATTATCAATTTAATTTAATTCTTATTTATTTACATTACATGTATTACAAATTACATTACAAATAAATGTGTGTGTGTCTGGACGTTTCATTTCTTAATACATACTACTATTTTATTTTTCGGAATCTGTGACACAAATTTAGGAAATTCTCAATATACTAATCTGCTATCCTTGTAGGTCCCTTTAAATCCAGCGTGTATTACCTTAAATGCAAACAAAACAGAATTATTGCAAAAAATGTATGCGATATATTAAAATCAGTTTCTTTTTAGAATTGAATAACAATGTGTATTTATATTTAGAAGTTTTGTTAATATATTGTTTAAATCAATACATAGTATTCATAACGATTTAGCCATTGAATAATTGATACACTAGACCTTTTTCCACAGATATAGATACGGATATTTAGGGTTTGACATATAACTATTTGAACTAGATTTCACCAGATAAAGTGTAGGCAACAAAGAAAGGAAGACACAAATGTTTAAATATTTATATATAGCTGACTAATAACCGGAAACCATAAACATCTCTGCGATATACATGTGTACACAAAACATCTGATATCTCTTGTTTTTCAATTATACATATGCTATCATATCTCCATTCTATTTTTGAATATTGAAACGCAATAACGAGATTATTTTTATTATTAAGAGAATATTTTATTAACAGAATCAACTCTGAAACTCCTAATCATCTGCAAATAGAACAATACTAGTAGATTATAAATAGATTTATGAAACATTTGCCAATTAAGTCTAATTAGAACAAACTTCTTTGAAAATAATGAACAATTTTATTCCATGAAAGGTAAACGAATTCGCCGTAGTAAGACTTCAATAAACCACTTACATTTGTGAAATACCCGCAGTCCGAGTCATTCTTGTTAACGAGGTAAAATATTGATACGGTTTATCGCGGAAAATACAAGAAAACCTCTCGAGTTTTTGCTTGGAAAAAGGCGTGTGCGTAATGCATTGCAGCACAGACCAGGAAATTAATATAATATAATATTTTATTATGTTTTTACACATAGGTCATCGCCGCTACGTGATGCAATAATAACGTTTTTTTAAATTGAAATTAAAGATCTAAAACCACGTATACCGGTAATTTAATTTTACCATATATAGCACACAAGTCCATTTCAAGGCTTCAAATATAGTTTGTATTTTGTTCATAAATGATTCTCACACGCATTAACGTATAACCTTATTTTTATCTACCTGTTTGAAACATTTGATCAGCGATTTGTATGCAATTAAATCAATTATTACTCATGGGGAACGTGATTCAACATTAATCCATTCCATGTTTACATCTTATCTGTTCAGGTGATAAAAAATTGCTCAAGAATCAACAAACATTGGTGCCATACATTGAAATCCGACAAGTAGTGTAACTATAATGAATAGAAGTATAATAACCAAGTGAACTTTCAAAGAGATATTTACATTATAAAATAATGATTTTAAAGAATATTTAAAATATGATATGGTATAGTTATAGTTTTATAAATCCAGATGTCGAATGTGTTATCTTTGAAACATAGTTTCAATTTTATGATGGATTTAAACAATATACAAAATACGACTAATGTAAGTCCCATGCACAGTATTACTCTTGAGACTATTGTATAGAACATCCGGGTACATCCAGGTACTCTGATCTTATATTTGTATGCGTTATGTCTTCATGCATTTACAATATAATTTTTCTTCATAATTTTAAAGTAAATATTTTAACGACGGACTTTTTTTTTTACCATTGTAAAATTTTATTTTCCTCGTCAATAGGTCGAGGGCATCCTAATCCGCACCAATTAGATCTTGATTTGCCAAAAAAAATATATTATACAACAGTACCATGTACAATGCATGAGCAAAATAGACACATTTGCAATACAGAATATGGGTTTACTCCAGTAAAAACCAACAATAACTTGTGCAAAAACCAAAAAACAACAACAACAAATAAACATAGATATGCAGGTGTAAACATTCCTTAGTTGTTCAATTTATGACATTACTATTTGTAAAGATTGGCAGAAACATTCTCCATTTGTCATCATCAAGTTGATTATTTAATTTCTGTAAAATGTTATATTCGATTCTAAAATATTGTTTTGCAACAGAGACAGTTGGTATTTTAAGTTTCATTTTGCACTATAAATGAATATTTTTGTAATGAGACAAACGGTATTCAGTATTGTATCTGATTGACCCTTTTTACCAAGAATAAAGCATTAACGGTTAAGAAAATTTGTAGAGAGTGTAATACAATTAAACAAATCCACAATAAATACATGGATAATTGGGCATTCCCCAAAAATATGAACTATTGTTTATGTACAGTTTCAACAGAAAGTGCAGGTATCTCTATCAGTATATTTTATTTTAAATAAAAACTATTAGTTCCTAATAAAACAACAACAATTTAATATCTTTTATCAAATCTCAAATAGCGTGTATGCCGGTTTTAAACCAAAAAGCAAAGAATAAACTTTGCTGTCCAATTACTATATTTGGATTTTATAATGGGTAGTACAATATATTGGTATTTTTTTTATATTTTCTTTCGTTGGGAAAAACACTAATGCTTCTATTGATTTTTTCCTGAATAGTTATCTATTCGAGATAATAGACTTTCAGGATAATGTAATTCACAATCGTATAATGTATCAAAATCAATGAAAGTTTTTACAATATTATTAATTCATTTGCCATGTCCCATTGTAATTTTTCTAAACCATGATATTTTTAAAGACCTTATATATGAAGGTAAGTAAATCATGTTTAAACCACCATCCTTGCACTGCTTTATGAGAACTGCTTGTTTAACCTTTGATTTACCGTTTCACACAAACTCGTAAAATAGCTCATTAATTTTGTCTAAAACACTTTGCGCGGGGTTTGGCAAAGCTGTAATAAGGTGATTCAAAAGCGGTAATGCTAAAGTTTTAATAACCTGTTTTTTCCAATGGTCGTTAAGATTCTTCTTTTCCAGTTGTTCAATATAGAACACATAGTTTATTTTTGTAATTCAATTCTGTCATTTTTTGCAAATCTACTTGAAATTTTAAACCCAACCTCCAAAGCTTTGCTGATTCCAAATTAATGTCTACTTAGTTTTTATGCTATCAGGACTATACTTATTTTTGCCAATCCAGACAACCATAGTTTTATCAAAGTTAACAAAGCCAGCCCTGAACAAATATTGAAGTCTGATAGTACACCTAAAGTTTCAGTAAGCTGCTTGCTAGAGCCATGCAAGATAATTGTTGTGTCGTCCGCAAATTGTGAGAGTTTATGTTAAATTTCATTTACAGTAATGCCTTTTATTTTAGTACTTGATCTTAACTTTATAGATAGAATTGCAGCGCATAACATAAATAAATAGCAACTGAGAGGGTCTCCTTGTCGACAACCCCTTTGTATTGGGAACAAATTCGGACGAATATCCACACTGTAAAACTGACGACATACTGTTTTGAACAGATGAAGAGTTTTATTAATAAAAGACCAGGATAATGAGTCAAATTCTTTTTCGAAGACAATCAGAAGTAAAAGACCCGGTATATCATTTGTTTCAGTATATTGCATTATATCATAAATAAGTCGAGTGTTTTCACCAATAAACATACCTTTAATAAAACCTATTTGGTCATGACCAAATATTTCAATATGTCGCTTTAAGCGATTGGCTATGCACCCAGCCCCAATTTTATAAATAGTATTTAGCAAAGTGATAGGACGCCAATTTTTTAAAAATTGTCTTGGTGTATCTCCCTTAGAGATACACGTTATTATACCTTGGGTTTGGGTTATTGATAATTTTCCGACTTTAAATGCATGGTTCAACGCCCTGCAGACACACACTCCCAATTGCGACCAAAAAGCTTTAAAGAAGTCTGCTGTAAAAAAAACCCAGATGATCCCGGACTTTAGTTGTTTGACATGTGTCTTAAAACAAGAAATACTTCAGTAAGCGTAATAGGACCTTCTAAATCTTTCCGTTGATCATTTGTAAATTTTGGTATATTTAGACCTGATATAAAAATATTAGTTTCTTCCTCACTTTTTTTTACCTTGTTATTACTATATAACTGTTTATAAAATGAAGCCGTTTCTTTGAGAATATCCGACTGCTTATTAATTTCAACATTTTCGTTATTAACCAATTTATTGATGGTTTTTGTAGTATAATTATACAAAATAACTTAGTCGGTTTTTCGCCATTTTCAATCCATTCAGCCCGGGATCTGATAATGTTCCCCTTTAATTTTTCATCGTTAATTAGTTTTAGTTCCGCTTGGAGATTAGAAAGATGTTCAATTTTATCTTCGGAAAAATCGGATTCGATATTATTAATTTCTGCTTTAATGGCTTGTTATTTCTTTCTTTCTTTTTACAGGAGCTGTAAGAAATACATTGTCCTCTAACTTCCATTAGTAACGTTTCTAAACAAATTTGGTCATCAATTATAAATTGAAGTTAATTGTCAGGGATATGTTTAATGTTTCTAAAGTTATAAACGGGAAGCATATGTTGCTCTTTTATTTCCGAAATTTTACTTTTTATCGTATTGATGTAGTTTATATCTTTTTACAACATATTGTTATGTTTCCACAACCCTTTTTCAAACAAACAATTACTAAATTGTAAAGACAGTTCTACAATAGAATGGTCTGATTACAGACTCGGCTTTATTTCAATTTCGGATATACTAGATAATAGAATGGGCGATAGTAGAAAAAAATCTAATCTGGCCTGCTGTAGCGGATTTGTTCATCGCCATGTGTAACGCTTAGTATGAGGGTATTTATATCTAAACGGATCGATTAGGCCGCGTTCATTTATATTGGCAGTTAAAAGGGATCTTGCATTTTTATTGTTTATACATTTATAATTAGAGTAATCTAACTCGTGATCTAGTTCTAAATTGAAATCTCCACATATACAGTATGTGTCATTGTCATATTGGTCGATTTTATTAAATATGTCTTCGTAAAAGGCTGGTTTTCCGTATTAGGACCATAAATTGATGCCAAGGTTAATCTGGTTTCACCGACAGTTAAATCAAGACTTACATAATTTTCTAATTCGTCGCATTCTTGTTTATGAATTTTATATTCTGTATGTTTGGAAAAGAGTATTGCAACACCTCGTGAATTAGAACTTAGAACACACTCATTTCCCCATTGCGAGTATATATTTTTATACTGTTCCTTAGTTAAATGTGTATCCTGTATGCAATATATATTAGATTGTGAGTCTTTTAAATATTGAAAGACCTGAAGAAGCTTTTTAATACTTTGGATGTCTCTGCAATTCAGCGATAAGATTTTAAGTGCACTCATTTCGATACAATATTTTTGTTTAAGTAAAAAATACCCACATATTTGTATTCGATGTAATAACGTAACAGAAGTTCATGTAAAATAGACGTAGAATATTGTAGTTTACAATGGTATAAATGGAAAAGAAAAAACATGGATAAAAAGGAGAGTGTATAATGAAAGAAGGTAGATAAGAATGGTATGGGATAATTATACAGTTTGCTATCATACAATAATATTTGTATTTGTAATATATTAACCGTACTGGCTGCTTAACTGATTTTACATCAGTTTTGAAATTTTAGATGTGGCATTAAATTATATTGTTTACTTAAACTTATTTTGTACTGTTACCTTTTGAAATTGTTAAAATAATATAAGGCGTGTACGTTGATTTCGATTGAATAAAAAACAAACTTTAAACAAGATTAACACTAATGTTAAGCCAATGTATGTGTAAAAATTGTTCGTACATTCATCAGTTTATATGAATAGCGGTGTAAGATACGCATACAAATATTCGTATGCTGATGAAGTAGCATACATATAAGCTAATGTACATATTGAAATAAATTAATTTCAATCCGATTTCCGTTGAAGTGGGTGGCAATGAATTATGGGAGAATATCTTTGAAACAAGATCTTCAAAAGCTAAAAGGTTTTACTACCGGCTAATGTCCCTAAAACTGCACGTTTAAGCTACATCTAATTAGACGCAACATTCAAAGGATATAAATATAACAGAGAGCGCCAACTGTGATGCAGCAGCATTTCCGGTTCTTGATGTTCATTGCACAGATATTTGGATTCAACAACAACGCCAAATTTATTATCGGTAAAAAATGTAATTCGCATAGTGCTTGTTCAGTTTCAAGTGTGATATGTGCAGGGTCATCTGTTTTTTAGTATGCGGCCCTGCATGACCACAAATGCGGTCACCTGGGCTTATATAACTGCCGAAATATAAGCTCCGTGAAGTACACCCGCATTTATACAATAACAAAACAATAACTTATTTTTAAACAAATATTAACATATATGTCTGGTAATGGAATCATGATTTAACGGTTAATCAAGTGTTGGCAGTTTAATGTCTTTTTAAATGACAGGAATCCAGGATGTGCATATCATAAAATATACTCAAATCATTTACTTTCAATACTTCCAAAGACATATTGCATGTCACTTCGATATTTGTTGTTCAAATACACTTCTTATATGGACATTTCATTGTGCCTATGATGCCGCTTGATTCCCCAACTAATCAGTTATCGACAAGAGACTATCTCGGAATGCTTATTTCAATTGGGTGCAAGACTGAATTAAGCCTCCTAGGATCGTTTTATAAAACTGAGTTATTCAAGAAATTTGAAAAGTTATTTACTTTACAGACCGTATTGTAATAGTAAAGAGGGAAGAGTTAGAAAGAAGTGAATTACGTAACCTGATAATTAATTCATTGCACAAAATATAAATAAGCGAACCTGGTAATTTTAATATTTCATTGCAAGTTTTATTATAATATTATCAGCACGACATACATAATACCGCTGCATGTAATTAATAACCACACTCTATGTGCAATATGATGTTATAAAATAATAGAAATCAGTTAATGGAATGTAACAAAATACAATACAGCTGTACAATAAGCTTTAATTTTAAACAAAAACGTGCTTGTAGATAAAAAATTACAAAACTTTTAACTTTTTTCAAACTTTGCTGATTAAAGAATTATCATATAATTTAACCTCATAACTAAAATGAACACCATTCAATTGTTTTAAAGTGGTTTTGAAACTAGATAGAGTGTGGTATGAACATCTGGTTCATCAAGACGTGATGAAACACTGAACGCCCAATGTTCCAAACTAAATTTGACATGAAACAGGTTCAAACTGCATGCCATACATTCACATATTGCGATTGTGCCAAGCGCATGCTAATATAATGATTGAAGGTAAAGAGCTATAATACTATTCTACAAAATTCCATCGGCGTTTTACAGTCAATTAAAATTAAATTACATGGCCATATGAACTGTATATTATAGTATCAATAGCTTATAAATGCGTTTAATACATGTTTAATTTCCCATTGAAATCTTATTGCAACAGAAGTCTTCCAAATTAAGAAACTTGTCATTACAGGAAATGGGATACGTCAAGCAGGATCTTCTTATTTATTTCCACGCAGTACGTCACTCAAACAGTTGTATACTGTCTTAGAAATCCCAACACAATATCCCGTTATTCTTACTAACGAGGAGTACAACTGATGCAGACAGCTACAGAAGTGGTTAACTGTGGATATTGTACTGCAGCTCCGTTCATTAGTTTAATTTTTATCAGGATCTTTTATGGCAATTAGAAAGCATGTCACAGTTGAATTTTATTCATTTTTGTTACCAGTTCGGTCATGTTGACCCATGAGAGAGAATACTGGAACTGACAGATGATGGTTGAGTTAAAGTGATAACCAGTTATACATAAACCTTCCTAACGACTCTGCGCGTAGGTAAACGGCAACGGTGTCCTATACCAAGAACAAGATGAGATCAAGATGCATATGTGTGCATTCATAGTAAATACTCGTATCATTACACCACCGTGTTATTAGCAACCAGATATGTCTCGTTCACATATATTCATTGCGAAAATCATTAAAATACATTGTTATAAACAACGTGATATACAAATAAACTATATAGATGTATAAAACCATATGATAAAATACAGCGCATTTCAAACCAAATGTTTTGCCAATCAAAATTGTAATACTGATATGTATGACTTAAACCACATTTTCTAAGAAGTTGTGGAAAGACTTCATCTGTGAAAATACAGCGTGCATATAGTTCGTAATTCATGCTAACATGGAATAAATTATGATACCGTTATCACCAACCTGCTGGGAATAAAACCCTTGTTATAGAGAACATGCTGCATGACACGTAAATAAATAATATACGAGTATGCGCTGTATGACGCACACTTTAACTAAATAACAATTTCAGATTTAGACTAAGCATTGCTCGAGTTGCAAATGAGCTATTTATGACCTTATATATGGCTAGTGTTTAAAGAGAATTAATACGGAAGTAATTTCAGAAGCGACATACTATTTCAGTACGCATTTAATCAAGTTACCATAACGATTTCATGTAATTGTATTAAATTGATTGGTAAACATTGAGTCAAATGAAGTAATGACCGACTAGTGTTCACTGGTGTTATTTTTTGGACCTTGATGTCTAACGTATAGTGCACATAATCCAAACCAATAACGCCGTATGTAAGTAATACATAAGTCAAACAACAGAGGTATAATCAAAACATATCCCTGTAAAATGAACACTCCCCAGCTGTGCTTCTTTGGTGATATTTAACCGAGATGTTTCGATTACAATCAGCAGGTCGAACTCAACATAAATTTACAACGTAATAATTGAGTATTGTCGTTATTCGAATGAATACTAATTTTGGAACTTAAAAAATAATAATAATTGCTGACGCATCATATTTAAAAGTATACGTCTTAGGTAAAATATAGCAATACTATTATTGTGCTGTGTTTAATAAGTCTAAATACATGAAATTGTGGGAACTGCTGCAATACGATATGCCTGTCTTGAGATTTATATATAATACAACATATCTATATTATTATATCCTTATTATATCTATAAGTACGTTATTTGTTATCTACATGTACGAAGATCTACGCAAGCCTGACAAACTTACTTGATAAGATACTATCCCGAAATTGAGTCCCATACAATTAATGAACACCGTTCAATCATTTGAGAGTGATCATGTTACACATAGCGTGTAGTCTTAACACCTGGTTCTTCTAAGCGTGTCGAAGCAATTCACACAGTTACTGTTTCTAACAGCAGGAGAATCAAACGTCTGAACGTACACGCAACTTAGACATTACTACTTAATGCCTTATTTAACGATGCATTCAAATGCATTGTACGTATGAAAGTAATATTTAGTAATTACTAGTAGGTGTTCGTTTTCCGAGGATTGCTTTTCAATCTTTGTACCACCGATCCAGCCTTTCGCGCATGAACTTATTTTTGCTTAAAGGCTTACGTACATTCCGAACGCGCAGACGAATGCCGTATTTTAAAATCAGTAAACTAATTATTGTATGCAATAAATTTTTACATGTCTAAAACACCAATTAACAACGCGCTTCATGGCAATAAAACTGGTGGCGACATATGTATGAAACAGTATTAGTTTAAAAATTGCATTATGCTTTCTGACGTTTTTCATTCATTAAATTCTTGCCCCGTTTCTTGCCATTCTTCTCTTCTTCATTCTCTTCATCATGCTCCTCTTCTTGACATTCTTGCTCTTCTTTCTTCTCTTCCAAATGTTCCTATTCTTCCATTTCTTCATTGTCTTCCGAATGTTCCTATTCGCGACATTCTTCCACGTCTTCCTTCTCTTCCAAATGTTCCTATTCTTCCATTTCTTCATTGTCTTCCGAATGTTCCTATTCACGACATTCTTCCACGTCTTCCTTCTCTTCCAAATGTTCCTATTCTTAACATTCTTGCTATTCTTACCTCTCTTCCTTCTGACGTTTTATTTGTACATTGTACACTATGACATGTGTATAACTTAGAAACAGTTTTAAACATTCGTTGAGTACAACAAATCAAAAATGTACAAAGCAGAAACAGCACATGTAAGTAAGACGAATACAGAACGTCATAATGAACAATGTAATAATAAAGCAATCGTATTATTACATCAGGTGGCGCTTCTTTTTCATCCTCGGCAGTTTCCGTATACATACTCGGACACAAATGCGAAACTAGCAAATTCTACGAACACCGATATAATCGATTATGTGTTTAGTGACATACTCTTTCTTGATTAGGTGCCAAGGTCGTACAGCATTATTAAAGGGGGTGTATCAACGGCTTATATAGTGTAATATTTTCTTTTCTTTCTCATATTTATGTATAATTGTTAATTCACACATAGCCCTCGTTGAACAAACAGTAAACTATGAACCAACAGTAAACTATCTTGTATGACTATAAAAAAGTTGTCACCGTGACACTTTTCGCGGGCGTGAGAGAATTTAAAATAGTAGTAAAATCAATGTAGTCTAGCTTAGGAAAGTTTCGATTGAAGTTCGCATTTTTGTAGGTGTGAGTTCGAATCATGCTGAAAATATGTTCGGCGTTGTGTTTTTTCACGATTTTAGACACCAAAAGCAAAATTTGTCAAATTCCCCTGGGTCAGCCAGCCGCCCTCCCCCTTAATTGGGGGATATTGATAAGTGCATTATTGCTACTAGAAAAATATATTCGCGAAAAAATGGTGATATATGTTGTTTTAATGAATGTCTTTGTTTATGTGAAATACCGTTGATATACCGTTGAATGCTGGGATTGATTATATTCCATTGTGTCTTCATTTTTGAGGTTTTCTGTGTGCCTGTTAGATGGTAAAATGCTAATTTTTTGCAGACCGGGTTTAATAAGTGTAAAACACGTCCCTGGCGCAATTGCCAAAGATGTGAAAAAAGTTCACCGTTAAAAGACCTTTGTCAAATTGACAACGAACAATTGGTTCCCTTTTGCACAATAAATGTTATAAGGTGATAGAAATGCATCATACTATTAAGACATATACACTAAATAAAGAATACATAATATAATACATAATGAAATATTTGATAAAACCAATCAGCAAAAATGTTTGTAAAAATAAACTCACGACTTTGGAAACATACGAAGAAACGACAGCATGCATCGCTTTAACCAACTATACTATTCGGCTATGTAACGAAAGCTGTATAAAATAAAATTATGGTTATACAAAACACTCACTATTCTGATGCCAAAATGTAAACATGACTTGAAAGGGCCAAAGAAATGTGTCCCATATTATAAATTGATTTTATATCAGAATGCGAAAACATTTGTTTTCATTACAAATATCTTAGTTTAACCGTTATGACATTCCATTTTTAATTTCAGATTTGTTCTAAGAAATTGCCCCCCCCCCCCCTCCGATTCCCGTTTCGTTGACATAGTGCCTTTAATTGGCTTTTCATCTAATGGGAATGACTCATGATTCGGTATATTCATTAAGCGTAGTTTCGCAAAAATACAATGCATTGCTAATTTTTCCTTTTTTAAACATTTACCCATTTTAATAAATATTAAAAATGTATACATTTAATTAAAAAAAACACGAAAATTATGTATGATAATGGCTTTTATAAAGTGTTGTTGAATCGATAAAACTCGTAAATGACGTTCACCAACGTGAATTTCCGTAAATAAGTAAAATTGAGTTCTTCCCCTTGAGCAAGAATTTACGACATGCATTTTTTACGAAAATATATTTGTTGATTTGTGTGTACGTTCTTTAATTATACGCTTGCCACAATACATGCAAACACGGTCAAATGCAAACAATGACATGAAATGTAGAATTTAGCAACACACGTGTAATCTAAAACGTCAATTGGAAGAGAAGTAAGAATAGCAAGAATCTCAGGAATAGGAACATTTGGAAGACTAGTAAGAAGTGGAAGTATGTCAAGAATGGAAACATTTGGACCAGAATGAAGAAATAGAAGAATAGGAACATTTGGAAGGAAAGGAAGAATGTAAGGAGCAGGATATTTGGAAGAGAAGACAGAATTGGAAAATATGATTATTTGGAAGAGAAACAAGAATAGCAAGATGAGGAGGAGGAAGAAGAGAAAGAATTACAAGAGGCGCAGCAAGAATTGAATGAATGAAAAACGTCAGAATGCAGACTGTAATTTTTAAACTAATACTGTTCCATACATATGGTACGCACAACGATTGTTACTAGGATGGTACTTCCGTATCAAATAAACAAAACCCAGCTAGAATGAAATGTTTTGTACTAGTACTGATTATCTAGATAATGAATAACACCAAAGACATGTTTTGTACAAATACTGATTATCTAGATAATGAAATGTTTTGTACCAGTACTGATTATCTAGATAATGAATAACACCAAAGACATTTTTTGTACCAGTACTGATTATCTAGATAATGAATAACACCAAAGACATGGTTTGTACCAGTACTGATTATTTAGATAATGAATAACACCAAAGACATGGTTTGTACCAGTACTGATTATCTAGATAATGAATAACACCAAAGACATGGTTTGTACCAGTACTGATTATTTAGATAATGAATAACACCAAAGACATGGTTTGTACCAGTACTGATTATCTAGATAATGAATAACACCAAAGACATGTTTTGTACCAGTACTGATTATCTAGATAATGAATGACACCAAAGACATGTTTTGTACCAGTACTGATTATCTAGATAATGAATAACACCAAAGACATGTTTTGTACCAGTACTGATTATCTAGATAATGAATGACACCAAAGACATGTTTTGTACCAGTACTGATTATCTAGATAATGAATGACACCAAAGACATGTTTTGTACCAGTACTGATTGTCTAGATAATTAATAACACCAAAGACATGTTTTGTACCAGTACTGATTATCTCGATAATGAATGACACCAAAGACATGTTTTGTACCAGTACTGATTATCTAGATAATGAATAACACCAAAGACATGGTTTGGAGCTGCCTTATGTGAGACGTACAGCAAGACAGTTTCTCCAAGGAGTTCATTTAAATGTATATCATTGTAAACTTATGATGACTTAAATCATCAAATATATATATAACGGAGTAAACGCAATTTACCACTGAGCCACAACCAGGTTAACAACCACAACCACTGAGCACAACCTACCTGGTTACCTACACGTGTTAAGTTGTGATCTACTAGTATTTGTTCACAAAACATAAATTATATAACATCTGTCTTCCTAATAAGACATGTACCCACATTGACGTAACCCAATTATATAATCCGGTTTAATAACCAGACCAACATCAGAGCTATTTTTACTTGTTCACATTCACACGTGTGATATTGACATGTAATGACCAGTGCATGCTTTTCAAATGTTCAACCGACCAAAATAGATTGCATATTGAACAAAGGAAATCTTGTTTCTGTGAGAGTTTGCCAATAATTGTATAAACTCTGGGTTACGTGAATCAAGCAGAGCTAAAACGTACATATTGATATCAGATTTTAAATTTCAACCCTATTTAAATGATGTAAATATTTCCAAGTATAGAATAGCCCTCTCCAGATTAAGAGTATCTGCACATAGACTTAAAGTTGAAACTGGTAGATGGCATAAACCAACAGCTATACCTTATGAAGAAAGAAAATGTTACTTATGCAATGTTCTTGAAGATGAATACCATTTTATCCTTGAATGTACATTGTATCATGATGTTAGAAAGATTTACCTAAGCCCATTTTATTATCTTAGACCAAATATGATCAAATTTATAGAATTACTTACCTCTCAAAATAGCAGTGTTAATAAAAAATTGGCAATGTTTATTTATAAAGCTTTGCAAATTAGAAATTCTTTCTATACGTATTATGACTAATGTATGATGTTGATTATACAATATATATACCATCTCTCGCTTATTATCTATTGCTGAATAATTTCGATATTTGTTTGATAAATGTTTATATATGTAAACATTGACATTCAGTATGGATGTTATTGGTGACCATTGACTTCGTTTTTATGCATATTATTATACCTTCATTTGTATACTCATGGGCATATTGCCCACTGTATTACTCAATAAACTGTAAACTGTAAAAACTGTATAATGTATTTGCGTCTTATTTTTTAAATAAATGATGCTACATTTACAAGAATGGTAGTGCCAATGTAACAGTTTAAGTCGCGACTATGAGTCGTAATTTTGTATACACAATTTTGTATTTTGCTCTGTTAAACAAAGTTAATTTCGTTCTCAACCTTATACCGACACGTTATAATTAGTGGGTCGAGTGTTTTGTCATATTGCGCTTTTGCTATCCGTGTATTACGCTGCATTGTGTATTACGCTGCATTTTTGGTGGAGATTGATCACAGTTATGTTGCATGCCATATTAATTGTATGTCACTTGTTCTATTCCATGATCATTCAGTGCCACTTCCATCATACCTAATAGGTCACATTCACTGGTTTTCTGAACAATGCTCGCAAATTATATTAATCATTTTGTATTTGTGCGTTTAATTTTGTTGCTGGAATATAAACAATGTCACTCAAGAAAGACAAAACATACACATAAACACATCAATCATTAACGATAAGGAGACAAACGTGGCAGTACTGGTACTGGGCCTCCCTGTAAGAAAAGGTGGAAGAAAGTAAGCGCAATGCATGAAAAATTTCATTAAATATAACACCTCAAAGACTTAAAGCTGCTGCGTCACAGATTGGGAAAATGTCAAAAATGGTTTCAAAGTTAGTAAAACAATATATTATTAAATAAAACTGACTGGAACAAATATTGACACATTAACAAAAGTTTCAAACACCCTGGCTTAATCATTATACCGGATACCTTCAACCCGATTTCAAAAGCGTATTGAGACGCTTTTCAGCTATTTATAACTATTATGATGTTGTTGTAAAATTACCACATGGTCCAAACAGCCAATCAAGTTCACTTCCGGAGTGCCGTTGTTTACAAAACATAAGTTCTAACTTACAAGTAGCGCATAGTTTAAAAGCCATTAGCGGCGAGGTTAGAGTATCCGCCTCTCACGCAGAGGACCCGGGTTCAATCCCGCGCAAGTCCTCGGAATTTTTCAGTTAAATGTTGAAGAAGTAAACTTTGTTGGCAGGAATTTTTTCCAATATATTTCAGGTAATAAAGATATTTATCAATAAACGTAAATTAATCATTTGAAATACTATATAATCTATCGTTTTAATAAGCTATTAAACTCGCATCTGGCAATCACTCAATATCACAAACCGAATACACCTTTTCTTTTTTCGACGGACTTTCCCTAATGAGTTATGCAGTACGCTATTATTCCTATTGTTATTATACTATTAAGTGCATTATTGACTGCACTTGATGAGTATCGTATTGTTTACATTACTATCAACATTTTTGGCCACAAGTATATATGTCTAATCATATGTGAAGTAGCAGCTTTAATAAATCAATACAGAGTTTGTACCCCATGTACACTTCCCCATCTTAAACATAAATATCTTCACATTGAACCTTTTTCACTGCATAATACAAATGTATATAACAAATAGTTTAACGTTCAATAAAATACAAGACTTGTATCTTAATAACACATAACAATTCACTGAAGACAAAGAAGAAACATGAAGGTAAAAAGCTAGTTCCCGCTTTAGAGAGCTCTTCATGTCACAACCTTCCAATGGTATTACATTATATTTCAAAAAGTATCTAAAAGTAGTGCGTATGTGTTATATGCATCTGTTTACTTGAAAGAACATTTTACACAACAAAGCTGGTCATTACTCATGATCAAACAATAATGCAATTATCCCATATCTGTTTCACGAGTTTCCTTTTTTGTAATTTATTAAACTCTTAAACATCAATATTATGTTGTTTTCATATATAATGTAGACATTTCGTTTACAATAATTCATACATCCAATACTTCAAATGTCAATCTTAATCACCTAAGCCTTGTACTTAGTATCACTATTAATCTGACCATGATTGCACTAAGTATGTCACTATAGCAGAAACTCTTATGGGCACAATGACTGCACACAGGCAGTACAATCATGTTTCCCATGTGTCATAGCTGTCACGTGATGCCCGGGCGTGGCGGGGAAGAAACCCGGCCGGGCGGGCGCAGTGCTAATCCAGCTCCTTATGCCATACTGGGTGCTTCAGGGGGATGATGGAGGTCTTGTCCCCGTCCCGAGACAGCGCCTTCCTCATGCCTGCAACAAACAAATCCAGAGCAATTTTATGTCTGTAAAACACACAGAATAATGATTGATACGCAAAACAAACAGAAGCTGTTTAGTTGGTAATATACAAGTTTTAACTTGGAGGGCTCTTAAAAGTTATCGTAACTTTCATCCCAATCCAAGCATTATCTACTTGTTAAGATATATCATGTCAGTTTTTTGAAAAAATATATTAAAACTAAGTTTTAACTTCCAACCTTTACATTTTAATTTTTCAGACAATTAATATCCATATTAGTGTAGTTCCAATAGTATTTCTACATTATACATATATAAATTACATAAAAACATCTTTTTGTATATAATGACGTTTAATTTCAAAAAGAAATATTACAGGGAAATGTATACATATCTGAAATATGAAAATAGTGATTTAAAGTACATGAAAACCATTAACGTCAGCCCTTGGGAGCCTTCTTCTGATTGGTGACTTAAATTTGATTATAATTATATTAATTGCAGCAGTGCACTGCATTCATAAACTTTGGCATTAATAAAATTTGCAATGGTTACTTGACAGACAGAAAAGTCTGTATTTGGAGCAATTGAATTGAATTTAAAAAAAAAATCACATTTACTACTGTTGATTTAAGGCCTGTTAAATAAACGTTCAATTTATTTGAACTGAAAAGGATGTAATTTCATAGGAAATTGTACAAACCGATACTAACCAAATGATCATACGAGCAGTGAAAATATCCATATGAATTCTACTACTCTGCAAGAAAAAATAAACTTTCAGCAACAAGAGTCCTGTTTAACATTCATTGTTTTCAGGCTGACATAATTATTTTACCTGGCATTAAACAATTAGTGAGGAATAACCCTCATTTATGTTTCATAATAAGAATCTACACCAGAACAGTGATCTGCAAATAATTCCGTGCGTACCAAATAACAAACATTGTGTTTTTTGTTGTTTCCTAAGAAAGAACAGAGTCTGTTTAGTTTCGTTAACAATGAACAATGTACACAAACAGGTGTAATCCAATTATATTATCCAGTTTATTTTCCAGACAAACATAAAAACAGTTAATTTATCCCCTCACCTGGATTAGGGAACATGGGATGGGCAAAACATGCAGAAATACACCCAGGGAACAAAGATGGCATGTTCAATCAACAACTGTTTCCCGTGAATTAGTTTAGCTATGTACTTAAATCAAACAGTGAAGTTTTCATGAATGCTGCAACATCACGCTGTTCAGTTCATATAAATCACATACTTAATATTACAAAACACAGATGCAATCTGAATCATTGCATACTTTTTGCATTGCAACTTGAGAAATTTAAGTTTTAATTTTCATTTGGTAATTATTTGATGTTTAGAAGATTGTTATTAGTTTGTTACACACACACATTATTACATATTACTGTAAGTGGTCATTGATCTTTATAATTATAACACTTGATGCAAATTATAATATAAAGAGGATATTTGTTGATTTCGGTGTAAGATCGTTTTTTTTTTATTTCGCGAGTGTTCATAGAAAATAATGTTTTCACGATTAGCGCAGCCAATCAACAGATTTTCTTAGATTTTATGTTTTCCCCCGTTTTTACATTTTAATTGCTATCTAATTGTGTTTAAGGGAAAATATCGCGGGACTTATAACCTCATGACGTCAACATTGTATTTAAGTTTTATTTACTATTAACATGTTGCCCTAGTAACCGCTGTTGCAGTTTTTGTTATCTCACACAGGCAAGATAGGGCAATTATACAAACCAATGGTCGTTCTGGCAATGTATAATACATATTATTTTTTATTAAACTGGGAACTAGTGTGAAACAGTTACACATTTTATTTCACTGATATTTCCGTGTAAATCACTGGAAAGCATAAAATAAAAATGAGATGGAACACATTTTAAGAATTTTGGTACCAAAGGCAACCAATATTGTTTACATTTTATCGGATTTGAATAAATGTTTGGTCCATTAAACAATTTGCATTTTAATTGCATAACGGATCCAAAACGTTTCTTAATCTTAAAAAAGATATAATCCATTTTTTACATGCATATACAAAACCTGGAACAGCTATTATAAATTATGTGACAAATTTGTAATTATTGTGCACCTACTGAAAAACAAAACAAAAACAGAGATAATTGCATTCCTAAACAGGCCGAGGCATTGCACTTGATACAACAGAAGCTTACATCAATTATAAACTCCCCCCCCCCCCCGCCCATCCATCCACAAAATTGTCTTAAAAAACACAAGTGCCCTAATAATAATCAACTTTTCTAAAAATCTCAAATTAATGTTAAAAGTATTAATACTTAGTAGAATACTCATAGAACCAGACTTACTGAACATCTTGCACATCTGCAACCCCAGAATGTCCACATCGGCACCATCCAGCTTGTCGAAATATTTCATCAGAAATGGGACGTAACAATGCTATGATAAGATTGTCTGAATCACGAGAATTGTGTTTCGCTTCATATGCACCAAGTAATACACAATTTAACTAATAGAAATTGTAAAACCAACTTCTGATGCATTGTTTAACTTCAACAATTCAGTAGTCAGAGCAACTGAGCTATATTAAGATGTTGGCTGATCTACCTCCTGACCGCGATTAAGATTGGAAATGAAGTGTATCCAGCAGTGCCTAATTTGCAGGCACCCGTTGAAGACAGCCTGGCATATAATATTTAATGTGCATAAACCTTAATTATTAAAGGTTTAATAATAACAGTTGCTAATAATCAACATTGCTTTGTTAATTACATTATAATTTTAAGAACAGTTGGAGGATACTTAACGATGACAGCAGATGGTCCTTATGTACAAATCTGGCTTACATTTTCCTTTCTCTCACAGTTTGATAGTTGTTTCTTGGAAGATGAACTGAATTCTCTATCCAAAAATAATGTTGTGCAGTGTTAGCCGAACAAACCAAAAAGTCCTTCTCAATGACAACTGTTCTGTTATTACAATGAGTTTTACAAAAGTTATTCATGAAATTAAAAAGGAGTTATTTCCTTCAAACATCGTATTGTAATAGTGAAGAGGGAAGAGTTAGAAAGAAGTGAATTACGTAACTTGATTATTTATTCATTCTACAAAATATAAATAAGCGAACCTGGTAGGTTTAATATATCACTGCAAGTTTTATTATAATAGTATTGGCACGACATACAAAGTACAGGTACATGTAATTAATTACAACACTGTATGTGCAATATAATATTATAGAATAATATAAATCACTTTATGGAATGTCACAAAAATGCAATACAACTGTACAATAAGCTTTAATTTTAAATACCCGTGATGTTATAATGCAACTTTTAAAACAAACCGTGCTGGTAAAAAAATAACTTTTTTTTTCAAACTGAGCTGATAAAAGAATTAACTTATAATTAAATCCTATAACTTAAATGAACACCATTCAATTATTTTAGAGCGGTTTTGAGACTAGATAGAGTATGGTATGAACACCTGGTTAAGCAGGGAATGTTCCAAACTAAATATGACCTTATACAGGTTCAAACTGCATTTCAAAATATTGTAATTAATAGAGATTCGTTCATTTAAAATACTGGGTTTAAAAGACGTATATAAAATTTCATCCGAATTTTACGGTCAATTTATTTCATGATTTAATTGCATGGCTACGTGAATTGTACTCATAAATTAACGCATTAATGCTTAATTTCGCATTGATATCTGATTACAACAAACGTTTTCTAAAGCAACGCTTCATTACAGGAAAATGTGATTTGTTGTATTTCCAATCATACAACGTACGTCACCCATTGCAATCTTATTGCAACAAAAGTATTCCAATGTAACGTTTCATTACAGGAAATGGCATACGTCAAGCGGGATGTTTTTGTATTCCCACGGATACAAAGTACGTCACCCATTGCAATCTGATTGCAACAAACGTCTTCCAATATAACGTCTCATTACAGGAAATGGGATACGTCGAGCGGTATCTTCTCAAATTATTTATTTCCACGCGTTGCATCGTACGTCACTGAAACAGTTTTATACTATCTTAGAAATCCCAACATAATACCCCTGTAATTCTCATTAACGAGTACAACTGATGCAGACAGATACTGTTTAAATTTTAACTGCAACAATGTTTCAAACTGAATTTCACTTTTTACAGGTTCAAACTGCACGCCGTACAAATTGCGATTTTGGCTAATAAATTAATAATTTGTTCTTTTAAAATTGTGGGTATAAAGACGTATATAAAATTTGATCCGCGTTTTACGGTTAACTTACCTTAGGTAAAACGAAAAAGTATACTGCCCCATACTTAGAACAAGGTATGATCAGTTTGTATAGTTGTATAAGTGTATCATGGCAAATACTGTATTAACACCACGATAAAAGTAGTCAACAGTCCAAAAATGCATCTGGAATATGGATCCAAGATGTTCTATTCAATACAGCGCATTTACAACACAATGTTTTGCCAGTTAATATTGTAACACTGATGTGTTTGAAACAAACCACATTTCTACGATCTGGTGAAAGACTTCATCCGTTTGGTGAAAATACAGCGTACATATAGTTCGTTAGTCCTGCTAACATGAGATAAATTATGACACCGTTATCACCAACCTGCTAGGAATAAAACCCTTGTTATAGAAAATATGCTGAATGACACGTAAATAAATAACGTACGAGTATGCGCGATATGACACACATGCCAACTGAATAGTTTCAGATAAAGCCTCGACGTGAAAATGGGCGATTTATGATTTTATAACTTGCTCGGTTTTTGACACAATTTATACGAAAGTCATATAAGAAGCAGCATATTAATATTGCAGCATATTTTAAATAAATGTTCAGAACCATTTCTTATAAACAGCATCAATTGCAGCGGTGTACAATGAGTCTGATGAAGTAATGACCGACTTGTATGATGTGTTATACTTCTATATCAAATCAGTTCAAGTTTAGGTGCGAGTTTAAACCATCTGTGCTCTTTGTTATTTAGCGTCGATTATGTACACTTCTCAGCTGTGCTTCTTTGTTTTTTAACCGAGATGTTTCGATAACAAGCAGCTTGTCGAACTTAATATACATTCCCACTTACTGGTTAATTCTCCCATTGGGGAGTTTCCAAACACAGCTGACCGGTTATTTAAATCGAGGAATAGTTAGATCAGTGATACATATAATTTCCTGTCATATGTGCGATATAAGACTTACCGCTCACAAATTAGAACTGAGTACTGTAGTCATTCGAATTAATACAAATTCTGGAACCTGGTAGTTATCAAACCGTGATATTCAAAAACACAAGAGGGGCTAAGGCACTAAATGTTTGAGCACATTTCAAGAAAAAAAAATTAGCAAAAATCTGACTTCTAGCGTGTTAACAAGCTTTTTCTACAATTTGACTTAGTGACCTAGTTTTTGACCACACATGGCACAGTTTCGAACTCGCTTTATACATTTTTCAATATAGCCATATAAGGAAAACTGCAACGCCCCCTGGCGGCCATGTTTTTCAACGGAGAGCAACCATTTATGAACTCGGCCGAGATAGCATAACAAAACAAGTTTGGAGAAAGTTTCAAGAAGATTGGGAAAAAAATGTGACTAGCTTTAAATTGACCTAGTGAAAGTTTTTGTACCCAACATAACCCAGTTACGAACTTGGCCGAGATATCATTGGAACAAATGTTCTGAGCAAGTTTCATGTTGATTGGGCGTAAAATGTGGCTTCTAGAGTGTTTGCAAACTTTATAAAGTTTTAAATATAGCCATATATGGAAAACTGCCCCGCCCCCTGACGGCCATGTTTTCCAACGGAGGGCAACTATTTTCGAACTCGGCCGAGATATCATAACAACAAAAGGTTTGTTTGAGCAAGTTTCAAGAAGATTGCGCAAACAATTTGACTTCTAGAGTGTTAACAAGCTTTTACTTCAATTTAAACTAGTGACCCAGTTTTTGACCCCACATGACCGAGTTTCGAACTAGGCCGAGATATTATTGGCACAAATATTCTGGGCAAATTCATTAAGATTGGGCACTATATCTGGTTTTTAGTGTGTTAACAAGTAGGGATGCAACGATTCCAAATTTTATATTCGGATCCGCATCCAAATAAGATTCGAAGTTTTCGAATCTTCGTATCGAATCTTGCAAGTAATTAGATGCAAATACAGCATATAATTAAATATATTTAATCTTTGTCGTTTCTTAAACAGGTAGTTATATAATATACACGATTTAAATGTTTACTAGTTCTACCAGAGCTAATATTATATAACTTGCAGATGACATTAATTGAGACATATCGGCCTCTTGAGAGAGAAGCCAAAACTGATTTTTTAATTATTCAATTAAAAAATGCGATTTCAAAAAATAAACTCACAATACATAAGAATAGGCCCATTTAAGTGCTTTTGTTTACAGTTCAGTTAGTTTATAACAATATTTGTAAATACATGTACATATTCGGTTACATGACTTTTTGGCCCATTTTGAATTGGTTTAAGGATATGCATTATTATACCTAATTACATTTAACTGATATCATCGGTTTTATTTACTTAAATCAATTACACTGAACACATTTTTGTGTGCAAAAACCTCGTTACTACATGCAGCTACCATTTTTTTGCGCCAAACTTGCCAACATATTAGTATTGCAATTTGTAACCGTCAGGATTTCCAGGTGAAATACAATCCTGACATAATATATCATAATTGAGAGACTGTATACAGGATCCAAATTTGCCCGCAAAAAATGAAAATCCTAAAAAAGGTCAAAGAATGGTGACAAAATGTCCACTCTGTATAAAATTCACCCATACTGCCACATATACTTGTACACGTGCAATGTTATTTAACGGAACATCTAATGATCGCTTTTCCAGCGTTGTTAACAAAAATCATTATGTTATGCAAAGGTTGTTTGTTGTGCTTATCAGTGTAATGAATGAAGTTCAACTTTACGACAAGAATTAGAAATTTAATAGGGATAATTGTACTTTAACTGCTTGTTACTTTAAACTGCTTTTGGGTCCGGATCCGATCCGAAATTTCAAGCCGCTGACCGTGAATCTTAACATGGATTCGATCCGATCGGATATTTCGGCTACCGGTTGCATCACTATTAAAAACAATGTAAATGTTGACGACGAACGACTAACGACGAACGCCGGAAAAGGCGATCACAAAAGCCCACCATGAGCACGATTGTGCTCAGGTGAGCTAAAATATTAAAATTTGAGCGAAAGAAAATAGATTCACGACTATAACATTAATTTTGTGTCAAACGTGTGATACAAAAACCTTTTCTTTGTATTTGTTTTTATCTTCACTCGAATAGAAATAGTATGCACCGTATATAAGTATACGTCTCGAGAACAATATAGTAATACTATAATTTGTTAAGTTTAATTCGTGTAACCACATGACATTGCTGGAACGACTTCAATATTTGCCAGTCTTGTAACTTGTATATAACTCGACATATCTATATTACTATAACTTTAAGTACATGTACGTAACCTGTTATGTGTGCTCGAAGATCTACGTAACCCTGACTAAAATTGAGTCTTATAAAATTAACACCTTTCAATCATTTGAGAGTGGTCATGTTACACGTAGCGTGTGGTCTGAACACCTGTTTCGTCTAAACGTGTACTGTTGAAGCAATTCACACAGTTACTGTTTCTAACAGTACTGCAGTAGGGGATTCAACAGTCTGGACGTACACGCTACTTAGACATCACTGCTTAATGCCTTATATAACGACGCATGTAAATGCATTGTGAACATGAAACTAATATTTAGTATTACGAGTAGCAGGGCTATCATTAACTTTTGAAAACTGGAAGTTTGAACGTCCTGACCTCTGATTTTGGAAGATTTGCTCATGAAATTTGGAAGTTTTGACAGTACCATAGAAGTCCTGAACATTTCAGAATGAAATTACGTATACAAAATCAAGGTTTGTTTGAGGTCAGTTGTTTTTTATCAGGTGTTTATATACCAATTTATTCAGTGAAAGAGGTATACATTTATATAAAACACTTTAATTTTTCTTCTAACTTGTTCATCCTTACACGATGGGACTTTCGTGGCTGCAATTATGGAAGTCCTGTGACAAAACTGGGAGTAAATTACTCCAAAACTTACTTAATGTAAGCCCTGGAGTAGGTATTCGTTTTCCGATTATTGCTTTGCAATCTTTGTACAACCGATCGAGCCTTTGGCGCATGGATTTACTTTTGCTAAAAGGCTTATGTACGACTTCACGGCAATAAAACTGGTTACGGCCTATGGCAAGTACAAAGATTGTTAATTGGATGGTACTTCCGTATTAAATAAACAAAACCCAGCTAGAATAACAATTGTTTGTACCAGTACTCCCTTAGTTAGTGACGCACCACAGACATGGTATGGAGCTGCCTTATGTGAGACGTACAGCATGACAATTGTTCTTCAGAGCTCACTTCAATGCCTGTGATTCTAAAATTATGATGACTTGGGTCACTAAAATAAACTATAGTAGTTTACGTAATTTACCCTTCTACACTGTTCTCAATCAAGTAACACACGTTAAGCTGAGACCCGGCTTTGTGTTAACAAAATACAGGTATATAACGTCTGTCTTTTTAATAAGACACTAAGTACAGATATATGCGTGACCTAATTAAATATGAAACCCAGTTTAATAGGCAGACAGAGCTAGTTAATATAATTGTTTCACTCATTAACACCTGGAACATTGGCAAGAAAATGCTTCATATGTTCTACCACCCATTAGATGGTTTACTAGTTTACTTTTACAGATCTCTTTATGTCACAATATTTCAATGTTATTGCCAATATTTCACAAATAATCTAAATATGCATCTGTTTACTTAAAAGCACATCTTTCACAACAAAGCTGACCATTACTCATGACTAAAACAATAATGCAATTGTCCCAGATCTGTTTCACAAATTTCTGTTGTTACGTTCTTTAACTCTTAAACATAAATGTTCTGTTGTTTTCCTATGTATATATATCATGTATTTAGTTCGTTTATAATACATACTACATACATCCAGTAGTTCAAGTGTCAATCTTAACCACCTAAGCCTTATACTTAGTTAAGTTCACTATTATTCTGACCATGCTTGCACTAAGTATGTAACTACAGCAGAAACAATAATGGGCACAATGACTGCACACAGGCAGTACATGCAGGTTTCCAAGGTGTCATAGATGGCGCATGATGCCCGGGCGTGGCGGGAGAGGAACCTGGCGGAGAGAGACGTGGAGGGGGGTGATGAATGTCTTGTCCACGTCCCGAGACAGCGCCTTCCTCATGTCTGCAACACACACACGGAATAATGACTGACAGTCTCGAGACAGCGCCTTCCTCATGTCTGCAACACACACTCGGAATAATGACTGACAGTCCCGAGACAGCGCCTTCCTCATGTCTGCAACACACACACGGAATAATGACTGACAGTCCCGAGACAGTTTGTTTTCCAGGCAAACATTAAAAAAACAGTTAATTTATCCCCTCACCTGGATAAAGGAACATGGGATGGGCAGAGCATGCAGAAAAACACCCGCAGGAAACAAAGATGGCATTTTCAATAAACAAAAACAACTGTTTCCCGTGAACTAGTTTATCAATGTGCTTCAAACAAAAAGTGAAGATTTCATGAATGCTGCAACATCACGCTGTTCAGTTTATATAAATCACATACTATATATTACAAAACACACACGCAATCTTAATGACTGCATACCTATTTGCACTGCAACAGGAGAAACTGAAATTTAATTTTTCATTTGGTAATAATTTGCTGTTTAGAAGATTATAATTAGTTGGTTACACACACATTTTTATATATTACTGTAAGTGGTCCTTGATCTTAATTATAACACTTGATGCCAATTTAATATATAGAGGAAATTCGTTGTTTTCGGTGTAAGAGCGTATTTTATTTCTGCGTGTTCATAGTAATGTGATATTTTCAGATTGACGCAGCCATGAGTGAAAATATCTATGTTCTATTATCACGAGTGGAATAAAATATTATTTTACACTGAAATCAACAAATTTTATTGTTATTTTATGCTCCCGCCCTCCCCATTTTTCTACTTGGGTTTAAGTGGAAAATATCGCTGGAATCATAACGTCATGACGTCAAAATAATGATGTTATTTCACAGTTTTGAGTCCGGCATCGTTGACGGCTCGTTTCATTTACTGTATTAAATCAAGAACCATTGTAAAACAATGAAATTTTCACTTTTTAGAAAAGTGAATTGTCAATATTATTTCACTGGTATTTCCCTAAAAATCACTGGAAACCGTAAAATAAAATGGGATCTTGATATGGAATACATTTTGAGAATTAGGGTACCATAGACAACCGATATTTGTTCCGTTTTTTCGGATTTGTACACGTTTGGTGCATTACACAGTTTACATTTACATTTAAATTGTAAAACGGTCCCAAAACTTTTATCAATCTGAAAAAATAAAATTCATGTTGTGTCCATGCATATACAAAACCTCAAACAGGTATTATAAATTATGTGACCAATAAGTTATTAGTGTGCATTCACTGAAAAACAAAACACAAACATTCAAAAAATCATTCCTAAACAGGCCGAGACAGTGTATTTGATACAACAGAACCTGACATCAATAATAAACTATAGAACAAATTTTAAAAGTTTGTTGTACCATTATTCATTCAGAATTATCATCAAATCATAAACTATTCTAAAACTCTCCAATAAATGTTAAAAGTATTAATAATTTAATACTCCATAGAATAGTCAAAGCAAATGCTGTAGTTCAAAAGCACCAGACTTACTGAACAAAGCTCACCACTTGCACATCTGCAACCCCAGAAGGTGCACATCTGCAGCATCCAGGTTGTCGAAATATCTCATCAGAAATGGGGCGCAACAATGCCATGATAATCTTGAGATTTGTTTTTCGCTTCATATGCACCAAGTAATTCACAATTTAACTAATTAAAAGTTCAAAACCAACATCTGATGCATTGTTTAACTGCAACAATTCAGTAGTCAGAGCTATTGAGCTGTATTACGATGTTGGCTGATCTACATCCTGACCGATTAAGATTGGAAATGAAGTGTACCCAGCAGTGCCTAATTCGCAGGCACCTGTTAAAGACAAGATTGCATATAATATTTAATGTGCACATACCATTATTATTCATGGTTTAATAATAACATTTGCTAGCAATCAACATTGCTTTTTTAATAACATTAAACTTTGAAAGAACAGTTGGAATATACTAAACAGTGACAGCAGATGGTCTTTATGTACAAAATCTGGCTTTTATTGCAACATTCACATCTCTATCCCATAGTAGGATGAATAATATGTGCTAGTGCATGCATTTTCTTTACATTATTAATGCCTAATGATTGTTATTGTCTAATGATTCAAGGTCTGGTGTCCACATGAGCACATTGACAATTAATCAAAGTGTTTGTCATGGTTGAAAAAAGTAGCACATAGTATGTTAAACAACAATATAAACACTGATAATTGTGGCAAAACAGGTGAGGACTAATTATCAGTTAAGAAAAACTTATGATGTGTTTGTAACAAAAATGTTCCTATATCTCACAGTAAGATAGTTGTTTCTTGGAAGTTGCACTGTGAAATCTCTATTCAAAAAGAATGTTGTGCAAGGTAAGCCTTTACAAACCAATCGGTCCTTCATAATGACAATTGCACTGTTATCACAAGATTCTTACAGATGAGTTATTCGAGAAATTTAAAATGTATGGTTTCACTGCAAGTTTAATATTTCACTGCAAGTTTAATATTTCACTGCAAGTTTTATTATAATAGTATTGGCACGAAATAAGGTACATGTAATTAATTAACACACTCTGTGTGCAATATAATGTTATAGAATAATAGAAATAAGTTTATTGAATGCAACAAAATACAATACAACTGTAAAGTAAGCTTTAATTTAAAATACCCGTGTTGTTGTTGTTGTTGTTATGCAACTTTTAAACAAAACTGTGCTGGTAAATAAAAACAAAACAAACAAACTGTTTACATCTTTTTCAATCTATGCTTATAAAATAATTATCTAATAATTCAAGCACATAACTAAAACAAAAGCTGTCAGAAGACAGCGCGCTCCACTATTCGAAGTAATCCAGTTGGTACATATTTCGGAAAGTGGAAGGGGCATAAGTTTGTCGAAATACAAAATTTTTAAGTGAAAACCTTATTTAGTTTATACATTTCCAGATTATAGAACAAAAACTTTAACCAAAAATTCTATGTAAAAAGTGGGCATACCTCTGTAAAAATACAAACTTTAACCAGAAAATCTAAGTGAAAAAGGGGCATAACTCTGTCAAAATACAAAACAGAGTTATGGGGAATGTTGCCCTTGATACTGGAGTTGATGACAAAGGTAAAATTTCAAGTTTCAAGTGAATAACTTATGTAGTGTTGAAGTTACAAACCTTTTGAACAAAAACTTTAACAAATTCAGACGCGGACGCCGACGCCGGAGCGAGTAGGAAAGCTCCCATATTCTTCGAATTGTCGAGATAATGAACACCATTCAGTTATTTTATAGTGGGTTTGAAACTAGATAGAGTAGTATGGACCCCAGGTTCATCTCGACGTGATGAAAAATTGAGCGGGAAATGTTCCAAACTAAATTTGACATTATACAGGTTCAAACAGCATTTAAAAATATTGCGATTCTAGCTAATCAATTAACAGAGATTTGTTCATTTACAATAGTGGGTTTAAAAGACGTATATAAAATTTGATCCGCGTTTTACGGTCAATTTGCTTCATGATTAAATTGCATGGCCACGTGAATCGTACTCAGAAGTTAATGCATTAATGCTTAATTTCGCATTGATATCTGATTACAACAAACGTCTTCTAATATAAAGTTTCATTATAGGGCTGTTTTTTTTATTTCCAAGGATACAACGTACGTCGTCCATTGCAATCTGATTGCAACCAACGTCTTCCAATATAACGTTTCATTACAGGAAATGGGATAAATCGAGCGAGGATTTTTTATATTCCCACGGATACAATGTACGTCACCCATTGCAATCTGGTTGCAACAAACGTCTCAAAATATAACGTTTGATTACTGTAAATGGGATACGTCGAGCGGTATCTTGTCGAATTATTTATTTCCACGCGGTGCATCGTACGTCACTCAAACAGTTACTATCTTAGAAATTCCAACATAATACGACGTTAATCTTATTATCGAGGAGTACAACTGATGCATACAGATACGGTTTAAAGTTTAAACAGCAACCATGTTTCAAACTAAATTTTACATTATACAGGTTCAAACAGCATTTAAAAATATTGCGATTCTAGCTAATCAATTAACAGAGATTTGGAAAGGTAGGAAAAGGTATACTGTCCCATACTTAGAACCTGATTAGATCAGTTTGTTTGTATAAGTGTATCATGGCGTACACCTCGTATCAACACCGTGTTATAAGTAACCTTTAATTCAACCGTCCAAAAGATATACATCTGGAATATGGATCCAAGACGTTCTATTCAATACAGCGCATTTACAACACAACGTTTTTCCAATTAATATTGTAACAATGATATGTATGACTGGAACCACATTTCTAAGAAGTCTGTTGAAAAACTTCATCTGTAAAAAATACAACGTGCATATAGCTCATGATTCATGCTAACATGGAATAAATTATGATACCGTTATCACTAACCTTCAGTGAATTAAACCCTTGTTAAAGACAATAGGCTCTGTGACACGTAAATAAATAACAAAGAAGTATGCACAGTATGACACGCATGTTAACTGAATAACACCTCGGTTTAAGGTGGAGCCTCGGTTTAAGGTGAAGCCTCGACTTGATCATGGGCGATTCACAATATTATAACTTGTTCGTTTTGCGACTTGATTAATACGAAAGTGATATAAGAAGCAGCATATTAATATTGCAGCATAATTGTATGAAGTGTTATTACTGTATACATTGTATTATATACGGCTGATGTTACCTATTGGACCTTGATGTTTAACCGGGGGTTGCAGGGCGGGGATCGGGTACGGCGCTGCGCCCTGCCATTTAGGCCTTGCTGGAGCACTATTAACGTATATTACACAGACGCTATAAAAGTAAAGTGTTTGTTTATTATAGTGTCAACCCTCGCGATTAAGGGCCAGCCAGTTTTGACTTATGAGACACTTTCACTGATGAACATCTTTACTTCCGATTCCTATCCTATATGCCGGGCGCTTGGCAGGAATGCAATTGGTACCCCTTGATTTAACTAGCTGCTGGGTAGGCAACCGGCCATATCAGAACTCACCCTGTGTAGGACTTGAACCTTCGACCTCCCGCTTCGTGGGCGAACGCCCTAACCACTAGGCCACGGAGACGTATGCTATACGTATGCAAACTTAATTCCAAGAATAGAGATAAGTGTCAAAATCAGTTCATGTTCATGTGCGAGTTTTAACCATTTCCGTTGATTATGTATACTTCCCACCTGTGCTTCTTTGATATTTAACCGAGATATTTCAATTACAAGCATCTGGTCGAACTTAATATACATTTTCCTTCTACTGGTTTATTCTCCAATAGGGGAGATTCCAACTACAGCTGATCGATAATTTAAATCGAGGAATAGCTAGATCAGTGAAATATTTAGTACCCTGTCATGTGTGCCTTATAAGACATACGATTTATGAGTTAGAACTGAGTACTGTAGTTATTCGAATGAATACAAATTTTGAAACCTGTTCGTAATTAAACATCAACATAAAAATATAATAAAATATGCGCGAAAATAGACTGACGATTTAAACAATAATTGTATGTGACAAACGTTTGATATAACAAGAGCTGTCCGACGACAGCGCGCTCGACTATGCGAAGTATTTCAGTTGGTACGTTTTTTGGATAGTGGAAGGGGCATTAATTTGTTAAAATACTAAACTTTTAAGTGAAGCCTTGTATAGTTTATACCTTTATGGAACAAAAACTTTAACCACAAAATCTATGTAAAAAGTGTGCATAACTATGTCAAAATACAAAACAGAGTTATGGGTTATGTTGCCCTTGATACTAGAGTTGATGACAAAGTTAAGTTCCAAGTTTCAAGTGAATAACTGATGTAGTTTTGAAGTTACAAAACTTTTGAACATAAACTTTAACAAGAAAATCTATGTAAACAAGAGAGCCCTGAGAGCCCTAGGACGCTCACCTGAGACCTTGTAACCCACTCGGACTTGGCATCCTCGAGGCGTGCCTTATTTTTATCCCAGGGGCATAATATGAAAAATCTTGTACATACCACCGGGCCTTGCGGTTTCAGGTAAAGATTTTTAAAGTAACTTTGCTATTTAAGTCTAAATAAAACATGTGCCCCCTCGGAGTGCCACCAGATTTGACCACAGGGGCATAATTTGAACAATCTTTGGAGAGGACCACTATGCAATGTTACGAACCAAATATAGAAAGCTGTGGGCCTTGCCCTTTCAGAGAATAAGACTTTTAAAGTCATTTTGCTATTTAGGTCGTCTATATAAAACATGTGACCCCCGGGCCGGGACCAGATTTGACCCCAGGAGAATAATCTGAACAATATTTGTAGAGGACCACTATACGGATGTTACATACCAAATATAAAACCTCTAGGCCATGCGGTTTCAGAGGAGAATAATTTTATAGTCATATTGCTATTTAAGTCTATATAAACCATGTGACCCCTGGGATGTGGTCAGTTTTGACCCATGGGGCATAATTTGAACAATCTTTGTAGAGGACCACTTGAGGATGTTACATACCAAATACGAAACCTCTGGGCCTTGCGGTTTCAGAGGAGATTTTTTAAAGACATTTTGCTATTAAAGTTGATATAAATCATGTGAGCCCCGGGGCTTGACCAGTTTTGACCCACGGGCATAGTTTGAACAATCTTTGTAGAGGACTACTATATGATGCTACATACCAAATAAGAAACCTCTGGGCCTTTCGGTTTCTGAGGAGAAGATTTTTAAAGTCATTTTGCTATTTAAGTCTATATAAATCATGTGACTCACGGGGCGTGGCAAGGTTTGACCCCATGGGCATCATTTGAACAATATTTTTAGAGGACCACTATAGGATGTTACATACCAAACATGAAACCTCTGGGCCTTGCGGTTTCAGAGAAGATTTTTAAAGACATTTTGCTATTTAAGTTTATATAAACCATGTGACCCCAGGGCATGGCCAGTTTTGACCCCAGGGGCATGATTTAAAACAATCTTTGTTAAGGACCACTACAGGATATTACATACCAAATATGAAATATCTGTGCCTTGTGGTTTCAGAGGAGAACATTTTTACAGTCATTTTGCAATACATTATAATTATATAAACCATGTGACCTCCGGGGCGTGGCCAGTTTTGACCCCAGGGCCATAATTTAAACAATATTTGTAGAGGACCACTATAAGATGTTACATACCAAATATGATACCTCTGGGCCTTGTGGTTTCAGAGGAGATGTTTTTTTTTAAATCATTTTGCTATATATTCTATATAAACTAAGTGACCCCAGGGGCGTGGCCCGTTTTGACCCCAAGGGCATTATTTGAACAAACTTTGTAAAGGACCACTAAAGGATGTTACATACCAGATATGAAACCTCTAGGCCTTGCGGTTTCAGAGGAGAAGATTTTAAAAGTCATTTTGCTATATATTGTATATAAACCATATGACCCCCGGGGCGTGGCCAGTTTTAACCCCAGGGGCATAATTTGAACAATCTTTGTAGAGGACCACTATAGTATGTTACATACCAAATATAAAACCTCTGGGTCTTGGGGTTTCAGAGCCGAAGATTTTAAAAGTCATTTTGCTATATATTCTATATAAACTATGTGACCCCCGGGGCGTGGCCAGTTTTGACCCCAGGGGCATAGTTTGAACAATCTTTGTAGAGGACCACTATAGGATGTTACTTACCAAATATGAAACCTCTGGGCCCTGTGGTTTCAGAGATTTTTTAAGTTTACACTTTTTAAATCTATTTTTAGCTCTGGTGACCTACATATGCAGCAGACCGTAAGGATTTGAACAACTTTGAAAGAGGGTCACCTAATGATCATTCCTGTGAAGTTTGGTGAAAATCTGTTAAGTGGTTAAGGAGGAGATGTTGTTTGAATGAAAAGTCGACGACGCACGCACGCACGCTCGCACGCACGACGGACAACGGGCGATCACAAAAGCTCACCATGAGCACTTTGTGCTCAAGTGAGCTAAAAAGGGGAATTTCTGTCAAAATACAAAACAGAATTATGGATAACGTTGCCCCTGATACTAGAGTTGATGACAAAGGTTAGTTCCAAGATTAAGGTGAATAACTTAACGTAGTTTTGGAGTTACCAACTTTTGAATATTAACTTTAAAATGAAAATCTAAGCGTAAAGGGGGCATAACTCTGTCAAAATATAAAATAGAGTAATGGGTAATGTTGCTCCTGATACTAGAGTTGATGATAAAGGTTAGTTCCAAGTTTCAAGTGAAAGGCTTATGTAGTATTGAAGTTACAAAACTTGAATATAAACTTTAACCAGAAAATCTAAGTGAAAAAGGGGCATAACTCTGTCAAAATACAAAAAGAGTTATGGGGAATGTTGCTCCTGATACTGGAGTTGATAACAAAGGTATATTTCAAGTTTCAAGCAAATAACTTACCGGTATGTATTTTTGAAGTAACGAGACTTTTGAATAAAAACTTGAACCAATTCAGACGCGGACGCCGACGCCGGGGGTAGCAGGGTAGCTCACCTATTCTTCGAATGGTTGAGCTAAAAACCGATTTGCTTATTTTATTAACATGTTGCAGCGATAATATTTTATATTATTATCATGGAATTATTGTTAAATAAAGTGATAGAAATGTACGTTGTTATGTTTGTTCACTTAAAATCCCATGTTTACAATTGTTTCAATAATTAGTAGTAGTAGTGACCAGTAGTCAATAGTTTAGAGTTAAGTAGTTCAATCAGCGTAATTCGTTCTGTTACCACCAACTAATCCATGTTTCACTTCAAATCAGTTCGAGTTCACCATTTTGCACTATTTTCTTTTTATATGCAAACTTAAATTGACCAGTGGCGATTTTCTGAAGAACAGCGAATCACGTTTTCACGTCATTCGTTGTTCTTCGTTACATCTATACAGATGTTTATTTATAATTTTATATTATAAATAATTATATTATTTACAGGTAATTATATTTAGCTTATAATGTATATGCTGCGTTTGTATTACTGTATTACTTGTAATATCTTCTATTTGTGTGTAAATTCGTATTTTAATATTTTTATTTATTTTCTTTGTATTTTTCTATTGTTATGTGGTCGGTTGTGTGAACCAACATGAATCATGTATTTTGTATTTCGATATATTTAACTTGGATTCGTTGTTCTTCGTTACATCTATACAGATGTTTATTTATAATTTTATATTATAAATAATTATATTATTTACAGCCTGTGGACGAGTTATTGTTTTCCCCACCTTAGTCGCTTGAAAGTTAACTTTCGGCAACAAACACTCAAAGAGAAATTGATTGCGTACAATATACAAGTTAACGTCTCGAGTACAATCAAGTAATACTATTATTTTTTTATGTTTAATTAGTGTAAACACATGACATTGCTGGAACGACTTCATTATTTTCTTACCTTGAGACTTATATATAACACGACATATCTATATTAGTATATTATTAAGTAAGTAATTTGTTACGTGTGCTCGAAGATCTACGTAACACTGACAAAGCACTCTTGATATGAAAAACCTAATAAATAACAACATTCGCTTTAAAACATTCCTGTTCAATACATAAATCTTTCTTGACAGATAAAATACAACATTATCAATATCGTTTTTTATGCAAATGAAATTAACTTGATTATCTATAGTAATTTTTTTCCCCCAAAAATCAAAGGAAAAGTATTATATTGGTTGCAACATGACAACCATCTGTGGCATCCCAACTCTTTCAGTGACTTCGACTTTACACCGACTCCGTAATCTATCATTTATGCATCGAGTATATGCAATGCTTTCGCTATCCATCTACTGCGCAAATATGACATCTACCATGTTTCATTGTGATTTAAATATTTTTGCTGGAATATGAATGGCGCGACTCCAGAAAGACAAAACATACATATAAGCAAATCAATGCGATAAACATGGCAAGACTGGTGGCCTCCTTTCATGGACAGGTAGAATTTAAAATCAAAACGGTAAACATAGGCAGGACCATTTTATTTAATATAAAACTCCGAGACGATTCATCTATAAATATCAAGAAACATTTTATATGCCCCGTACTCTTCCCCACGTTAAACTTAAATATCGTTCACATTGAACCCACGTCACAGCATTATACAAAAGTGTACAACTAATCGTTTTACTAAGTACACATTCATATACAGACACAAGACTCGTATTTTGATAGCAAATAACAATTAAATGTAGACAATGAACAAAAACGAAGCCTAAATACTACTTCATGCTTACGCTCTGCGTACGCTTTATGTCACAACATGTTAACGGTATGGCCAATATTTCAAACAAATATGTTACATTTAGTGCATATGTGTTATATGCATATGTTTACTTAAAAGCACATCTTTCACAACAAAGCTGGCTATAACTCATAATCAAACAATAATGCAATTACCCCAGATATTTTTCACTAAATTTCTAATTTTTTTAACGTTCTTAAACTCCTACACATCAATATTCTGTCGTTTTCATCTGTAATGGATTCAATTCCTATACAATATCCAATAGTTCACGAGTCAGTCTCAACCAGCTAAGCCTCGTACTTAATCAAGTGTCACCATCAATCTGTCCATGATTGCACTAAATATGTCACTAAAGCAGAAACTATAATGGGCACAAAGACTGCAGACAGGCAGCACATGTATGTCTCCCAGGCGTCATAGCTGTCACATGATGCCAGTGCGTGGCGAGGGAAGAACCTAGCAGGGAGGGATGTGGAGGGGTACAGGGCGCAGTCCTAATCCAGCTCCTCAGGCCGCACTGGGTGCTTCAGGGGGATAATGGAGGTCTTGTCCACGTCCCGAGACAGCGCCTTCCTCATGTCTGAAACACACACGCGAAATAATGACTGATATGTTTTATGTCTGAACCACAAAAATGCAACTCACATTTTACGGTATTACAATAGAAACAATTACTGTGATAACAAAATTTGAATTTTCAACCTTTACATTTGAATTTTTTTTTTCAGACAATTTATATCAGAAAAACGTGAATTTCTACATTACAGAATATATACGTACCAGTAACATGAAATTATAATCACATTTAAATTTCATGTACCAGTATTAATATTACACTGAAATGTCTAAATATCTAAATATAAAATTAATGAATTAATGTAAACGGAAAAACGATAATTTAGTTCTTATAACTTATGCTTGGTAAATTCCATTGGATATTTATTATAATAATTGCAGCAGTGGAAACAACTAGTAAAACCCCGCTAATACGACTATTTGGGGGTCTGGATAAAAGTGGTCTTAATAGCGGGATGGTCGCATTATCGAGGTACAGCAAATCACCGAGTCAGTACGTGGATTTGTCTTTGTTATTTAAAATTTTAATATCAATCATGAATAACGAATAAATAACGAAGATTTCAATTTGTTTTCTATATAACGAGTCTTGAAATTCAGATAATGTAACTTATATTTATGGATATTAACATTATATTAAGTCGAAAATTAAATAAAAAAGATTAACTAAGTCCATTTATAGTTAAGCAATAATCAGTGTTATCCACTAACTGTCAGATAGTGCCAATTAACGTAATCTGATACGCAGTCAATGTGCTAATCCCTTATTAAAACATCCGCAACATTGTTTTTCACACTCCCGTTTACAACCGCAAAGCAGTGTGTTACCTCCAGGGCATATGTTGTTAACTGATGATGTACAGTGTCAATGACCAAATGACACTGGTCGCAATAACGGGGTAATTTTGAGCATTATTTGGTACTTTCGGTCTGGGATCAGTGGTCGTAATACGGAATAGCGGGGTGCCCGTTTAATCGGGTTTGCGACCATTGAAATAAATAGGAAAACAATCGGGTCTTATAAAAAAAGTGCCCGCTTTAGCGGGGTGGTCGTAAAATCGAGGTGGTCGTTAAGCGGGGTTTTAGTGTATGTCATAAACAGATCTCCGAACAGTTCCATGCAGTACATCACGTGTACAAAAATAACAAACATTGTGTTTTTGTTATTTCCTAAACAAGAACAGAGTCTGTTTAGTTTCGTTAACAATACACAACGTACACAAACAGGTGTAATCCAATTATATAATCAAGTTTATTTTCCAGACAAACATCAAAAACCAGTTAATTTATCCCCTCACCTGGATTAGGGAACATGGGGTGGGCAGAGCATGCAGAAAAAACCCAGGAAACAACGATGGCATGTTCAATAAACAAAACAACTGTTTCCCGTGAACTAGTTTAACAATGTACTTAAATCAAAGAGTGAAGTTTTCATGAATGCTGCAACATCACGCTTTTTAGTTTGCATAAATCACATATTTTTTCTGCACTGCCACTTGAGGAAGTTATAGTTTTCATTTTGGAATTAGTATTTGATGTTTCTGATATAGAAGATTGATATTACTTACATACACATTATTAAATTTTACTGTAAGTGGTTAATTACAACACTTGATGCAGATAATAATATAGTTAGATCTGGATATGGGTAAAATGTTCATTTCTCATTCTGTATCTAAGGTCATGATTTTTTTTCAGATTTGTAAAAATGTGGGATCCTTGAAACAATATACTTTTTTTTATATAAATTCCGCGTTTTTCCTTAACACTTTGGGAATGGTACCGGTACTGGTCAAATTGGGAAAATTAGCGTCGTTTTAGGCCATATTGGGAATTTTATTACTTTCATTAAAAATGTCATAAAAGATGTAAAAACAGTAAGTTACTTCCCCTAGCTGTTAACAGTAACCCAGGATTTTTCTCAGGCGCCCCGGTCCCTACGTCGAACTTTTTTTGCGACATGTGTCATATGACGTTATCTGGTGCGTTTTAGCTCTTAAAATTAAGGCTATCACGTTTTTTGTAAACGTTTAAACGAAATGAAATAAAAGAAACATCACCGTTTAAACGGTATACCTCTGGCCTTTTAAAAGCAAAAGCGTCATTGTAAGAATCATGATTAAAATACATGTATATTATACATGCTTTGTTCTTGCAAAAACGGCGGGAGAATTTCCCCGTGCACGTTGTGCCTACGCGCGTCAAATGTTAAAGACCTGTATTTAGAGAGCATATGGTCGGTACACGCACGCTTTCCATGCGTGGAACGTGACGTCGTGGTTGTCAGCAGATTTCGCGCTCTTTTGCAGAAAACACGGGTTTTACATGGCATACATGAACATAAACAAGACCGCTTGTGTTTACGAAACTACAACACTGAGCAGCAACAGTGGATAGGCTTTTCCGATTACGATTTCATATTAGCGCATTTGAGAATGATTTTTCGCAGTTTATTTGTTAAAGTCATGAAATTGATTAAATAAGTGTGCATATTATTAAATACGAAAGTCCATATACTTTTTAGGTCGATACTACGCTTGACGCGCGTATAAGGTTACTTAATTGTGTGTGCATACATGCCAACAACGCCGATTGGTCAGTCATAACGTCATTCCAAAGCGAAGATAAACTGAGCGTTTCTATTGGCTCATATTGATTTTACCTACAGGGCGGTGCTTCACGAAGATTGATTGCGGCTTAGGAATAACTGTAAATTTTCGGCGAAGTGACGCTCCCTTTGATCATTCACTCACTTATTGTTTCTCGAGTGAAAAACGGCCATTATGACGTAAGAGATTAGCTTTCTTAGCAGGAATTGTCGGTCTTCTGCAGTAAACACAGCTAATTAATTGATAAAATACACGTGCCCTGGCGATGTTTATAAGCGCAACACTAATTTTAGGCGCCCCGGATATGTTCAAGTTAAAATTTAAGCGCCCGGGCACCGGGGCGCTAAAACGGCCAGGGTAAGGCCCTGCAGCTGTACGTGGAGGTTAACGCTTGGGTAAAACAAAAGTAAAATACTGGTACATCGTCGATCTTTTCAGGGTCTTTTGGGATTTTTTCTTACATTTGGGAATTTTTAAACTTCAATTTGGGAAAAATGGTCAGAAAATCGGATTGGGAATGATACCGATTTCCGGTACCGACTTTATATAGAGGACAACGCTGAAATTGTATAACAAAACCAATATATTTTACACATTTCATAAATAAATCTGAAGTTCTAAATTAAACAAGAGCTGTCTCAGGTCAGCGTGTTCAACTATTCAACCGCTTTGTCCTTTATCACTACAAAAAGGGGCATAATTCTGCTAAAATGCTGGTCACAGTTATGTGCCATGGCCAGTGACCTTATATAATGACCTTAAAGACATGTGTGATGTTTTAACTGGATATCTGTAGCAGATATAGAGATATGAAGTTGTTGCATGCAAACTTTAACCTGAAATTTCTAAGTGCAAAAAGGAAAATAATTCTGCTAATTCTGCTAAATTGCATGTCAGAGTTATGGGCCTTGGTCAGTGACCTTATATAATGACCCCAAAGACATGTGTGAAGTTTCAATTAAATATCTGTAGTAGTTATAGAGATATGAAGTTGTTGCACGCAAACTTTAACATGATTTTCTTAGTATAATAAGGGGCATAATTCTGCTAAATTGCAGGTCAGAGTTATGGGCCTTGGTCCGTGACCACAGATAATGACCCCAAAGTTTCAATTGAATATCTGTAGTAGTTACAGAAATATGGACTTGTTGCACGCAAACCTTAACCAGAACATTACACCGACAAACGGGTGAGGAGTATAGCTCGAACTATTCGTTAAATAGTCTAGCTAAAAATGAACTAAGTCATAGAATACTCAAAGCAAATGCTGTAGTTATGAAGCACCAGACTTACTGAACAAAGTTTACCACTAGCACATCTGCAACCCCATAATGTGCACATCAGCAGCATCCAGCTGGTCGAAATAACTCATCAGAAATGGGGCGTAACAATGCCATGATAAGATTGTCACCAAACAATTAACAATTTAACTAATTAAAATTTCAAAACCAACATCTGATGCATTGTTTAATTGCAACAATTCAGTAGTCAGAGCAACTTAACTGTATTACGATGTTGGCTGATCTACCTCCTTACCGCGATTAAGAAAGGCAGCATGGTATATAATATTTAATGTGCATATACCATTACTAGCAAACAACATTGCTAGGTTAATTACATTTAACTTTTAACATGGATATCAGAAAAACGGATGGATGCACCCCGATGTGCTTTATCAAGCAATGGGAATGGAATGAGAAAGGCTGAGATACGAAATAAGTTCAGGGTCTGGTGACCTCACGAGCACATTGGCAAATAATCAAAGTGTTGGTCAAAAAAGAAACACATGTTATGTACAACGTACAGCAATCTAAACACTGAAATAAATAGGTAAGTGGGACTTATTGCAGGATGAGACATAAAAAAAAAATTGTGTAACAAACAAAAATGATGCCCTTTATAATAGTTAGTGTTAACAACGTCATGTCATTAATTTTCGCAGACGTTACTATTCTTTTGGCGCCAATTTGGTTAACGTCTTTGAAGTCATTTTTATATTATGTTTATGTTTGATGTTGTATCGGTTACATTTGAAGAGTGGACGCCTATATGTAGATCTAGAAGAATATATGTCGGTAATAACCCTTTTATTCATGCTTATATTGTAAAAATGTGTTTATTTACATAACGTAATCGCTTCTGTTTGAAAACGTTTGAAAATTATAAATATTTGATATGATTTACATGGTTTTAATGTGTATGTATGATTGTATGAATCTGATATTTAATATGCTTATTGTTTTAGAGAATCGTCTGGAAATAAATTAGAAGAAAAGATGCATATCTCATTATTCATTCATGGATACAAGGCAGAGACTCTTATAGTTAGATAGTTGTTTCTTTGAAGTTGAACTGAATTATCTAACAGAAAAGAACAACATGCTGTGCAGTGTTAGCCTTGAACCAGTCATTTACACTGATAATTACGCTGTTAGCCTTTAACCAGTCATTCACACTGATAATTACACTGTTAGCCTTTAACCAGTCATTCACACTGATAATTACACTGTTAGCCTTTAACCAGTCATTCACACTGATAATTACACTGTTAGCCTTTAACCAGTCATTCACACTGATAATTACACTGTTAGCCTTTAACCAGTCATTCACACTGATAATTACACTGTTAGCCTTTAACCAGTCATTCACACTGATAAGTACACTGTTAGCCTTTAACCAGTCATTCACACTGATAAGTACACTGTTAGCCTTTAACCAGTCATTCACACTGATAATTACACTGTTAGCCTTTAACCAGTCATTCACACTGATAATTACACTGTTAGCCTTTAACCAGTCATTCACACTGATAATTACACTGTTAACCTTTAACCAGTCATTCACACTGATAATTACACTGTTAGCCTTTAACCAGTCATTCACACTGATAATCTGATAATTACACTGTTAGCCTTTAACCAGTCATTCACACTGATAATCTGATAATTACACTGTTAGCCTTTAACCAGTCATTCACACTGATAATCTGATAATTACACTGTTATTAAAATTATTCTTGATTTTTCCAAAGATGAAAGGATCAATTGGTAGCTGTATCCAAGTTAATGCTTCACAACGGTTGATGAATTCCTAGTAAAGAGTGAACCCTTTGCAGAGTTCTTTGTTTGCTATACCCTTCATTACTGACAAGAAGCAAGATGACAGTGAGCCATTCGTGTTGACTACAGAATGCCTCTTCTGATATGTGACAAACTCTTTAAAATTGTATTATGAAAATCAATGTGGCAATAAGGGAAAGGACCAGGAAATGCATGCTTAATTTAAACATTGTTGTTGGCAGCGACTTTGTTAGAGTAGGAAGGGAGATCACACAACAGAGGAAAAAGGTACAGAGAAGTGGAATCACTTCCCTTCCTTCAATTATAATATATTATATATTAAACCCCGCTTTCCGACCACTTTGATTTTACGGCCACCCTGCTAAAGCTGACATTTTTTAAAAGACCCGATTGCTTTCCTATATATTTCAATGGTCGCAAACCCCGAGTATACGGGCACCCCGCTATTTCGTATAACGACCACTAATCCCAGACCGAAAGTACCAAATAATGCTCAAAATAACCTGTTATTGCGACCAGTGTCTTTTAGTCATTGACAATTTACATCATCAATTAACAACATATGTCACGGAGATATCATACTGATTTGCGGTATAAAAGGAGCGCGTGAACAACAATGTTAATAATGTTTTCATAAGAAATTAGCACATCGTCTGTGTATGAGATTACGTTAATTGACACTAGCTGACAGTTAGTGGGTAACACTGATGGATGCTGAACCTTAAATGGGCTTAGTTAATCAAGTTTTAAATAATTTCCGTTTAATGTAAAGTTTATATTCATAACTATAAGTTACATAATATGTATTCAATAAAACTTTTGAAAAAAAAAAGGAATTTCGTTATCTATTAATTATTCATTATTTTCATTAAAACTGACATTAAATTACACAGACGTATACATGTACTGACTCTGTGATCTGTTGTACCTCGATAATGTGACCGTCCCGCTATTAAGACCACTTTTGTTAAGACCCCCAAGTAGTCATATTAGCGGGGTTTTACTGTATATTGTATTTTTGACTTATTTGTTGATGGAGAAAATGTGCATGTGAAAAATAAGTGATGTTCTACTGGTTGTTACGATTTGGACATACCCCCGGTAGTTTGTTAAGAAATGTATACAATATTGTATGGCAAGCAAACATATAGGGAAAAATCATCCATACATGAACATGCTGTTTCTTTTTTTTCAAACATGTGGAATAAACATTAATGCTATAAGTCCAAACTGTGTTAGTGTTTATCTGAAGCTGTAGGAAAGAACACATGCATTTGTGCCAAAGGTGCCTTTGTACCAAATGACAAACCAAGGATGTTACTAATGTTTTAAAAGGCCAATATTAACTTTGTCACATATGACAGAACCTTGTGCCAAGTCACAAGCTAAGGCAGTTACCAAAGGCGTCCTCATCCACGTCCCCAGAGTAGTACTGCAGGACCCGGCGGTAGACGCTGTAGCCCAGCTTGTTGTACATCTCCACCGCCACCTTGTTGGACACCCGCACAAACAGGTCCACAAAGTAGCACATCTTCCTGGAGACATATCAAGTCATCATGTTAGATACAGTGGAAGGCACTGGTCTAGTTCATTGCAGTACATTTAGAAGACGCTTGAAAAAGACACTGACAAAGAAGCATACATTTCCAATATGGTTACAATGCTGTTTTGGGGCCAATTTGGGCCAATTCCTGTGCTTAAGAAGTATATATTTTTCCCCTATATTTACCTTAAAATTCCCCTCAGAATGTAAGCATTATTTTTTTTAATTGACCAAAATCTGACAAAAATTGACTAAGATAGAGGAATTTTAGTAAACAATCCCAGCAATTTTTTATTAAACCAAGTTAGTGCATAATCTAAGTTATCATTTGTAGCAAACAATTCATTAATTTATATTTAATAACAAAGTAGAACATAAACATGTAATAATGCTTTTCGGAAATAAAATCCCCTTTTGCCATAAAAGTCCACATCTGAAGGGCCCCGCCACCTTTCCCCCAAAGGTAAAAAATACACAGGGTAATGACTGAATGTATTAATTTATTTGTAACATATCTTTGAAAAAAAAACTTGCTGGATACATGAATAAAACCTTAGTACTAACCTGTAAAACTGAGTGATACCTCTGTAACCAAAATAACTGTACCACTGTTACAGCTAACCATTCCAACCCAGAATAAAACTACACTAAACGACCACTTCTACCTCCTTTAAAGAATGAATCCTGATCAGGAAAATCATTTTATGAGTTGAGATTTACGTACAATACAGAATGAACACGTAACAACAGAAGGTTCTTACTTTTCAGAGATTTCTTCAAGGTTACTCATCAGTTTGCCAGCCAATCCTAGTCTACGGTACTCTGGTGCCACTGTCAATGCAGTCACATGACCGTGCCACTGGTCACCTTGACCTTCAGCCTTCCCCATGACTGAAATACATGGTGATTAAACATGATCAATTTTCTGTTTAATACACCTGTTTATAAGTTTATTGTATGTTTATTTTTAACTATTATAAAACTAGCCAGTAAATGTTTTATTATAACAGATGTTCTTGTTCAAATCTTAAATTGCTGTATTTTCTCAGGTAATGTGACCAGAGTTAATGTCCAAGTATTCTTACCTTAAACATGCATACATATACAAAAAGTCATGTGTACTAAGTTAACTATAGAAAACAGTTCTAACAGAAACTATTTCTTACTGTGCATGCAGCTAGCAACCACGGCTGTACATGTCTTCGTAACTGATTCTGTTATTTTATACGTGTGCTGATAGAGATTAAAATGACAAGGATAAGACTTTTTGCATTTTAAAAATAATATTATCTCTAGCAGAACGAGATTTAACGACTGAAATTCTATTAAAACTTTGGAAATTGATTTCTCTGTTAAATAACTGTTATAACTTTTCTTTTTTAACTAAAGTAACTATGCATACAAGGTACAAAACCAAATAATACATACTATATCCCATGATTTCCCCAGATGCTGACTCTGCCACTTGGAAGTATTCTGGCCAATGAGCCAGGTACTGCATGTAGAATGGCAATCCATACTGTACCAGATAAAGAATTACTTCACACTCATTTTTATTGGAATTTAAGATTATGTGGCTTCATTTTATAATTAGGGATAATTATGGCAAAAAAATGTAAGCATAAGAATATTACAGAGTTACTAGACCTAATGGCAACCGGTTTTCCCAAACTAGCCAATTGCAACTAAAATTTAAGAGAATAATGGGGTTTAGGACAAAATATATGTTAATGTCTCCCTTTTCAAAATATTTTAAATCAAATGTTCAAGGATACAGTCTCTGTTAAAGGATCCAAGTTCCTGAAACAAAAGAAAAACAGTTAAATTGTGTAATATGCAAATAACAAAGCATAAAGATCTGTGTTCAGTTTAAGAAAATAACAACAAAAATGCAGTCAAATTTTATGGAAAAAAAAACACTAAACATTCCAAATGTTTAAGAGAATCACTGGAAAAAAATGTAAATCTACATAGTTGACAAAACAAGCTAATATAAAAGTCTGGTGCCAATTCCATTTGTGAATTATCTAATTGTTTTGTATGGTTTTATTTGATTATCACTTAATAACAAGAGCTGTCAGAGGACAGCGCGTTCGACTATTTGAAGTATTTCAGTTGGTACATATTTTGGATAGTCGAAGGGGCATAAAATTGTTAAAATACGAAACTTTTAAGTGAAGCCTTGTACATTTTTGGAACAAAAACTTTAACAACAAAGTCTATGTAAAAAGTGGGCTAACTCTGTCAAAATACAAAACAGAGTTATGGGTTATGTTGCCCCTGATACTAGAGTTGATGACAAAGGTTAGCTCAAAGTTTCAAGTGAATAACTTATCTAGTTTTGAAGTTACAAAACTTTTGAATATAAACTTTAACCAGAAAATCTATGTGAAAAAGGGGCATAAATCTGTCAAAATACAAAACAGAGTTATGGGTAATGTTGACCCTGATACTAGAGTTGATGACAAAGGTTAGTTCCAAGTTTCAATTGAATAACTTATGTAGTTTTGAAGTAACCAAACTTTTGAATATAAACTTTAACCAGAAAATCTAAGTGAAAAGGGGGCATAACTCTGTCAAAATACAAAATAGAGTTATGTGTAATGTTGCCACTGATACTAGAGTTGATAACAAAGGTTAGTTCCAAGTTTCAAGTGAATAACTTATGTAGTTTCGAAGTTACAAAACTTTTGAATATAAACTTTAACCAGAAAATCTAAGTGAAAAGTGGGCATAACTCTGTCAAAATACAAAATAGAGTTATGTGTAATGTTGCCACTGATATTAGAGTTGATGACAAAGGTTAGTTCCAAGTTTCAAGTGAATAACGTATGTAGTTTTGAAGTTACAAAACTTTTGAATATAAACTTTAACTAAAAAATCTATGTGAAAAAGGGGCATAACACTGTCAAAATACAATATAGAGTTATGGGGAATGTTGCCCTTGATACTGGAGTTGATGACAAAGGTTAGTTCCAAGTTTCAATTGAATAACTTATGTAGTCTTGAAGTTACACAACTTTTGAATATACACTTTAACCACAGAATCTAAGTGAAAAAGGGGCATAACTCTGTCAAAATACAAAACAGAGTTATGGGGAATGTTGCTCCTGACACTGGAGATGATGACAAAGGTATATTCCAAGTTTCAAGTGAATAACATATGTAGTTTTGCAGTTACAAGACTTTTGAATAAAAACTTTAACCAAATTCAGACGTGGACGCGGACGCCGACGCCGGGGGTAGTAGGATAGCTCACCTATTCTTCGTTGACATACAATACAATGAAGCAGATTGTAGTACTAATAAATGAATTATACCTAAATTAGTTGTTGCACATCTTATTGTTCTATGAATCTTCAAGTTTATGGAAACTTTTAATAAATTATTGGTTGTTACAATATAGTTTAAACATAGATGGAGGGCCAGTGTCTGTAGTGTTGTGCCGATTAATCATTCCGTCGATTAATCAACAACTAATAGGTAATGATTAATTAGTCGATTAAGATTTGAGATTAGTCAATTAATTGAAGATTTATATGCATGAGTTTTCTTTCTTTCTTGAACAATTTCCAATCCCTCTTTTTAACTTGAACAAGTGATGCGATTTATTTATATGTCAGTGACCAAATAATATAATTAAATAACACACATGCACATATAATTAAATTCATTGTTCAATACAATAAAATGTATACATTTATATATTTTAATATGATTTGTAGAACTAATATTCGTTTCCAGTGAAGCTGTTATTTCTTGATTACAAACAAAGAAGTCCATGATGGCTCCACTCAGTATTGTTAAAGATAGAGATTTTACTTTTGTGAAAGGTTTGAACAAATGTTATAAAATGTAAACATAAAAATAATAAAATTATGGTCTTCGTATTCATTTGTCTAGCTGATTAGCTGTCATATTTCTTTAGCTGACCATTTTACCATTGCTTATCAAAAACTAAATAATTGCCATTAATGAGTTGGGACCCAGGTCATTATTAACCGATAGTAGATCAAATTAAAATAATCGTGAGAAAATCGGTGTTTTTATTTCAGAAACTTTAAAATTGCAATGGGTAATAGCACAAGGCCCCCCCCCCCCCCCAAGACAACTGGCCAAATGGCTTAGATTTAGATAAAAATCGATTGTTTCATTTGATAATGACAACCCTATCCAGGTATATGTTCTTTCCCCTGGTATCCAAATTTTCGCACTCAGAGTGAAGCTGTATTGTCATCTACACTTCCTATATTCAAATTTGTCTGAGATCTGATGGTCATCAACAAATAGAAGATGTTTGGTACCAATTGGGTGGAAAAGTGCCGGTACTCATCCTGCATTAAGTTCATTTTTTCCCATTTATTTTCACCTGGCCAATAACCCCGTTGTCTACTGCCAGACTCTGCTGTGAAAGTATACGTATATTGTCCAACACAAACTGTGTAAAAAAATTGATCAAAATTTGATAAAACAAATTGAGTCACTGTTTTAGAATTTTTGCATTTTCTTTCACAAACAGTGGCTCATAACTCCTTAGTTCCAGCTATGATCTTATGGCCACATATACGCCAAGTCTCTGCATAGGAAAAGACCATTTTTTGTTATACTTTGTCCATCGAACAAAGGGTTGTAACTTCGATGTTCATGTTTTTTGTGTCGACATATATCATATTATTATACCTCACTTGATTATTTCTCTATATAATGCATATAAACTGCAGCTGGCAACAATTTTATATGTCGCCCGGCAATGTTGCCCGCTACCGCTATGTCGTCCGATATGCAAATGATACGGGATTGTTTGGTATAATAAAATAAATATTAACTTCCTTGAGGGTGACAGTGCGTATCGTCAACCCTCGGCTTTAGCCTCGGTCGATAGTGTTGCCTCCGGTTGACAATATGCACTGTCACCCTCAAGGAAGTCAATATTTATATACTGTCACACTCAAACTGAAGTATTGGTCTAGATAGCATGAAAAATGAAGTATCTCTGTTTTTTTTGTGTTTTTTTTTAAAATAAATTCAGCATTTTTGTACCCAACACACGATAAAGATTTTTATAGTGTTTGTGTGGTTGCTTAACTTTTCAATAATTCATATATCTGATATGTATCTTGTCAATAGTCCAGCGCGTTAAGAGGATAATGCAGTTCACAAACTGTATTTACAAAACATGTTTCCTTTATGCCTATTTCCTTCATAATTGCTATATAAATCAGACACATATTTATTGCAAAACTCAATAAAACAATATATATTATTGAAATGTTGCAGTCTATGGTGTATTTCCTTCACTTTCAAGAATCCTGATTAATTGGTTATTTAGTCAGAACTTGTTACTGATTAATCGACTAAAATTTTGGACACTGATTAACAACACTAAGTGTCGGTGGTGACATACATCGGAGAGGGCACATTTCAGACACACTTAAATTTATGCTGATGACTTATGCAGTCTTCAAATTAATTGTTTTAATCCACTAGCCCGAATCATAATGCATTCTCAGTAAATAGGTTAAATTTCCACTACGGCACTAGACTGACTTTACTATATACATTTCTCAATTTCTACTAGCCTGAATTACATTTCATTAGCCCCGAGCTGTTTGGCTAGTGGCTAGCGTGAAGACTGCTTATTTCAGACAGTCACATAGTTAATATCCTGGAGTGTCTATATTCCGATGACATAAGAAACTGATCAATTCAAAGATATTCAGTGAACTTTAATAAATCAAAATATTAAATGTTGAAAAAGTAATCATTTATCTATCAAAAACAACAAATTATTTGCACTTTTGTCACATAAACATGACCAACAAATGCATTTGCCAGTACCATAAATCCGCCATCTTGAATTTGTTCCTAATTCCGATGACACAATGTAACAACATGAAATATACTTGTTTTGCTTTGTTTTTCAACATTACTTCACCTTTTATGTTATGCATTTATCAATTGTCAACATTGTAGACATAATTAACTAGAGGTTTCTTATGTACTTTTTCAGAATCTTTAACATAATAGTAGACACCGTGTGAAAAATAACAGAAAATGTGGCTGTTTGATATATTTCATGAAAAATGACTCTAAATAATAATAAAAAAATTCTGTCATGCATGTTTTTAAATCAATTTCGACAAAATAAATAAATAATCCTACCCAGAAGTGCACTGATTATTTAAAACAATGGATCATCGGAATATGGACCCACTCGGAATTAGGATCTTTTACGATACTACAAAATATTACGATTCCTATGGTTGATATATAACGGTAACCTTGCTATTTCAGCAAAAAAAATGTTTGAACAGAAAATATGTAGAAATACATGAGTTTAATATATAGAGGCTGTAGTCAAATACTGCCCATAACAAAATTAGCTAGGATTTAACCAGCTCATAGCAAGTAAGCTATCCGAATTGCTATATCCGAAAATAAATGAAGTTGTTAGTAACCTGAATACAACAAATATCGTTAAGTAAAATATTTTTCTAAAAAGACTATAATTTATACATATATTAAAAATAATCTGAACTAACACGTGGTTAAATTTGAACAAATCGTCGCAAGTAAACTGTCGAATTGTTGTCATTGTGTTGTTGTTGTCACATTTGTCAAATCAAACAAAATACCATGAAGAAAATTTTTAACACGAAAGCATGTTCATGGTGGTTTTGTTTCGTGCGTGTTTGTTTTTCATAGAAACATAAGTTATTGTTTTACAAATCAATTATGGATAAGGTATGAAGGGGGGGATTTTTCAGCTTTATGTTAACGCATAAATCTAATATAAGCATGGACTGTTTCACAAATCTTATTAAAATATTAGTGTCATTTAACCTGCTTATATTAATCGTTTGGCACGTAAGTAAGCGTTTAGCGGTACAGATGCAAAGGCGTCATTAGTTACATAAGATTCACTTTTCTTTTCCTTAAACTCGTTGTTTCTTGTCGGTCAGATTTAAATTGTTAAAGGAAAGGTAGTCATAATCCTCAAGTGTCTCACTGGAAATAAATGTGTGATACTGAGTAATTATACATGCTATTTATTTAATGAATGTTGTTAACAGTTTTGTTGTGTCTCTGACTCAGAGTCTGATAAGGTCACATTCCACTTACCGGCCAATCAATGCTCATTAGTATATTTAGGATTTATTAAGAATTCAGAAAATTAATTGTTACATTCTCATTGATGCTTAATAGCATATTTGCTTCATCTTAGCAATGTCACGACTGGTTAAGGGCCAATAACTGAAGATGATCAATCACCGAAAAACTTGTATAATTGATTAAAATCCTTTTGATAATGTTACTGTAATCAAACTTGCATTTTGTTGCATTCAAATGTTTCCTTGAATGTTTAAAATTTTTCAATTGTTTCTAGTAAGTATTAGTAAAAAGTTCATAACAGTTAATAAGTTTTGTTTGCATGTGTTATGTCAAACTTCGTTGGGAACTTCCAGTTACAAGTGCACATGTGCACAAAATCAACATTGGGGAGGCCCTGCATGAGGTCCAGTATTTCCTAGTAATGAATGAAACAGCTAATGGCCAGTCATTCCGCAAATAATTAACAAGTTTACCCATTTCATATGTTGCATAGCAAATCCGCTATTTCAATCTGTTTTAAAAGCCAATTAAATTATCTGCAAAATCGTTGAATTGCGACAAAAACTATTTTTTTGCATATGCATATGCACAAGAGAATAATTTGTACAACCTAAAATAGTCAAAATGCAATTTTATACATATAACATATTAAAAGAGTAACATGTGTACATTTTCTCGCAAATTTCTTGGAAAAATATCGTCTGCGGTTATTGGTCCTCCATTTGGGGATTTTTGCATAATTTAGTGCCCCTCAATTGGGCCTCACTAAAATGTCGGTCAAAATCAACATCTGGTAAAATAGTGTGTTTTGTTGTATTTGCCTTCGGTTATTGGTAGTGATCGGAATCAGTCCTAAAAATATTTGTTGATTAATAAGAGCCAAAAGTGACTGATTAATCAAATAATCATGACTTAATATGTGGAATTTTAATGTTCAACAGAAATATTTCATCCAATCATTTTTTACCAATTTAAATGTTTGTCAATTTATTTTGTTATACTTGGTTTTAGTTTAAACAAAAAAGGGTTGATGTTGCTGATTTGCTGTTGTTAAAACAAAAACATTATTACTGGAATTTTAACAGATTGACTTAATTAGACTACGAAAGTTAATCATTTATTAATATTTACATATATCTACAAAGGCACTTTATAGAGAATATGTAGAATACGCCCAGCACCCCTCCCCTTTGACATTGTAGTGATTTGTCGGCTATACATGTAATGTAAAAGACATAACATCTCGACACTAAACGAAGTACAAGCTCTTTATATGGAAGTACATGTACATATGAGCAGAATACATATTTTACGATTTTAAAACCACAGGCAAGCATTTGCTTTCACAATGTATATTACGTAAATGATCAATAATAAAGTATTTATCAATCCGTGCTAAAATGCATATAAATTTATGAAAATCCTTTAATGGACAACCTATAAAGAAATGTTTAATAGCATTGTGCATGTATATTGCATTGAATGTTTTTTATTTATAATACCAGTATATTTAGCAGTTTCGAACTACAAAACACTATTTTTTGACTACATAATACAAAACAAATAGTACCAATGACATGTATATACACATGTCATTGATTAATTTTGCCCATCGACATTGTCATGTCATGGCTCTGTTCATCATGATTATTTGACAAAATGTTTTTCAAGCTTTTTTCCGATCCATAATGATTGTATGTACTCCTTGTCACTTTGTGCGACATAACATGCATTGATATTTCGAATAAATACTGTTTAAACCAAAATGATTAATCAGCCCATCACTAGTTATTGGTCCTTGACCAGTAAGAGAGTATAGTTCAAATAAAGTTTGTTATATGTTTTAATTTGAGTACATCACTCAAGTTTATTAAAAAATTTCTTTCAGGTAAAATGCTTTATGCGAAAAAGCTCTGATCCAATCTGTCAACATGGATTTTACAGAATATCTTCAGCCTGAATTAGTGGACATAATCTTGTCCTACTTGACAGACAAGGAACTGTGCAAATTCTCAGAATCCTGTGTCCAGTGGAGGGAAATATCCAACAAGGATCATTTATGGTAGACAAATATTGACACATCATAAACATGTTTTGAATTTTCCTTATTATATTAGTCATATTTAGGTACAAGTTACATACATGTAGCATTTCAATTTGAATTACCCTATGTATACTGTATTGATGTTTTGTTTAAAAAATATGAAAATAAAAACTTATCAATGTTAAAGGTTATACAAAGAACTTCATTGTATTCAGAATACATCACTTAAGTGTCCCATGTCATTGCTGGCAATTGTTAGGCATTGAGAAATCCCCTACTCAGCTTAAAGACGTTCGCAACAAAAAGAAAATAATTGGGTTAATTTCTCCTTCTGCTTCATTTTTTCTTTATTGTATATAGGTTACAATATACTAATTTCATATCTAATGTCCATTTAAAATAAATATTTTTAAAAGTAAAGGTATATAAAGCATATATAATAATCAAAAACACACTTATGCAATGTGTTTCCAAACAAGTTTATTTCAGAAATGATCCATTAAATATCTCCATTCTATTGATACGTTGTTGATGTATGCTAAAACGAAACTGGAAAAAGGCTGCACAGGTACCCTATATGAAATCCAATATTTCCCAAAATAGTTTGAAGAGCCATTCTTTTATTAATGTTTTGGTGTAAGTATACACTGACGCATGTATGTGCAAAATGTTAAGAAAATCTGTCGTTTGAAACAAATTATGCATTTGATAAAAATAACGTTTCAGAAAGCATTATTAGTTCCCATTTGACACACTTAAATGTCCACTAGTCAAATTCATTATTGAAGCAGTAAATGTAGGTAAAGCGTTGTTATTATCAAACAAAGCATATACAAACATATCAGTTGAAAGAACCATAACCTAGTTTGAAAAAAAAGTATCGTATATACTTAAAACATTGATAAAAATCCAAACTGAAAAAGGGGCTTCAACAGGTACCATATTCAAAACCCAATATTTCCGGAACAAGGCCGGTGACCCCTATTTTTAAAAACTGTTTTAGTTTCAGGATACAATGACGCATGTATGTGGGATCTTTTAACAAAATCTGTTGTTTGGAACAAAAGATATTCGTATATTTGATAAATTATTGATGTTTTCACAGGCATATTTAATGCATAATTAACCTCGTAAAGTGTCCATTACAAGTCATTTGTTGAATAATAACTGTAGATAAAGTGCGTTTTATCATTAAACTGCATTGGTATATTACCAAACGAAACATTTAAAAAAAGATGGATTCAAAATTTTTCATCTTTGTTTGATTATAAACGATTGATATTATTCAACAAGTAACACAAACTGAAAAAAGGCTTCCGTATTCAAAATTGAATATTTCTGGAAAAAGGCCTGTGACCCCTATTTTTTAAGACTGTTTTAGTTTTAGGATACATTGATGCATGTTTGTGCCAAGTTTTAAGAAAATCTGTCGTTGGAAAAAAATGAAGGAAATTGTTGCGAACGTCTTTAAGAAGTGCGTTTCAGGCTGCACCACTGCATGGCGAAGGGCTGGTTGAAATTTGGACTAGATGGGGACATCCAAACAGAGAATCACCTTAATGTCAGTATGACAAATGTGGCTGGCAATTCTCCTATCTTCAAATTATTTGGTAATTTGAATTAATTAAGTATAAATTAATCACTTGTGAGATATATAAGATCTATTGCATTGATTCAACATCAACACCAGTAAGTATCATGTTAGAACTAGTTTTTATTGAGTCACATGAAAAGGCAACATATAGGGGTTACTTTTGGCGGCGGCGTTGGTGGCAGCGGCGTCCCCATCAGTGTGTGCAGACAATAACTTGAGAAGTTTTTGTGCTATCATTATGAACCTTTATGGAAGTGTTAGTGGGCATAAAAGGAAGGTTAAGTTTTATTTTTAGAAAAATTGCTCTTATCGTACTTGAGTTATGCCCCTATTTTTTATAAATAGTTCAAATAAGGCTTGTGCAGACAATGACTGAAAAAGTAAACAGTTTGTGCTGCGACAATAACTTGAGATGTTTTTGTGCTATCATTATGAAACTTTATGGAAGTGTCACTAGGCATAAAAGGAAGGTTATAATTGATTTTCGGGATAATTGTCTCTATAATATCTCTTTTTATATAATAATGCTTGTGTAGACAATAACTTGAGAATTTTTGTGCAATCATTATGAAACTTTAAAGAAGTTTTAGCAGGCATAAAAGAAAGTTAATGGTTATCGTTTTAATTGCTCTTAACATACTTGAGTTATGCCAGGCGACACATCCGACTCGCGGAGTTCTAGTTTGATTAGTGCACAGTGATTGTATTTAATCCTCATGTTAAAGGTCCTTGCAGGTTTATAACAATGTGTATTATTTCCCGTAGTTCCTGAAGCCAGTAGATTGTCCCCAATCTGTAAATGGAAGAATATCTACATTCGAGTTCACCATCTTCACAAGAACTGGAGAAAGGGCCGGTACTCAGTGTCACCATTGTTAAGAGGTCACACTGAAAAAGTCACAGCTATAGCTTGCAATGGTAAGCTGATATTGATTCTGACACTGTAATACCAGAAGTATAGCTGTTTGTGTACGCATGGATTTCATTGATACATGTTTTAATGTAATTGGAATTGTGAAAACATTTTAGAGCTGATATTTTTTCAGTCAACGACTGATTTGCAAACATTACATGAATTATCAGGTATTAAATGTTTATTTTCATTCAAATTTCAGTAAATTTTAATTGAATTGCTTTATCTTAGATGGTACGATAATTTTTGTGCCCCTGAAGGAGGGCATATTAAAATCGAACCGTCCGTGCTTCCGTATGTCCGTCCGTCCGGCCAAGGTTAAAGTTTTTTTATTAAGTCCAATATCTTAAATACTATGCAAGGTATTTGCTTGAAACCTAAAATACATCTTAACTGTCAATGTCTCCACCAGGGAAAGTCACCCCCATAACTCTGTTTTGTATTTTGGCAGATTTATGCCCCTTTTTTAACTTAGAAATTTTGGTTGAAGTTTTTCTTCAACTCCTTAGCTTGAGTACTATCAAAGGTATTTGCTTTAAACTGAAAATACTTATTTACTATAAACTTCTCTACCAGGAAAAGCAAACCACATAACTCTGTCTTGTATTTTGACGGATTTATGCCCCTTTTTAATTTTGAAATTTTGGTTAAAGTTTTTCATTAGTTTTTCCAGAGCAGCCATTTTGACTGAAGTAATAAAGTTTACATTTTTCATTCACTTTTATTTACAAAGATTCATTTTGGTGTCAAGGGCACTTACTGAAAGTGTCTTCTAGGAAATATGTCACCTGAGAGTGACAGCACTTGTTAATATTAATACATGTGTAACATATATTCGATGACATGTACTGATTACTAGGCAAATTTGTGGTGTCTGGAAGTGAAGACAAAACACTGCGACTGTGGGACATTTCTCAGGCAAGCTGTCTACGCAAACTTGATGGACATATGGATACCATTACTAAAATTATTTGGAAGGTACAAATGCTTGCCTAGTTATATTTAAAGCCATTCATTTATATTACATACACAATAATATTTTACACATATGAGTTTTATGTATTTAAATGTATTTACAGCGTTTTGTACAATGTACTTTAACTGTCTTTTTTTTCTTCAGGCATTTTTTAAACATGCATTAAAAGGCTTTTTTTGTAAACAAGAGTAAAATATACGATATAAACCCTGTTGTTTGCTAATTTATAACTGTATATTGAGTTGAAATGTTCCCAGTGTGCAACCAGGTCAGGTAAGTTGTCATTAAACGATCTAACAGACATTTCCATTTATATTAAATGGTAGGCATCTGTTTGTGTGTCATTATCATATTTAATATTGAAAGGGCAACACGATAATCACCAGTTGTGCGGACAGCTCAGTACGCGTGATAGACTCCAATGACTTCAGGATACTGTTCTCGCTTCAAGGTCACAGCGGCAGCGTGGATCACATGACACTGGTTGGCAAGGTGCTTGTTACTGCAGCAACTGACAGGTGAGTAGCTGTTTTCTAGTGTGTGGAATGTATTCTGTGAATTTGATTTCTAAAGATCATTTTAACAGTATTTCTGAAAATGCTACTTGTATTGGTTTTTGGTGCAGTTGAACACAAGTAGGTTGTTGTGGCGTCATCATCATTAATGTATCATTCTTCTGTTTAGACTGCTATTGATAAAATGTCTTTAGAACAACTTGCCGAGTTTTTTTAAAACCTATTATTATGCATCTTTCAGCTTAACAGGGCAAGCAATAAGCAGCATTATTTTTACATTGACATTGTGGTTAAAGTATTAAGTTCATTTGCTGCTTATAAATGACAAGAGCAGAAGAGGTAATTTTCAGGCGGATACATTTTCAGGACTATTCGCTTGTGGTACCTGCCTGACAGGAAGCTGATTCACACCATGAGAGGTCATGAGGATGAGGTAGAGGTGGGTTACACGACATCTGAGACAGTCACTGGTGTGATCAGTGCAGCAATTGTTCTGACATGAAACAGGATTTCAAGGTCCTTGTTTACAGATGATAAACTAAGTTGTTCGAACAAGTTTTTTAAATGCCTCATTCCAGTAGGAACCTTGGCCTTATTATGTGATCATTGTGGTAATTGCTCTGGCATGAATCAAGATTTTATTTCATTATCCTTGTTCATGGATGAAAAACTGAGTTGGACAGAAAATGTATTAAAATGCCTTGTTCGAGAGGGAATCTTGACATTGTGTTGCAAAATCTTATATTGCCTTCAACTTCCATTTTTATGCCCTAGCCATTCGAAGAATGGTGAAGGGGCATTAAGTGTTGCCCTTGTCTTTGCGTCCATCCGTACACACATTTGGATACTTAGGTGACTAAAATAGTCACATAAGTATCCCTTTGTAAGTAAAAACTTCCTTAGGTGGCTAAATTAGTCCCTTAGGGGGCTAAAATGGCATTAGGGTTAGTCATGAAATAGTCACATAAGTATTCATTTGTTAGAACGTCCGTGCGTCCGTCCCAAAAATTCTGTGTCCGGTCAATGACTCTGTCATTTCTGGATGGATTTTGAAATTACTTGACAGAAATGTTCACCATTGCGAGACAATGTGTCACGCGCAAGATCCAGGTCCGTACCTCCAAGGTTGAGATCACATTAGAGGTCTAAGGTCAACAATGTGGTCTGTATTTTGTGTCTGGTCAATAACTCTGACATTTCTGAACGGATTTTAAAATAAATTGGCAGAATTGTTTCCCATTATGAGACAATTTGTCATCTGCAAGATCCAGGCTATACCTCCAAGGTCAAAGTTACACTTCGAGGTCAAAGCTCAAACTTGGGTGTGTTTTTTGTGTGTCCAGTCAATATCTCTGTCATTTCTGGATTGATTGTTAAATTACTTGGTAGAAATGTTCTCCTTTATGAGATGATGTGTCAGTCACAAGACCCAGGTCTGTACCCCCTAGGTCAAGGTCACACTTATAGGTCAAATGTAAAAAATGGGGTCTGTTTTTCGGGTCCAGTCAATAACCCTGTCATTTCTGGATGGAATTTGCAATTACTGGGTAGAAATGTTCACCATCATGAGGTGATCTGTTTCGCGCAAGACCCAGGTCTGTACCTCCAAGTTCAATCAAGGCCACTTTTCATGGTCAAAGGTCTAAAATGTTGTTTTTTTTGTCCAGTCAATAACTATGTCATTTCTAAATGGATTATCAAATAACTTCATAGAAATGTTCACCAGATGATGTGTTGCGCACAAGACCCAGATCTGTACCTCCAAAGTCAAGGTCACACTAAGAGGTAAAAGGTCGAAAATGGGGTCTGTTTTTTGTGTTCAGTCAATAACTCTGTCATTTCTGTATGAATTCTGATATTACTTGGTAGAAATGTTCACCATTGTGAGACGATGTGTCGCGCGCAAGATCCAGGTCTGTACCTCCAAGGTCAAGGTCACACTTACAGGTCAAATGTAAAAAATGGGGTCTGTTTTTCGGGTCCAACCAATAACTCTTGTTATTACTGGATGGATTTTGAAATTACTTGACAAAAATGTTCATTATTGTGAGAAAATGTGTCACGTGCAAGATCCAGGTCCATACCTCCAAGTTCAAGGACACACTTAGAGGTCAAAGCTCAAAATTGGGTGTGTTTTTCTCAACCGGTCAATATCTTTGTAATTTCTGGATTGATTGTTAAATTACTTGGAAGAAATGTACTTCTTCATAAGATGATGTGTTACGCGCAAGACCCAGGTCTGTACCCCCCAGGTCAAGGTCACACTTACAGGTCAAAGGTCAACAATGGGGTCTTGTTGTCGTGTCCAGTCAATAACCCTGTCATTTCTGGATGAATTTTGAAATCACTGGGTAGAAATGTTCACCATCATGAGACGATGTGTCGCGAGCAAGACCCAGGTCTGTACCTCCAAGGTCAAGGTAACATTTAGAGGTCAAAGGTCAAAAATGGGTCTGTTTTTCGTGTCCAGTCAATAACTCATTGTCATTTCTGGATGGATTTTGAAATTACTTTGCAGAAATGTTCACCATCAGACATTGTGTTGCCAGCAAAACCCCATAACTCCATTAAACTGCTAATTTATTTCATTTTCTGTGACCAGTCCCAATCAGCGGGGACATACTTGTCCTATGGACAATGTTTAGTTTGACAACTGGTGTGTGCCACTTGTCCATAGAGTATTTGAACAAGAAAATTTTGGCAAATTTTCATGCTTTTGGACAAGCTGCACAAGCTGGGCAATACAGACATATGATTTGTCCACCCCTTATGACAATATTAAATGACTATTATTTGTTACAGTGTATGTGTAGCTTTGGTAACCATGTAGTCACCGGGTCCTGGGACCACAACCTAGCCCTCTGGGATGTGCAACATGCACAACTCGTCCATATGTACGAGGGTCACACTGAAGGTCAGTTGGCATTATATTCATTTGATAACCATGTAGTCACCGGGTCCTGGGACCACAACCTAGCCCTCTGGGATGTGCAACATGCACAACTAGTCCATATGTACGAGGGTCACACTGAAGGTCAGTTGGCATTATATTCATTTGGTAACCATGTAGTCACCAGGTCCTGGGACCACAACCTAGCCCTCTGGGACGTGCAACATGCACAACTAGTCCATATGTACGAGGGTCACACTGAAGGTCAGTTGGCATTATATTCATTTGGTAACCATGTAGTCACCAGGTCCTGGGACCACAACCTAGCCCTCTGGGACGTGCAACATGCACAACTAGTCCATATGTATGAGGTCACACTGAAGGTCAGTTGGTCTTATATTCATGTTGCCATGGAAAAAAAGTTATAAATATAGTGAGTCGTAGATAAAGAGGGTTGCTTTTTTTGCGACAATTTTATGTTGTTTCAGCCATCAAAGTAACATTCTCAACAATTTTAAAACAGTCTCAAAGGCACACATTTTGAAGATGAATAAATCTGATTTCAGTGGTGACATGTTGCTGGTATAATGGGCAGAGGATTGTCAGTGGAAGCGCCGATGGTGATTTAAGGATCTGGAGACCCTCCCCTCCCAAATGTACACATGTTCTACAGGGACATGAGGCCGATGTTGTAAGCTTGCACTTGTAGCAGTACTAAGACTGTAGTAAACAGCTTAATATTGTACTATTGGGTGATAATATTACACTTGTATGTCACGTTACTTATTATTATAATTAATACATACAACCATACTTAAGTTTCTTTGTAGTCAACAAGAAAATTAGTTATTGTAAATTGAAAGACTGATTAAAGTACACAAAAATATTTATAAAGAAGACATTTAATTCAACGTTTCCATTGGCTAATAATCTGTTAAATGGTTTTGTCATAAATTGAATGTACCTCTGTGAAGTTTACAGAACATAAATGTAAATGATAGAATATTTCATGAACATTAGCAACTTAAAGTGCTATTGGTTGTAATGTGTTGGTTTCAGTACTGCTTAGCAGCAAACAATACTGTGATTGCCTCAGGGTCTTCAGACAGCACTGTCAGGGTGTGGGGATTTGATGGTAAGGATATAACATACACATTTATTTTTAGCTCGACTTTTCAAAGAAAAGGCAAGCTATTCTACTTGCCCCGGCGTCGCTGTCAGCGTCTGCGTCTGAGCTAGGTTAAAGTTTTTTGGTAAGCTAGTTTCTCAGGAATGGCTTGAGGGATTTCAATCAAACTTAAAACATTTATTCCCCACATTAAAATGAACCTATAGGCCAAACTTGGTAACTCTAGTTTGAAATTTGTCAAAATTATGGGCCTTTTTACATTTAGAAATTTTACATATAACTATATGGACAGGTTAAAGTTTTTCGGTAAGCTGGTTTCTCAGGAATGGCTTGAGGGATTTCATTCAAACATATAACACTTATTCCCTATTTTAAATTGAACTCATAGGCCAATTTTGATAACTCTAGTTTGAAATTTTTCAAAATTATGGACCTTTTTACACTAAATTTTTTTACACATAAGCTATATAGACAGGTTAAAGTTTTTCGGTAAGCTAGTTTCTCACCTTTTTGTTTCCGCTCTTTAACTCGATAACGGATTAAGCTATTGTAATGAAACTTAAAACATAGATACCTTATAGCAAGACTTCGTTTGGGATTGCATATGGGGTGGGTGGGGTCAAGGTCACTGTTACTAAAAATAGAAAAATGGTTTCCACTCAATAAATTGAGAACACATTGAGATATTTTAATGAAACTTAATACACAGATACCTTATATCGAGGCCTTGGGTGGGATTGCATATGGGGTGAGTGGGGTGAAGGTTACTGTTACTTAAAATAGAAAAATGGTTTCCACTCAATAACTCAAGAACGCATTGAGATATTTTAATGAAACTTAATACATAGATACCTTATATCGAGACCTCGCTTGGGATTGCATTTGCATGGGTGGGGTCAAGGTGAAGTTTACCATTACTTAAAATTTTATTGATGTGCTGATTTTAATGCATTTCGTTTCAACATTTGGTTTTTGTGGAATTTCCATGTTTCTTGTTTTAGAAAAAAAATGCCAGTAATTCTGACAAGCACAAGAAAAGTCGAGCGCGTTGTCCTCCAACAGCTCTTGTTTTATTAATACACTTTTAAGTGTTCAGTTTTATTATTTAGGGATACAACTGCTGGTAATGATATGTTTAAATAATTGCAACTTGTATTTACAAGAAGCGTTAATTTGATGTTTTTGCTTCCTTTAAAAATGAAATGTCCAAAAATACCAATGTAATAAACACTCTGTATCCCGTCATTGTGGGTTCATTGAAATAAAACTCCTGTTGAATAAACCTCTGTTTCAACACTGTTGGATAAATCAAACACATGCAGTCTGATGACGTCATCTTGTTGAGTTTCGCGACGCCATTTTATGTTTTTCATGTAATGTAATACATTTTATTCTAATTTTAAAAAAAGGACATAATTAAATTAATTCGGTAATACATTAGAATACAAGGTTAGTGTTGAATAAAAATAATTTCTTCTGCTCATCACAAAAACATGAAAACTGGTTTTCTAAAAATCACTGGATAAACGTATCTTTATTCAACACTGACCTTAAATTGTACTCTCTATATTATTAATTAACAATGAAATGCCTGCTGAGCAATTATATATACAGCTGAGAGTTTGTTTGCAGGCAAGTGTTGGTACACGCTGCAAGGCCATCTTGGCGTGGTTCGATGTCTTCACCTCTGTGAGGAGCGTCTAGTCAGTGGGGGAGACCAGAAGAAGGTCATCATCTGGGACTACAAGGTAACGTGGTAACTTTAGAAAAAGAATATATTGTGTCTGTCTTTCTGCTTTGATTCAGTTCAAAGTATCCAATACCTGCGCACTGATATTTATGTGACATCAGGATTAAGATACTAAGTTTATTATGACCCACATCGAAGATGGCGGGGTATATTGATTTGCTAATGTCGGTTGGTCGGTCAGTCGGTAACCATATGCGATTCCGCTCACTAAGTCCAACAGTTTTCATCCGATCTTCACCAAACTTCATGAAAATGTTTATGGACATAAAATCTCAGCCAAGTTTGCTATTCAGTCAAATCGCCCTATGAATTGTGGAGTTATGGCCTGTGAATTATCTCAAATTGGCCTTTTAGCCATTTCCGTTCTTTAAGTCCATTAGTTTTCACTCGATCTTCACCAAGCTTCATGAACATAATTTTGGGTATCCTATCTCAGCCAAGTTTGATTATCAGCCAGATCGCCCCAGGAATTGTGGAGTTATTGTGGAGTTATGGCCCTTGATTTATCTCAAATTTGCATTTTTTAGCTGTTTCCGCTCTCTAAGTCCAACAGTTTTTATCCGATCTTCACCAAACTTGGTGAAAACCTGTGTGAGTTTAACATCGTGGTCAAATTTGATAATCAACTAAGTCGCCCTAGGAACTGTGGAGTTATGGTCCTTGTATTAACTAAAATTAGCATTTTTAGCTGTGTCTCTAATTCTAACACTTTTTATAGAATCTACACGAAACTTGATGAACATCTTTCTGGGAATAATATATTGGTCAAGATCGATAAACAACCAATTCGCCCTAGGAAATGCAGAGTTATGGCCCTATAAAAAATTAGCCTTTTTAGCTGTTTCCACTTTTTGACTCCAACGGTTTTCTTTCGATCTTCACCAAACTTGATGAAAATGTTTGAGGTTGTAATATCTTCACCATGTTTGGTGATCAACCAACTCGCCCCAGGAACTGCAGAGGTATGACCCTTGATTTATATAAAATGGGCTTTTTTAAGCAGTTTACACTCTCTATGTCTAACAGTTTTCATCCGATCTTGGTCAAGTTCAATGATCAACCAAATTGCCCCAGGAACTGCAGAATTATGGCCCTTGATTTATCTAAAATTGGCCTTTTTAGCAATTTCCTCTTTGTCCAACAGTTTTCATCCAATCTTCACCAAACTTGAAATTTTAAAGATTGCTTTTAACCTAGAGAGGGCATACCTGTTTTACAAACAGCTCTTGTTCAGTTTGATTCAGAGCTCTATAAAATTGTTAATGGTGTAATAGTAACACGCATAAACTTACTTCACATTTTCAGCTGAGCCTTTATTACATTTGCTCTGATAATATTTTGAAACAATTTTATTTCCTATATGTATGTACATCTTCAGACTGGGGAACAAATGAACATTGCACACAGACATCCATCTTTGTTGCACTTGATGTGGATAAACGACACAAAGTTGATCACAGCCTCTCCGGAACGTCCTGGAACTATAGCTGTTCTAAGCTACTGGTAAAAATGAACACTGCAGAACAACAGCTGTTGAAAAATATTGGTAGAATGGAACATCCTGGAACTATAGCTGTTCTGAGCTTTTGATAGAATGGAACATCCTGGAACTATTCTGTTCTGAGCTACTGGTAGAATGAAGTGCCACTGAACAATGGCTTTTTTTTCAACTACTGGTAGTATGGAATAGCCCAGAACTATAGCTGTTCTGAAATCTTTAGAATAATGGATGTCCCAGAATGAAAGCCATTTACAGTTACTGGTAGATTGACACAGCTGGGAATACATGCTGTTCTTAGCTACTGATAAAATAAAATGTCCTAGTTACTATGAGCTACTGGTCAAAAGCTTAAAACAATAGCCCTTATTCAAATACTAATTGAGTGTAAAATTGTTGATGCCCATTGAAAAATAGGCATTCTATGATTCCTGTATATATACAAATATTCCGGAAGGCCAACCGTTTTACTATGGTGTTCAGACTGTGATTTAGCAGTTAAAACGTATGTCTTCCTGTCATTCAGAAAAGGCTGGGATCTCATTCAGATTTGTTTGTTGTTGTTGTGTACAAAACTGACATAGCCAATGTTATGATAGCAAACGGTATTTAAAGGTGTCTTGTTAGGTTTAGTTTAAAGTTCCACTTTATGTTAAAAACACATAATTGAATTGATTTTGTTTGTAAGTGCACAGTAACAATCATACTTGATTGCTTGATGGTTTATGAATGATAATATAAGAATCATTTTTAAATGTAAATATGTTGAAATTACTTACTTGTAATTCAGAATATACTGTTGATTTAAATATATAACGACTTTCTTGTAACACAAAACATATACCCAAAAAATCACAACTATTTAAACATACGCCAAACATTTGGGTTTATATGTCTATAAAAATAAACAACATGTGCAGTATTTATTCTGACAGCTATCTTCTAGCATAACATTCTAGTAAAAGATAATGGCCAAAGCTTTGAGAATAAATATTCAAACATTACGTTCATCGTTCTTACTTTTGTTGAAAAAAATCCATTTTCTACACATATTATTGCAACTGTGTGCCTTTCTTTTATTTAAAGTTTAAATTGCTGTCTTTCAATATCGGTCAGAGATGGTGATAAACCGAGAGTTATTATAATATTGCTTTAAATTATATACATTGTTTGAATTACTTTGTATTATTATATGCGTTATGTCTGTGATACACATCATGTTATTTAATCCGAACATCAAGTGTTTATACTGGGGATTTGTTAGACATACATGTACATCATGGTACCGTTGCAGTTTTCTTATGCCTTATTACAACATATACTTGTTATTTGAAAATTACATGGTGTTTATTTACGGTTGCTGTCAAAGGTTGTCGTATATATAATTGGTATACTGCACAAACCAATTTACAACTGTGGTGCCTTGATTTCTGTGCCAAATGTTGTCAGGATTCATGTTTTATGTCACCTACATTCTTGGTATGCTATATTCCCGTCAAAATTAACATTCAATTTGTTAACCAGAATTCTTGTTATTTTATACTTCAATAAAAATGAACCTCGGCGTTGTTAGTCCGAATTTCATGTCTTAAAACTGAACCATACGTTATCAGCTCACCCTGTAGAGTCTTTACCGCATACCAGGTCAGACAAGGAAACCCTATTTAAGCCTCATTAATATTGCTATTAGGACCATGCTTATTTTGAATAATATTATTGGTATGTTCTTTATGTTCTCACGTGTTGAACAAAAGGGAAAACACATATGTTTTACTTATTGACAATGCTTTCATAATATTAACTTCAGTCTTCATTCCTGTTGTTTTTAAACAGAAGTACATGTATGTTAGCTGTTGCTGCATCGGACTGCTCATTGCTGGAATGCTGCTAAGTATATGACTGTTAACTACAAACTGTTCGCTACATTGATTTAAGGAATTGGCTATGTGCGTCTGTTAAAAAGATGTCTTGTAGAAGAACAATATTTCTTTTTTGACAAACTGTTATATTACAGAGCATTGTATCTAAACATGTGTTGTTTTACATCTCCTCTAGCTTTCATGTCCCCTGTGAGTGACTTGTCAAAGTATTTACTTCTATATGAGTGCTCAGCGTTTCATACTTGTCTCCGTTATTTTCTATTGAACTTGGATGAACTTAGTGCGTCCACACATTTCTGTAGGATCTCGGGTGTTTTATTGTACAACAGAACGTTTATATTTATGTTATAACTTTTAAAAGAATAAAATAACATGCTCACAAACTCCGTTGCTAATGTAATGCAGAATCGTTTAGTGGTATATTGCTGCTGCCATTTGTAAAATTAATAACGTCATGTAAAAATGTAGAACAATAAATCTTTTTAAAAAAATAAAAAAAACTAACATTTTGAAATCTTTTATTACATGATTTATTATTTGAGAAAAAACAGCAGGTCAATGACAAGGTAGACAACTCTTCAGCCAGTGTCGTCATGAAGAAAAACGAGTTTTCGTTCTTTTATAAATAAATTTCCATAGTAATGCATACCTTGTGTGGAAATACATTAATTCAAAGGATAATAACTTAAATATACTGCATCAAATGACTACATTTGCTGCACCTGTATCACTCGTATCAGAGTCATTTCTGAACTGCCGGTTGTTATTTGGCACAGTTGTTAGTGGCGGGTTGCAGCATTTATTGTCGATGCCCCTTGGAAAATCCGCAACATGTCAACGTGTCCTATACATGTATACATGCAATTGTGACTCAGAGCCAGAATACTTATGCAATGTGTACTATCAGGTACAGGACTTCTGCAAACAGTTGCTCAGTTGTACTTCGTGAGTTGCAAATCGTTTGGCCATTTAATCGTTATCGAACTGATTATAGTAAGTCGGGGGTCAAGAGTTCAGTGAGTGTTGTATGTGGTGCACACAATGTCGCGATTTTGCGAAATATGCGAACATTTTTGTATCCCTTTAAATTGCAATTTACGTTAATAATTAAAATAATATGAATTCATTTATATCGATTTTGAAAGAACCTCTAAGGCAAGTGTTTCTTTGGAAAGTATGTATTTAAATTACTTTTGAGTCTATACATGTATACTTAATTATTAACAGAAACGTGAAAATCAGACTCTGCATATTCTTTAGGTTTAATAGAGGTGATGTCCAGATGAGGAAATTCAAAAATCGAGATTAAAACAAAATAAACAAAAACAGATAGCTATACAAACGATAAGCCACATTATATTGCATATGTTGCATGTGAATACATGAATCATACAGAGTTACATCATCTACATGCTTTTGCACGTGGTAGCTCGAGCGTTTCATAAAAACCGTCTCGCCCTGAGTTAAATATTCTAACACGTTCCACGTTGCAGAAAGTTTGAAATAGCTTTGAAACACGATCTTCATTACGCTCTTATCCTGCTTGAATACCGATTTTGACAATGTAACGAGCTGTTAATTGGTTATTCTTACTAAATCGACCGACAAAGAAATATCTGCTCATGTAATAGTTGTAGCATACTTTTACCTCAATATATTAGTTATTTAACGAGCCCGCAGGGCGAGTTTAAATAACTAACATATTGAGGTAAAAGTATGCTACAAGTGTTTTATACCATATTCAGCGTGCGGTAAATTGAAATTCAGTTTTAATTTATACGCACGCTACTTTATGCACGGTTAGGCTCCTCCCACCAGTGATATCACAGTTATTGAACACCGCTTAACAAAGAAAACTCTCTGAAATATGGTATAAGTATTGTTTAAGTACCTGTAAATTATCGTTATCTGTTGTTATCAGTGAAGACGTACGCTTTCTAACATTCTTTCTGGCATTTATTCTTAAATGTTGAAGTACGAATGCATGTAGCTACAATGTAGTTATATGCGGTATTGCTTCCATTAAATATATCGGAATCCTCGTGTTTAAGGAAACATTGTAATTGCGATGGTAGTCTGTAAGAGTCATGTTAACGGACAGCGTATACATAGGAAGTATTTTGCTATGTAAACTGACACGTGTTTACATAGACAGTATTTGACCATGTAAACTGACACGTGTTTACATAGGAAGTATTTGGCCATGTAAATTGACACGTGTTTACATAGGGAGTGTTTGGTCATGTAAACTGACAAGTTTTTACATAGGAAGTATTTTGGTCATGTAAACTTACACGTTTTTACATAGGAAGTGTTTGGTCATGTAAACAGCGTGTTTACATATGAAGTGTTTTGTAATGTAAACTGACACGTTTTTACATAGGAAATGTTTGGTCGTGTGTACTTACACGTGTTTACATAGGAAATGTTTGGTGATGTAAACTTACACGTGTTTAAATGGGAAATGTTTGGTCAGGTAAACTTACACGAGTTTACATAGGAAGTGTTTGGTAATGTAAACTGACATACCGGTAAATAGTTAATACAAGCAATGTGTTTGGTTTTGTGACCAGGATTAATAAAGCTTAAGTGTAATTTCCAGAACTCGTCGACACAGCGCGGTGCACGAAAATTGTTGTCTACATTATAAACGCATTTAAATGATTTATGTACCACCATGTCTTATTAATTACAGGCAAAACCATTAAATGTGCATTTGTGATAAACGGGATTTGTAATGTTAACTATTCGGCAGTACGCGATACACTTTGACCGACAGCCTCATTTATTCGCCGTACGTTAAAGCTGTGCCCACACCGAATTTAGGCATTATAAAAATGATTCTTAATGACAAATACGCACAATGTGTACACAGATGTTCAAACATATTTATACTTTATTCCATTGTGTGAAAAGCGTGAAGCTTATTGAGAACCTTTGAAGTGCGTTTACTGGTTATAACCAGCAGCCTGTGGCTTGGAGAAAATCGCGTTAACGCCTTGTGAACAGGGAACAAACTCACGATGTAGCTATATTAAAGCAGACACCATAATTATTAGGGATGACAACACTATTCGAATATTCGATTGAATGATCGCTATTCGAATAGTTGAAACGCCATTCTAATATTCGCAGATTTGTATTGCTTTAAAAAAAATCTGATCATAAAACGTTTTTTCTTTCAATAAAAAATGATTTCATCAATAAATACCTAAACTTATTCCGTGTTTTCAACAGAATGGTCCCATGTCACGTGTCAGATTAAGAGATATTGAATATACGGGTAAGTGTCAGCGGCCACTCGTCTAGTTGCCAGTAAGACACGCTTTCATCAGTCAACGTGAAACCACAAGGGTTAATTGGAGATTACACGTTAAAAGTGTAACAAAATTACAAAAGTGCGATCAGACATTAAGCAGTCATTATAGCTAAGAAATATTGCTCGAATTAAAAATATTCTTATTGACAGGCACGTGTCCAAATAGATCAGAAATGTGTGGGTTAGGGATTATTAATAACTTCTCAAACAAAAGAACAATTAAAACCGGGACCTTTTCTTTTATTTAATCCTTAATAGCGCGTCATGAATGTTTTCGAATGTTTGTGCAATTTGCTAAGGAAGATTTTACTCGGAATAGGTACTGAAACCTTATATAAAGAGTTACAGTATGTCGGCTAGATAACTAAGCTCAAAGTAGTAAATATGAAAATATATGCGAATATTCGAATATTCGATTGAATGAAAATGCACATATTCGAATATCGATTTAGGTGTTCGATAACATCCCTTATAATTATCCCTAGACCACTGTGACCACAAAACTATACCAGTAAACCATATAATTATAAAAATGAAATTTAGCAAACACATAAAATACAAACCAAATTAACATTTAACCCAATTTTAGGTATCATATTAAATTTTATCCTCGATATTTCACATTGTTCTGCCTATGCATGTACTTTATTTGAATTTGATAATTGATATTAAAACCCTGAACTCGAAAACATTGTAGATGCGGTTTAAAACACAGGTCATGCTCTTGGCAACCATTGGTAAAAAAAACAAGAATTATAGAGGATGGTCAAAACCGTTTTTCGTTCATTTGTAGCTATGCAAGGCTTACATAACGGATCCCATTTGAAACAGAAACGAACGTGCGCCGTATAATACTGCCGGTAATACTTCACGCATTATTAAAACTGAAACCTCCATGATTCACCATAATATATGAGCAAGTCAAGAACTGTGCATATCCGGTGTTCAAGTTAACCAAGTCGGCATTTTAATAGCTTTTTCACTTGACTGTGATACAATAAATGTCAAAATTATTATGAAGTGTTTTTGTGAAAGATGTCTATGAAGCTTTTCACAGTTGTACCCCACGTGTCGGCGATCATGCTTATCAACATGTACCTTAAGATTCGTTGGATGCTTAGTTTTTTGTGGGCTCGGAATGTCGGTGTATTCAAAGATCATTTCTGGATCATTCGTAACATTCCATTTTTTCCATTTAAGATGAAACCCCCTATCAAACACATTACACGATTGGAATGAAAGATGTACAGCACCTTAAACTACCCGCAGAGTTGTCCGTACATTACACGATTGGAATGAAAGATGTACAGCACCTTAAACTACCCGCAGAGTTGTCCGTACATTACACGATTGGAATGAAAGATGTACAGCACCTTAAACTACCCGCAGAGTTGTCCGTACATTACACGATTGGAATGAAAGATGTACAGCACCTTAAACTACCCGCAGAGTTGTCCGTACATTACACCAGCCTTTTCATTCTGTAGAGTTCTTTTAATACAATACTGTATGAATTGTTGTTCATTGCAATACTACCAGAGTTGTCGTTCTTTGCAATACTATCAGACTCGTCGCTTGTTGCGATACTATGTGGATTTTCGTTCATTGCAAATTGCAATATTGTATAAATTGTCGTTCGTTACAATACTATATGAATTGTCGTTTGTTGCAATACTATCTTAACGCAATACTACCAAAGTCGTTGTTCTTCGCAATACTACTAGATATGTTGTTTTCTATGCAATTATCGCTCGTTGCAATACTTAATGAATTGTCTTTTGTGGCAATACTATTTTCGTTCACTTCAATACTACCAAAATTGTCGTTCATTTCAATACTACCATAGTTGTTGTTATTTGCAATATTATCATAATTGTTCTTTGCAATACTATCAGTATTGCTGTTTATTGCAAAACCATCAGAATTTTTGTTCATTGCAATGCTGCCAAATTTGTCGTTCTTTGCAATATTATCACAGTTGTTCTTTGCAATGCTACCTGAATTGTCGTTCATTGCAATACTACCAGCATTGTTGTTCTTTGCCCTATGTGAGAGACTAAGATTGGCAGAAACCACATGCCATGTGAGGAGATATGAGTGGGCTTCTTGTGTTGGTTTTCTTTGTCTGCTAAGACAATAATTTATAATTAAAATGATAAAAATGACAGTTCGACCGAGCTATACCCTCTGTTAGTGTCTCTGTTGTTGTTAAAATAAACAACAGACAGGCCATTCCAAGGTGAGCATGGATGCTCCAAATATGGCAACAGTTATAATTAGATCAGACGTTTAGGGGGCCATTCTTGAAATTCGATTGGTCAGGCCTAATAATTATGCATATTAATTATTTGAATTTTCTCTTGTAAGTCGCCCAACTCTTCAGTGTACCCGAAACCTTAAAATCAGTAGGTTGGTCACTCATGTGCTAGTTTAGACTCTGAAACTAGTGGGTCTGGCACAACTGTTTGTCACTCGTTTGGGGACTACAGATAGGAATATGCAGTAAGTAATATAATTTCTTCGGTATCTCATAATTGTCAGTTTTTTATGAGAGAAATAATTGTTCTTTATTGATAGTATTTCCTAATATTTTCTTAGTACATTTTTTGATACTCAGTTAAGTTTACATTTTTTGGTAAAGGGCAGGAAAACCACACATAATTTTATATGTAACTTGATTGCTTTGATATACGTGATCGGTATGAATGTATATGTATTCATAAGATATTGTTTGTATATCGACATTTATGACCTTTGTTAAATCATGTATTTCTTAATATAATGCACGCGTTTGATTGATTGAATGATATGCTATGTTTAGGTAACATTGTTACTTTCAGATAACCGTCTTTATAGTCGTCTAATGACAACATCTTGATAATCGTCTTGAATTCAACATCATTTAACAACCAATAACTTCGTCTTTAACACCTGCTGACGACATTCCATTAATAAAGCGAAGAATACTATTAAGACGCGTGTGTTGCCTTGTGTCTTAACCCCCCAAAGATGACCGTGACACTGAAAGCCAAGTAAAAAGGGCATAGTTAACTGCCGAGTGCAGCCACAGTTATTGCATAATCTGTGAAAAGACATATTGCAAACATGGACATAAGTGCAGACGGGGAGGTGGAGTTTGCCGGCAACCGCCAAGAAGCAAGTGCAGAGGGAGCCACCTCAGACAAGGGGTCGTTGCGCAGCAAGACGAGTAGCTGCAGAAGACGCCGTGCCGAGCTAAAGCTCGAACAAGCCAGAAGGCGCCAAGAGCTCGAACGCCGGCGCCTAGAGCTCGAACGCCAAGAAGTCGAGCTACGACAACAGATCGAGATCCAGGACCTGGAAGAAGCCATGGCCAACGCAGAGGTCGATGCGCGGTCTTCAGCCTCATCCGGATCCGGACCATCAACATCCAACGAAGTCGGTGCCACAGGGACGACGTTGCCACATACAGCTATGAACAGTGACATTAAAGTGGAGGAATACTTGTCAGGACTTCAAAAATTCACTAACAACTTACAGGACAACATGAACCTTCCAAAACCGGAATTATTAACATTCTCAGGAAACCCATTGGATTATTGCAAATTTCTTTGTAATTTTGAAACAAACATTGAGTGCAGAATAACAGACAATCGACTTAAGTTAGGTTATTTAATTCAATTTTGTAAGGGTGAAGCAAAACGTGCAATTGAGGATTGTGTGGTTCTTCCTCCCTTAGATGGATATTTAAGGGCTAAGGAAATTCTTCTCAACAGGTATGGTAAGCCCCACTTAGTTGCTAGGTCACATGTTGAACGTTTAATTAATGGCCCTAACATCCGATCTAATGATGTCCAAAGCTTAATGGATCTGTCACTTGACATGGAAAAATGCGAAATAACACTGTCGACGTTGGGTTATTCATCTGATATTAATAACACGGAAAACTTGCTTAAGATTGTAAGGAGACTCCCCACACATATCAAGTCAAAATGGGTTGAGCGGGCAAGTAATTCGATAGAACAGGGAACTGAGCCGGCATTTAAAGACTTGCTCAGCTTCATTCAACAGAGGGCTCTGGTAGCTAACACAATGTATGGCAGAGATCTTGCATGTGAGTCTAAGCAGCCGATTTCTCGATCAGTGGTCAGTTCTAGGTCGCATCAGGTCAATTCTAGGGACCGTGGGAAAGCTGTTACGTTATCTACAACAGGTAGAGAGAGCCAGGCACGAGCGAGTAATGGGTTTAAACCAATGCATGCTAGGCGTTTATCATGTGTGTATTGTCAAGGGAGCCATAAATTGATCGACTGTGAGAGGTTCAAAACAATCAATGTTGATGGTAGATTAGCTGTTGTGAGAGAGAAGAGAATGTGTGAAAATTGTTTGAATTTTAAACACAATAGTAGTTTGTGTAGTAAGGGTAGTCAGTGTGAAGTAAGTAATTGTGGAGAAAAGCACCACACATTATTACACAGACCTTTGACTGTAGAAAACCAGAGCCTGGTAGGCCACAGTAATTGCTGCACTGAGATTGATGTCTCCATACCTAGTAAGGTAAGCCTACGCATTGTACCTGTCATTGTGCAATACGGCTTAAGGAAAGCTGAGACATATGCCTTACTAGATGAGGGTAGCGATATAACATTGTGCAGCGATTGTCTGGTTAAGAAATTAGAGGCGAAAGGCGTTTCTCGCCAATTCACCATTACCACGGTGAACCAGTCTGCAGAGCAGCGAACTGGTGTAGAAGTGCAGCTTAAGGTAAGTTCTTTAGATGACAGAGAATGCCTTAACATTAGGAGAGCCTGGTCAGTACCGGAGCTACCTATATCGGTGGAGTCTCTCCCCAAAGAAAATGATATAGGTAAGTGGAAACACCTTGCAGGTATCAAATTACCTCAGGTAAGTTCTTTTAAGGTGGAGTTACTTATTGGAAGTGACTGCCCAGAAGCCTTCTGGGTTGAAGAAGAGCGACGGGGAAAGAGGGGCGATCCTTATGCGATACGGTCTCCCCTTGGCTGGACAATATTAGGTCCAACAGGTAAGAGCACGTCCTCCAATGGAAATGTAAATTTTCAGCGCAGTGCAAACACGCAGGAACAGATTGACAAGTTGTGGACAACTGATTTTCCTGACTGTGGCTTGGACAATAAGGTTGGAATGTCCAGAGAAGACCACCGAGCTCTATCGTCCATGGTAAGTTCCGTGGAGAAGGAAGGTAAGCACCACAAAATTGGTCTACCGTGGCGCCAAGAACAAGTAAGTTTGCCAAACAACAAGGTTTTAGCTGTTACACGTCTTGGGCAGTTAAGCCGAAAGCTATCAAGAGACCCGAACTTACATACTCTGTATACTGAAACGATGAATTGCTATATTGAGAAGGGCTATGCGAAACCTGTGAAAAACACTGGTGAGATGGAACCAACAAGAGTATGGTACCTCCCACATCACCCAGTGTGCAACCCAAACAAACCAGGTAAGGTGAGGATAGTCTTTGACTGTGCGGCAAAGTACAGAGGTACATCTTTAAATGACAACCTCTTGCAAGGACCAGATCTAGTTAACAGCTTAGTAGGCGTGTTGATAAGATTTCGAGAGCAACCAGTAGCCTTGGTTGCCGACATTGAAGCCATGTTCCACCAGGTCAAGGTCAGTGACAAAGATAGAGATGCACTAAGATTTCTTTGGTGGCCTGGTGGAGATATGAAACAGCCACCTGGTGAGTACTGTATGACTGTCCACCTGTTTGGTGCGACATCATCGCCTAGCTGTGCAGCGTACAGCTTGAGGTGCACAGCAAGAGAGAATGCTGACAGCTTCAGTCCAGCAGCCGTAGAGACGGTAGAAAGAAACTTCTATGTTGATGACCTGTTGAAGTCTGTACCAGATGTTCAGGTAGGTATCGATTTGTCTGCTGAACTGAGAGAACTATTGTCAAACGGGGGATTCAAGTTGACAAAGTGGATTTCGAACAGTAATATGGTTCTCGACACGATCCCCGAATCTGACAGGGCAGTTAAGTGCACAAAAGTTGACCTTGATAGCGACAAACAGTTTGAACGTGCTCTTGGTTTGCACTGGTATGTAGAGAAGGACACCTTTGTATTTGATGTAGACCTGCCAGATAAATGCCACACGCGACGTGGTATATTGTCAGTAGCAAGCTCGCTATATGACCCACTTGGATTGGTGGCACCCATCACTCTCATCCCAAAACTTATCCTACAGAATGCATGCCGCAAAAAGCTGCAGTGGGATGACAAAATTTGTGACAAGGACGTCGAAAAGTGGTCACAGTGGTTGGAGAAACTACCTGCATTATCACATGTAAGTATTGATAGATGTTTCAAGCCGGTCGCTGTAGATGGCCCATCGAAAGTTGAACTGCACATGTTCAGCGATGCATCGGAATATGCATATGGGGCTGCGGTGTACATCAAGATATACGATGCCAACCGCAACTGCAAAATCAGCCTTGTTATGGGTAAGTCAAGATTGGCGCCAATCAAGGCGATGTCTATACCACGCCTAGAGTTGGCCGCAGCAGTTGTAGCTGTAAAGCTGTACCAGCTAGTATCACAGGAGCTGGACTTCAACATTGATGAAAGGTATTTTTGGACCGATTCGATGATAGTTTTAGGCTACATCAAAAATGAAACTCGACGCTTCAAGACATTTGTAGCAAATAGGCTTGCAGCAATACATGACGTCACATCGCCTGCAGAGTGGAGATATGTTCCTTCACAAATAAACCCGGCTGATATAGCATCAAGGGGACTGTTTCCAAATGAAACAGATAAACTGGGAAGCTGGCTAAGGGGCCCAGACTTTCTACAGACAGGTAAGGTGGACTGGTCACAGAATCCACAGTATGTAGCCATTTTAGATGACGATGCTGAAACCAAGCAGGTATGTAATACACATGCCACTCAAATGAAACCTGATACCGTACTTGATAGCCTGATGATTAGGTACTCTAACTGGCATCAACTGCAGAGGTCAGTGGCATGGTTACTCAGGTTTAAATCATACCTGATGCAGAGACATTTAAGAAGAAAGCTAGCACACTGTAAAAATGGCACATTGACAGTAGGTGATCTACGGAAAGCCACACATGCCATTATATCGTTTGTGCAAAAGTGTGAGTATAGCAATGAAATCTGTAGTGTTCTGAATTCACGACATGCTTCAGGGAAAAGTGCTCTGGCCAAACTTAGCCCAGTTTTCACGGATGGTCTACTCAAGGTAGGTGGTCGCCTCGAAAATGCCCACTTGAGTAACGACGCCAAACATCAGGTCATTCTACCAGGTAATCACCATGTGACAAGAATTCTTATCAGGTCATACCATGAAACGAATGCTCACATGGGACCACATCACATATTGTCCTTGCTGAGACAACGGTATTGGATTACACCGGGTCTTAAATCAGTTAAGTCTGTGGTCAGCAAATGTATTGATTGTAAGAGACGACAGCAGCAGCCAGAAACTCAACAGATGGGTCCACTTCCTGTTGAGCGGCTTGAGCCAGATAAGCCGCCATTTACCTACGTTGGAGTTGATTTCTTTGGTCCAATGTTCGTGAAATCTGGCAGGAGGCAGCTGAAAAGGTATGGCTGTCTGTTTACTTGTTTGTGTACCAGAGCGGTACACGTTGAGATTACGCACAGTCTGAATACCGACTCTTTCATTGGTGCGTTACAGCGTTTTGAGAGTCGAAGAGGCAGACCGGAAAAGATTTTTAGTGACAATGGCACAAATCTGACAGCAGGTGAAAGGGAACTGCGTGAGTCGATACAGCAGTGGAATCATAGCCACATCTCTAAGCATCTGAACCAGAAAGGTATCGCATGGCATTTCAACCCTCCATATGCAAGTCATATGGGAGGAGTTTGGGAGAGGTTGGTTCGATCCTTCAAAAATTCATTGAAGTCAGTTGTGCGTGAACAGCTTCTTTGCGACGAAGCCCTGGCAACTTTGGCCACCGAGGTCGAGAAAGTCTTGAATGACCGACCAATTACACAGGTAAGCGATGATCACCGTGACCCACAAGCACTTTCTCCGAACACACTGTTGTTGTTACGCCCCAATAGGTGTTTCCCTCCAGGTGTGTTTGATAAGACCGACAATTACTGCCGACGGTGGTGGAGGCAAGTCCAGTACATGGCCAATATCTTCTGGAGGCGTTGGCAAAAAGAATACCTCCCAGCATTGCAGGTAAGATCGAAGTGGCAACACAGCAGACGAAATTTAGCTGTGAATGACCTTGTACTCGTGTGTGACGAGACTTCTTCACGCGGACATTGGCCTTTGGGACTTGTGCAGGAGGTAAGAAAAGGTAGAGATGGTCTTGTGCGGACATGCGAGGTTAGAGTGAACGGAACTACAAAGGTAAGGCCAGTGACACAGTTGTGCTTGTTAGAGCAAGCTGCCTAGTATTTGTCACTCTAGTTATTTAGACTATGACGTCTTCTTGTAGTGTTAATGGATAGTAGAAACTTAGTTCATTTGCATTTCTTAGAGTATTTAGTTATGTATTCATTTCGTTGTGTATCTGTATGAAAGTTGTTTATGGACATATATGGTCATAGCTTAGTCTCTAATTATTAAAGTAAAATGAACTTATATGGTAAGTTCATTGGGTGGCGGTGTGAGAGACTAAGATTGGCAGAAACCACATGCCATGTGAGGAGATATGAGTGGGCTTCTTGTGTTGGTTTTCTTTGTCTGCTAAGACAATAATTTATAATTAAAATGATAAAAATGACAGTTCGACCGAGCTATACCCTCTGTTAGTGTCTCTGTTGTTGTTAAAATAAACAACAGACAGGCCATTCCAAGGTGAGCATGGATGCTCCAAATATGGCAACAGTTATAATTAGATCAGACGTTTAGGGGGCCATTCTTGAAATTCGATTGGTCAGGCCTAATAATTATGCATATTAATTATTTGAATTTTCTCTTGTAAGTCGCCCAACTCTTCAGTGTACCCGAAACCTTAAAATCAGTAGGTTGGTCACTCATGTGCTAGTTTAGACTCTGAAACTAGTGGGTCTGGCACAACTGTTTGTCACTCGTTTGGGGACTACAGATAGGAATATGCAGTAAGTAATATAATTTCTTCGGTATCTCATAATTGTCAGTTTTTTATGAGAGAAATAATTGTTCTTTATTGATAGTATTTCCTAATATTTTCTTAGTACATTTTTTGATACTCAGTTAAGTTTACATTTTTTGGTAAAGGGCAGGAAAACCACACATAATTTTATATGTAACTTGATTGCTTTGATATACGTGATCGGTATGAATGTATATGTATTCATAAGATATTGTTTGTATATCGACATTTATGACCTTTGTTAAATCATGTATTTCTTAATATAATGCACGCGTTTGATTGATTGAATGATATGCTATGTTTAGGTAACATTGTTACTTTCAGATAACCGTCTTTATAGTCGTCTAATGACAACATCTTGATAATCGTCTTGAATTCAACATCATTTAACAACCAATAACTTCGTCTTTAACACCTGCTGACGACATTCCATTAATAAAGCGAAGAATACTATTAAGACGCGTGTGTTGCCTTGTGTCTTAACCCCCCAAAGATGACCGTGACACTGAAAGCCAAGTAAAAAGGGCATAGTTAACTGCCGAGTGCAGCCACACCCTACTACCAGAATTGTCGTTCTTTGTAATATTATCACAAATGTTAATTGCAATACTACCAGAATTGTCGCTTGTTGCAATAGCATCAGAGTTAACACCCATGTAAGAATCTATAAACTACAGTCGCCATGGCATTAGTTTTGTCTTTCCGTTGTTCCCATGTTGAAAGTCTGGTATCATCTTTGGAAAATGCTTCCTTCTTTTTTCGTTTGTTTAGTTAATTGTGTAATAGAATGCTGGTTTTTTATTTTCAAATACAATGCATCCCAATTGACAGCATTTAACGCATTTAGCGCCAGCACATTCTGACTATAAATGAATAGGAATATTCACATGTTTAAATATCTTTGTGTCAAAATACATAGTACATTATGCACAGGACACACGTTCTGCACGTGACATAAGATTATGTAAATTTGAGTCCGCCACGTGCAATTTATGTTTTGCTTAACAAAATTAATTCGAAATATTTAATATACGGCCTTCTTTCGAGATCACGGATGGATGCCGAACATTTTGCTGCTATCTAACCTAACATAAGAGTTATCGCACATCAATATCTGCGTTGTTCCCCATTGGGTAATACTGAGTAAAAATTATCCTTTATAATAATACTCTCGTTCACCACTGCAGTATATGCAGCACTTTCGTTTACTGCAACCCTTATCAAAGTCGGCGTAAATAATAACACAAACAGTATTACAAATAGTATAGGCAACCCCTCGTTTGTCAGACAATGAATGGAAATGAATGCAGCAATTTATGGAATCATAAATTAATTAACATGTATTTTAACTTTATGCATATATTTCCGCGCATACGAATGTCAGTTTATTAATTGTCATTAAAAGTTTCGTTGCAGAGTAAATTCTTTACGTTAGGCTAAAAAAAAATTTGTTTCTCAGGCAGCGCCGCAACGATTTTTTATGGCCCGACACGAATTTGATTTAATGCCAAAAAAAATGTATTAGCTATTTTTTTGACGATCGCGCCCGGGTTTTAAAGGAGCAGTCCAGAAATATGTTAATACGCATTGAAATATGTGAATTATAAACATGTTGGTAACTTGCTATCGTTACTTTCTGTAAGCGATAAATGGTGATGACTCCGGAGTAAACAAGCATGTACATTATAGTATTACCGTTCGTACCAAGTGCTTTTCGTAAATAAGAAACAGATTTCGGACGAATTAACACCATAAACGTTCAAAAGAACTTTTACTTAAATTACGATGTATTGAATTTTAGGGCAAGATCTAGATCAAAATAGCAGAGCGCAGCACCATGCTTCATTTTGGTTCCCCCATGCTGCCCCTCTGGACTGGTCAACACAGAAATGGTCAATATCTTTAGAAATGTAATGTATTTTGCAAATATTTTCAAGGACAAGTGAATATACTAAGCTTTAAAGCCTTAATTAGAAGGATTAGACTAATAAAACCCCTGGATTTAGCAAATTATTACACAATGTCAACAGACTTGTCCGGTAACGTAGTAATATCGTCGCTGTGTAACTTCCGTGGTGGTGACAAGGACCACGAAATTATGGTAACGCCGAATACTACTCTGTATGTGTATTAATTCATTCTATACTTCATGTTAAATGTATAATACTATGCATACTCCGTGCGTGTCTAGATGTAACGGAAATGTTGACTTGGTATAATGGTCGTTAATGCATGTTGCAATCCATACTAAGACATGGTTACCTTTTGGTTGTATGCTCTTCCAATTCACAGCTACAAGGGACGATGGAAGGTTTGCCCCTCCCAGGACTGTGCAAGGTTTGCCCCTCTCAGGACTGTGGAAGGATTGCCCTTTTGAGGGCTTTGAAAGGTTTGCCATTCCGAGGACAGTGGAAGGTTTGTCCCTCCAGGGACTGTAGAAGGTTTGCCCCTCCGAGGACTGTGGAAGGTTTGCCCCTCCGAGGACTTTGAAAGGTTTGCCCCTCTCAGGACTGTGGAAGGTTTGCCCGCCCCAGTACTGTGAAAGGTTTGCCCCTCCGAGGACTGTGGAAGGTTTGCCCCTCCGGGAACTGTTGAAGGTTTGCCCTTCCGAGGACTGTGGAAGGTTTGCCCCTCTGAGGACTGTGCAAGGTTTGCCCCTCCGAGGACTGTATAAGGTCCCCCCCCTCCAAGGACTGTGGAAGGTTTGCCTCTCTCATGACTGTGAAAGGTTTGCCATTCTCAGGACTGAGGAAGGTTTGCCCATCCGAGGACTGTGGAAGGTTTGCCCCTCTCAGGACTGTGGAAGGTTTGCCCCTCCAAGGACTGTGGAAGGTTTGCCCTTCCCAGGACCGTGAAAGGTTTGCCCCTCCGAGCACTGTGGAATGTTTGCCCCTTCCAGGACTGTGGAAGGTTTTCCCCTCCGAGGACTGTGAAAGGCTTTTCCCTCCGAGGACTGTGGAAGATTTGCCCCTCCGAGGACTGTGGAAGGTTTGCCACTCTCAGGGCTGTGGAAGGTTTGCCCGTCCCAGTACTGTGGAAGGTTTGCCCCTCCGAGGACTTGGAAGGTTTGCACCTCCGGGGACTGTGGAAGGTATGCCCCTCCGAGGACGTTGAAACGTTTGCCCCTCTCAGGACTGTGGAAGATTTTCCCCTTCGAGGACTGTGGAAGGTGCGCACGTCCCAGGACTGTAGAGGTTTGCCCCTCCCAGGACTGTTAATGTCCGCACGTCCCAGGGCTGTGGAAGGTTTGCCCCTCCAAGGACTTTGGAAGCTTTGCCCCTCTGATGACTTTGAAAGGTGTGCACGTCCGAGGACTGTAGAGGTTTGCCCCTCCGAGGACTGTGGAAGGTTTGCCGCTCCCACAACTTTGGAAAGATTGGCCCTCGGAGGACTGTGGAAGGTGTGCTCGTTCCAGGACTGTAGAGGTTTGCCTCAATCAGGACTGTAGAGGTTTTCCCCTCCGAGGACTATGGAAGGTTTGCCCCTCTCAGGACTGTGGAATGTTTCCCACTCCCAGGAATATAAAAGGTTTGCCCCTCCGAGGACTGTGTAAGGTTTGACCTCCCAGGACAGTGCAAGATTTGCCCCTCTCAGGACTGTGGAAGGATTGCCCCTCTCAGGACTGTGGAAGGCTTTTCACTCCGAGGACTGTGGACGGTGGGCACGTATCAGGACTGGTGAGGTCTGCACGTCCCAGGGCTGTGGAAGGTTTGCCCCTCCGAGGACTGTGGAAGGTTTTCCCCTTCAAGGATTGTGAAGGTAGCCTATCTCAGGACTGTGGAAGATTTGCCCCTCCTAGGACTTTGGAAGGTGTTCAGGGACTGTGGAAGGTTTGCCCTCCGGGGACTGTGGAAGGTTTGCCCCTCTCAGGACAGTGGAAGGTTTGTCCCTCTCAGTACTGTGGAAGATTTGCCCCTCTCAGTACTGTGGAAGGATTGCCCGTCCCAGTAGTGTGGAAGGTTTGCCCCTACGAGGACTATGAAAGGTTTGCCCCTCGGAGGACTGTGGAAGGTTTACCCTTCTCAGGACGGTGGAAGGTTTTCCCCTGCGATGACTGCGGAAGGTTTGCCCATCCGAGGACTGTATAAGGTCCACCTCCAAGGACTGTGAAAGGTTTACCCGTCTCAGGACTGTGGAAGGTTTGCCCCTCCGAGGACTGTGGAAGGTTCGCCCCTTCGAGCCGAGCACTGTATAAGGTCCCCTCTCCAAGGACTGTGGAAGGTTTCCCCTCTCAGGACTGTGGAAGGATTGCCCCTCTCAGAACTGTGGAAGGTTTGCTCCTCCCAGGACTGTGGAAGGTTTACCACTCTCAGGACTGTGGAAGGTTTGCCCCTCCGAGGACTGTGGAAGGTTCGCCCCCACGAGCCGAGGACTGTATAAGGTCCCCTCTCCAAGGACTGTGGAACGTTTCCCTTCTCAGGACTGTGGAAGGATTGCCCCTCTCAGGACTGTGGAAGGTTTGCCCCTCCCAGGACTGTGCAAGGTTTGCCCCTCCCAGGACTGTGAAACGTTTGCCCCTCCCAGCACTGTGGAATGTTTGCCCCTTCCAGGACTGTGGAAGGTTTTCCCCTCCGAGGACTGTGAAAGGTTTGCCCCTCCGAGGACTGTGGAAGATTTCCCCTCCGAGGACTGTGGAAGGTTTGCCACTCTCAGGACTGTGAAAGGTTTGCCCGTCCCAGTACTGTGGAAGGTTTGCCCCTCCGAGGACTTGGAAGGTTTGCCCCTCCGGACACTGTGGAAGGTATGCCCCTCCGAGGACGTTGAAACGTTTGCCCCTCTCAGGACTGTGGAAAATTGTCCCCTTCGAGGACTGTGGAAGGTGCGCACGTCCCAGGACTGTAGAGGTTTGCCCCTCCCAGGACTGTTAATGTCCGCACGTCCCAGGGCTGTGGAAGGTTTGCCCCTCCAAGGACTTTGGAAGGTTTGCCCCTCTGATGACTTTGAAAGGTGTGCACGTCCGAGGACTGTAGAGGTTTGCCCCTCCGAGGACTGTGGAAGGTTTGCCGCTCCCAGAACTTTGGAAAGATTGGCCCTCGGAGGACTGTGGAAGGTGTGCTCGTTCCAGGACTGTAGAGGCTTGCCTCAATCAGGACTGTAGAGGTTTGCCCCTCCGAGGACTATGGAAGGTTTGCCCCTCTCAGGACTGTGGAATGTTTTCCACTCCCAGGAATGTAAAAAGTTTGCCCCTGCGAGGACTGTGTAAGGTTTGACCTCCCAGGACAGTGCAAGATTTGCCCCTCTCAGGACTGTGGAAGGATTGCCCCTCTCAGGACTGTGGAAGGTTTTCCCCTCCGAGGACTGTGGACGGTGGGCACGTCTCAGGACTGGTGAGGTCTGCACGTCCCAGGGCTGTGGAAGGGTTGCCCCTTCGGGGATTGTGGAAGGTTTTCCTCTTCAAGGATTGTGAAGGTGTGCCTCTCTCAGGACTGTGGAAGATTTGCCACTCCTAGGACTTTGGAAGGTGTTCAGGGACTGTGGAAGGTTTGCCCTCCGGGGACTGCGGAATGTTTGCCCCTCTCAGGACAGAGGAAGGTTTGTCCCTCTCAGGACTGTGGAAGGTTTGCCCATTCAGTACTGTGGAAGGATTGCCCCTCTCAGGACTGTAGAAGGTTTGTCCCTCTCAGGACTGTGGAAGGTTTGCCCCTCTCAGGACTGTGGAAGGTTTGCCCGTCCCAGTACTGTGGAAGGTTTGCCCTCCGAGGACTGTGAAAGGTTTGCCCCTCCGAGGACTATGGAAGGTATACCCTTCTCAGGACTGTGAAAGGTTTTCCCCTGCGAGGACTTTGGAAGGTTTGCCCCTCCGAGGACTGTACAAAATCCCCCTCCAAGGACTGTGGAAGGTTTGCCCCTCTCAGGACTGTGGAAGGATTGCCCCTCTCAGAACTGTGGAAGGTTTGCTCCTCCCAGGACTGTGGAAGGTGTACCCCTCTCAGGACAGTGGAAGGTTTGCCCCTCCGAGGACTGTGGAAGGTTCGCCCCTCCGAGACGAGGACTGTATAAGGTCCCCTCTCCAAGGACTGTGAAACGTTTGCCCCTCTCAGGACTGTGGAAGGATTGCCCCTCTCAGGACTGTGGAAGGTTTGCCCCTCCCAGGACTGTGAAAGGTTTGCCCCTCCGAGCACTGCGGAATGTTTGCCCCTCCCAGGACAGTGGAAGGTTTTCCACACCGAGGACTGTGAAAGGTTTGCCTCTCCGAGTACTGTGGAAGATTTGCCCCTCCGAGGACTGTATAAGGTCCCCCCTCCAAGGACTGTGCAAGGTTTGCCCCTCTTAGGACAGTGGAACGATTGCCCCTCTCGGGACTGTGGAAGGTTTTCCCCTCCGAGGACTGTGAAAGGTTTGCCTCTCCGAGTACTGTGGAAGATTTGCCCCTTCGAGGACTGTGGAAGTTTTGCCACTCTCAGGACTGTAGAAGGTTTGCCCGTCCCAGTACTGTGGAAAGTTTGCCCCTCTGAGGACTGTGCAAGGTTTGCCTCTCCGAGGACTGTTTAAGGTCCCCCCCCTTCAAGGACTGTGGTAAGTTTGCCTCTCTCATGACTGTGAAAGGTTTGCCCCTCTCAGGACTGAGGAAGGTTTGCCATCCGAGGACTGTGGAAGGTTTGCCCCTCACAGGACTGTGGAAGGATTGCCCCTCTCAGGACTGTGGAAGGTTTGCCTTTCCGAGGACGGTGGAAGGTTTGCCCCTCCCAGGACTGTGAAAAGTTTGCCCCTCCGAGCACTGTTGAATGTTTGCTCCTTCCAGGACTGTGGAAGGTTTTCCCCTCCGAGGACAGTGAAAGGTTTGCCCCTCCGAGGACTGTGGAAGATTTGCCCCTCCGAGGACTGTGGAAGGTTTGCCACTCCCAGGACTTGGAAGGTTTGCCCGTCCCAGTACTGTGGAAGGTTTGCACCTCTGAGGACTTGGAAGGTTTGCCCTCCGGAGTCTGTGGAAGGTTTGCCCCTCCGAGGACGTTGTAACGTTTGCCCCTCTCAGGACTGTGGAAGGTTTTCCACTTCGAGGACTGTGGAAGGTGTGCACGTCCCAGGACTGTAGAGGTTTGCCCCTCCCAGGAGTGTTAATGTCCGCACGTCCCAGGGCTGTGGAAGGTTTTCCCCTCCAAGGACTGCGGAAGATTTTCCCCTCTGATGACATTGGAAGGTGTGTACGTCCGAGGACTGTAGAGGTTTGCCCCTCCAAGGACTGTGGAAGGTTTGCCTCTCTCATGACTGTGAAAGGTTTGCCATTCTCAGGACTGAGGAAGGTTTGCCCATCCGAGGACTGTGGAAGGTTTGCCCCTCTCAGGACTGTGGAAGGATTGCCCCTCTCAGGCCTGTGCAAGGTTTGCCCCTCCAAGGACCGTGAAAGGTTTGCCCCTCCGAGCACTGTGGAATGTTTGCCCCTTCCAGGACTGTGGAAGGTTTTCCCCTCCGAGGACTGTGAAAGGTTTTTCCCTCCGAGGACTGTGGAAGATTTGCCCCTCCGAGGACTGTGGAAGGTTTGCCACTCTCAGGACTGTGGAAGGTTTGCCCGTCCCAGTACTGTGGAAGGTTTGCCCCTCCGAGGACTTGGAAGGTTTGCCCCTCCGGGGACTGTGGAAGGTATGCCCCTCCGAGGACGTTGAAACGTTTGCCCCTCTCAGGACTGTGGAAGATTTTCCACTTCGAGGACTGTGGAAGGTGCGCACGTCCCAGGACTGTAGAGTTTGCTCCTCCCAGGACTGTTAATGTCCGCACGTCCCAGGGCTGTGGAAGGTTTGCCCCTCCAAGGACTTTGGAAGCTTTGCCACTCTGATGACTTTGAAAGGTGTGCACGTCCGAGGACTGTAGAGGTTTGCCCCTCCGAGGACTGTGGAAGGTTTGCCGCTCCCACAACTTTGGAAAGATTGGCCCTCGGAGGACTGTGGAAGGTGTGCTCGTTCCAGGACTGTAGAGGTTTGCCTCAATCAGGACTGTAGAGGTTTGCCCCTCCGAGGACTATGGAAGGTTTGCCCCTCTCAGGACTGTGGAATGTTTTCCACTCCCAGGAATGTAAAAGGTTTGCCCCTCCGAGGACTGTGTAAGGTTTGACCTCCCAGGACAGTGCAAGATTTGCCCCTCTCAGGACTGTGGAAGGATTGCCCCTCTCAGGACTGTGGAAGGTTTTTCACTCCGAGGACTGTGGACGGTGGGCACGTCTCAGGACTGGTGAGGTCTGCACGTCCCAAAGCTGTGGAAGGTTTTCCCCTTCAAGGTTTGTGAAGGTGTGCCTCTCTCAGGACTGTGGAAGATTTGCCACTCCTAGGACTTTGGAAGGTGTTCAGGGACTGTGGAAGGTTTGCCCTCCGTGGACTGTGGAAGGTTTGCCCCTCTCAGGACAGCGGAAGGTTTGTCCCTCTCAGTACTGTGGAAGGTTTGCCCCTCTCAGTACTGTGGAAGGATTGCCCGTCCCAGTAGTGTGGAAGGTTTGCCCCTACGAGGACTATGAAAGGTTTGCCCCTCGGAGGACTGTGGAAGGTTTACCCTTCTCAGGACTGTGGAAGGTTTTCCCCTGCGAGGACTGCGGAAGGTTTGCCCCTCCGATGACTGTATAAGGTCCCCCTCCAAGGACTGTGGAAGGTTTGCCCCTCTCAGAACTGTGGAAGGATTGCCCCTCTCAGAACTGTGGAAGGTTTGCTCCTCCCAGGACTGAGAAAGGTTTACCCCTCTCTGGACTGTGGAAGGTTTGCCCCTCCGAGGACTGTGGAAGGTTCGCCCCTTCGAGCCGAGCAATGTATAAGGTCCCCTCTCCAAGGACTGTGGAAGGTTTCCCCTCTCAGGACTGTGGAAGGATTGCCCCTCTCAGAACTGTGGAAGGTTTGCTCCTCCCAGGACTGTGGAATGTTTACCACTCTCAGGACTGTGGAAGGTTTGCCCCTCCGAGGACTGTGGAAAGTTCGCCCCCCGAGGCGAGGACTGTATAAGGTCCCCTCTCCAAGGACTGTGGAACGTTTCCCCTCTCAGGACTGTGGAAGGATTGCCCCTCTCAGGACTGTGGAAGGTTTGCCCCTCCCAGGACTGTGGAAGATTTGCCCCTCCAAGGACTGTGAAAGGTTTGCCCGTCCCAGCACTGTGGAATGTTTGCCCCTTCCAGGACTGTGGAAGGTTTTCCCCTCCGAGGACTGTGAAAGGTTTGCCCCTCCGAGGACTGTGGAAGATTTGCCCCTCCGAGGACTGTGGAAGGTTTGCCACTCTCAGGACTGTGGAACATTTTCCCCTTCGAGGACTGTGGAAGGTGCGCACGTCCCAGGACTGTAGAGGTTTGCCACTCCGCACCTCCCAGGGCTGTGGAAGGTTTGCCCCTCCAAGGACTTTGGAAGGTTTGCCCCTCTGATGACTTTGAAAGGTGTGCACGTCCGAGGACTGTAGAGGTTTGCCCCTCCGAGGACTGTGGAAGGTTTGCCGCTCCCAGAACTTTGGAAAGAATGTCCCTCGGAGGACTGAGGAAGGTGTGCTCGTTCCAGGACTGTAGAGGTTTGCCTCAATCAGGACTGTAGAGGTTTTCCCCTCCGAGGACTATGGAAGGTTTGCCCCTCTCAGGACTGTGGAATGTTTTCCACTCCCAGGAATGTAAAAAGTTTGCCCCTCCGAGGACTGTGTAAGGTTTGACCTCCCAGGACAGTGCAAGATTTGCCCCTCTCAGGACTGTGGAAGGATTGCCCCTCACAGGACTGTGGAAGGTTTTCCGCTCCGACGACTGTGGACGGTGGGCACGTCTCAGGACAGGTGAGGTCTGCACGTCCCAGGGCTGTGGAAGGTTTTCCCCTCCGGGGATTGTGGAAGGTTTTCCCCTTCAAGGATTGTGAAGGTGTGCCTCTCTCAGGACTGTGGAAGATTTAACCCTCCTAGGACTTTGGAAGGTGTTCAGGGACTGTGGAAGGTTTGCACTCCGGGGACTGCGGAATGTTTGCCCGTCTCAGGACAGAGGAAGGTTTGTCCCTCTCAGGACTGTGGAAGGTTGGCCCATTCAGTACTGTGGAAGGATTGCCCCTCTCAGGACTGTGGAAGGTTTGTCCCTCTCAGGACTGTGGAAGGTTTTCCCCTCTCAGGACTGTGGAAGGTTTGCCCGTCCCAGTACTGTGGAAGGTTTGCCCCTACGAGGACTGTGAAAGGTTTGCCCCTCCGAGGACTATGGAAGGTTTACCCTTCTCAGGACTGTGGAAGGGTTTCCCCTGCGAGGACTGTGGAAGGTTTGCCCCACCGAGGACTGTATAAAGTCCCCCTCCAATGACTGTGGAAGGTTTGCCCCTCTCAGGACTGTGCAAGGATTGCCCCTCTCAGAACTGTGGAAGGTTTGCTCCTCCCTGGAATGTGTAAGGTGTACCCCTCTCAGGACTGTGGAAGGTTTGCCCCTCCGAGGACTGTGGAAGGTTCGCCCCTCCGAGCCGAGGACTGTATAAGGTCCCCTCTCCAAGGACTGTGGAACGTTTGCCCCTCTCAGGACTGTGGAAGGATTGCCCCACTCAGGACTGTGAAAGGTTTGCCCCTCCGAGCACTGCGGAATGTTTGCCCCTCCCAGGACTGTGGAAGGTTATCCCCTCCGAGGACTGTGAATGGTTTGCCCCTCCGAGTACTGTGGAAGATTTGCCCCTCCGAGGACTGTATAAGGTCCCCCCTCCAAGGGCTGTGCAAGGTTTGGCCCTCTTAGGATAGTGGAAGGATTGCCCCTCTCAGGACTGTGGAAGGTTTTCCCCTCCGAGGACTGTGAAAGGTTTGCCCCTCCGAGTACTGTGGAAGATTTGCCCCTTCGAGGACTGTGGAAGGTTTGCCACTCTCAGGACTGTGGAAGGTTTGCCCGTCCCAGTACTGTGGAAAGTTTGCCCCTCTCAGGACAGTGGAAGGTTTGCCCTCTGAGGACTGTGCAAGGTTTGCCTCTCCGAGGACTGTATAAGGTCCCCCCCCCCACTTCAAGGACTGTGGAAGGTTTGCCTCTCTCATGACTGTGAAAGGTTTGCCCCTCTCAGGACTGAGGAAGGTTTGCCCATCCGAGGACTGTGGAAGGTTTGCCCCTCACAGGACTGTGGAAGGATTGCCCCTCTCAGGACCGTGGAAGGTTTGCCTCTCCGAGGACTGTGGAAGGTTTGCCCCTCCCAGGACTGTGAAAGGTTTGCCCCTCCGAGCACTGTGGAATGTTTGCTCCTTCAAGGACTGTGGAAGGTTTTCCCCTCCGAGGACAGTGAAAGGTTTGCCCCTCCGAGGACTGTGGAAGATTTGCCCCTCCGAGGACTGTGGAAGGTTTGCCACTCTCAGGACTTGGAAGGTTTGCCCGTCCCAGTACTGTGGAATGTTTGCACCTCTGAGGACTTGGAAGGTTTGCCCCTCCGGAGACTGTGGAAGGTTTGCCCCTCCGAGGACGTTGTAACGTTTGCCCCTCTCAGGACTGTGGAAGGTTTTCCACTTCGAGGACTGTGGAAGGTGTGCACGTCCCTGGACTGTAGAGGTTTGCCCCTCCCAGGAGTGTTAATGTCGCACGTCCCAGGGCTGTGGAAGGTTTTCCCCTCCAAGGACTGTGGAAGATTTGCCCCTCTGATGACTTTGGAAGGTGTGCACGTCCGAGGACTGTAGAGGTTTGCCCCTCCGAGGACTGTGGAAGGTTTGCACCTCCCAAAACTGTGGAAGGTTTGTCCCTCGGAGGACTGTGGAAGGTGTGCTCGTTCCAGGACTGTAGAGGTTTGCCTCAATCAGGACTGTAGAGGTTTGCCCCTCCAAGCACTATGGAATTGCCCCTCTCAGGACTGTGGAATGTTTGCCACTCCAAGCAATGTAAAATGTTTGCCCCTCCGAGGACTGTGCAAGGTTTGCACCTCCCAGGACAGTGCAAGATTTGCCCCTCTCAGGACTGTGGAAGGATTGCCCCTCTCAGGACTGTGGAAGGTTTTCCGCTCCGAGGACTGTGGACGGTGGGCACGTCTCAGGACTGGTGAGGTCTGCACGTCCCAGGGCTGTGGAAGGTCTGCCCCTCCGAGGATTGTGGAAGGTTTTCCACTTCAAGGATTGTGAAGGTGTGCCTCTCTCAGGACTGTGGAAGATTTGCCCCTCCTAGGACTTTGGAAGGTGTTCAGGGACTGTGGAAGGTTTGCCCCTCCGGGGACTGTGGAAGGTTTGCCCCTCTCAGGACTGTGGAAGGTTTGTCCCTCTCAGGACTGTGGAAGGTTCGCCCCTCTCAGGATTGTGGAAGGATTGCCTGTCCCAGTACTGGGGAAGGTTTGCCCCTCCGAGGACTGTGGAAGGTTTACCCTTCTCAGGACTGTGGAAGGTTTTCCTCTCCGAGGACTGTGGAAGGTTTGCCCCTCTCAGGACTGTGGAAGGATTGCCCCTCTCAGGACTGTGGAAGGTTTGCTCCTCCCAGGACTGTGGAAGGTTTGCCCCTCCCAGGACTGTGAAAGGTTTGCCCCTCCGAGCACTGTGGAAGGTTTGCCCCTGCCAGGACTGTGGAAGGTTTTCCCCTCCGAGGACTGTGAAAGGTTTGCCCCTCCGAGTACTGTGGAAGATTTGCCCCTCCGAGGACTGTGGAAGGTTTGCTACTCTCAGGACTGTGGAAGGTTTGCCCGTCCCATTACTGTGGAAGGTTTGCCCCTCCGAGGACTGTGGAATGTTTTCCCCTCCCAGTAATGTGGAAGGTGTGCCCCTCCGAGGACTGTGAAAGGTTTTCCCTTCTCAGAACAGTGGAAGAATTGCCCCTCTCAGGACTGTGGAAGGTTTTTCCCTCTCAGGACTGTGGAAGGTTTGCACGTCTCAGGACTGTTGAGGTTTGCACGTCCCAGGGCTTTGGAAGGCTTGCCCCTCCGAGGACTGTGGAAGGTTTGCCCCTCCGAGGATTTGGAAGGTTTGACCCTCCGAGGGCTGTGGGAGGTTTGCCCCTCTGAGGACTGTGGGAGGTTTTCCCCTCCAAGGACTGTTGAGGTTTGCGCGTCCCAGAGCTTTGGAAGGTTTGCCCCTCCCAGGACTGTGGAAGGTTTGCCCTTCCCAGGACTGTAGCCCTCCCAGGACTGTGGAACGTTTGCCCCTCCCAGGACTGTTGAAGGTTTGCTCCTCCAAGGATTTTGCAAGGTTTACCCCTCACATAACTGTGGAATATTTGCCCCTTCCAGGACTCTGGAAGGTTGGCCCCTCCCAGGACTGTGGAATGTTTGCCCCTCCGAGAACTGTGGAACGTTTGCCCCTCCCAGGACTGTTGACGGTTTGCCCCTTTGAGGACTGTGGAAGGTGTGCACGTCCCAGGACTGTAGAGGTTTGCCCCTCCCAGGACTGTTGATGTTTGCACGTCCCAGGGCTGTGGAAGGTTTGCCCCTCCGAGGACTGTGGACGGATTGCCCCTCTGAGGACTGTGGAAGGTTTGCCCCTCCGAGGACTGTGGAAGGTTTGCCCCTCCCAGAACTGTGGTAGGTATGCTCGTCCCAGGACTGTAGAGGTTTGCCCCTTCCAGGACTGTTGAGGTTTGCACGTCCCTGGGTTGTGGAAAGTTTGCCCCTCCCAGGACTGTGGAAGGTTTGCCCCTCTCAGGACTGTGGAAGATTTGCCCCTCTCGGGACTGTGGAAGGTTTGCCCCTCTCAGGACTGTGGAAGGTTTCCCCTCCCGAGGACGGTGGAAGGTATGGACGTCCTATGACTGCGGAAGGTTTGCAACTCCGAGGACTGTTTAAGGTTTCCCCCTCCGAGGACTGTGGAAGGTTTACCCCTCCCATGACAGTTGAGGTTTGCTCGACAAGGGCTATGAAAGGTTTGCACCTCCCAGGACTGTTGAAGGTTTGCCCCGCTCTGGACTGTGTAAGGTTTGCCCCTCTCAGGACTGTGGAATGTTTGCCCCTCCGAGGACTGTGGAAGTTGTGCACGTCCCCGGACTGTGGAAGGTTTGCCCCTCCCATGACTGTGGAAGGTTTGCCCCTCCGAGTGACTGTGGAAGGTTTTCCCCTCCGAAGACTGCCCCTCCCAGTACTGTGGAAGGTTTGCCCCTCCCAGGACTGTGGAAGGTTTGCCCCTCCGAGGACTGCCCCTCCCAGTACTGTGGAAGGTTTGCCCCTCCCAGGACTGTGGAAAGTTTGCCCCTCCGAGGACTGTGGAAGGTTTGCCCTTCCGCGGACTGTGGAATGTTTGCCCCTCTCAGGACTGTGGAAGGTTTGCCCCTCCGAGGACTGTGGAAGGTGTGCACGTCCCAGGACTGTGGAAGGTTTGCCCCTCCGAGGACTGTTGAATGTTTGCCCCTCCGAGGACTGTGGAAGGTGTGCACGTCTCAGGACTGTGGAAGGTTTGCGTCTCCGAGGACTTTTTGAAGGTTTGCCCCTCTCAGGACTGTGGAAGGTTTGGTGTACTCTTCTTAAAATTGTCCTCTGCAAAATATAGTAAGATATAGCTGAGACTTGCATTATTTATAATAGCGAACATAGCGAATATAGCCAAATGTATTAAAAGGTGTAAAGCATTTTAAATATGAATATTCTTCGTGTTGAATTTCACTGTTAGACGTTTAAATGAATGTAATTAAAATGAATGATAACAGCTGGCGTATTTAATTGAAACCGAATACGTTCTTCACCGCATGATGCGTGTGTATTACAACCACGAATGTTTGCATTGCGTCAACTTTATCAAATGCATTTTGTCAAGATCGAGTGTAAATTAAATTCGATAATGGATATCGGACAAAACAAATGTTTGAAGAGGGGTTATCCGATCATTTAAAACAGTTGACAGCTAAAGGTGACACACTCTCGAGAATCGAACGTCGTTTAACGCAGGTAATGCATCTGTTGTTACTTGCTGCTTTGTTAGTGAAATATATGGTGCTGTTGCTGCTGTTATTGTTTACAATGATAACTCATTATTGATATTGTGGTGATGGTTATGAATCTAATGAAGATGACGAAGACGACTACGACGATGACGATGACGACGATGACGATACTGCTTCTGCAGCAGCTGCTGCTGGTGATGATGATGATGATGGTATTTATGGTATTGTTGAACATTACAATATTATCTTAATTAAAGATACCGATAATGTTCATAAAACGAGTTCCATTTTACGAAAAGAACTGTTACTGTCTTCATTCACGCTGAATTATCCCAGGCGCGCTAGGCCCACCCATACATGCCTCGCAGTGTATACCTTTAACCGGTATCGCCGGCGTGTCACAACACTGAAGTGATAGCGCGAACTTTCGGATAACTTTTATCAAAATTCTCCTCATTCTGTGTGGAGATTTATGAATGTTATCATTGTTTAACAATTAGTTTTGTTTTTCTGGCGGATATAAATATTACCGGTAAGAAGAATAGAAATTTCGTACATAAAACCAGTTTAAATGCATGTATTCGTTGTATGCATTAAATCTTACAAAATTGATAACGTGTTGGGTATAATTACAATGATTTCATTTCTTTATTTTATAAAATTTTGTGATATAGTGTCTTAGTCAAATAATAATTACCAATAAAGAACGGCAGCTACACCCCATTGTGGTTAATTTACGTCAGTAAATGTTCTTGAAAACAACGAGTTTTATTATTGAAATTGTTAACATATACAAAATGGAACTTTCAGCATTTGCAGTCATGTGAGGTACACTGACGAGAAATGTTAACATGATTGGGAGAAATGGCTTGTGACTATTTGCCTAAATATATTTAATAGCTGCACACATAGTACGTATCTTGATATGATGCATTGAGGCGCCTGGTTTGGGCATTTGTTTCCTGCGATTAATTGTTAAATCGTTAGATAGCACGGACAATACATATAAATGTTGTTTATAGGCGGCATAGTCCATTTTAATAGACATTAGCGATGAATGTGGAGTCCGTACTGAGAAACAATATATATAATAAAAAGTCAAATGAAGAAAAACAATATCGAACACACGTTTGTATGAGTCATATTCCACTCTGTATTATTTGGTAAGGAACGGCGACTGTGAGAGTTTGGTGTTTATGACAGGCAGACAGACATGACATATATTCGAACAATAGATTGAAAGAGATATCTGTAAAGTCAAAATAATAAACCTGAAGAAAATAGAGCTAGCTGGTCGTCGAATTCAATATGTACAAATACATGCATAACATAATAGCAATATATAAATGGCTGCGATACTTGCACACAGAAATTATATATTTAACAAACGCAAAGCAAATAAAACAATTGCGCAATGCTGCAGAATAATTTTAATGTAATCACAAGTAGTTGAAATGGGAAGAAAGCACTTTAACATCGTTACCTGTTGTGCAAAACGTAGAAAAGAAAATTAAACTGGCTGTCAGGGTATTAATAGCTCTGACATGTGGCAGGCAGTGTAGAAATTCATGTGTGTTTGCTTACTGCATTTATGCCGGTTTACCTCGTTGCAAACTGTTTTGCACAATAAATGTCAGATTGGGTGATAAATTAACAAAATGATTTGAGATAAAACTAACAATTCCCGCAGACGACTGTATGAAAGTGTGGACGTACACGACATTTCAATGCTAGATATAATCTTACCCTTGAACAAGGTAATATTGGACGACTGAAAAAATTAGACCGCGCGTAAATTATTCACTGGTACTTCTTGAGGACATGCACTTATCAAATGATAGATGTATCTTTGAACAACGGTGCTGTTAACTATTACTGTTCCACTGGTATTCACGTATTACAATTTACATTAAAGTAAATAATATGATATGTACGATTTGGTTTGATACGATATGATTTGACACAGGCCGGCGCAGTGCAATCCAGTGCATTACAAAACAGTAGAGTAAAATAATATACTAGTTAACTAATACAATACTAAATGCTACATGAGATTCGTCATCGTCATCATTTCAAAATACGTAGTAAGTCGATTGATATGTGTTTAGATGAAACCCAAATACAAAGGAATGCGGAATGATATATTTAAAAAAAGAACAGCATGCGCGCATAACATGTTACCTGAGTGAGAATGAATGCGAGATCAAATACTATAATAGTCACATATATTTTGTTTATTCTCATATTTGCTAAGTTCCGGTTTGTTAATTTTAAAGGTAAGTTTTTATGTTAACTTATCGCCCGCACGCTTGTTGTAATTGGCGCTCGAATATTTAAGTAACCACCTTTAAATATGATTGCGCACTGGCAAATTGCAGTCGAGGTGCTATACCTTTAAAGTCACGTTAAACGTATCTGTTCCACTCGTTCTGTCGGTTTACATTACGATACAGATAAATTCCATTTGTTCAAAATGCCTTTTTGTCTTGCGGGACGAATTAATGATAGGTTTCCCATCATTTTCGCTTTCTTAAAATCTTGAAGACGTTCCACGAGTAATTGAGATAAATAGCTCGAAGCCAAATTACGTCTGAGTGCAAATTAGAATTCACCGTGGTGTGCGTTTTATATACCGGTTAGCTGTACGTGTAATACAGTATACTATTCTTTCTTTAATTGACCTGGCGACCCAGTTTCGAGACCCATTAGAGCGCTTGGTAGTTTTATTGCAGGGCCTTATGCATGACTCGGCCAAATTATGTGTGATATTTTGCCCAAATCCAAGGGCTTGAATCTCTCCTCCAACATCTACAAAACCTAAATGGTAGTACATGTAAACAAAAAAGTATTACATTCTTGTCAAATAAAACACAAGCGGAAAAATAATCGTCTAATGTATTATTCGGTACCACTTAAACTATTTGCAAAAGTTATATATACAAAAAGGGTCTTAACTAGAGGTTAACATGAAGAGTGTGCTGTATTCCTATCGTTTGGAAGTTCGGCACTGCCAAATGACTAAGAAGACGCGTGCACTCAGCGGCTGCATCTGTCAATTGCGTGGTCTCAGTGTCTGTCAATTACGTGGTCGTGCTATCTGTCCATCGCGTGGTCCATCGCGAGGTCGCGTCGTCTGTCAATTACATGGTCGCGTTATATGTGTTACGTGGTCGCGTTATCTGTCAATTAAGCGCTCGCATAATCTGTCAATTACGCGGGTCGCGTTAACTGTCAATTGCGCAGTCGCGTTAGTTGTCAGTTACGCAGTCACGATATCTGTCAATTGCGCGGTCGCGGAGTCTGTCAATTACGTGGTCGCGTTATCTGTCCATTACGCGGTCGCGTTATCTGTCCATTACTCGGTCGCGTTATCTGTCCATTACGCGCTCGCGATTTCTGTCAATTACGCAGTCGCGTTGTCTGTCAATTATGTGGTCGCGTTGTCTGTCAGTAATATGGTCACGACGTCTGTCAATTACGCGGTCGCGTTGTCTATAAAATTACGCGGTCGCGGCGTCTGTCAACTACGCGGTCGCGATTACTGTCAATTATACATGGTTGCGTTATCTGTCAATTACGCGGTCGCGATATCTGTCAATTACATAGTCGCATAGTCTGTAAATTACGCGGTCGCGTTATCTGTTAATTATGTGGTCGCGTCGTCTGTCAAATACGCGGTCGCGATATCTGTCAGTTACGGTCGCATTGTCTGTCAATTATGTAGACGCGTTGTCTGTCAATTATGCAGTCGCGTTTTCAATTACGTGGTCGCTCTAACTGTAAATTACTTGGTCACAGCATCTGTCAAATACGCGGTTGCACGGATAATGTTCAGCGCGGTCGCTGTCACTTCGAGAAACGATTTTCTATTATATAACGGGATGGGAAGCATTCATTATAATTAACAAGGACACTTATCATTACGGTGTTAGATTAATGCAGATATTAAAGCATCACTATCTCCATTGGTGGTTCTGCGAAAATATCGACCTTTGCTAAAAAGAATGGCTTAATTAAATAGTTTTAAATACTTTAAATAGAAAAGGTTGACATGTATTACGCAACATAATTCACCGACTCACGAAAGTTAGTTATGATTCCATGGAAAGCCGAGAAAGCGAGTATATACATAGTATAGTCGCGGGGAAACTGTTAAAGCCACAAATCCGCTTTGAGTAACAAAATTGTCAACAATCTAAGTGTACATCATAATGCAAAACAATGTTATTGAAAATATTACAGAACGCAAAACATATTTTGCATTCTGTTCAAATTCAAGAGACATTAGAACCTCATAGCTGCAATCTTATTACGGTGTCATAAACGCTCTGCCACAAATAATAAAAATGAAAATTGCACAACAATATTTGCGGCTAAACCATGTTCGTCTAGTCACTGTACGAATAAGTATGTATATAATTGTGCACGTCTGTTGCTGCAGTTGCTGATTGTGGACAGCGTCTTCATCAAGACATTTCCACATTTCCGCTGACAGAGTTCTTATCGACGTACAGTTCCATATTCCCGCCGACAGAGTTCTTATCGACGTACAGTTCCATATTCCCGCAGACAGCGTTCTGTATCGCCGTACAATTCCATATTCCCGCCGACAGCGTTCTGTATTGCCGTACAGTTCTACAATCCCGCCGACAGCGTTCTGTATCGCCGTACAGTTCCACCTTCCCGCCGACAGTGTTCTGTATCGCCGTACAGTTCCACGTTCCGCCGACAGCGTTCTGTATCGCCATACAGCTCCACATTCCCGCCGACAGCGTTCTGTATCGCCGTTCAGTTCCACATTTCTGCCGACAGCGTTCTGTATTGCCGCGCAGTTCCGCAGGTGCCAGCATAATAAAAAAATTGATTTTGTCTGGGAGCCATCGCTGTGCAATCAGTCATTGAGACCGCGATCTCTCTAGTCTGCTGTATTATTGTTTTGTGTGGATATAAAACAGTTGCTCTCGTGACACGAGGATTGCATTAGTTGTTTTTTTTGCCGAGTGTTCCGGATTTACCATTTCAAGCATGTGAGAATTTTGAAATGCCTTGCTCGGTATTGTGTGGCGTTTGATTAATGGGAGATCTTACGCCGGTGAAACTAAACGCTGTGTCGTATCTGTTAAAGGTACACTGTATAGCAGTGACATTGCGATACGTCAGTAATATGACGTTCTACAGTCATACTTGATCAAATATTAAGAAAATATTATGTGATATTTAATGAATACGTTCTAGGAAACTTGTTTAGTGTGTCTGTAAACAATGGATTATATTATTTTTAAATTTAACATAAGAAATTAATTGGTGGAATCGAGTATACAGTTCCTCGGTCGTATGAAGCAATATTAATATACGTAGAATACTTAAGTTCCGATGGAAAACTGTAAAAATGGAATGTGTATGAAGGTATTGCTGATTACAAAAGGATGGTTTTCGTCAACATCCGCTGCCAGCAAATTGATGAGATCTTTCACGTGTTATGGGAATCATGTGTTCGCAAGTAAACGATGTGAGCGTTTTGAAGTTTCAATAATAAATGACCGAAGTCTTAGAGGAGCTGCACGTATGGCTTGTGCTCTCAGATAAGTTGAATATCATTGCAGATTGGATGTTTCTGCAGCCCGTTATTCATAAGTTCTTCCGTTCAGGTGCATTGAGATTTTTGTATGCATATTTCAGAATCACAAACGGAACGTCCGGCGTAGAGGAGACAGGTATATCCGGTATCGCGAGGAGACAGTTAGGTCCGGTATCGCGAGGAGACAGTTAGGTCCGGTATCGCGAGGAGACAGTTAGGTCCGGTATCGAGAGGTGACAGGGAGATCCGGTATCGCACGAGTGAACGTTTATATCGCGCGAGAAGACGAATCACTACCATTTATAGAAGTCGTTCACACCACCAAGTCGTTCACTACAGAGACAGTCGACATTACACTCGATACCATTCAAAACCCAGGAAATATACTGGGAATATCTGTCACGTGGCAGCAATGCGCGTGCTTCAGGATTCATTACACGATGTTTTCGTAAGTTAAACAAATGTTAGTGGATTCGGTTACCAGCGTCTCAAAGAACGTGTGTTTTACAAAGTTCTTCACTGGACGTGCAGGAATGTGTTATAATTACAAAAGATGGCTGTACGAAGTGGATTAATTCACATTATTGAATGAAACGCGATTAATGATTCAATAGAAATGTTCTGGAAATTTAAACGCAGACTTCGGTGTGCTTCTTGGAAGCGTGAAGTTATATATTACATCGGAGCAGTCTGTTCACTTCTGCTTGTAACGAATATTGTGGTTCTAAATTTACATTTCGACACATTTGAAGGTGAAAATTATATCGATGCGGGTGGAACGTCAGGTAAAAAAATGGAAACGTCAAAGATCGAAATCAACGTCTTTCACGTCAGTACACTTCCGTTTGGTCGTTCAGGGTTACGATACGCGTTCGAAAGTAGGTTGAGAAAGTTACTAGAAATAATGGAAATCAATTTGGATAATAACGCGGCAAACGTCGTAACCGAAAACGTGTTGTCGTACGAGTCGTATTTTCCTGACCGGCAGTTATACTGTGATGACGTCATGAATATCAGGGATATGACGTATATCGCCTCGGGATGGACAAAGGCGGTCTATAAAGGGTCCTTTTGTGGTACCCCTGTAGCGATAAAGACCGTGGACGTAAAAGGCCAAGACGTTACCACGTGTGTAACCCGCGGGAATTCACAGACGTCGTGTTACGTTAAAGCTGCCAAAAAGATCGTGAAGGAAATTGTTGTGCTGCAAGCTCTGGCAGGAGAAAATGTTCTGAAGGTAACTGATCGCACGAAAAACATTATAATAATAAATCGTTTAATCTCTGTTGACAAAAGAGTTCTTACTGCAGTGTACATTTGTATCTTCATTCGAAACGACGTTTAAATTTTCCTTAGTTTATACTTTAATGCCTCAGTTACAAATTCCCGATTTTTACTGCCGTTCTTGAGCCGACATTCCCGACTGTTTGATTATTTGTATCGTTGCGCTATCTGGACGCTGTCGGGTGCCATAATTGGAAATTTGTGACTGCCGCAATACTCCAGAAGTGATATTTCTATATAATTTATCATGCATTATCAATCCAGTTCCACAGGACATTGTCCCGATAACGTCCCGACACCATCCCGAATATGAACCGACACAGCCGAATCATTCCCGACAGAGTACCGACTATACAAATTCGACTGAGTCTCCTGAATGTTAAGGGAAAACCGTAACTGTCGGGTGTGCTTGGCCGATCACGCCGAACATGTCCCGATAATTCCAGATTCTTAGGACAGCGTACCGACAGCGTTCCGACACCTGCAGACAGCGTCCCGATATTCCCGATTTTTTTTCATTATTTGTATAGTAGCGCTGCTGGGACGCTATCGGGAGCCATAATCGGGAATGTGTGACTGAGGCTATTATATTCAGCATGTGACCTGTAGTGAGATTTTTTTAAATATGCATTTATTAACAAGGATGATATTGAACTATGTTTTTGTCGGAAAAAATGTGGGGCAATAACAAATATTGTTTCGTCCTTAAATTTGATAAATTACTTAGAAAGGGAATGTTGGCATTTAGAACAATCTATTCTGCCTTAAATTGAGACATGGCTCTCGTTAACTTTATACATTAGCCTCTGTCGACATTTACAAGCCGACATCGACGAATATAGATTACACCGCAGTATATAGGAATTAATGTTCTTAACGTTTGCTGCAAGAAAAAGATCATTTGAACCCGCCATATTAATAGTAATTTTTTTGATGATGATAATGATGATGATGATGATGATTATTATTATTATTATTACTATTATTATTATTAGTAATAGTATTAATATTATGATTAATCATTGTTTTTATGATAATTATTATTAAATTATTATTATTGTTGTTGTTCTTGTTGTTGGTTTAATTTTATGTTTATTTTTAGTTTATTTTATCTTATCTTAACTGCGATGTATGGAGCTACTATTTTGATATATATATTAATATATCGTTCTACAGTGTGAATTGACGATTTTCCTTATTATCAGGTGCTTGGTTTTTGTCTTCCACGCGATGCAGACGACGATTTGTGGGTTGCCATGGTGACGGAATTAGGAGAAGCAGTCGATTTAATAAAATTGCTGCAAATGTCATGGGAAGATAGATTAAGGGTAAGTATTATGTGCAGACGACAATTTGATCAGGGAGAGGCTACAGTTGCCTACACTGTATACATGTCTCACGACAACATTAACATAAACAGATACGCACACCAATGTAAGGGATAGGCAGGTGTTAGGTGTGGATATTTATCTACAAGAAACATTATTTTAATTTTGTTGCTTAACACTTGCATTAAATAAAAAGAAACACCGTATTACTTTGGCCATGCTAGTGCTTTGCCCGATGTTTGTAATCCGCCATCGTTTAGCTATGTATAACGTCTACATAAGCGTCACTGTAACAGTCCGTACAGGCTAATACGGGTCGACACTTTCCGCCTACAGAGGATTTATGTTTAGAAGAGACTTCATTGAAACGGAAAGTACCATAAAAGCGGAAAGTGTCGTTCCAGATTAGCCTGGACACTTTACACGCGTGTTTAATAATTTTACATATCATGCCCTCTGTCAACACAGACTGTTAGGCAAATGTCAAAGACGTCATTATATTTATAGAGTAGTGTAGCGTCAATGTTTAGTGTTATGGTTGTATAGGGTTGGGGACTATATTTTGCCATGAATAATTGGAAATAATTACTTAACGTGGTGTTGTATAAGCACCTATCAGTATTTTCACCCAGGGGGAGAGGGGGGGGGGGGCGAGTGGCGGTATTCTGACCCTGGGGAATTCGACTAATTATTTATTTATTTTTGGGGGGTCTAATTCCTCACTCTAGATCCACGCATTGTTGTCTAAATCTTCTCAGTGGGAGATAGGGGTTTGAAATGGTCTGGGGCCAATATTACCGGGATCTGAAATCCGACCAAAGTCTATTACATGTGACACGGAATCATTCGGCGGGTCAAATTCCCGCCTGTCGGTAAACGCCTTCAGTCAGTATATGCCCGCCGCAACCCCACCGGGAGAAAATATTGATAGGTGCAATAGTGAAAATATCGCTTGTTACAATATCTCTTTCTTATTTAATTATTGCGCGTTTATTTAGAAATAAATATTTCGTGAATGTGTAAACAGAACTATTCTGACAACATTTAAATATTGACTTTCGACTATGCTTGCATAAACATATTTAATAAATGTATTCTACTTTAATCGTTATGTATCTGAGTGATTTTTCAGTAATACCTTAGTTTTATTACCTGTCAAAATGAAACATAAACATAAGTACACGTTGTAGTTAAATAAAATAAATAAATTGTAATAATTCCCATCAAAACAGTTGCAAAACGCCTTTCAACGGTACATACTGGGTTGGATTGTAGCTAAACAACATCTACTGAGTACTAGTTGAAAAAAATTAATGTAAAATGATCTATTCATGAAAGATCAAGTCCAGCTGTCGCGAGGAAACTCCGCGTGCTTCCATGCACCGAAACTCGTGCTTTTTTGTTACGGAAATCGGGTACGGCCGATAAGCCCCCAACAATCGCGGTCTGAGCTATAAATCACTGATAAAACGAGTCTCGCGCTTTGATAGGCTGAGATATTTCCGCACATTCTTGTTGTTTTAGTAAGTTCTATTTATTATAACAATAAACAAGCCACATTACCGACGTTTGTTTCCTGGAGATCGCAGACGGTGATTTTGTATAAGCTTCGTTTGAATCTTAGTCATGCGCGATCTTTTATTACAAAATTGACATAATCAATAGTATTATGTTACTTTTTTAAATATATATTATAAGGTTTAATATGATTATATGTGGAGAAATAGTATTCGGTTATTGATGTAAATAATATTATAAGCCAATAACCAGTAATTGCATGAATAAAATATTCCAGATAAATAAACGTGATAAAATACCATGTATACATTACATTAGTCTTAATTCACTATAACCTAGCTGACCTCTGACCCTTTGGAAACTCATTGTGTCGCGTAAGACGTTTCAACTATAATTAGGATGCACTCATCTCGGAATCAGATTCAAGGCACGTGGACACGTTTGTCATTTGGCTAAATACCGTTCTACCTTGTATGCCTACTGGGTATGGGGCGATAAATACTGTGCTACCCTTACTTGCAGTTCTACTGGGTATGGGGCGATAAGTACTGTTCTACCTTTACTGGCAAGCCTACTGGCTATGGGGCGATTAATAATGTTTTACTTTACTGGCATGTCTACTGGCTATGGGGCGATAAGTACTGTTCTGCCTTTACTGGCATGTATACTATACTGTTCTACCTTTACTGGCAAGCCTACTCGGTATGGGCGATGAATACTATGCTTTACTGGCATGTATTCTGGCTATGGGGCGAACAGTACTGTTCTACCTTTACTGGTAAGTCTACTGGCTATGGGGCGATGAATACTATTCTACCTTTACTGGCAAGCCTACTGGGTATGGAGCGCTTAAAACTGTACTACCTTTACTTGCGAGCCTTCTAGCTATGGGGCGATGAATACACTTCTACCCTTACTGGCATGTCTACTGGGCATGGGGCGATGAATGCACTTCTACCTTACTGGCAAGCCTACTGGCTATGGAGCGATGAATACTGTTCTTCCTTTACTAGCAAGGCTACTGGGTATAGAGCGATAAATACTGTGCTACCTTTACTGGCAAGCGTACTGGGTATGGAGCGATAAATACTGTGCTACCTTTACTGACAAGCCTACTGGCTATGGGGCGATGAGTACACTTCTACCCTTACTGGCATGTCTACTGGGTATGGGGCGATGAATACTGTTCTACCTTTACTGGCAAGCCTACTGGCTATGGGGCGATAAATACTGTTCTACCTTTACTGGCAAATCTACTGGCTATGGGGCGATAGGTACTGTGCTAACTTTACTGGCATGCCTACTGGCTATTGGCGATAAGTACTGTTCTACCTTTACTGGCAAGCCTACTGGCTATGGACGATAAATAATGTTAAACCTTTACTGGCAAGTCTACTGGCAATGGGGCAATAAATACTGTTATACCTTTACTGGCATGTCTACTGGGTATGGGGCGATAAGTACTGTTCTAACTTTACTGGCAAGCCTACTGTCTATGGGGCGATGAATACTGTTATACCTTTACTGGCAGGCCTACTGGGTATGGAGCGATAAATACTGTGCTACTTTTACTGGCAAGCCTACTGGCTAAGGGGCGGTGAATACTGATCTACATTTACTGGCAAGACTACTGGCTATGGGGCGATAAGTACTGTTCTACCTTTACTGTCAAAACTACTGGATAATGGGTGATAAATACTGTTATACTTTTACTGGCATGCCTACTGGCTATGGGGCGATAACTTCTGTTCTACCCTTACTGGCAAGCCTACTGTCTCACGGCCTGTACCCAGATAATCCTAACGCAGTGCATAGACCCTTACGCAGTGCCAATATGGCGAACACAGAGACTGTAATTGTAATAAATCACATGATTTACACATCAAAATACATGTTACATACATGATCTTAAATAATTAAAATGTAAGAAAACGGGTGTGAAATTATGTTGTCTTGAAGAAGGACCCATTCTAGTTTCGATTTACTGACTAATAGCCTTCAAAGAAAAGAAGTAGTTTTCCACGATACCTGTTTTGGACATTACCCTCTCAAAGGACCGATGGCTTCCGCCAACAGTCTAAAAACCAAGAACAAATCCCGTGCGCACGATGTAAAACTGATACAGTAAGATGCTTTAAGTGTGAAATCATGAAAGTCATCCCGAGCTACTATAGTGACTGTTTACGGGTGCCACGAGTATAAAATATGGGCGACACGTGTTTTAAAGGGACTTGTTCACAGATTTTAGCATTTTTTGAAGTATGCAATTAAATGTCTTAACTCGACAGATTTAAGCATCGGAACTAAAAAGCTCAAGTGTACTAACAAGAAAAGTATTTAGAAAAAAAGGTCCCACCCGGGACCCCGGCTTAAAAAACTATCGCTTTAACCACTCGGCCATTCCGACTTCTATATTTAATTTTGCATTATTTACTTCATGTAAGTGTTCCACGTTATGTCACCAGTTTCCACGAAAACAACAGAAACACTCCAATCACTTTTCTCAATTTCAACTGATGATTACTCATAAACGAAACGGTTTTTGCAGTATATTTTAGGCCCGTATTGGTTTTTAGCTCCCTTGTATACACTGTTCTTTTATTTTTGGAATCGGTGACAAAAAGTTGAAAAATTGTCAATTCGTCAATCTGTGAACAGGTCCATATAAACTCACACAAGGACGCGCGGGTGGGCATTAGTTGTGTCACGTTTCAATCTTCAAGGTTCAAAGCCGAGCGAACTCGTGCATCGTCTTTTGGCACCTAGGACGTCGAAAGCGATCGCAGAAAAGTTGTAATCTTAAGGTATCATTGCAGTTTGTACTTTGATTATACTTATTAATTGACGTAAATGTACTCCGGTGTGTTAAACCCCCATTAGTATCATTAACACATTGACTATATCGAATGAACAAAATGAACGTTTAGACTATATTATTGTTAATCTTTTAAAAAAAAGTTGTCCGCACGTACGAACTCATTCGTGCGTAACGTGGTCGTGAAGACGTGCTGTAAAAATGCTATTTTATTTGTATTGTTTTAATAAAACAAGTTTAAGTTTAATGGATTTGCAGCAACAAGCAGAGTGACGCGGTTTCCGGAGAACCGGGGGGGATTCGTATCGCACAATTCTGCACGTAGGCAGTTTCGAATGGCTCTGATAACCATATTGCTGTTTGTTTATTATAGAAACTTACGAAATTAACGGACCCAGATCTGCTTCAGGGACTATCTTATGTACGGACATGTGTCGAACACAAACGTGATTTTATGCCTCATGGAACATTTACGTCGCTAATTTACTATACACATGAGTATAGTGGCAAAGTATGTAATTGTTTTTCAGGTTTTTTTATCATGGTTTTATATTTGTGTTGAGTATCAGCGTTAATGTTTTAATAGCTATAGTGTCCGTTGCTTTATGTACTTAATATTTTGTTTGATGATTACTCTCGATGATGCTTTAAGTCATTAAAATGTACTCAAAAAAAAAGTCTTCCTAACGAACAATTTTATGTTTCTGGCCGTTTAAAATATTTTAAAATGCCGTAGTACCTTACTTGTAATATAAATTAGTTAAATGAACATCTCTATGACCATGTGTAATTATATCAAAGTTTAAAGTTTATGTTTATTGATAAGACATTGTCTTTATTCTGAAGTGATCATGGGCATGCGGATAATTCCTGACCGACGTAGAAAACTTTGATGGATAAGTACACACGTAAAAAGGATAATAACCTAACAAACTAAAAAAAAATAGATAGCGATGCATGAACTTATTTCTTTTGGTGTTATTTCTGTGCTTTATTCTGTATTCAAATGCCTTTACAGGTGTTTTTACAGTCTCATGGCTACTCTGTTTCTGACGGATGAAAACAATATTTGATATGTAATTTTGACATGTAGCCATATTTGTTAGACCCTGCATACACTCTAAACAAAATTCACGGTATTTCAAAAAATTGTCACTATGCTTCGAACGGCAGTGTTAATTTATTTCCTCTAAACGGTGAGAAGATGAATCGCAAGATATACACTTATAAAACTTTGGACGTTCAGAAATATTAAAACGAGGGTCACTTAGAATGCGTTCTATGTTTTTATATTTTAAAGGGGCCCTCGCATTTTCTGGTCCCCTTTCATAATTTTAAATTATAACTACGTCGTCTTTGAAAATAATTGATTTTTTTTTCTGTCTTAGCAAATCGTTTGTTACTATATCAGGACGTACTTTATTTCTCACTATTTTCGTCCAGCACAAACTCGCGATATTTTAAATACAGGTCTTCATGTTAAACTGTGCAATAGCTAACAATCCATGTCATTTAAGTGCATGCCTCCTCACATCGATGACATTTAAACGATTCATAGTTTCTATCTTGAAACGATATAATACACGTTGTCACTGTTGAACGAGAAAAATATGCCAAAGGATTTGAATGAAAATATAAACATTTATAGAGGCCCATTATAGTCGTTCATATTGCATGTATATCAATTCATTTATATAGCATATATTAGTTGGTTAGGTGTTTATCCTTCACGTTTTTATGAGTTGGTTTGGTTTTTATCCGTTCCTATTATACATTGCGTTCGGTTATTATCAACTAAACATTAGGTTTTTATCCATTTTCGCACAATCTGCACATTTGAACGAGTAACGAGTAATGTGTCCATATGTAGTGGTACAACACCATAGTGTAAACGGGCTTTTGAAGCAGTATGTGTTTTCTTCCAAACAGCAAAATAGTTTGGTCATTTAAAGCCTCTAAGTATCTTTAAAAATGTGTTATAAATATTTTAATTGATTGTTTGGCCTTGTTCCTCAGCAATCCATCTTACAACGCAATGTTTACTAGATGAAACATTAAATCTATTGGAATACATACTCACTTTATCAATTGCGACCAATATTACGACCTAAACCATCCTGTACATAAGGAAAGTTTGCATATAACAAAGTACTTTCCATCCGTCATATCGGCTCTGCGTTAGGGTCGCTGCAGTGCGTTAGGATTATCCGGGTACAGGTCGTGTGTCTATAGGGCGATGAATACTGTGCTTGACTGGCATGTCTACTGGGTATGGGGCGATAAATAATTGTATAAGATACGTGAAAAATTGCACGCCCGTATATTTTTTGTAAAAGAAATGCGTACTACTACTACTACTACTACTACTATTACTACTACTACTACTACTACTACTACTACTACTACTACTACTACTACTACTACTACTACTACTACTACTACTAGTACTGCGGCTGCTGCTACTGGTAATGCTACTACTACTACTACTACTACTACTACTACTACTACTACTACTACTACTACTACTACTACTACTACTACTACTACTGCTCTGCTGCTGCTGCTGCTGCTGCTGCTGCTACTACTACTACTACTACTACTACTACTACTACTACTACTACTACTACTACTACTACTACTACTGCGGCTGCTGCTACTGGTAGTGCTACTAGCTACTATTACTTGTACAACAACAACAACAACAACAACTACTACTACTACTACTACTACTTCTACTACTACTACTACTACTACTACTACTACTACTACTACTACTACTACTACTTCTACTACCACTACTACTACTACTACTACTGCTGCTACTGCTACTACTACTACTTCAACTACTACTACTACAGCTACTACTATTATTACTACTTCCACCACCACCACCACCACAACTACAAACACCACCACTACTACTACTACTACTACTACTACTATTTGACCACCACCACCACCACTACCAATACTTCTATCACAACCACCATCACCAATACTACTACTACTACAACTTATTTGGAGTAACCGTTCGATTTCTGGTACGGCGCTGAAGTCTAGACATCGCATTCGCTCATACAATATGTTACAATCATATCCCGACTACAAGTCATCAGAGTCAATCATAAAGTATAACTAACAAGTAACTTCAGAAAGGTAACAGTTTAGACTAAAGTCTCATAATATTTGGCAGATCCGTGTACATGTTCATTATTTGGCAGCGAGCGCCGCGGCGAGCGATTCTGCGATGCAGTATACTTTAGAATGTTCTTAGATGACATAAGCCATTAGTTTCAAAATCGGGGCGCCTAATTGGTAATGACACGCAATGCTGTGCTGTGTGTTTTGTATCCTGCACGAATATCCCGTGCATTATCGCATGATTGGAAACAGACACTGCGATATGCTAACCTACACATTGCTTTAAATCCGGTTTAGAAAGTTATTTTTAAAGGCTGGAGTTCTTTATTTATGTTCATTCAGCGAGTTGTGTTGTTTAAGTTTATTTTAAAACGTTTAGGGTGTATTTTACAATGGCTCATTATTTAAGCAAACTCTTGTTTTAGACGACCCGTCTGACCGTCTTTAGATGTATTTAAACTTAACACTTTTAAATGAACTTTTTAAACTTTAAATTCACATATTTACTCTAGATCTGTAAAGTATTAATTTTCCAAAATGCGTCGAGATTGTCATTGAAATTTGATACGACAAATTCCCACTATTATTTTTTGCGATGTTATACAACACTTACTATTTGAAAAGAGGATTCATAAACATTTTAAACAGCGTTTAGTGGCGGTAAATTTTATGTCATCTATAGCTGACATTGGTTTAAATGTTTTCCCGTTTACTGTACAATAATTACAACTAGTAACCAATGTCACAAACCTATGCAATTTTGAAAAATTAGAATTATTTAAACTTGAGTGAAACAAGGTTATTGAGCGGTTCAGTGTAACAACCTGCAAATATAAATTATCAGAATTAAGAGAGTTGAAGTACCTTTAAACGCAATTTCAATCTATTAGTGTCAGCGGTGAATTGCCAACAAATACTTTTGTTTGTCAACTTGGCGGGAGACGGGACACCGCGCGGTATGCCACAATACGGTCTTTATTGTGTCAACTCTCCACGCATGCGCGGTCTGCACTTGACAAAATGGGAACAATTGTCAATATTAATTGCATGGTGATTTTCAGTGCTCGGATCAATATGCACTTGAATGATGTTTATTTTGTTATATTCAGGAGAAAAAGGAGTCCACAAATTATCTAAGCATGTTTTCATGAGGGCAATACCGTGCTGCGTCTTCGTATAATCATTGACTTGGTTTATCCAGCACATTGACTCTTAAAGCACTAGATAATTATCGCCAATATTGGTACAGGCCATTCGTATAAGAACATAGTTAGTAATATAAATAGTTAACATCACAGTATCAAATATCAAGAAAATAGTTTTTGAAATAGTTAACATTCGTCTGGTCATTTAGATATTTAACTGTGTAGAAAATTCCTACGGCGAGAAATGAGAAAATGTGACCTATCTGCCATACTTTCACAATGGAGGTCGGGAATAGGGAATTCATTCCCGACCTCCATTTTGAAAATATGGCAGATAGATAACGTTTTTTGATTGGCTAGTTATAAAGTGCGCACGTGATAGTATTACGCGCGCACGTGGTAGTTTAGACGTGCGCACGTGATAAATACAATATTTCTCAAGTCCCCTCTATGCCGCCGTAATACATTCCAGTATCAAAATATTAGCATCATTGAATACATGTATTTGACTTCCCATTCCAACATATTAAAGAATGACCAAATACGACCCCAAAACATTGCCGGTACATATCGACTAGCTTGTATGGAAGCGACCACGTCTACGAAGCACATTTCAACTAAATATTATAAAATCATAATTGGGACCGTGTGTTACACTTACATTTCCGTTTAGTTATATTAAACAATATACAATGTCATAATGTAAAATTTATTCAGAAGATGTGTTTTAATTGTTATACATATATGTCGTAATGTAAAATATATCGAATAGCTTAAAAGTGATAATTACATGTACTTATCTTTTTCATGAGAAGAAAATATATAGACTGAAATTGGAGATGGGTTGTTATAGACACAGTCCATGAAGAACAATGAAAGCAGCCGTTATGAATTATTTTACCACTCAGACAGTCTGAAGTACTCTCTCGGCTACCATGACGAATTGTTTTAACCCATCGAACGGTCTCAAATATGTCGCTGAAGCCGACATTCAATGTACAAAGGCTGGCGAATAATACTTAAGGCTAACGCGAAGCTTTCGGGGATCGGTTGTAGGGATATCGGGGGACTCTACATGTACAATGTAATTTAAAAATATAATCCGCGGTTGCGGGATTGTAAAACAGAGAACATGCCATGTGTCATTGTTGCGCTTATATTGTGACTATTACAATTGCATTATTGCAAAATATTAAAATACTATGTAACTCTCATAATATTTATAATTGTATTGCAGCGTTTACACATAATTCCTTGGTGCCGGAAAACGGATTATATCTCAAACTTGGTTTAAAATAAATTACTCCCAACTTAAAAAAATAATACTGTAAATTTCCAGTTTGTATAAGATTACGAAAGACTTTGAGAAGACGACGGGTGAGAGGCGTGGCGCTGCTTAGCAGTCAATCAATCAAGCCTGCCTGGCACCTGTGTTTACACAGACCGGGACGGCGGTGCGTTCCGCGGGGGATGTTTACCGTGCCTGGGATTTCAGCCCTCGGAGAGCCGCGCTGTTCTGTAAACAGAACCTGCTCCCGCACCATGCTCGATTACCCTAATCAGTGTCAGCGTATTGTTGGGTTTAGCTTCCTAAACAGAGGCCTAACTAATGTGTTTGGTGTTCATGCCAGTGCAATAAAAACTAATGAAACAAACCAAGTTCTCGAATGATTCTAAGTCTCCGGTAAAAAAACACGTATTGCCGTATAAAATGTCGGTCGATCTATTGTAGATTTCAGTCATGTGCAACACGGTCTAAATCTTTAATTCGTGTAAATATTCCCATTGTATTTAATTTATAGCTACTATAGATAAATAAATTGTTTTTGTTACATGATAACGACGATAAATATAATATATTGGATGTGGTGGCTGCCGTGTGATCGGGAGGTAGTGAGTTCGATCCCTACTCGTGAGCGTTCATTCTCAATTACACCAAGTACTGGTTCTACCCACGCGACGGTTTCAAAGACGTTTTTATTATTCATCGGAATTTCAAGACAGTCAAGCTCAAATAAATACGTTTCAACTAACCCGCATGCTTCTGTAGCCGAACGTTGCTTGCTTGTTACCAGGTGAGCCTAGACGTCACCACCATCGTGAACATGATGAGCGAGACGCCGTACGGCTCCCTGGCCATGAACGACTTCCGGCGACAGCAGTTTGTCCTCGTAGACGGCGTCATCAAACTCTCCGACGTGGACGACACGGGCTTCCGGGACCCGCCCTGCGCGCGCAGCTCTGACTGTCAGGTCGTCTTTTCCAGTATGAATTTCACTCAAAGGTAATTTTTGTCAAAGTTTGAGTTTATTTAAAAGTGTTTGTGTGCCTTTGAAACATATATATATATATAATTTGCAACATGACTCACGACTTGAAACGTATCATGATTATGGGGTTGGATCATCGTATTGACTTGAAAAAGTAGTTTTATATAAAGTTATTTTGATCTTTAATATATATGAATTGATCGGTTAATTAAAATATAGATTCTTTGTCTTCTATAACTGCATGCTTATGCATGTTATATACAATAAATATTGTCTTTTAATTACGAAATTGCTTCATTGAATGTACTATTGTATAAAAGTCTATTAGAATGGCTGCAACTCTATACTGTATAATAATAGTATATGTGAAACGGTTCGTTTCAGTACTACATTAATTGAGTATTTTTAAGTTTGTGATATGGTGAGCCACACATGTATATCTGTTTTAAGCTCCAAATGTGTGTCCGGGAGCTGCGTCGAGTTGAATGAAAAGCGGAACATTTTCAACGCTGGCCGCCATTTTGTGATATTTCTGCTTCCCCACGGCGCGCCCCCGAGACTTCAGCCAATGATAGACGAGATTGTGGGTGGTTACTCGAACTTATCTATGACGTCACAGCAGCTCCTCACGAAAATGACGAAACTAAAACAGCTGTATCAGTCAGGATGGTATTTGAACAGAACTGGAAACGCCCAGATAAAACCTTGTAAGAATTGTAACTGACGATTTTGTGTTTGTTTTTTATATTCTGCATTTGAACATGTTACAGTTGTTACTGCGGCTCCTAACGTACACAGTAAAGCATTAAACGTCGTATGATTATTCCAATAAAAAATAATTGAGGCGTGTCATTGGAAACCCGGGCTTAATGCATGTGCGTAAAGTGTCGTCCCGAATCAGCTCGTGCACTTTCCGCTTTTATGTTTCTGTTTCGAGGTATAGTCTCTCTTTAACATATATCCACCGTAGGCGGAAATTGTCGTCCCGGATTAGCCTGTGCGGACTGCACAGGCTAATCCGGGACGACACTTTACGCACTTGCATTATGCCCGGGTTTCCTGCGACACGCCTCGTATTTACTCAACCCCAATTACATTCTATTTAATTTGCAAATACGAGTTATTCTTGGAAATCTTGTTATGAATACAAATTGCTTCGATTTGAGTTAAATATTAATCATAAATACCAAACAGAGCAAGAAAGAAGTTTTGGATTTAGAAACATATATAATTATAACAGTTGAACTGTATTATTATGGAAATTATAACCGAAGCTTTCGTAAAATATTTCAAGGGCGTAGTTAATGTCGTATTTGTTATAAATCACTTCAATGCACAATAAATCGTGCGCTAGATGCAGTTTTGGGATCCTTGCCAGGAATTGCTAATTAAACAGTCAAACATTTAATTAACAGAAGCACCATGTATGAATTATATGTGACCTTATTACACTGTTTATTTAACAAATTCGGTCAATGTGAATACAGTAAACTTCTTTCTAACAAAAATTTACTAGTGTCTATGATGTGGACGTGAAATGTTGTTTGCGATGAAAGCAAATGTAGTCTTGTTTATTGTCGTATGGTAAAGTTTGTGTTTTAAAACGATAATTATATTTTATCATTTTATACAAGAATGTCAATACATCACTATACGACTACGAAACGCGAAAACATTATTTAAAATGGAGTTAGAGGAGAAGTTAAATTCACTACCTATCAGTCTGTACATATTATATAATTATAAATTATATATATTTTGCAAACCAATTACAACTTAATTGCGATCTAATTTTATCATAATTGTATCATATGATAAAAAACCTGATAAACGTATATCATTGTTCTCTAAAAGAGATTGTATAAGTAATTCTAAGGCATTGTCATATCTTAGACAATTTTACTGGGAACATACGCCGCTGTCGCCCCCTCTAAGTCCCCCTATGACTACAGGGACATTACAAACATATTAGGACCTTTGATCTAATGAGTACTGTTTCATATCTACTAATAAACGGTTTACTTTCGTTTTCTAATTAAGTATATGTAAATCTATGAAAAATCGCCTATTTTTATTGTGTTAAAAATGACAAGGACTGCTATCTCGTGGAGCGCATAGTTCGGAATTTAGACATTTTATAATGGGATCAAACTGTCTATTTAAAAAGTTTGCTTACTAATATGTAGATATTAATTTATAACCACGAAGTTTTACTAATTTAAGTAGCCTCGTTTCTTCCTTTTAGCGTACAAGCGCCTGGATAAGACAGACATGCCCGGTTACCATGACTACCGCTGTCGTCTGTCGGTCTCCCTGGCCGCGTGCACCGTGTCGGTGTTCGACCAGCTGGAGGCAGAAGACTTGTGTAACAAGGACAACCAGTGTCGTGCGTTTGTAATGGTTCCACAGAAAACATGGACGGGTTGGTAGTTTCATAATTTCCAGATTGAACCGGTTCTTAACGCATAACTATTCCAGTATTCGTACTAAAACGCATAAACATTACGTTTTAATAATACACTATGCCATGAAACGCAGTTACATTCATATTATATAGTAGGACAATGAATACAAAGGATACATTGTAAAATATTTCAGTGTCAGTCTAACTTTATATTGTTGCTAAATAGATTGAAATTGTACTGAATTGTACCTAACGCGTTTTGTTTTCCCTTGAAGTCATGACACCGAGCTATCATATGGTTTTGCTGGTATTAAAAGTTTGTTAAAATGTTTCGACGTCTGTGTTCCTGTCGCCCACTGTGAGAACCACATAATGGAAGACCAATTAACACACGAACTATGCACAATTACTCGTATGTTTCAGGCCGAACCCTGGTCCACTTCAAGAACGCTGTTAGTTCGCTGAGGACAGGCGAGAACACGACGCTGTTTCTGAAGCATAGTTGATGTGCGGGTCGCAGTAACGTTACCTTACTAACAATTCCAAAGAGTGTCTACATCATCATGTGCGGGTCACAGTTAGGTTACCTCAGTAACTGTTCCAAAGAGTGCCTACATTGTGATGTAAGGTTCGCAGTTAGGTTGCCTCAGTAACTGTTCCAAAGAGTGTCTACATTAGTACCTACATCAAACATGGTTATTGTTGTCTAAGTGGGACCAGTATAGCGTTACAGTGAGGAAATGTGTCAGCCGCGTTGTACGATAGGTGACAACATTGTCGGGCTGCTCCCCGTAATTACGGGAGGATGCTGTAATAATATATGTTTTGTTCAAATGAATGTTATAGTAAATCGGCCATCCTAACATAATACTAGCTTATATTTTTCTACAGACAAAGAACAAAAATATCGTTTTTAAACTACCCAATAAACAACACAAAAAGTAGTCCCGATTCTAAGCGGAGCATAGTAAAAAGTAGTTCCAATTACAATTGCAAAATTATATGTCAAATCATGTTAGAATCGAAATAATCGTTGTTTATCGGCTAATAAACAACTCTTTGCCGTTCTGATGCGTGGCTATTTAACAAATCGGGCTAACGCCCTCGTGGTTTAATTCCGACGCATCAGAACTCCAAATCCTTTTTTGTTGGCCGATAAACAACGATAAATCGAACATTACTTCTTAAATAATATGTTTTTAACCATACAGGCATTGATCGTGTATGATTTGTTATACGCGCTGTAGTTAAACAACGGGAAGCAACTAGTTGAGTTATAAATTGTATTAGAAAGAGCTTTATCTCCCTTAAACTTTCATGTTCACGAAACACTTACCATTTCGCCGATTACCATAGTATAACAGCTACAGTGTATAGTATCAAGTATAACGTCCAATCAATACTGCTTTTTGATACGATTTTAGACCAGATATTTGTTTCTGTTCATACGTAAGCACACAGCAAATGGCCATTCATGTAAATAGAACACCTTACTGTGTCTTGGCAACTGATTTAAAACCGGTTTACCAAATGCAGTTTATTGTTTATGTTTGTTGTAATCTGTGTTATTTAATATTTTCATAGTATAAGCTTATCATAGTAGTAATGTCTTTTGAACAGTAATGAATGCGATTTAATCAAATTATGCTCCGCCCTTTTAGGATTTGTGTGTTATGTACATTAAATTTTGATTTGCCATATTGGCAATTGGTTAATCTGTTTCACATGTCTGCATTTCTTGTCCAAAAAATTATATTCTATGTTGAAAATATCGCTAACCCATGGTGCAGCGCGATGCATTACGTGTGTTGATATATTAGGTCTTTCATACGACTCTTGTCGGAATTTAATTTCGTAAATGGTCAATAATTGTTGTATTCGTTGCTTGTCAACTAAATTGTGACTGTATATACCGTATCAGCATTGTTTGATTTCGTAATTCCCAAAGTATCAAGACAGTGTTCATCCTTATGAATCTACATGTAGTTGAATATTTCTCGCATATATCTTCATGTCGCTATTCCAGCAGTTGTTTCCTTTCTTAAATATGTCATGAAGACTATTGTTGGTTGATAATAATTATCAAATACAACTGCACATAACATAATACAATTTTGTACCATTATCTATAAATAAAAACAATACCTTTTATAAATATTTACTTGGATTTCACCAATCATTTGATACCAACACATACGATCTTTAACGAGCCATATTTTATACAACTAAATGAAGGCTGTTTTCCCTCTAGTGTTATACCTCGTTGAGATGTTTATTTGGAGACTGTACACTCACTAAACTGTACACGTTGCAATAGGTTGTACTCTGATGTTAGAATTATACTTTTCATTTTAGTTCGTCACCTGCCAATTCTTTCTTTCTCCAATGAATAAAATTCACAGAAAACAGAGTCCTTCTTGTTTTTTTTTCGTCAATATTTTGTGTATAAAAAGATCCGTACACAGAACACTGAACAACATGCAGGAAATGTCACGTGCACTATTTACGTCGCCACTTTTCCTTTACGATTACTACGATACGAAACAAAGTACCGGGTATGGAGAGTTTATTGAATGTGTACACGATAAATCGCGAATGGACACTACATGATCACATATTTATTTCAAAGTTTAACTGAATGAATAGCGATAACAATAAACAAAAATTCTACACTAAATACGGGCGAGATTTTTAACACAGGATTTCATTAACTAATGTGTATAAACACGTGTCAAATTGTTAATGTACGGGACTCAGTAGAAGTTCTGACCATCGTTGAATTGTAAAAATAAACCAAATTAACGTCATATACAGAAAAAGGGTACGTGCATTAATTATTATATAAATTTCTTTGCACATATTTATTTATTTACACACATGTAGCTCATATTAAAACGATGTCTTCTAATGTCTTGCATTATACGCTTATTATAACGAAACAATAAACCATAAGCTGAGTATTCAGCTGAGTAAGGATTAGGAACATCTATTCAGTTTGCGGTAAATAACTTTTATGTCTCCGGTGTCACCGTTGGGACCAATGATGCCCATGAGAGCGTTGGGAATAGACCCAACGAAAATATGAATGAAAACCCGATTGTACAAAACATAAATAGTCCAAACCGGATCATGAACTGAATCTGGGCGAAGAACATAAACACGCATGCGCCAAGAGTCATGCATGCGCCGGAGAAAATGGATATGCCCATGACCTCGAGCATGTCCTGAACACGTGACTTCCGGTCCAGGCGCTTTGACGTGTGGTATCCTTCCGCGAGATGCACAACATAGTCCACCGTAAGGCCGACCACCATGCACATGTTCAGGGCTTCTAAAACCTGCAACAAGAATCGTAGAAAATGTTTTCTTTGAATGGCTTTGAAAGGGTATCGATGGACTTACTAGCTTAAACGCTGAAAATCCTGTTTCTAAAAAAATCGGCTATGCTATAATATTGCATGATTGTTAAGACCTCAGTCACACATTCCCGACTATGGCTCCCGATAGCGTCCCGACAGCGCTATAATACAAATTATAAAAAAGTCGAGAATGTCGGGACGCTGTCGGGACGCTGTCTGGAGGTGTCGGAACGCTGTCCTAAGAATCGGGACATGTTCGGCGTGATCGGCCAAGCACTCCCGACAGTTAAGGTTTTCCCTTAACATTAGGGAGACTCAGTCGAATTTGTATATTCGGGACTCTGTCGGGAATGATTCGGCTATATCGGTTCAAATTCGGGACGGTGTCGGGACGTTATCGGGACAATGTCTTGTGAAACGGGATTGAAAATGCATTATAAATTATATAGACACATCACGTCTGGAGTATTGCGGCAGTCACACATTCCCGATTCTGGCTCTCGACAACGTCCCGATAGCGCAACGAAACAAATAATCAAACAGTCGGGAATGTCGGAACGCTGTCGGGACGCTGTCGGGAAACTGTTGGGGAACTGTCTGGAAAGTATCGGATTGCATTCGGGAGAATCGGAACGCTGTCGGGGCTCTGTCCAAATGCTGTCTGAACGAAGTCGGGACATATTCGATCTTATTATCAAAAATTGATTTTCGAGCCCCGATTCTCAGAATATTGTCTCAACTTTTGACATATTTGATTCGGGACGCTGTCGGCTCAAGAACGGCAGTAGAATTCGGGAATGTGTGACTGAGGCATTATGCGTCCCGACAGCGTTCCGACATTCCCGACTGTTTGATTTTTTTGTATCGTTGCGCTATGGGGACGCTGTCGGGAGCCATAATCGGGAATTTGTGACTGCCGCAATACTCCAGACGTGATATTTCTATATAATCTATCATACATTATCAATCCCGTTCCGCCGGACATTGTCCCAATAGCGTCCCGACGCCGTCACAAATTTGAGCCGATACAGCCGAATCTATCCCGACAGAATTCCGACTATACAAATTCGGCTGAGTCTCCCGAATGTTAAGGGAAAACCTTAACTGTCGGGAGTGCTTGGCAGATCACTCCGAACAAGTCCCGATAATTCCCGATTCTTAAGACAGCGTACCGACAGCTTTTAGAAAGCTTAAAGCCTTAGTCACATATTCCCGATTATGGCTCCCGATAGCATCCCGACAGAGCTACGGTACAAATAATAACAAAAGTCGGGAATGTCGGGACGCTGTCGGGATGCTATCTGGAGGTGTTCGAAAGCTGTTGGAACGCTTATTTTTGAATTCCGAGCCCCGAATCTCAGGACATTGTCCCGACTTTTGACATATTTGATTCGGCACGCTGTCGGCTCAAGAACGACCGTAAAAATCGGAAATGTGTGACTGAGGCCTTATCCAACATTCAAAAACTTCTGAATAATAATGTGTTGGCTGGCTTATTAAACATCATTGTATGATGCTCAAATCAATAAAAACATGTACATTTTTTATATTTATTCATCAGGATGCGAACATCACATTATTTGATTTCAACCTAAAACTCTTACCTCTAATTTCCACCCGACCAATGGTATAATTTTCACAACACACACCGTGCTGCAGCACATACAGAATGTCGCCACACAGCCGATGATGATATTCTGAGTCGCTATTGTAAGCTTCGGAAGTGCCAGGATAATGCCTAACACAATGCCGAATATAGCATTGTCCTTGATGGTCTGTAATGTGGGAGAAACGTCCAAATAATTAAAAACATAAACTGTAAATCCAAATAAAAAAATACTTATAAAACTAGTTGTACGTATATGTGTAAATAACGTAGAGTGAAAATAACACCTTACGAGAAAAGGTGTAAATTCTTCTGTCGTTGATATAAAGAAGGAACTCCTTTGATATTAGACTGGGTATACCAATTACCGGGAATTTAATTTTCTTCCTGGCTTGCAACATATAACAAATAAGAAATAAATACAGAATGCTGGCTTATTATACCAATACAAGCTTCTTCTCTCAAAATAATTCAAATTTAATGTGAAAAATCACAGGTTTTAACAACTGTTGTGTCAACAAATTGGGCATGCCATTAGCCATTTATGTTCTGGCAATACACCTATAATCATGAATCTGAATATCAGCCAATCAGAATTCAGAAAAATTATGTTCAGGGTTAAACAAATGATACTGTACAAAAAAAGTTCAGTCATATTACATTATATTTGCTAAAATGTTAAATCTTTTTTTTTTTTACGTATTTATAGTAACTGATAATTTATGTTAACAATGCTGTTGAAAACAAACTTTTACAAATCTTAGACCTTTACATGAGTTTATTTACTTTTAAAAATGACATAATTGAATCGAAACCAATGTTGACTGCAGTCCGCAGCAAAATTTTAACGAAGGGATGAAATTTGACAAAAAATTTGTGCATGTGAGCGATATTTATGTATTTTGGAAATTCCTGGTAATAGGGATATCCCGGTAATAGGCATATGGAGTATAATTCAGATGCTATTTGGCAATTGTATCGACTCATACTGCAATAACACGAGCTATACGTTCAACAGCAGGGTAACTATTATTGATGGAGACATTGTGTGCCCGTGTTACCATGGTAACGGGGGCCTACCTTCTGCACGGGGAGCGAGTTCCAGTAGTCCTTGGTGAGCTGGAAGCCGTTCTGTAGCTCGGGAGACATGGCGGCCATCTGCAGACGACAATAGGCATATACAGTGTCAGTATTTTTAAAATACGTGTAGTCAGTAAAAGTCGGAAATCTCCCCCAGTCTTTAATAAGCACATATTGTTGTCATACTAAATCTGAATGTAAATGAGGTGAAAAAGTAAACGGAAGAACATTCGTTGGAAACATTCGCAGTGATAGGTTCCCTTTCTCGACATATCTCCCAATCAGAAAGAACCTTTTACAAATCGCCAAAAATCTAATCATTTCTTCATTGAACCATATTAATATTCCCAGAAACGTCACCAGCATGAAATGTTAACATTTTGCGTAAAGTTGCGAAATAATAGAAATGCAAATAAACAAACGGAAACAAAACATAACCTCCTTGGCATAGGTAAACAAGTAAGAGTGCGTCTCTTATGAAATCTCCTTGGCGTAGGTAAACAAGTAAGAGTGTGTCTCTTATGAAATCTCCTTGGCGTAGGTAAACAAGTAAGAGTGCGTCTCTTATGAAATCTCCTTGGCGTAGGTAAACAAGTAAGAGTGTGTCTCTTATGAAATCTCCTTGGCGTAGGTAAACAAGTAAGAGTGTGTCTCTTATGAAATCCAATGACGGATTTTGTTTCTACATAACGCTGATTAAATCCTTAAAATTTTGCTGTTATTATACGACTGAAGAAAAAATATACGTAATATTCATGAGTGTCAGGTCAATAAAATGGCACGATACTGAAATTTCCTTTAAATGTAACGGTTAAGACTGATACAGGAAAAAAAAACAATATCAACACGTGAATATAACACGTGCTGCAAATACGAGTGACAGAACTCGTTCTTAACGAATGATTCCCAGCGGTCCATGACCGGTTTGCCCTCCAGGTACCCGGATGAGAATCTCCCGAGGGTCAAGTTCACTTGCACTCCCAAGTACACGATGTGGTTTCCGTCGAACACACCTGTAACGAAACAAGAGCATTTCATATTAAAGAAATAGTGTTGGACAAAGACCTATTTCGTTCGGCCCATTACCCACGAAAAACACATGTTACGCTCTTGACCGCTACGCATGCGTCAGACTCACTGGGAAATACTGAATAAAAAGTCATTGTAACAGTATAGCCAAGAGTTGTTTTAGTTCATTCCGTAAATGATCAACATTTTGTAACTTTCTGAAAGCCTGGAAACATCAGAATTTTATTTTTAAATGTTGCCAAACTGTTCAAGCTTTTTAAGACTGAAATGTCCCACACCAACACTTTCTAATAATCACAAAATAAAACAATAATACAAAATGCAATTACATAAGCTTCTCTACGGTCTTTTGAAATGAATCAAAAGCATTGCGACAAAAAATGTGTAATTAAACAATGTATACAATACTTTTGACAACACAACTGTAATCATTCATCAAACTGAATTTTCTATATATATATATATATAGAAAATTCAGTTTGATGAATGATTACAGTTGTGTTGTCAAAAGTATTGTATACATTGTTTAATTACACATTTTTTTTTATATACATTGCTTGTTGTTGTTGTTTTGACCAATTTTTAAGTACAAAATCAATAAGCAACATATGCAAGGCATTAGAAAAGCAAGAACATACTGAAGTCGGTCTTCAAGGGCTTGAATAGGGGCTGATGCCCTCCCCTATGAGCTCGTGGAACCCCTTGAAGCTGCTCTCGTTGTTGAACCGGTAGCGGTCGTTGAGCCAGTACCAGATCGGGATCTAAACACAACAGGATCGAAACTACACACCATGGCAACAATCACTTTTACGCATGAAAAAGTGGGAAACCCGGGCTTAATTCAGCCTGTGCAGTCCGCACAGGCTAATCCGGGACGGCACTTTCCGCGTACAGTGGGTTTATGTTTAGAAGAGACTTCCTTGAAACAGAAAATACCATAAAAGCAGAAAGTGTCGTCCAGGATCAGCCTGTGCTGGGACGCACATGCATTAAGCCCGGGTTTCACACGAGACGCCTCGTATATATAATTCAATATCTTGATAAAACCTGTATTCAATTGCAATACATACATTCAGAATAACGCAAGCTTAAGGCGACAAAAGTTCTTAAAATGAAAATTAATATATTCAATATGAGGAAATGGATGTCTATAATTTACATCATTTAATAAAACTGAGTGGCAAGTGTATAAAATAAACTAGCTGTATACAGTACGAAGTGTATAAAACAGATCGTGTTTAAAGAAATAAATTGTGCTTACGTTAATTTTACAATTGAAGTTATTAAAATATATTTCCATAGCTTTGTTATGTTGACGATCTATATATACAGACACTAAATACTTCATTTTTAACACATTTTTTACCCTCTCTATTTGATCACATTTTTCACAAATAATATTTTTCACAAATGTGTTTGGCATGCAAACGCGGGTATGCGTGAGGATCACAGATGAATATGATTTGATATCATATCAAAAACTGGATGCGATCACAAACTTCACAAAAAATGTGAAGAATATAAGACTGCGATGTGTGAAGAATAAGATCTAAATTTTTACACCTGTGAAGAATGAGATCATATTGTTCACCAATGTAAGAAATATGATTTGTGAAAAATATGGTCTAACATATCTCTAAACGTCCGACAACGACGTGTTGAACTTGAGGGTGATGTACATGAGACTGCGAGTCTGCATGAAGTCCGCGGACTTCCGGTACGTCCAGGGCAACGTCAGGTTCTCACTGGAAACTGCGGATTCCTCCTATTGTTCGACATATATCCAGAATCGCATGTGCATAAACTGACGTTATTTTTAAGAAACATTGTTTAAATACATTTGTTACGATATGCTTTAAAACAGATACCATTATATGAGCTATTTCTACCGGTAAACGTCTTCATAACTTTGCAAACAATAACAAATTTGACTATTTACAAAAGCATAACGATGCACAAGAAGGTGGTCTTACCGCCAGGAACTGGTCGAGGTCGCGCGCGAAGCATCTGATCTCTGGCTCGCCTGTAGAGAAGTGACGGCGAATCTTGAAGTGTTCGATGTCTTCCGCGGAAAAATCGTGCAGCTTATTGCAGAAGTTCTGCAAGAAATGTCACGCTGGTTAAATGTATAAAGGAATATAAAAAAAGTCCGTATTCTGACACAAACATAAAAAATGATGATAACGATAAGAAGACGACAGCAGCGAGCATGACCACTACGATGATCCACCTGGCTAGCCAGTGCGTCACAAACCGGAAGTAGTGACCCCGGAAGAACCGTACGAGCACCTTGCGTTCTCTTGCCCGTTTGGACTGATGGACGGCGTGCTTGTCACACTGTTCTGATGACCGTACTGAGTAATTGGTTGCTGTTCATCGGTGCTACTCGCAGCTGAAGGTTTTCCGTTTTTGAAACGAACAAACCCGTACTCGTCGTCTTCGAGATCCGACCGGAAGGTGGAGTTAATTCTTTCGATGACCTTGTGACGCTTCCCGGTGCTCCCTATGGCACTGTTGTCCTTGAACAACTCTTCAAAGTTGCTAGGAGGTTTTGCTTGTGACGGCGTTGTATTGGTTGAAGCTTTCGAAATAGGACATGCACATACTTTGGTCAACGCGCATACAATCTTTTCGAAAGACACGGCCACTTCAATTTCTTGAAATAAAAATGGTAGGTTATTACCACAGTTGGGAAATAAATCACAACGGAAATGTAGTTTATAATAACCAGCACACCGGCAAACACACCAAATGATTGTGTCGCCAAAAGAGATGAAAATGCACTTGCGAAAAAGGCGATTGTCGTGGTCAATGACGACACGAACATGTTTTTAACAAAGTTTTTATAGTCTGATGTTAGTCGCAAACCCAGGGAAGGAACTGCTGGTAGCTTGTGTTCTTCCAGACATCCAGAAACACGAACATGTCATCGGCGCCAATTCAGAGGATTATAAATAATGTCATAACGTGGAATTACCCGATGTACCGATAATCGAACACGCATCTATATATAAGGTTGGTACACAAGAAGCTTGTTAGAATGCTTAATACCGCAAACGTTGAAATCCAAAGAGATTGTGTGTGATGCACTATAGATGAACAGCACGCTCAACACGGCTAGCCGTAAAACGAAGAAAAATTGTTTCACAATATCATGACGGAACAAAATGTAGCTCCAGTGAAGTCGTCCTTCTCACCGGTGCGAACACGTAGTCTAGTGTCACGTGATTGTTTTCCGCCAGAAAGTACGCAGTCACCCTTCGTTTGGTTGTTACTTCTAGAACCTTCGCTATGTTTTCATACTTTGTGTCGTTGAAAACTGGATCTATGTCAGCAAATGTTCCTTCAAAATACCGTAACACTGACGTGGGCTTCTGGCACTTCAAAATACCGTAACACTGACATGGGCTTCTGGCACTTCAAAATATCGTAACACTGACGTGGGCTTCTGGCACTGCAACTTGAGGTTGACATGATCCTGCACACAGAACTCTGTATAGTTTGCCATGTTGAAAATTCTGTGTTCTATTTTCTCTATAGTCTCGAGGTTTTTCTTGGTAAAGATGTTCTCTTTACCGCCTGTGTCGTAATATAGAACAATGTTCGCCCTGTCGTAAGCCATGGAGCGGTACCACTTGTGAAGACTTTGAAAAACATCAAAAGATGATAACACTATGGTTTCCTTGAATGAGACAGACTACGGTAGAGTGAAGACTCCCTCGGAGAAAGTAAATGTTTTGGTTTACACTATTATGTTAATTACTTCGGTAGCAACTTAAATTTAGTTCTTGAAAGTATCTTTACGTGATTATAATGCGTTCGTAAAAACAAGGAAACATAAATTGATGAAGCAGAGCACCACGTGACAAAAGTGTAGAATGGGTCGTAATGTACGAGAGAGACATGTCAGGGCGTCTCTGTGTAGACGTTGAAGTGATTCCCAGATACGTTAACGTATTTTGTGGATGAATGATGGACCATACTGAAAACTAAGTACAACTTGATTGGTTTCTAATGTTGTAAATATAATGTTTATTTTTTACCTTGCAAACCAGGTTTACCAACAACTATATTTAATGAGATCGCTTTGAATTAATCTGATAATACTACTACTACATGGAGCTCTATGTGATTAAAGGAGAACATAATAACCCCAGATATTCCTGCATGTACCTGGAGGAACCACTTGCGGACGTATTTGTCCTCGTACTCGTTGCGGAAGGTCCACTCGTTGCGGAAGGTCCACTCCTTGCGGAAGGTCCACTCGTTGCGGAAGGTCCACTCGTTGCGCCCGGAATGGTTGTTATCTTATCAGTTTGGTCGGAATGTTGAACTTTTGGAACAATTATATTGTCAGACGAGTTCGTGTGATTGAAACCACTGCTAACACGAGGCATGTCGCCGCATCCATGTGTCGGGTTATGCACATTTTGGACGTCAATTCGGGAGTAAGTTCGCGGCATGCGTGGATACGTTCTATAAATGTCATCGTTGTTTTTACGAGCGCTATAACTGTTGGAATTTAAAGATGTTGGCACGGTTCCAAAACATTCGTTATCTTAGTAACGGCCTAGTTCCTCGATATAGCCTTCTTCTACCGGAAAGTAGACGGCGTATCTGTTCCATCGTCGGTCCGGTTTTCTTCCCACTGTACCCCATGGGTTACTCATAATTTCTTTATGGATTGCTTGATTGATATCTGCAGGAAAGTATGGACGACTCGCTGTCGGTGGGTGTGAAAACGATCTGTTGAACTGATCTGGTCGTGTGAATGAATCATTGTCTGCTTCATCGCGGTTATCAGTGGAAACGTTTCCAGGTACGAATGAATCGTCAAATGTGAAATAATCGTCGCGGACGAAAGTATCGTAATCCACCGACCAATCGCCGAGGTGGGAATCGTCGAAGAAGGTATGGGGTTTGCAGTAAATCGGACGTTCATATGTGTCGTCGGCATCCTCATCGTGACTGGGCTGATAGCCAGCGTTGTATCGAGCACCGCGGCTGGCAGGTCCGGTAAATGACGTTCCGCGTATGACACTGATCTTCCGTTGCCATAGTTACCATGCAGATCGTAACTGTCATATCCAGTATCCATGGTTATACTAGACTGGCCTTCATAGTTGCGTTCTTTATCCGGACTTCAATTTTAGTACCGAAAGCATAATTAACGATCATGCAGGAGTATAACCCGTTGTGAATATTTTAACAGTACTTAATGAAATGTCCATAAGAACCCATAGTAAAAGAACAAACACTAGAAATGCTTTCATCTTTTGTCTTAATGTAAGATCATGCCTGCTGCAGTTTACTGTTACTGTATACAACAAAGAAGATAAAATACATGTTTTATATAAGAAATTGAAGGTGACAGGCGTAGTAACACAGAATGCATTCGAGAATTCCAGAGCCCATTTTCTCTATACATTCCTAAAATTTAACACTTCGATCAATTCTGTGGCACAGTACGTCAATCAGAATACCAAGTAGACACAAGAAATACACACTTCAACCACAGTATGGTACAAAAACAAACATCAAACTTATCAATATACGGCCTAATTTCGAGAGTATTATGGGGTGGTACTGGTTTATAACCTAACATGTAAACAAATTGTACATAGCGTCACATGACTGTCAGTTAAACAAATGTGTTTGTATATTCGAGGCGTTATTTAGTCAAATTGATTTCTGCACATGTCCTGTCAAACACGGTTTATAGTTATGATACATTTGCCAATTACAAATCATTACAATTCATCAGTGATCATTAGTCTGGTGTCGTGTATGGCTGGGTGGCGTGACGTACATGTACACAGCGTCCACAGTTCATGGGTTTGGTGTCGTGTATGGCTGGATGGCGTGACGTACATGTACACAGCGTCCACAGTTCATGGGTCTGGTGTCGTGTATGGCTGGACGGCGTGACGTACATGTACACAGCGTCCACAGTTCATGGGTCTGGTGTCGTGTATGGCTGGATGGCGTGACGTACATGTACACAGCGTCCACAGTTCATAGTGAATACTGTGGTGATATGTTGGTGGCGGAAGAAAAATATTTAAATGTCACACAAATGAAATATATAACTTTCTAACATCTAACCAGAAGATCGACGGTATTGGTATGTGTAAAACTTACATCCGAAAAACTGACTGTAAGCACAATGTTAACTTAATATTGTGTGTATTTTGCAAAATGTTGACAAGCACATTTTATCATTACCTAAAACCCCTCGAGATTCGAAAATATAACCATGTTTTGATTGTCGCGATAAGAACAAGATAGGTATTGTATATAGCTCGGACACATTAACCTGACACTCGTGAACTCCATTATCATAGATTCGCTTGAATTGCTTCCTATACGGAATTATACTCGATTTAGTTCGTGTACGTGATTCAAAAGTGTAATGATACCATGCCAGTATTTTGAGTGGGATACCTTGTCATAGATTGAACTCGATTCCAGAACGGAAACCAATATATTCAACGTAACAGTATTTTAATATTACATTCATGCATAAAAGTCAGTGTCAGGTTAATGTGTCCGAGCAATACTGCATGGCCGACAATGTGTATGTAACACTGAAACTTTTCAAAACCGACAGCTTTTCTATTCATTTTTATTATTAATGAATTAAGTAAGGTATTTAGCTCTGATATTTGTAATATTGTCTTCCCTCGTTTGATCAAATATCTAAGTAGATAAAACTTAAATTTGCTTACCTGTTACCGAATTCCATTTGACTATTTATTAATTTATTTTTGAACGGGTTGTTTTTGCTTAGTCGATCCATGCTTAATTTGTGAAAAGATTAAACGATCAATCTCAGTCACATAGTTACACTCTAATATACATCACAGTGAAATATCCAGACATAAAGTGTCACTGTAATTAGCATATGGTGTATATCTGAAGCAAGCTAACTTGTAAATACTTTTCATCGAATAACTTTGCGATCGCTAGACAGCCCAGGTAAAGCGACCTGATACATGCCGCACCCTCGGGGCATTCAATGTTATATACACAGATAAAATGTCTCGTTTCCGCCTTTCAGGCGATGTAATGCGATAACTCAGATATTATGGAAAATTTACACGATTTCTTCTTCTTCTTCATCACCATCTTCTTCTTATTTTTAGAATACTTTAAAAATATTATTATACTTTAAGATTATTATTATTATTACAAGTATTATTATTATTATTATTATTATTATTATTATTATTGGCTAGTATTGGTTCTAGTTGCGCATGTTTTCTCCCCACGTCGTCCTCAGTAATAAGGGAAGTTACTCAGTAGATCTATGGTATCTGTGATATTCGAGTTATCGTTCTTTGTAAGATATCGGTACTAATAATATTTGAGTTTCTGTTCTTTGTAAGATTTGCTACTCATGTTAAAAACCTCTCTGCTGCCTTGCCTGTGGGGACTCGCACCCGGATCTCCGGCGTGAGAGGCGGACGCTCTGACTGCCTCGCAAAAGAGGTAAGTCCAACAGCAAATGCTCTTGGAAGTGCCATAAATGCCAATCGCTACAGAACACTAAATTGTGTTGGCCTTATACATATAGAGAATACTAGGTCAGTGTTGAATAAGGCTCGTGGTTCAGGTTTTCTAAGCCTCGCTCAATAAACTTATCTTTACTCAACACTTACCTAGTATTCTATTTATCCCATAATTGTTCTGTCTTTATTTTGAAAATAATTACAACTTTTTGCATTTTCACGTAAACGCTGCATTCTGATTGGATAATCCGCGCACGCGACCTGTCATTCATAGCCCGATAAACCGGTTGGGTATGCAAATTACCTCATTATTATTCTTGACAGTACTACGTTTTCATTCTTAATTTGCGAAATGACGTCAATGTTTTGAGTGAGCCTTTACGATTTTTTCTTTCATTCGCTTTTTGCGAAACGACATCCTTGTTTTGCGCGAACGTTTACGATGGATATACTGTCGCTCGTAAACAAAATGACAGGTTTTTCGTTTGCCGGTGTTGCAGACGATGAACTTGTTAACGCATATTGGGAAATTTGAATTGTTTTTACCAGAAAGTCCACTCCAATATGATCCACAGCTATTTGAAATGTCTGATGAGATATTAGAAAATGCCGTTCGACGAAAATGAAACCGAAACTAAAACGGGGATTCATACGCCGAAGGCTACATGTCAGTTGCGGCCCTTAGTCAAAAGTAAATTAAATATCCACTTTGTGTTGTTATAAGATGTATAAGAATTGAATAATATTTTTATTCATTTCATTGGAGTATGAACAGTCGGGAAAATGACGCCTAATTTTAATGCATAAGTTTACGCCGCCGACTTTCAATAAATCTTATCTTATCTTATGAACTGTCGGGAAAATTACACCGATGAAATGCAGAAAAATATGATTTAGTCTTAAATAAACGAAAAAAAAACACACTAAATAACACAAAAACCCCATAAAATGACGTCACGAAAATCAACAAAATAACGTCATTATACTGCGAGTGTTTGCTGTATTCCACAGCGTGGAAATACAGCTAAGTTTAACCGATGGGGTGTGATTTCGTCAATGCATAAGTGATGATGGGTCAAATTGCATTACCATTACACATTAGTAACAAAACACAATTGGGATCAAGATATAAATATTAACATTATACACAACTAAATGATCGGGATTCACATGATCGATTCGCGTTGATCGTTCTGCATTTTAATTCATACCATGCATCAACGCCCATTGCAAACGGTTCACTGCATCGCAGTTAATGGGAGTCAGTTATAGAAAATAATGCAATGTAACAATTTAATATGAAAACATTATCGCAGACATTCAGAAATTACTGGTTTTGCTGAGGGTTTTCTATCCGTCCGTTTGGCATAAAAATATTTATTAATTACTGAACGATCGTTCAAGTCATCTGGCACACTGAATTGTCACGCCATGAGGACGATCGGCGGGGCAGTAGACACAAACGACTAGGCTTGAGGATGGCACGGAATAAGTGTACTCGATTGCCCATGGCCAGTATTGTTTATTATGTTGCATAAATTGCACTGAGTGGGACACATGCATTTTTTATCATTTGAAAAATATACAAAGTTTAATGGAAAACGAATGTTTCGAAAAGAAATACTGGTACATATAATTGAGGCGTGTCGTTGGAAACCCGGGCTTAATGCATCTGCGTAAAGTGATACGGGACTGCACTTGACACCTTCAGCGGATTTATGTTTAGAAGAGACGTCCTTGAAACAGAAAATACCATAAAAGCGAAAAGTGTCTTCCTGAATTAGCGGACTGCACAGGCTAATCCGGGACGACACTTTACGCACACGTGCATTGAGCCCGGTTTTCCCACGACACGCCTTATTTGAATTGATGCTTATGTATTGCTCGTTGCAAAAATTGCATTAACTGCTGCACCATAACAGCATATCAGAAAATATTTTTTTACTCAGCGGGCATATACGGGACTTTAAAACTGAAAGCAAATTCCGACAGGCGGGAATTTGACAAGCCGAAAGATTCCGGGTCCCGGGAAATATACTTTGTTCGGATCTTAGATCCCGATAATATTGGCCCCGGGACATTTGATACGCCAATTAAGCATCCCCCATTGAGGGGATTTAGACGAAATGCTTGGCTCTAGGGTGGGGAATTAGATCCCCCAAAATACAATTAGTCAAATTCCCCTGGGATTGCCCGCCTCAGCCCCCCTGATACTGATACTGATAGGTGCATAACTCGAGAACATGTTTACCGAATGCAAACCAGCAATCTCAACATGCTTATCTGCAATGCCAGATTCCTAATGAAAATAATAATTGTCTGATGTTATTCTATTATCAGAGAAACTGAATGGCCTCGTATTTCTTTGTTTAGGTATTGATGCGCCGTCATTAACGATTGGACCTCGAAGATGAACAAGAGGCATTCAATTACTATCAAATCTGCGAGTTTTCCTCATGGTCGATATATCGGATTTTAGTATGACCGTACATGTATACTTATTTCTTGATTTAACATATTGTTGTTTTATATACACGTAGTTAGTTAGGTTGTGTGATGTATATGACTTGTTTATCTAATGTTTTCCAACACAGAAATTCGAATAACAAAATATCACTTCAATGATATTCCGAGTGCGGGGATCGAGAATCCTGTAGTTGCAGAGAACTCGTACACAACTGGGAGTATGCCTTTTATAATACCAATATTACTTTAAGATGCCGTTTTGTCTGAAAATTGATGTTGCATCACGGTCTCTAAGCAAAACGAGCCATAGAAAGAGTGCTGACACACCGTGTATGAACTTTTCTGATGCTAAGATTAACATTTGCTTGAAAAACATACGTAATGATGTGATAAGACACTTCAAAACATATTCCGTTTGATATACATTTGTACTAATTTTGGCCGCACGAAAATTAAAGTCGAAATTCTGAAAATCGATTCTTTACCTGCATGCTAATACACGTATGTACTATTTCTGTTCATGTTTTCTGTGGTTTAATATGTGTTTCTCTTCTGCGGACGCACTTGTATACAGATATACTCCTATCATATCTCTTGTTTGCTCTGGAAAAGCGTTATTACTCTATGGACATGTCCACGTTCATATTCGGGACCCTTACGGTGGATTGATAACGGTGATATAATTTAGAAATTGGACAGTGCCAGGGTCGTACCTGAGCTTGAATCTGGTAAACGCACTGAAGAAACACGGGTACATGCGGCCCCGCCCTGAATTTGTTTTATTTATAGAATGGCGAAGACGCACTTTAGAGTGCATAACACTGCGGTTGTTTAATTAAATATGTCCTGTTTAGTATGAAGTATCTTATAATGAAAATCTAAACCATCGCGTTCTTTTCGAAATTTCAAAGTTAATTTTGGAGTAAAGTATCCAAGTTCGCACGTGTTTAAATAAAACATGTACTTGATTATTTTGTCATTTACACAAATGTTATATTTTGTTTTTAATAATACTTTAACCCGGAGATGTTTTATTTTGACGACGTTTTTGGCAGGTTTTGATTGTCCAGCCAAGTGTACGCACTCTTCGTAAGTGGGTATGCATGTGCCCGCCCCTGGCAAGAAAACAATACTCGTATATTATTAGATGATTTAACTCTAATTGTAATGCAGGGGAATTATGCTCAGAGAAACAGCGTGCATTTTATTATTGATGACAGTGTGTAGAACTGATGTTAAGCAATAAAACAAATAGTTTTTTTTGACACATTGAATTGGGAATAGAAAAAGTGTATTACAAATATAAAAACCAAGTGTCATTCAAGCCTTTTAATTCGACAGAACATGAAAATGGCAGGTATGGTACGTGAGGCTGTTGTTACTGCCTTAGGGATCTGAAATCGATAATAAAATGGGGTCGTTGATACTAAACCAAGCAAAAAAGTCAAAATACTGAACATGATACAGGCCCCCGTGTTGTTAGTAGTATTTATTGTTATTACTAGTTCAAAGCACGTGTTTCACACTGTGCACAAAATGACCTTGTGACCGAAAAGACATGTACATTGATGTCCCCTTCTGTAAAACAAAGCTGCCGTCCAAACAAACAGCATGCTCGTTTCCTGTAGGAGTATTTATTCCATGGTTCTGAGAAAAAGCACTAATCATATACCTTACAAACAGCCATTATTTCTCAGTTCCTGACCTGTGAAAGATTAAGTACGTGTTAAGTACTTTGTGGATGGCGGTAAACGAGAAGCCACGAAATTAAGCGTATAACGCAGGAAACAATAATAAAGCATCCTTTAAAAATATCTGGATCTGGATCCAGACGGTGATCCGGATCATCGCCAAAATCATTTGTGTATTTTTCCATATCCAACCTTCCCCGAAATAATGGAAGCCAGACAGACAGACCTGCAGACACAGACAGAGGGACAGACAGACAGACATCAGAAAATACGCGTGTCCTCCATATTAACATCACACAATGTTATGTCATATGAGTAAAGACACCCAACAAACCCAATAAACTGCATTCAGCAACAATGTACATTAAAGAACACACTTTTCAACGACAGGTCGCATACATGTAGAAACTCGTCTAATTGTTTATCACGTATCGTGAGGTGTAATACTGTTTCAAAGTCTATACAAACATGTTATCGCCTGAAACTTCAAACTTTTACAACAGCTTGAAGCAAGGATATGGTACATTCCTCAAGGGATAACAACTAGACATAACTATTATATGGTTTACATAGTTTATTTCATGGCAAGTTACACTTAACATATATACAATACGTGACTTATCCTTCCTGGGTTTTTCAAAACTGTGTAGCATGATCCTAAATTATTCTCTTGGCCAATGATGAACAAACACGATGCAAAAAATGCATAGAAATAACCCGCTGTAGAGGCGTTCTGTATTAGACAAGACAATTTACATGCTTAAACTAAGTTTACGACTCAGCATCGTTCTGCCAAATGTGAATGTTTTTTTTGCGCAATCACGCATGCAAGCGGATGCTTAGACTGTTATTCTAGTCGTCAATGGACCTATTAAAATATTGGTAAATAGACAATTTCCATACATTTTGTCACATATTCCAATTATATTATATTATATAAAGAAGCGAAATAACACTCCTGACACAGACATGTAATGCTAATAAAGTGATTATGCATAATCATCTGTTTGTAACGTGCAACCATTGAATCAGCAAAATACTTCTGTTCTGTTCGTTGATCTTTTGAAAACACGTGTATCGTCTATATGTCGGTGTACGCCTTGTTGAGTGCTTTTTTAGTTTTGCAGTTTTACATTTAATGACAGTTTCAAGTGTAAACAAGCCCCGTTAAGACATCAACACAAATACAACTGCTAGGTTACCATTACAATGCTAATCGAGAAACAAAGCTACTGGGTTACATTTTAATGAAACACGGTACGCATATCCGGGATATCAGTAGAAGCTAACCGACGGAAGTACACGAGCCACTGAGTGCCTTCTCGTCTGCCTTACTAAAGCAGACCAACTTGCCACCAGACACACGTCCACACACCACAGGCCGATTATGTTAATTGTTTATACTTTCTTGCGTCAATCATAATACATCTGACAAGTTACATACATTGCAAATTGACTTAATCCTAAATTTGAGGCAATACAGCTGCTTACATAATTAAATGCTTGTATTGTCTAATGCTAATGTGATTTTAATTAACGAAACCAAAGCTCAGACTACGCGAAACCCTGATATTTTATGTAAGTTTGACTTAATTGAGTAAATTAAGGATGTAATATTTTGTTACAACAATTGGAGGCAATCACCCAGCAAACAAGCCCATATGGGCCCAAAATGGGCTATACGTGGGCAAATATACCAAATGGGCCCCATGTGGGTCCCATATAATATTGTTCTGCCCATATCGGGCCCATATCAGACCAAGCAACAAGCCCACATGGGTTCCCAGCAAGTAGGCCCATATGGGTCCTAGTAAGTCATCCCATTTGGGCCCGATATGGGCTTTATCTGGGCTAATGTACCACATGGGCCCCACGTGAGACCCATTTGTGTGGACTTGCCCATATCAGAACCAGTTGGGTCCTAGGCACGCAATCCCATGTGGGTCCCAGAAAGAAAGCCCAAATGGGCGCATAAGAACAAAGCCCATATGTGTCCTAGCAAGAAAGCTCATATAGGTCCCCAGGCAAGCAAGCCAATATGGGTCCTAGCATGAAAGCCTATATGGGTCCCGAACAAGACAGCCCACATTAAGTTCCAAACAATCAAGCCCATATGGGACCAAGCAAGAAGGCGCATATGATCCGCAACAGACAAACCCATATGGGTCAAAAGAGCAAGCCGACAAGGGTCCCCAACAATCAAGCCCATATGGAACCCATTCAAGCAACCCAATATGGCACCCATAGAAAAAGCCCATCTGGGTCCCTAGCAATTAATCGCATAGACAACCCATGTGGGCCCGATATGGGTTATATCTGCGCTTATTAACTACATGGGCCCCATGTAGGTCCCACATAAATGTCATGCCCATATCAATCTCAGATGGGTTCCAGGCCAACAAGCTGGTCACAGCAAGAAAGCCCACATGGGTCCACACCAGCAAACCCATATGAGTCCATTAAGATAGCTCATGTGGGTCCCCAAAAAGCACGTCCATATGGGTCTCGGCAGGAAAGCCCATATAGGCCCCCAATAAGACGGCCTAGATGGGTCACCAATAGCAAGCCCATATGTGCCCCTTCAAGAAAGCCTATGTGGGTCCCCAAAAAGCAAGCCAATATGGGCCTGAGCAAGAAAGCCCATTTGCGTCCCATACAAGCAGGTTTAGATGGGTAACCAATAACAAGCCCATATGGGTCCCGTCAAGATAGACCATATGGGTTTCTAACTAGCAAGCCCATATGGGTCTCATATCGGTGTGTGTGCATCTCTGATAAGTTTAGCAGTTATTTACTGCGGCCATCTTGACTTTACATTTTTTTCCTCAACTGGGTCTGCAATTTTTCTTTCGAGGAGCACCATGCAGCCTGCATTCCTTAAATTACAAGTACGTAAATAATTATGTTGCACGTAAATGTTTTGTTTTTTATAACATAATTATCATAATTGCATTAAAAATAATATTTGAACAAAAATACCACTATTGTCATGTATTTTCGCGACCATGATTTAAAAATGTATTTCATTAAATGATCTATCACAGCTATTTGTTTGTGTAAATAAAGCATTTATTATCAGTAGGAACACAATATATATGCATTTTGAAGTTGAAATATGTTAATGTTGATAAATAAATAAATAAATAATCCATTAAACTTTTTATTTATGCAGTATTAAACTATTTAATTGCAAGAAATGAACACTAAATTCGTGTGTGTTCACGCTGTTATACATCATCTATAAACCTGCTATACAATATTAATTATCTAATTCAAAATATTTACATGTAGATCTATATGCACAGTTTGCTTCAGAAGAAAAACTGAAATTGTAATCACAATTTATTCAGAAATATACACATGTATAAAAGAACTCAGTATATGAATAATTCGATTCTTGTGTACACCATGTCACTTTCAGTCGGTTCATATGTGTCTTTGGTTATTGTACCAAAACACACACCGTAATATGTATCTCTTTCTTTACACAGGTATGCAGATCATTGGAACCTGGTATTCACCACAGTTGACTCGGCAGTACATTATTCTGCAGTAATGAAGGTAACTACCTCTTGCTCAAACTTGATAAAGTAAATTTGATATTTTATGACAATGAAATTGTTGTTTATTTTATGAAAATGAAGTTATTGTTTTTTTATAATGGAATGCAGATAATTTTTAAACTGATTTCTTACTTAAATATACATTATCGTTTTCAAAGAAAATTTAAAATATGTATATCAACTTTCATCAGAACAGAACGTTTTGTGTTGAATCCTATGTACATGTATTTCTGTATGTATATAATTAACACATATTTTTCAATTTGTGCTTTCAGACCATGTGATAAGGTCGAGAAACCAAGAAAGCATGGCAAGCGTACAGACTGAAAAGGTGACTAGTTGGTGAGGGAAATATGAATATGCAGCGAATATAAACACATGAATGTGAATCACCCCATAATTCTGAAGACAAAACAGTGATCAGTTCAATTAACTGTTAAACCTTAGGGATTTTCTGGTTAAAAGGGCAGTGATTGCAGAACTGGCATGGAATCCAGTATTTTTGTGCTTATTAGAAGAGACAGTCGCTTAGCAATGAAGTTCATTAGCCCTTACATCACTGAATAAAACACAAACAACGCATGCTTTAATTACATTACTGATGTTATTGACATTTGATATTTATATCCAATGGTTGTTAATTTAAGCACATGCAATTGTAGTTGCTGAAATTGAAATTATTGCTATCATAGTCAAAATGTTATATTATATCGACTTGAATGTGATAATTGTATGTTGTTTCTTTTAATTCACATATTCCCTATCAGGTTAAAAATTTCACATGTTTTGAAAGATATTTGACAATTTTCTTTAAAATGGTAAAGTTAAGCTAAAATAGAACATTTGAATATTTAAAGATTGATTACAAATAGTTGATAGTGTAGAGCTGCTAAGTTACTGTTTGATTTCACCATATTTGTCCTCTTTATATTGTACATTATCTTAATCATGCTTCATGTTTGTTTTATTAAACATATTTATTATCACAGTTTGAATTGTTGTTTAATAAAGGCTCAGTATTAAATGTTGGGCATCTTTAAGTTTTAACCATTTGTGCACGTTATTAGTATTTAGATATGGCTTTAAGAAAATAACATTTATAACATTTTAACTCTTTGCATACTTGAATTACATGAGTAGTTTGTGAGCCTTAATCTTGTAATCATTCTCATGCGTCTTATAACAATGGTATTTACAATGAAATGTATTAAACTAACGAGCTTACCTTACTGAAAATAATAATTTTGTAACTGCTTGATAATATACTAAAACGTCTCTGCTGGGTTAATTGGTCCATACTATACATTACTGTTACATTAAGTATGGCATTTCTACTTGTGGAATTACCAATATTATAGTTATTTTAAATAAATGTCTCACCAGTGAATGCATTTTTTCTTTGAATAGTGCTTTTGTCTATGATGAATCCTCAAATCATATCTGTGGTGTTAGGAGAATTTTTTAGTGCACAATTCCAAATCATGATTATAGAAGTGCTCTCTTAGCATGATGGCATACACATATACTATTTGTGGTAGCAATGGCATCTGTGTGCTATAGAGTCATAAGTGGTAGGTTTGTCCGTACTGTGTGTGGCTTTCAAATATGTCTGAATTTACTCGTGGTGTTCTATTGCTTCATTGGTGTTTATTGTGCCACATATGTGCATTTTACAATCATGATTTATTTCAGAGTTGTATCTTTCTAGACAAGTCAATCATGATAATCTTAATAGTCTGGTCTATTGTTGTAACACAATGACAAAATGTTGTCCTGGATATGTGTGCTATGTATGTAGTGTGTATTTTATATTATATTGTTATCAGTAGTTTATCTTTAATATATTTTAAACATTTATGTTAAGCTATGCTTCAGTTTTCCTGTGTAAATAAAATACGAAAAAGTGATTAATTGTAAATAATTATATAGTAAATGTATAAGGGACTAACAAATCCATTTAATAATCTAAAACAAAACAAGTACATTTGATTATTACAAGTAAGTGTTTATATTCCGCAAATGGCTGTTGTGTTCAAGAATGAACTAAATTATATCTTATCTATATGCCCCGCAGTTTGTGAGTTACATTCATATAATAGTTACGGTTTATTGTATTTTGCATTGCATCATATATGTCTAACACACAGGATCTTTATATGAATGAAACCCACATGGGACCCATGCAAACAGAGTTTGCACAACCCAACTGGGTCCCATACACGTTGCCCATAGAGGACCCATATCGAAATCCGGATGGGTCCTATTTGGGCAACCCCTATGGGGCCAAGTGGGATTTTGCAAACTCCTTTTGCATGGCTCCCATATGGGTAGCCCAAAATGGGGCCCATCTTGGATCCATACAGGACCTCCATGGGACCCATATTGCAACCCATATAGGACCCATGCAAAAACTGTTTGCAAAATCCCACATGGCCCCATACAGGACCCATATCGAAGCCCATATAGGACCTATATGGGTATTCCATATGGGACCCACTTTGGGTCCACATGGGACACACATAAGTCCCATATCGCAACCCATCTGGGACCCATACAAAAACAGTTTGCAAAATCCCATTTGGCCCCATGTGGCTTCCCATATGTCCTAGCTTGCTGGGCATGTTAAACCTAACTGCATTATAATACTTCATTTAACCGAACAGAACTGAACAGAACTTTATTTCACCCAGGTATACAAGGATACAGTGTATGTCATATTTTGAATATGTGGCAACAGGATACAAATCATGGTGTCTGACAGCTGATTTAGAGGTTTCACGTAGTCTGAACGTTGTTAAAGGCGCACAATAGGTGGAAATTGCCAAATTCAGATTCTACAATAAAACGGTTATTTTATTGACTGTCTGAGCATGTGTTTATGTTAGTATATAACCTACGCTAGAAATATTTAGCTTGCTGGATACTGTTTAATGCATAACACTGATCCCCCAATTAAACATGTTTACAACACTATGTTTCTTTACTGCCCAATTTCGAGGCGATGAGGATTAAAATCGACTTTTCACCGTAAACATTCGGCGAGCTGCACGTTATTCTACATAAAACACGCGGAACTGCGAATAGTTTCGTAGTGTTTAAAATGTTAACACAAAACTGAGCTTCAAACTGTTTATATTCCATTTATTTTATGAACATGTGTATTAGTGTTTAGCTCATAATGCATTTTTTATATGTTGTTATCTCAATATTTAACAGTTAATGTTTAGTTTGACGTATATCACCTTGTTAGTGCATTGAAAACAATATAACAATTATAAAAATGTCTTTCAAGTCATGGTACTATTACGGCGACACTGTGTGTGTTTGGTCGTTGCCTTGGACAATTCAAGTCATGGTACTATTACGGCGACACTGTGTGTGTTTGGTCGTTGCCTTGGACAATTCAAGTCATGGTACTATTGCGGCGACACTGTGTGTGTTTGGTCGTTGCCTTGGACAATTCAAGTCATGGTACTATTACGGCGACACTGTGTGTTTGGTCTTTGCCTTGGACAATTCAAGTCATGGTACTATTACGGCGACACTGTGTGTGTTTGGTCGTTGCCTTGGACAATTCAAGTCATGGTACTATTACGGCGACACTGTGTGTGTTTGGTCGTTGCCTTGGACAATTCAAGTCATGGTACTATTACGGCGACACTGTGTGTGTTTGGTCGTTGCCTTGGACAATTCAAGTCATGGTACTATTACGGCGACACTGTGTGTGTTTGGTCGTTGCCTTGGACAATTGAACACTACTGAGATGTATGGTGTATTTTGTAATGAATTATGCACAGTTCTGAAATGAGCATTACTTTACCCCAAGATGTCTAGGACACTATAAGACTGCCTAATAGAACGGCAACGTGTGAACAAAAATAAGGCCCTGCTTTCGTTTCCAGTAAATCGCAGATACAAATTTCATTATTGACTTTCTTTTTCGGTACAAAAAGGTTGCGTGACTAGGACAAATTTATTTTCAATTCGACGCTTTATGCATTAAGAAAAATGTACTTGTGTAATTGCATTTACACATGAAAACAGTGGTGTTTGCCTAACCCACTTAAACAATACTTATACTGTATAAGAGGTATAACAATATATATTACATGTAATGTAGAGCGCAAAGTGGTACACCCGGGTTAAGAATATTTGACCGTTTCCACAAGAATCGCTTTTCGGATAGGAGATTAGTATTGTCCAAACAAATAAGCATTGCTTAAATATTACTCGAGATACGATCAAAAATATATTTTTCGTAAAAGAGCTATATTATAATTTTAAAAGTAGTCTATATACGTGCATACCAAACGGAAGATTTAAAACGTTTTCTGTTGCGGTATGCTCCAAAATGTAATCACGTGTTTGTATGTTGCCGGCAATTACGTTTAGTATTTTGCTTATGTACATTATTTGTAAGATCAAATACTATCAATGGGATGAATTAATGCATATACATTATGTGTAAATATGTATTGTTTTCTTGTTCAGTTATCTTTTCATTTTTTATACATTTCTTATTGTACTGCAGTTATAAAACTTCTTTATGGATGACTTACAGCAACATAAACAAGTATGAAAATGTTTAATGTAGATGGCATTTCAATATATCAATCAAAGTTCATTTCAACATTAAGTTTCTTAAGTGAACCGAAAATCTCATTCGTCATGATTCCCTGAAAGACTTTTATTAAGAGCATATTAATATCGATTGCGACATAAAAATAACTGTATTCAAAGAAATAAGCAATTGCTTGGATTTACTTGCAAAGACAGTATCAAAACAAATTATTAAGTACTCACACGTGACGCTTCTATATTTAGATTAGGTACATACGCAGAATATGTTGAGATATATTTTACACGTGAACTCAACAGTACATGTATTACATAGAGTACATATTCGTATACGCTGATGGTCACTGGACAATATGCAGGGCTAATAAAATACACTGTATACTATAGTATACGCTGCTGTGTTCCATCTTCGCGCATATTTACTAAATTATTCATGTAATTAGTGTTATAACGAAAACCAACTCGTTATGAACGGATGCTTTTTTATTAATATAAGACCTATTGAACAGAGACTTTCCGCAGTTATATACGCAATCCTGCATGGAGCGACATCCACATCTGCCCTTACAGCGATAGTTCGTTGAAGCTGTGGCTCCACTTACGCGATCAACTTAATTCGGTAGGATTTTATGACTGTATCATCAAGATCGCTATCTGAATGTTCCGACGCGTTATCAGAGACAATCTTGGAAGAGGGATTACATATATCACCTAAAATGCAGTGGTTATGTCGTTTGTGCTTGCATTGTGATATTATAGTTATAATAAGTTGTTTAATATTCATATGCAACGAAATAAAATACGACTGTATGAAAAATTTTCTGAGGGTAAGTTTGATGTTAGCTTTGTAATAATATTAGTGACTGGACGCTGTAAAACATATTCCGTTTGTTTAATATTAATATTTACAACAACAAATATAAGATTGAAATTTTGAAATTTGATTGCATACTTGCATACTTACAAGTTTTATGTATGTCCATGCTGTTTGTGTTATTGTGTAATATGTGTTTCTCTGCTGCAGGCAGTCTTGTATGCAGATATACTCGTATATATCTTATGTTTACTCCAAAGCTGTATGACTTTTATAACAATTCGGTTCGTTGATTCCTACGATATAACTGACAGGTTACATTCTGCACAATACGACAATGCTCGTATATTATTGGATTTTAATCCAATAGTTATGCATGTTATGCACTGGAATTATGGTCAGGGAAACCATTTTATGCATTCTCATATAGAACTGGTGTTGAACCATTAGTGTTGTTGAAACTTTTTGTTCAAACAAACTGGATTGAGAATATATCATTTTAAAATATATTAGAAGTTATACACAAATATGAACAAGAGGTGGCATACAACATGCAAGAATTGTATTGTATATAAAGAGTATTGAGTGACTTGCAGTAAAAGAGAAGTCATGAAGAATCCTTAAAATATCAAAGATCCAGACAGTGACCCGCAGAACCACCATAACTCATTGCAATAATTGCAAACTTTAATATAAATCCGTTAACAGAAAGATAGTCAGAGAGACAAACAGACAGACAGACAGGCAGGCAGACAGACGGACAGACGGACTGACGGACGGAGGGACGGACGGACGGACAGACAGACAGACAGACAGACAGACAAGCAGGGAGGTAGGCAGAAACATAATACTAGTGAGCCATTTTATTATGATGAATGACAAACTTTCTTATACAATGGAAGATCTTCAAATTACATGTTATTATACTTCCATAAACACCACCAACTAATAGAGCACGTTTGAAATTAGAGGATAAACATATATTGAAATCATATTATCTAAGTTTATTTCAAACAAAACAAATTGAAATACTGCTCTCTCTCAGAGAAAGATAATTCACGCAATGTGCGAAATTCTTTCAAAAATAATTATATACCTGCATTTAGGAAGAAGTGAATTTCTTGTTCAAGCATTGAATACACGTAGAACTAGTGTTTAAAAGTGAAAACTGGACAACAAGCAATCGAATATTAAATAAAGGAGCGCCGAAGCTATTCGTCCACTTCACGTTGTTGTTAAAACAACACAATACGATTACTAGTAAACTTAATACAAGGTCAGATCCCTAAAGGCAGTAGCAACAAGACGTACTGGACATGCCGCTGATTTTGCCTTTGTTTTTTTTATTTTAAAAGTTTATGAAACTACCGTTGCAACAGCAGAATAAACAATATGTTTATAAGTCCATGCATACTAGTATTTCCATAATAAAATAATATATATAAATGGGCTTCTTAATTATTTTTTTTACTAATTTCACCATCATTACTATATATTGCCAGGATACAAATACTATCGAGCAGAACCAAATTGTTGAGGTAATTAGACTTTCAAATTATTTTTATCTCTTATAATATAATGCACTTAAACAAATGTTTTGGGACGTATTTTGCGTGTAAACTAGAAAAGAGCAACCATGAAGGAACGATTTAGGTTAGAAAATAAATCAAATCTTCAGAGGTTCCGTTGGTCACACCGCAGTACCGGCTCCTTCTCGGCGAATGCACCACTGTTCAGCGAAAGCGACAAAAAATACATACAGTGGGCATAAATACATTGGTATTTGATGTAATTGTTTTGTTTTCTAAAAACTTCATATTACATATAGATGTCAAAGACAACTAAGAGTTGTCAAAGAAAAATGCAGGATAAAAACGCTATACTTGTTACATATATGTGAGTTAAAATCGAAATGCGCATCAAATCAATAACTTTTTCGAGTTTAAATATATTTTTTCTCAATAAATAGCTTTGTAGGACCATATTTTCACAAATAATATTTTTCTCATCTGTGAAAAAATAGAATCTTATTCTTCAATTGTGTGAAAATTGAGATCTTATTCTTCACACATCACATTCGTATTATTCACAGTTTCTGTGAAGTTTGTAATTGCATCCAGTTTTTGATATTCAATGAAAGTCATATTCTACTGTGATCCTCGCGCCTACCCCTTTTAGGCCAATCTCATACTTCGCACTTAAAAATGGGACAAATGAAATCTTATTCTTCACAAATAAAATAGGCAGACTTTTTACTCAACATTTTATTTGAATAAATACTAAATATCAGCGTGCTTTATGTTTTTATAAGAAAGATATACGGTGATAAAGTGGAGGCAATCTCAATAAAATCAAATCCTAACATTGTTAGGATCTGATGACATCGCATAACAGGTCACGTTCAAATGACCTTCCGGACAATAAAACATCAGCCCTGCTGCGCCCAATAAAAATGCCTTTTGCACAGCAATGTTTGGCCACGTTTTTTGAAAAGTGATGCATTACCAGCTGATCCTCGGGAAGAAATCATTTACAGTTAATTTTCAAGGGGATAACAATGGATGTAGTGTTACCTTATGAGAGTTAACATCCAAAGTTCACGTTAATTTCGTGCATATTACCTGTGGTTTATATATGAAGTTATACCGCAAGATTGTGAAGGCAGCAGTTTGATTGGCTTCTAAAAAGGTCATCTGAATGTGACCCCTAATGCGAAGTAATCAGATTGAGTCAGCGGATAATATAATAGCGTCAGACTGGAGATGATTTTATTGATATTGAAGTGGAGGGGTATACACAATATCGGCACCACTTCCCAGCGATTTCATACTTTTCCCGGCACCACTGGTAAGCGACCTTGAATGTTATTACGAAATGTAAGAGTTTGGCACAAAGTCGGATTCACGCGGCACATAAGTTCATTACACAAGCATATGGTTCTTAATTTTTCTTTTAAGAGACATGTTTGTCTGTCCGTCAGTTCGTTCGTTTCGATGGAAGAAAGAGGGCATAGCACCTTTGGCAAGACAACTCATAAGCCTGTGCGTGAATTTTGTTTAATGATATTCACTTTGAAAAATTATATTTACACTTACAAAAGTATCAACCAAATATTTCCAATCCTATTTAAATTTAACTTTAAATAAATGCCCGAATGGACAGGATCACTGTTGAGGATGTATACAAATAATGCTTTGAGTATACGTTTGAAGGCAGTCAGTTGTGGATTATTTCATTTTTATAGATGTCTTTTATCTATTTGATTTTAACAACGAGTGCAGTCAAACGCGCATAAGCTATTACACATTACGTACACAACAGACGGACATACAGACGGACAAACATGACTCTCTAATACATTCAGTGATGAATGTTTGAAGCAAACAAAAGTATATTGCATGATAGTAATGAGCCCAAAACCTAGTTTCTAGATACATTTCAAGTTCGCTGCACAGCTTTTGTGCCGGGCACTAACACGCTATAACGTTCAATCAAAATTATACAAATCTGAAATGTGTTGTGAATACGGATAGAACCATAAGAAAAAGTCTACCGATATAGATATTTAGAAATTATGCTTTTTTTTGAGAAAATAACTCGAAATTAGTCGTTGATTTTACACTATTTTTGACTTTATCTCGCATGTATTCGATAAGTATAACGTTCTTATTCCTCTTTTTTGTGTGCATACTCTTTATTACCCCTGACATCCATGAAGTATTAAGAAAACAAAACAAAAACAATATACCCACTGTCTTTATTTTATCGCTTTCGCTGAACAGTTGTGCATTCGCTGATCAATAAGGAACTGGTACTACGTTGTGTTGGTATTATTACGTGTAAAAGGCAAAACGATTGAATAAGAGCAAAAAACTTTTTTCCTTTTCATGGATTGTTTTTAAAACGAGTATATCACTTACATATAGTTCAGATACACGTCATTGTATATTAAACCGTATTGCATACTGCTAAACGTGTTGTACTATTTGAGTTCTTTAAACAAATGTTTGAGTTTTGCAGTTTTACATTAAATGGCGTTCTTCAAAAATACTAAAATCGTTAAACAGGTCCATTTCAGACAGAATCACGAATAGAGTCGCTGATTTACCATGGCTATCAATGCTAGTCGAGTAACATAGTTACTGGGTTCCTGTTAAATGCATGCTACATGGTACGCGTTGCATTTACGGGAAATCAGTGGAAGCTAACCGACGGAAGTACATAAGCCGTCGAGTGCCTTCGATGTATCCTTACAAAGCCATGCCGATTTGCCATCAGACACGCGTCCACAGAATTTGGACCGATAATGTTAATTGTTGAAATCTTCTTGAGACAATCACACTAACTCTGACTAGTTTCATACATTGGATAAATCCTAACTTTAAGACAATACAAACATCTGCTTACATAATTAAATGTTAGTAAATGAACAAAATACTGACATGTACGGTGAATTTTGAAATGACTTATGCACAGTTGAAGAACACTATAAGTATGCGTAAAACAACGGCAACGTGCGAACAATAATAAGCCCCATATTTCGTTGCCAGCAAATCTCAGATACAAATTCCATTATTGACTTTCTTCTTCGAATCAAGAATGGTTTACGTGACTAGGACGGGTTTATTTCCAATTCGCCGTTTTATGTATCAAGACAAATGTTCTTGCATAAATGCTTTTACACTGAAAACGGGTGTGCTTGAAGAAATTCTTAATCCAATTTCCCATGTTGCGTTATGTTTCAAAATTTATATAACCTACATGGAAATTGTTGCTGAAAATTACGTTAAGTTTTTTTGTTCTGTTAATATTTTCCGACATTCTCATTTGTCACGATTTCATGTAAGATAGGAAGACGTGTAATAAGAGCGATATCGGTTGCGACAGAAACAGATCTGTATTCAAAGAAATAACCAATTACTGGGAAGATTTGGCCAAACCTTAATCAACAATCAAAGATAAAGTACTACAAAACATGAAGCTTCTATATTTAGGTTGGGTACTCATACATATGCACAATAAAATTAGTTATATTATTGTATAATTCTGGAGTTTCATTATTCCTATATATATGACACTTCAACATAACATCGATTACATATTCCTAAACTTCAAGGGCCGCTGGCCGTTGTTCAATGGTCATTTATTAAATAATTCTATGTTGATATGTACGAAACAACAGTTATTTTTAATGTTGACAACACAACTAATTACAATATATGAGTAAATCGTAAATAAACAGTATTATCTTCGCCTGTTTATTCTATTGACCGATCTATACATGGAATTGATGTTATAATGAATAAATATTGAACCCAATGAAGTATTGTTTTATGCGTCCACTCTGATGTGCGGAAAACAATATACTGAATTTAGGAACGTGGCTTTAGAATGGATACAAGTACACCACGAGATACGGAGACATCGATATTCGTTTAATGAGTTCGCAATTTAAATAACTTAATTCGAGGGACAAAAATACTTGGTGAAAGTGAGTTTACACAGAACGGTTAACATAGTACACGTTTAAACAACGACAAGGTCGCACTTAATCTGATAGCAATCCAATGTAAGAAATTATTTATGATGCAATGGGCCATATGTATTCGATTTATGCTTATAATTAGATGTATAATTATGTTTATAATGACCAACAAAACAATGTTATAGCCAGGCGTACGTTCTTGAATAACATTACACTTGCACAAAATGTACTTTTGTGCAAGGGGTTATCGAAAAGTTCGTGGAAAAGTGCCGTATTATTTTTTCTTTAATTAATCATCAAAAAGTATTAATCTCCTAGTTATAATAAGGAAGTGTAGTTCTTTTTGCGTACTTAGACATTACCCAAGTATAGTATATTGTAAAACAGAACACATTTTCACGTATACGTGTATGAACATGACCCCGACCAATAAATACATATTGAATTTGATTGCTCTTTTCCATCTATTACAATATTGAAACTATACCTGTGTAAAAACACTTCACTGACTCCCATGATCGAGGTTTAACGTGATATGGTTTGCGTACCAATAACGCGTTTCACTTGTTGAAAGTCTTATTATTTAAGCACATAATATTATGTATGCGCGTAGCCATTAATTTTCTTTGGTTGTTGCATCATCTAGATTGTGTATACTGAGGCCATTTCAAAGGCATACGAGAAGGTTATCAATCAGTGGACTCCATCAACCTCTAGGTTATTTACATATGTTGACAGGAAAATCTACTGTTGATTGTATATTTGTATTACAATCCATTATATTAAAAACACTAAGCCAAAGAAAGAAACTTTACTGCGCCTTCGTAGATTTCGAAAAATGTTTTGATAAATTGGACAGGGCATATATATTCCAAAAACTTATTAACGAAAATGTAAGCTCGCGATACGTGAACGCCGTACGCGGAATGTACAACTCAGTCAAAGCATATGTTCGATATAAATGCAGCTATTCGCAGCCATTCGAGTCAAATATAGGGGCCAAACAGGGCGACCAAAGTTCAACTCTATTATTTTTGTTTTTCGTGAATGACATATTATCCAGTTTTAATGATAATATCGATGATCTATTTATTATTGAAAATACCAAATTATTCATACTCCTTTTTGCAGACGACGCCGTTTTATTCGCGCATTCGCAAACTGCGCTCCAATCATTATTAAATGACCTAGCAACTTACTGCAACGTATGGAAACTTAATGTCAATACTAAAAAGACCAAGATAATGATTTTTGAAAAGGGTAGACACACGAAATGTAATTTTTCATTTAACGGTGCAGTTTTAGATATTGTAGATTCATTTAAATACCTAGGTGTTAGCCTATACAAAAACGGTGACTGGAATCGTACACAAAAATACATTGCACAACATTCACAATTTGCACTACATAACTTGTTCACAGTTTTTAATCAACTTGAGTTAAATATAAATGAAAAATGTAACCTCTTTGACTGCCTAGTCGGGTCGAAATTAAACTACTCTGCCGAAGTATGGGGCTTCCATCAGGGTACAGATATAGAACGCATCCATTGTAAATTTCTAAGAAAGGTCCTTTCAGTCAGAAAATCCACAAACCTAGATGGCCTTTACGGTGAACTAGGTCGATACCCAATGTTTATAAGACGTCAGATTATAGTTATTAAATACTGGATAAAAATATTGAATCCAAGTAATACCCTACTTACTAAAAATATATATAATATGCTTAAAAACGATATAGATAATAATAACACATATGATGGTAAGAACTGGGCTTACCAAATCAAAGTACTGTTAGACCGCATCGGATTATCTAGAATATGGATAGAACATCATTTACATACACCGAACGAATACGACTTGAAAATCATATCGGACCGCATCCTAGATATATACAGACAGACCTGGTACTCGAATATAAACAACTCAAATAGGTTAGAATCGTATCGACTTTTTAAACACGACTTTGAATCAGAAAAATATTTGAAATGCATTAACAATAATAAATCAAGAGCATTACTTACACAATTTAGAATTTCAGCACATAGTTTAGCTATAGAAAAAGGCCGTCATGAAAATATTCCAAAAGAAAATAGAAAATGTATTTACTGTAACATGAATGTTTTAGAAAACGAATACCACTTCTTATTAGTATGCCCCAAATATAAAGACATAAGAAAACAATACCTGAAACCGTATTATTGCCACTGGCCAACATTGAACAAATTTGAAAGCCTAATGACAGCAAAATCCTCGAAAGTGTTAAATAATTTATCAAAATATATATACACCGCGCTTAAAATAAGATCGACAGTACACTAATACACTCACTTTCTGTAAATTTCGTAAAATATTTAGTTACACTAAAATATAAACCATATCTATACGTTATGTTAATACTATAGATAACATCAAGTATTAATTGAATTTTCAGTCCAATTAATAAATTTTCTAATATTTTATGTTAACTTATGTTAACTTTGCAATGTACTAAGCAATTTTTGAATGTTATATATCTCCATTTTCATATATGGTAACACAAATATACCCACTTGTGTATGTTTTATATACATTAGCTAGTATAATACATTTGAACAAATGTTTACTGATATTAATATATTTCAGTATTTAATGTTATTGACACTTGGGTATGCTTTGTATACATTAGCTAGTCTAATACATTTCAATAAATGTTTACTGACATTAATACATTTCAATATTCAATGTTAAATATTATCTGACCTGAATTATTGTATGGATATTAATATTGTTCAATATTTAATGTCAAATGTTAAACGATAGAAATTCTTGTATTATTATTAATACTGCATTTGCCATTTACACTTCTTGTACTTCCCAAAACATTAACCATGTCTTCTTCTTTTTTTTCTCGCAACTATATTTGTTGTATAGGCTATAAATTTGCAATGTGCTGTTTTATGCCTAATAAAGATATTGTATATTGTATTGTATATGTTGACATGTTATGTTTACACTTCTTGTAGTTGGTGTTTATCGTGCACTGGTGTTCCTTGGAAATTCTTCTTCGTTGTTTGGCATGTAATTGAATGACAAGTGCACGCATCTTAATCCAGTCATTCGCTCCCTAACATTTGCCATATTCACAGTTTGTGTTCAATAATACTCACATTATGAGAGTTTGTTTTGTTGTCGTGTTGTATGCTATTTTAGTCATTTGATTTCATAAATTGCAATCAATTATTGCCATATAACGTCATTGGCTTTAATTAATAAGCGGTTTGTGATTAATTCACTCTAGTCAATAGTGTTGGTCTGAAATAACGTAAATCAATCATATTCTCGTACACTGTTGTTTAATTTTTTAAATCTTATTCATTTTAGGCTTTGATTACCATATGCAACCACCATCGCATGCATTAGCCATAAATCCACAAATACAATCGGTACGTCAAGATAAGCAACACAAAGTGAAAACGGTAAACGGACGGCTAAACATAATTAATAAATGTATTTTGGTAATATGTCCATTCGTCTTTTTGCATGTCACATTTTTTAAGTTATCCGACATAAAGCGCACGATCTCAACTTGCTCAACTGCAGTGATGATAGTATAGCATACAAAACAACAATTCAGAAAATATGTTTAGTTTCCAAAATAACTGGTATTGAATGCCATACGTCATTTATATGTACAGTTATATAAAAAAGTTACTTTGAAAGCGATCTGATTATAATTATTATAACTTACTATAGTGTTCATGTATACAATCCATTTGACATGCTTAGTTAAAACAGAACAAATATATACTAACAACACATATATTTTAAAAAGATTTATTAATTAAACACATATAACTTTGTACGACATTTAAAACAATTTTCATGGGTAATGGGAACAAATGAGTGGCTCGTTTTCTCAAGAACTGACAAAACCAGCTTCATCAACAATATGATTTCGATTAACAAAGCTTTCACATTGGGGCAACGAAATTACAACAATCTAAGAAGTCTGAATCAAAGAAAAAAACACACGCTTAGAAACTGAATCACGTTATTAATATTACGATCGTGCCCGTCCACTCTGTTTTACTGTACCTACGTATTAATGTTATAATTACAAAATGCAATTTTAGATAAATGTTATATCGTGCATATATGGACGCGGTTTCATAGCTGATTCAAGACAAGTAATAATACAATGCGAGATATGGATACAAACTAAACAAACAAGAGGCACACGAGTGTCTATTCTCTCCCATGGCTTATCAAGTAAGGAATGTCAAAAGCGAAAGGCCTCTCAATATGCTATGAGGAAACTAGCCCGCCCTCTGGTGGCCATGTTTTTTAGCGAATCAAAATAATTAAAAGTATTTTGCTATAGCAACCTAAGGACCATTTTTGTAAATTTAGTGCGAAGTCAAACTACAACCATTGGTTTCTGACAAGAAACGTTTCAATATAGTCATATAAGGAAAAATGGTTCTGCTCTGTGCGGCCATGTTTTCCAACGGAGCGAAATCATTTGATCAACTTTATTAGATATCCTCCCGAGGAACATGTTTTGAAATAATTTCGAAATCCAACCAGTGGTTTCTTACAAGAAGATTTCAGTATAAGGAAAAATGGCCCCGCACCATAGCGGCCATGGTTTTCAACATAGTGGAACCATATTAGCAACTTTGTTAGAGAACGACCCAATGAACCTTTCTGTGAACGTATTTCAAAATCCAACCAGTGGTTTTTGACAAAAAGATTCCTATAATGCCATACAAGAACAAATGGCCCCGCCCCCTTGCGGCCATGGTTTTCAACGGAGCGGAACCATTTGAGCAACTTTGGTAGAGAAACACCCAAGGAACCTTTCATGACATTATTTCAAAATCCAAATATTTTTTTTTTACAAGAAGAGTGTCAAATTTGCAATATAGCCATATAAGGAAAAATATCCCTGCCCCATGGCGACCATATTTTTTCAACGGAGCGGAACCATTTATGCAACTTTGGTATACTACTACGCAAGAAACATTTCTGTGAAATTATTTGAAAATCTACACAAGGGTTCTGTTTATAACTGTGACGGTCATCTTGTGGACCAGGACCATTTGAGCAACTTTGGAAGAAGACCACCAAAGGAACATTTCAGTGAAATATCATCAAAGTCGGCCAGAGATGTCGTTTAAAGAAAATGTTTACGGACTCACGGAAGCACGCACGATGGACGAACTGCCATGGCATTAGGTCGCTGGCCAACGGTCAGTGGAGCTAAAAGTTCCCACCGGATAGCAAACCACTATCAATAAATGTTTATTATGACAATGTAGGTATACCATGAACTGCCGGATGCCAATTTTTTGCTGTGAATAGTTGTATCACATCCTTGTGGTATCTGGTAGACCTGTTTTTTATTATATCGCTTTTTAGATCTTTCATCGAAATGACATTCGTGAGAAATTCTTTCCGAAACTCTGAGTTTATAACGAACCATAATGTCTGAAACATGATAATAAATATCCTAATTGTAATTGCAATACTTATGAAGATCATTTATATTTGTTTTATTGTTATTAAATAAACTTCCGTTTACTCACACTAAACCTGCCCGTTTACGTATACTCGTATACTCGACATAGCTGTTTTGTGTCCTCGCATTTCCCTTTAATCTCAACAAGTTGAATACAATGCTGCGCGCCACCCTATTTAATTATGTAATAGAGACTGTGAATCTGTGTCACTACGACCTTCTGAGAACTTGTGTGGGCTGAGCTGGGCAAGCATGACAAGCAAGATGTGCTCCCCGGTGTAGGTGAAATCTGGCGTCTGGGAAATATACAATAAATTGTGAAGAAATATAAATTGCCGATCACAGATAAATATACCTACTAAAACATTAAGTGTAAATATGCGTTTTATCTGGTTAAAGCACACACATGTGTTTAATTCGTTCGATTATTGAGCAGACTGCATATTATGCACTTCCATAAAAATAGGTATTGATATTTACATGAAAATAATATGTGCAATAATACAATATTGTCGCATATGAAACAGCATATACATGTACCTTAATCAGCCCATAAGTCATTTACACGTAAATGCTCCTCCATTTCCATATAGTATCGCTACGTTCATCTACAACCATTGTGTGAGGCAAAGACTACTACAAGATTCATTGGCAACAAATATCGACTGACACAAATAGATATATATTTGTTTGTTAATGTCGAAAATAACGTGAAAATAAAATTGTTTTGGAACTATTTCCGACGCTGTAGAAACAATTTCCTTTTATAGAAAAGGCGCAATAAGAAACGTATACGTAAAATTTATAGTACGATACCTCAGAAGCAAACATGTGCATTACTCGTAACATTTCATCTTCCAATTATTCAAAACTGAAATGGATATACGATGTTCTATCTAACGCAGTCGAATGATGTGCTTGATATAAATGTTCATGCTTTTTATAGTTAAGAAACAAAATACATTAATCAAATACATTGAAAGAAGACAATAACTAATTAATTAAATGTATAATTAAGAATATGAATTAAATCAGTAGCTCGCTGCCCTCTGACACCAGCTTATTCAGCTCTTCTTTATTTGCTGAGTCGACAACCCAAGCGCTTTAGCCGAATAGTTCTATAACCGTATCAGATAAGATTCAAAGCAATGTTTTCAGTATTGCTGACTCAGTGACCATTCTACCTTATCGGAAATTCGCATTACACAATCACGCACTGGCCTAGATTGTAATATAAAACGTGATAGACCCTTCATCGTTGCGGCATGGGTTCCGTTTGACAAAAATACCAATTAACGTTTAGAAGTCCGTCTGAAGGGTAATTAACAACAAGTAACAAAAGTTATATACAGCTGGCTTTAAGAGGTTATTGTATCCGTATTTTTGAATACGCGATAACATATTCTTTAGCTTGTTTCAATATTCAAACTTATAGCTGTGTTGGTACTTATTACGTTTTTAATTTTATTCTAATTGAACGTTATTGTGGAAATAATAGTGATATTAAAAATTGACATTCAGTACTGCATTTTTGATTCCTTGAATAGAACACCACAATACTCTTCGGTATCGATGAAGGGACTGATATGCAAAGAATGTGTTATTTACTTGTCAAGATATTGCAGCACGAAGATTAGAAACCGATCCTTAAATATTTCGAACCGAAATATAATTACAGCCAGTAATGAATATCTTGATGTCAGCAATAATACTGTTACATTTCAGTTAGCAGATTGCAGGAATTGTATATTTGGTAAAGTACTTGTAATTTAGTACGTACATGCCTTTTATCGATAAATGTTTACATAATTATAAATCGTGTAGTAATCAGATTAAGAGCATTAAAACTCAAAGAATAGTAGCAGCAAACGGGACTCTGAATTGACCAAGCACATAGCATGACAAACATATAAGTACCTTTTCTGCATTATGTTCGTATTTGGCAACCGAAGTTTTATACGTTGCCTGCATCCAACTCAATTTACAAGATGCCATGTATTTACGTTTATCATAGAATGCTTCCCATATATGTGGAAACAGTAGACATACTTTCAACATACCTGTTTTGAAAAGATCTTCTTTGACAATACCCCCTACACTAACTCACCTACACAAACTAACAGGCAAATATATGGCAGGGCCAACGATGTATAACTGTAAGGTTGTTTATATTATGATTAATTTGAAGACATGTTATTACATTTCAATACAAATATTTGACAATTAGTGTATACATATACATTTTAAGTGGTTTGAACATAGATTTGCCTAGTGGGTGGTTTTAATAACAGTTACTGCCAGTTTTATGTTGCACACTTCATGACATATCTGCCAAATGACTCACGCTATATGGAAATAATATGCATTAGGTTAATGGGCTGTGTAATATTAGTAGGCATCAACATACCACTGTTCCAAAGAGTATTGTTCAAACCAGCTTAAATCTGCCATTTAAAAGTAATAAACATTGTTATAAGACATGAGATCAGATGTTAAAAATGACCCGTCATCTATCAATGGAAATAACGCAGAGGTAAACAGATTTCTAAACCAACTGAAGATTGAAAAAAGAAGGAAACAGATCATTTTAAAACAAACTGGCTGTACGACAGCTTATAAAGACAGATTAGAAGTTTATTCAGGAAGAAATAATCAGGAAATGCAGGGTATTGACAAGAGTGTAACAAAACGCGCGCGAATTTAATGTCTAATTACAGAAAAGAATGTTTTCCAAATTACAAAACACGGATAGTATTATTTCGTCCGCTAAAGCCCCGCTCCAATTGCCGCTCAGATTAAGTCGTTTGTACCAATTGTCCTAATACTCCGACCAAGCCCGACCCACTGATTGATAGGGGCTTATACACGAGTTCTTCCGTACGACTACTCGACCGTACACGAACCCATAAAGGACCACTCACAACTACCACAATCTTAACCCAAAATGAATTCCGATAACTACTCGACCATTCCCGTACACGACTTATATTCGGCCAGCTCAACCTTTACTTTATAACAAACCGACCCAATCGAACTGGTGTTACCGTGGTTGTCAGAGGACGTACATTAGTCTGGCAGGGAGAATTTTCAATATTAAAACCTGTAATATTTGGTTAGCATTCAGTTGATATGATAATCTGATAATGTCACCACCAGCATCCTGTGGGAAGATGTACTTTAGTCATAGTGCATGTATTATGGATGCACAGCGTTTCAGTTCCAGTATGCATTTGTTGAAGACCACTTTGTTAACAAGACATATTGTTGTTAAATATGATAACATCACGAAATAACGTTGTTGTTGTTGTTGTTCTTCTTATTATTATTATTACTATTGTTATTGTTATTATTATTATTATTATTATTATTATTATTACTATTATTATTATAAACATGTGAAGGACATTATTGTGTAATATCTGTTTCTGTGTGACCATTTACAATGTCTGCTGAGTCGAACGACAACTTAATAAAGTAAAGAACTAATAGTTTCACAGTCAAACGTCCTTAATGTGAGTAATACCGGGCCCGGCTAGCTCAATTGGTAGAGCGCTGGACTGTAATTCCGGGGATCGTGAGTTCGAACCTCAGCCCGGCCACATAACTTGTCTGGGGATTGGTCATGAAGTTATTTCTACGGCCATTCTCCCACTATCTCTGATTCAAGTAGAGTTGTTGTCAGTTACAGGTATAAGTCTGTGCACTGGTAAACCGCTTAGATCGGCTAAGCAAAGTGTATATAACATAATTTATGATGGAATACCATTGACTATTGCAGTTTCAGAGTGAATTAGTACGTTTACTTCATAATTATGTTGTTTAAGATATGATATTTGGTGGTCGAAACTATGTTCTGTTTGAAAAGTGTAGTTCAGAATTCAGCTCAAATCCTGGTGACTAAATATGTACTTTTATTTTGTGTCAATGTTGTAACAAATAGGTATAAATGTCAAATGAAGGTAACTGTATAACCCACCCATAATGTGTTTGGGTCCGTTAAGGATATTTCAATAATTTCAGTTCACTCATTATCATCACATCGAATATAAATTATGTAGTGAGTAGTTTTAAGAATAAATACAAGAACGTAGGAATGGTTTTATACTGTTGGCGGGAGCCAACGGTCTTTAGAAGGACGATTTCGAGAGATTGAATCTCGTTTGCAGTAAGTAGTTTTCATAAAAACCTATTTATCTACCAAGATATTGAAATTAGTGAGCACATCAATGAGTAGTTCAATTTGTCTGGTGTAAAAATAACATTTCAGAAATTCAATATTATTTAAACAAATGTTTTCTTTCTGTTCGAAAATTGTGCACTCTTTTTCCCTTGATGTGGTTTGTTTCCTTTTTCACGTCATTTTACGCAATAAGTGTTTTGATTATAATACATGTTTATACCGAACAGACACATACTGTAGTTTTCCATATATGCAGGCACGTGTCATGTTCTTTCCTTATATTGTTCTTTTTGAAGGGTAAACAAACCTACCCGAAAGCGGGAACTATAAATTCGGAAGTCTAGCTATTATCAGTATTTCGCTTCCGAACACTACACTGTGTAAGTCGCATTGGTTTTGTTTATGTAAAAGTCGCCAACAATCACAAAAACATATATGTACTTGGTTACTCGCCAGAGTTTTATATACTTTCACTCAATTACACATTGGGCTTGCAAAACATGATCTCGAGAAGGCTGCTTCCACACACCATTGGATCGTGTACGCAGAATCAAACAACGGCGGTCTTCCATGACAAAGTTGGAGTCATTAGTGCATATTCTAGGAACTAAATTAAGTTGGAGATATACTTATTAGCCTTTATTCGTTACCACTTACAACGGAAAAGGTTTCACCTGATGGACATAGTTATTTATTAGTCATACTTCAATGATTGTTGATTATTTAAAGAATATAAATGTCGGCTTTCGCGAGATCGCATACGCTGCAACATTTAGTTGTAAATCAGTTTGCTTTTAGAGAATTGTGATTTTATAGTTGTCAAATATTTTCGATGTAAAATGTAACTCAAAACATATTCGGACTGAAGAATGATACAATTGCAACTTACCGGTATCTTAATATCGAGCTTCTGTCAAGATAGAGGACTTCGCAATCAATTTGCAGTAAAATAGCGTCAGCTGTATTTTATAACTGCTATTATCACGATAGACAAGTTCGGTAACTGATTTAGTAAGCGAACACTAACATGTTTACACCGCTGTGAAATGATTTGACTTTTGTACGAGGTATTGAACGAGGACGAAAATATATGAAAGCTATTCAAAAAACAACGTTATGGTGTCGTTGAGTGACACAAAAATAATGACGTACATGTTAAATTGCGAATGGTACAAAGCGTGTTAGAGTTTAAAGTTTCAAACCAAAACAAAACTGACAACGTTCCAACATCATGCGGCGCAGAGAAGACTGAACTCAGTGTCACATCTGTTACAGACAGTTGCAGAATTTGTATACACACAGATGAAACCCACGGATATGACACTGTATCATGTTCCTAATGGTATGAACGCCGCGACGTTTCAGAATAGAACAGCACGTAGTTTACCACTTCGTGACAGCTGTATTGGACCTTATACAGCTCACGCCGTATGTAGCTTACGTGTGAGCTGTATTCGTTAGTTGGCAACGTATACAGCTTACGGTGAGCCATATTCGTTGGTTGACAACGTATACAGCTTACGTTAGCTGTATACGTTGGATATATACATATACTTTTTAAACAGGTCTTTCGTCTTAACGTATATAGCTCACATGGTGAGTGACTAGTATAAAACATAATTGTGAATAATAGTATACTTGATCACCACCATATAATCTTAGTTGTAGCAGTAGAAGAAGTAGATCTAGTAACAGTAGCTGCAGCAGTAGTAGTAATAGCAGTAGCAGAAGCTGCAGAATCGAAAGTAGCAGAAGCAGTAGTAGTATTTGTTGATGTTGCAGTAGTATTGGTAGTAGTAGTAGTAGTAGTAGAAGTAGTAGTAGTAGTAGTAGTAGTAGTAGTAGTAGTAGTAGTAGTAGTAGTAGTAGTAGTAGTAGTAGTAGTAGTAGCAGCAGCAGTAAAATCTTTATTTTATGAAGGTAGCTTATTTAGTTGTTAATACCACATATACAAATACATAAAACAAATCACGGGGCTTCACTGAAACATAAACAAAACATAGGCCTAATTAAAGTTAAAACAGAAATCATTATCAAACTGTAGTAGAAAAAGCAACAGTAGTAGTAGCTACAGTATTCTCCTCAACATCGTCAGAATCAGCAGCGGTCTCAAAAATTTTGGTAAATGCAAACAAGTGGCCACGGCCACTATATCGCTCCACTGACAACACCACGGCCACTATATCGCTCCACTGACAACACCACGGCCACTATATCGCTCAACTGACAACAAACACCACGGCCACTATATCGCTCAACTGACAACACCACGGCCACTATATCGCTCCACTGACAACACCACGACCACTATATCGCTCAACTGACAACAAACACCACGGCCACTATATCGCTCAACTGACAACACCACGGCCACTATATCGCTCCACTGACAACACCACGGCCACTATATCGCTCCACTGACAACACCTGTATTAAGAACCAGCTGTGCTTATCAGCCTTGCACATGTCCGCCATGTTCACAATTTTTATACGCCACCCAAAGAGCATCTGTGCAAAACGACATCTAAATAAGTCCAATAGTTTCAAATATTTGTTTAAGTTTCTTCTATAGAAACAAAAGGAAAATAAGCCCAGCCCCTGTACAGCCATGTTTTTTTTTCACTGATTCCTATGTTTTTCGCTATTTATATAGAGGATCCCCCAATGAACATTTGTGGCACATAGTTTTTAAATAGGACCTGCAGTTTCTATGAAGATTTTTAAAGTTTCCCAAATGGATGTTAAAGGAGAAGAAGCCCCGTCCCCCTGGCAGCCATGTTGTTTTCACGGATTGCAATGAATTTCATATTTTACATAAAGGGTCGCCCAATGAACCTTTGTACCAAATTAATTTTTAAATCAGACGACGGATTTCCGATAAAAAGAATTATGAAACAAGATACTAACAGCTCACCCTCATCCACAGTAAAACTATGACCCCTGTATTTTTTCTAATGAAAGTTACTGCGATTGAAAGACGAATACAAAGTCGAACGGGCGGGCGGGCGGAATGGCGGACGGACAGGCAGACAGACAGACGCACTACTTATACTACTTCTAAAACAGCAGTAACAGCTACAGCAACAACACAACTACGAACGTGCATTCGCATAATGATGATGATCATCGTCATCTTTTAGATATGAGCTATATACTGCGATATGCATCATCTTGACGTATATAGCTTATGGTGAGCTGTATTCGGTGTAAGCTGTATACGGTTTTATAGTCAACGTATGCAGCTCACGCGTAAGCTGTATACGGCGTGAGCTGTATACGGTCTAACAGAGCTGTCGTATGTTTACAAGATAATTGTCCCACAACTAAGTGCATACTTTTGTATAAATGCAATCAGCAAATTTGGTACATTTCACTATATGAATGACCTATTCCCAGCCAGCATAAAAATATGGGACCCATATAGGTCTAATATGAGCTACCATATGGGGCCTGTATGGGCTAACGATATGGCGCCAAATGGGATTTTGCAAACTGTATTTGTATGGGTCCCAGATGGGTTGCAATATGGGACCTATGTGGGTTCCATGTGGACCCGAGATGGGTCCTATATGGGATACCCATATAGATCCAATATCAGTTTCGATATAGGTCCTGTATGGGCAATCCATATGGGGCCAAATGGGATTTTGCAAACTGTATTTGTATGGGTCCCAGATGGGTTGCGATATGGGACCTACGTAGGTTACATGTGGAACCAAGGTGGGTACTATATGGGGTACCCATATAGGTCCAATATGGGCTTCGATATGGGTCTGTATGGGCAACCAATATGGGGCCAAGTGGGATTTTGCAAACTGTTTTGCTTGGGTCCCAGATGGGTTGCGATATGGGACCTGTGTGGGTCCCATTTGGACCCAAGGTTGGTCCTATATCGGCTACCCATATGGGTCCAATATGGGCTTCGATATGGGTCCTTTATAACCATCCCATATGGGGCCATGTGGGATTTGGAAACTGTTTCTGCATGGGTCCCAAATGGGTTGCATTATGGGATACATATGGGTTCTATATGGATCCAAGATGGGCCCCATTATAGGTTACCCATATGGGACCCATGCAAAAGGTGTTTGCAAACTCCCACTTGGCCCCATATGAGCTGCCCAATTAGGACCCATCCAGGTTTCGATATGGGTCCTCTATGGGCATCCTATATGGGTCCCATGTAGGTTTCATTTATGTAAAGGTCCTGTTTGTTACACATACATGATGCATTGCAAAATTCAATATACAATAACTATTCTATAAATGTTACTCACAAGCTGCGGAGCATATATATATATATATATATACATGTTGCACGCAAACCTTAACCTGACGTTTCTAAGTACAAAAAGGGGCCTTATTCTGCTAAATTGCAGGACAGAGTTATGGGCCTTGGTCATTGACCTTACATAATGACCAAGAAGGCATGTGTGAAGTTTCAATAGAATATATGTAGTAGTACTGTAGTTATTGATATATGTACTTGTTGCACGCAAACTTTAATCTGACTTTTCTAAGTACAGAAAGGGGCATAATTCTGTTAAATTGCAGGTCATAGTTATGGGTCTTGGCCAGTGACCTTATATGATGACCCTGAAGGCATGGGTTAAGTTTCAATTGAATATCTGTAGTAGTTACAGAGATATGGACTTGTTGCCCACAAACCTTAACTAGAGCAAGTTCGGCAATTGTTAATAGTTAATTGAACTGATCACTGTTTGGTTATCAGAAGTATGGGGTGTTTCACGTTCATTTATTTACATCTGCAGCATTTTTGGATCACACACACCAACAAGTAGCTTTTTTCAGTCTCCTCATTGTACGCTTGCCGTGCATTCTTGGTTCCTCGACCTTAACACATGTTCTGAAAGTACAAATTAAAAAATATGTGTTGAAATGAAATAAACATTAAGAAATACATAGAATTCCAGACAGTGCGAAACCTGTCAGACAATCAGATGTGTCAGACAAAAAATGAGGATGTCTGACAAAATATATCACAAACCTTATACATATTATTATTCAATGTTACTTAAACCTTTGTTTGATATATAAAGGAATTATTACTGCAACAATCAGTATATGCATTATGTTATGCCAAATAAATAAATAATAATTAGTTAACAGTGTATATGTTTTCAACATGTGGTGTATGCTTTACATATCATTGTCTGACAGATGACTTTGATGTCCACGGAGTCTGGGATTCAAAAAAAAATCTGATTAAAGTTGATATACATGTTATGTACTCTTATAAACAAACAATTTTACTTTCATGAAATAAACAGCAATTTCATTTCTCAAAATATCAAACTTACTTTATCAAGCTTGGACAAGTTGAAGTTTGACAAAATGTTGTTTTCCATCATTTCTGCTGAAGTTGTACTGTAGAATCAAATGCTCTTTCATAATCTCCATACCTGTGTGAAGAAGGGGATACATGTAAAATATGTTATCAGCTATTTATACATGAGCATTTAAAGGGACTATGTCAACGAAAAAATGGCTTCCTATTGCACTATAAATTATATTATTTGATAGAAATACGCTCTTCTAAGGCATGTGTATTAAATAAATAAATATAATATAAAACACAATATGATATTTGATATAAAAAAAATTAGCCAAAAAGCTTGAAAAAATGAAAACCCCAAGTGGGTATCGAACTCAAGACTTAGGAGCCATACAAAGAAATGACTATCGCCAGCGCACTCACCAACTGCACTATCACGCATGGTAAGGAGTCATTTGTAAACAATGGTTATACATAATGCTCACAACTCTGATGTCAAAACATAAACAGGAAAAGGGCCAAACAAACAAAACCCATAATATTAATTGATTTTTATCTCAGAATGCATACACTCTTTCCCCATTATATATACCCTGTTTTAACCGTTATTATATGCCAGTATTAATATCTAAAAAATTGTCCCCTTGAGGCCCTTTTTGATGACATAGTCTGTTAAAGGGACCTGTTCACAGATTGGCAAATTGGCAATTTCAAAATATTTTCATAGATCCCAAAAAGAAAAATACATTATATATAAACAAGCAAAATGACACTACAGTCAAAGAAATATATTGGAAATACAGTGTCGTTTATGAAAAATCATCAATTGAAATGGCTAAAATTATAGTTTTATGAAAAATCAACTGAAATGGCTAAAATTATCAAGCGTTTCTAACGCTTTTTGTCGGTATTTTGGAAAACATGTGTACCACTTATATAGCGATTAGCGTTAAACATTCACCTCAATGATCGGCAGTCAGAATAGCTGAGTGGTTACAGTGAGAGGTTCTTAATCCTGGCGGACGTGGTTTGAGTCCCGTCCAGGGCAATTTTTATTTATTTATTTTCTTGATATAATATTTGCTTTTGGTCAATCCAACATCTTTAGTTTAAATTGCAGTTAAGACGTTAAGTGACATTTTTCAAAAATACGAAAATGTGTGAACAAGTCCCTTTAAAATAAATATATTTTCATGCTATTGCAACTACTGGTATTTGGCCAGTCTACTGCAGGTAAGATTAACATCATATGTAAGCGCTACCAGTAGCCAATATAGCCATTGGCTACAAAACTTGGCTACTAAACTGAAGCATATTTTCTAAAGATATTTCTAAATAATGGGTTTTCTTTGCAAAATCAAATTTTTTTGCTACTAGTTCAGATTTTTTATCGCCAACCTAGTCAGATCATAGATCTACACGTAAATATTTTTAATTTTATAATTAATAATGTATAGTAGGTTTACCAATTATGTATAATGTCATTAATTAAAATATAATTGAATTTTACAGAAGATCATGTTAGAATCGAAATAATTGACATGTTAGCGTTGGCTATTGCGGTAATAACCAAAAGTTTGGAGTTCTGATGTGAAGAAATTAAACGACGAGGGCAGTAGCCCGAGTGGTTTGATAACAAGCATCGGAACGACAAACTGTTAGTTATTGCCGTATTAACCAACGCTAACCTGTCAATTATTTTGATTCCAACACGATCTTCTGTAAAATTCTTCTGTAATTTTAAAGGTTATGAATGAAAACTATAGGAATCTATACTCCGCCCATTTTCCACAAAAGTACATTCACATGCGTTTCAGTGATGTCAATAAACCATAATAATTCAAAATGACGTCAGCTTCATTGATAAACATTGAGCGAATGGCGTTATACTTACTAGAAATAATTGACGGGTAACTGTTGATTATTGCGGTAGCCCAAGTGGTTTGATAACAAGCATAGCGACAAACCGGTGGTTATTAACGCAATAACCAACTGTTACCCGTCAGTTATTTCGATTCTAACACATTCTTATATAAAATTCGTATTTTTAAAGGTTATAAATGAGAACTATATTTATCTGTACTCCGCCCATTTTCCGAGAAGTGCATTCAGATGTGCGTTTCTGTGACGTCAATAAATCATAACAATTCAAAATGACGTCAGCTTTATTGATAAACATTGAGCGAATGACGTCATACTTATCGATATAATACTGTGAAAATATCATGTCAAAAAGCGCAAATTAAAAACATATTAACACAACGTTAACGTTTTTGTTAACTTAAGTACAAAATATGTAGTACAAATGTGGTTTAATTGCGCTACATAATGCAAAAATTATTTGTTTGTCACAATTTGCTATCGCGCGTTTAAGCACGTGCATTTTACGGAACAATTTCTTCGCCCATAATTTGTTGCAGAATATCCCAGTTATTTTCCTTCTTTATCTATGGACCACTAGCCGCGTGCCGTGGTAGAATTGTTGATAAATACTGTGAAAATATTAAGCACCTGCATTTTACGGAACGCTTTTTAATTACTGGAACTATTTTCAAAACATAAGGCTCCGCCCATAATTTGTTGCAGAATAACCCATGGTAGATTTTATTCGTTATCTATGGAAAATTAGCGGCGTGGCCGTGCTGTGTTAGAATAAAATATAACGCGATCAATAGCACAAATGAATTTGCTGTTTATTTCTTGTGTAATTAAATATTTTAATATTGATTATAGCGATAAATAAGAACATGATAATTAATGCAAGGCATATACAAATGAAATGTAGGATGTATATTTTGTGTGTGAGATTGCTTAAGCTAATTAATACAATGAAACTTCTAAACTCAAATGCATGAAGCTTATTGTTCCAATTAGTGAAATTATTCCAACATTCAATTAAATGCCATATAGTGTACGTTTTAATAAATAATGCAACTTCAACAAAAGCAACTATATTGTTTTCCTACTGATAACCCATGCTTTATTTGCACAAAGATTACACGTACAAAACAACACACACATTTTGAAACAGTTGTGATAGTGAAGTAACATTTTTTTAAAGTCGCGAAAATACATGACAATAGAGATATATTTACTTTAATTCTGATTTAAAGTGCAATTATGATTATTAAGTTATGACAAACATTTTCCAAGTGCAAAACACATATTTACTTTCTTGATATTTAAGAAATGCAAGCTGCATTGTGCTCCTCGAAAGAAAATCTGCAGTAGACAAAACAAGATGGCGGCCGTGAATAACTGCATTGAACTGGTCATAGAAGCACACATCAGACTGACCGATATGGGCATGTTTGCTGGGTCCCATATGGACTTGCTAGTTAGGAACCCATATGGTCTCTCTTGCTGGGACCCATATGGGCTTGCTATTGGTGACCCATCTAGGCCTGCTTTTTGGGGGCCCATATGGGCTTTCTTGCTGGGACCCATATGGGTTTGCTTTTGGGTGACGCATATCTAGGCGTTCATGCTGGGACCCATATTGGCTTGTTTGCGTGGGTCCTACTTGGGACTGATAAGGGCATAACAATGTATGTGGGACCCTTACGGAACCCATGTGGTTAATAAGCCCAGTTATAGCCCATATTGGGTCCCCATAGGCTAGCTTGCCGGGACACATACAAGCTTACTTGCTGGGGACCCATATGGGCTCTATTAATGGAACCCGTATTGGGTTGAATGTTGGTGTCCTATATGTGCTTGCTTGTTGGGAACCCATATGGGGATGCTCTTTGTGACCCATATGGGCTACTATGCTGCAGACCCATACAGGCCTGTTTGCTGGGAACCATATGGGCTTGCTTGTTTGGTACCCATGTGGGCTCTCATGCTGGGATCCATATGGTCTTGCTGTTGTTGACCCATATGGGCTTGCTTGTTGGGGACCAGTATGGGCTGTCTTGCTGGGACCCATATGGACTTACTTGTTGGGGACCTATATGGGCTTTTTTTGTTGGGACCCATATGGAGCTTACTTAGTTGGCGCCCATTTGGGCTTTCTTGCAGGGACCCATATGGGCTTGCTTGCCTGGGACCCAACTGGGTCTGATATGGGAAATACAACGCATATGGGTCCAACATGGGGTGTATCAGCCCAGGTATAGCCCATATCGGTCCACATGGGATGGCTTACTGGGACCCATATGGGCATACTTTCTGGGAACCCATGTGGGTTGACTTGCTTGGTCCAATATGGGCCCGGTATGGGCAGAAAAAATAGTTCATGGGGCCCATATGGTATATTTGCCCATGTAAAGCCCATATTGTGCCCATATGGGCTTGCTTGTTGGGTTCGTGATAGGACCAATATGGGCTTACTAGTTGTGAACCCATATGGGCTTTCTTGCTGGGACCTATATGGACTTGCTTGCCTGCGACCCAAGTGGGTTTAATATGGGCATGTATATTGGTCTCACATGTGGAAGATCAGCCCGGATATAGCCCTTATCAGACCCACATCTGATAGCTTTACGGGACCCATATGGGCATACTTGGAACCCATTTGGCTTGCCTGCTTGGTCCAATATGGGCCCGATATAGGCAGAAAAACATATATGGCTCCCACATGGGGCCATATGGTATATTTGCTCAGGTATTTCCCTTTTTGGGCCCATATAGGCCTACTTGCTGGGACCCATATGGGGCTGCTTGTTGAAAACACACATGGGCTTTCTCGATGGGGCCCCATATTGGCTTGCCCTTTGTGACCAATATGGGTCTGTTTATTTGGGTCCCATAGAGGCCTTCTCGCTGGGACCCATATGGGCTTTCTTGTTGAGAACCTTTATGGGCTCTCTTTCTGGGATACATGTGGGCTTGGTATCGGAGGCCCATATGGACTTGCTTGTTTGGGACCCATATGGGCTTTCTTGCCGGGACCCATTTGGGCTTGGTTGTTGGGGACCTATATAAGCTTCCTTGCTGGGACCCATATGGGCTTACTAGTTGGGAACCCATGTGGGCTTTTTTGTTGGTACCTTTATGGGCTTGCTTGTCTGGGACCCAAGTGGGTCTAACATGGGCAAGGTGATGTATATTGGTCCCATATGGGGCCCATGTGGAAGATCAGCCCAGGTATAGCCCTTATCAGGCCCACATGTTATGACTTACCGGGACCCATATGGGCATACTTGCAAAAACCCATGTGGGCTTGCCTGCTTGGTCCGATATGGGCCCGATATAGGCTGAACAAATAATATATGGGTCCCACATGGGGCCCATATGTTATATTTGCCCATCTGTAGCCCATATTGGGCCTATATGGGCTTGCTTGCTGGGTTCTCACGTAGCTGCAGTGGGGATATCAGTTCTCATTATGCGTGGTATTTCAACGTCAATCATCCATTATTGCATTATTTTTCGGCGTAGCTGTCTAAGATCACTTTTGACCTAGATTTCTTGCGATAATTATGCAGCGGGAAAATTGAATGCCAATAGAATTGGGCAAATTTTCTAATTTTATGGAATGCAAACTTATAACAATAGTTTAATGTATACCAACAACTGTTGCATACTTTAGGGGATTAAAATGTTACATAAGCGGTTAAAATAAAGTTATAAACATATTATTGATATACACTCTAGAACTGAGCATGAGTATGAACATATTTTCTCATTGTATGTCATGAACAGAATATTATGTTCATTCCCAGAATTAATACACTATTTTGTTTAGCTCTATAAATGACAATTGATTCTAGCGAGTTCAACACACTCACGATAATTCTAAAAATAGCCCACGTTTAGCTGTTATAATATACGCGCATCAATTAGCGTCCAGAGAATCATATGAGCGAATATTTCAATAAAGGGGGAATTTATGTTTATAAACTGACTGTGCATGTTAATTTGAAATTGAATTGCGGTTGCGTTCTGTTAATAATTAATTAGAATTGCACATTTCTATCAACTTCTCCAGTAGATGTTAATCAACTTATACAAAAATGTCTTTCAATGAATAAAATGTGGTGAAATAAGTCTCTGAATACGTCGAAATGTTATTCATTTTACTTTTACTTCATTTGCGTTGAAATGATACATGATGTGCAATACCAATTATACACAGAAACTCTTGATACATCATATTCCTACCAAATATAATTTTCAATCGCCATAGTCTTATGAAATTTTTTGTTTGTGCTATCAAACTGGAAGTCATCATTATTTCAAATGCGCTGAATGTTCTCTGAAGATCGCTTTTCATTAGGATACACGGCCTAAGGCTAAAAAAAAGAATGTTTCTCAGGCACTTTTCCCAAAAAATCAGGAGGGAGGGCGAGTTTTTTTTATTGAAGTTTTTTTTTTCTCCTACTCTTTTCTATTGGCACTTTTTAATGGCTTCGTAAATCAAGTAAAGTACAGATTAAAGACAATTTTAAGTTTTAATAACAACATAAGCATTCCTTTTTTATAAAATTCTAAATATAGATTTATTAATCATAAACCGTCATTATGCAAGCTGATGTAAAACGGCAATCAATTCGAATGTTGATAATTAACATAAGTGCCTTCAAAATGATACACCATCAGCATTAAAATACTTCTATTTGTAGAATTTAACTTTTATAATTCATATTTTTTATAACTGTCAAAAATAGGTATTATTTTTGCAGTAAATCACCAATACGTTTTGGAAAGGAAAATCAACACTTGTCAATGCAGATGGCATTTTCGATTGTTTCCATAGGACTTATATTGTTTCCATAGGACTTATATTGACACAGATTTTCTTCAAAAAATATGGAATTAAATATTAAATATCTTACAAGCAAAAGCATCTACGAAACAAAAGTTTAAATCAACAAGTAGACAATATTTATAAAGGTTCCCAATCGAATATGACTTTTTTTTTAAATTTACACAGTATATCAGACAGGAAGAAAGTTCATCGTCATGTTTTAGATATGAGCTATATACTGCGATATGCATCATCTTGACGTATATAGCTTATGGTGTGCTGTATTCGGTGTAAGATGTATACGGTTTTATAGTCAACGTATGCAGCTCACGCGTAAGCTGTATACGGCGTGAGCTGTATACGGTCTAACAGAGCTGTCGTATGTTTACAAAACAGTGAAGTGTTATTCCATCAAGTGTAAACGAAAAGGTCAACAACAATCTATTATGACCGTGTTTATCATTTGATCGCATTCAAGACGATTTTGTTCTTCACATAACTTATAATTTATTTACTCGTTAACAGAATTTTACAGACACAGATAGGCCATATTATGCATTTGAATACAGGAAAATATTCGATGAAAATTATATTAACTTGTGTTATATGCTTACTTTAAATATTTAAAGATAATTGTCCCACAACTAAGTGCATACTTCTGTATAAATTCAATCAGCAAATTTGGTACATTTCACTATATGAATGACCTATTCTCATGTAGCTGCAGTGGGGATATCAGTTCTCATTATGCGTGGTATTTCAACGTCAATCATCCATTATTGCATTATTTTTCGGCGTAGCTGTCTAAGATCACTTTTGACCTAGATTTCTTGCGATAATTATGCAGCGGGAAAATTGAATGCCAATAGAATTGGGCAAATTTTCTAAGTTTATGGAATGCAAACTTATAACAATAGTTTAATGTATACCAACAACTGTTGCATACTTTAGGGGATTAAAATGTTACATAAGCGGTTAAAATAAAGTTATAAACATATTATTGATATACACTCTAGAACTGAGCATGAGTATGAACATATTTTCTCATTGTATGTCATGAACAGAATATTATGTTCATTCCCAGAATTAATACACTATTTTGTTTAGCCTAGCGGTACGCTCTATAAATAACAATTGATTCTAGCGAGTTCAACACACTCACGATAATTCTAAATATAGCCCACGTTTAGCTGTTATAATATACACGCATCAATTAGCGTCCAGAGAATCATAAGAGCGAATATTTCAATAAAGGTGGAATTTATGTTTATAAACTGACTGTGCATGTTAATTTGAAATTGAATTGCGGTTGCGTTCTGTTAATAATTAATTAGAATTGCACATTTCTATCAACTTCTCCAGTAGATGTTAATCAACTTATAAAAAAAATTCTTTCAATAAATAAAATGTGGTGAAATAAGTCTCTGAATACGTCGAAATGTTATTCATTTTACTTTTACTTCATTTGCGTTGAAATGATACATGATGTGCAATACCAATTATACACAGAAACTCTTGATACATCATATTCCTACCGAATATAATTTTCAATCGCCATAGTCTTATGAAATTTTATGTTTCTGCTATCAAACTGGAAGTCATCATTATTTCAAATGCGCTGAATGTTCTCTGAAGATCGCTTTTCATTAGGATACACGGTATAAGTTTTTTTGTTCTCCTACTCTTTTCTATTGGCACTTTTTAATGGCTTTGTAAAACAAGTTAAGTACAGATTGAAGACAATTTTAAGTTTTAATAACAACATAAGCATTCCTTTTTTATAAAATTCTAAATATAGATTTATTAATCACAAACAGTCATTTATGCAAGCTGATGTAAAAAGACAATCAATTCGAATGTTTATAATTAACATAAGTGCTTTCAAATTGATACACCATCAGCATTAAAATACTTCTATTTGTAGAATTTAACTTTAACTAATTCATATTTTTTTATAACTGTCAAAAATAGGTATTATTTTTGCAGTAAATCACCAATACGTTTTGGAAAGGAAAATCAACACTTGTCAATGCAGATGGCATTTTCGATTGTTTCCATAGGACTTATATTGTTTCCATAGGACTTATATTGACACAGATTTTCTTCAAAAAATATGGAATTAAATATGAAAGTAGACAATATTTATAAAGGTTTATAAACAAACAAGAGGCGTACGAGTGCCTGTATCGCTCCACTGGCTTACTACGTAAGGAGTATCAAAAGTAAAAGGACCCTCAATATGCTATAATGAAAAAGAAGGCCCGCCCTCTGGCAATTTTTAAACAGACAGGATCCAGTTGAGCAACTTTGGTAGATAACAACCCTAGGAATATGTCTATGAAATGAGTGGTTTCTGACAAGAAGATTTTCAAAGTTTTCAATATAGCAATATAAGGACAAATAGTCCGTCCCCTGGCGGCCATGTTTTTCAACCGAACGAAATCATTTGATCAACTTATTAGAGATAATCCAAAGGAACAATTTTGTGGAATTATTTCGAAATCCAACAATTGGTTTCTTACAAGAAGATTTTCAAAGCTTTTAATCAAGCCATATAAGTATAAATGGCCCTGCACCCTAGCGACCATGTTTTTCAATAGAGCGGAACCATCTGAACAACTTTGTTACAGGATCACCCAAGGAACATTTTTTCGGAATCCAACCAGTGGTTTCTGATAAGACTTTTAAAGTTTTCAATAGAGCTATATAAGAACAAATGGCCCCGCCCCTGGCAGCCATGTTTTTCAACGTAGCGGAACCATTTGAGCAACCACCTAAGGAACATTTATGTGAAATTATTTTGAAATCCAACAAGTGTTACTTATAACTTGTTTAAGCAACATTATTAGACAACTTCACAAGAAACTTGTCTTTAAAATTATTTGAAAATCTACACAAGGGTTTAGGAGGAGGTATTGTTCAAAGATTGTTATATAAATAGCTCTGGCGGCCAACTTGTGAAGCGGGCCGGAATCATTGGATCAATTTTAGAAGAGGACCGCCCAAAGAATATTTATGTGAAGTGTTATCAAAGTCGGCCCAAAGTTTTCAGCGAATATGTCGTTTAAAGAAAACGTTTACGGACTCACGTACGCACGCACGATGGACGAACTGCATTGGCATTAGCTCGCTGGCCAACGGTCAGTGGAGCACAAAATTATCACCGGATAGCAAACCACTATCTGAAACTGTTTATTATGACAATGTGAGTATAACATGAACTACAGGATGCCAAAGTGAATATTTTTTAATAATTAAGCACACAGCACGTCGTTGTGGTATCTGGAAGACATTTGTTTTATTTCAACTCTTGCTAGATCTTTCATCGAAATGACATTAGTGCGAAATCCTTTCCGAAACGCTGCAATTGGTTTTTAACAAACTTTAATTACTGCTAACATGATAATGAATAAACTAATTGTTATAACAATACTGATGTTTCTGAAGATCATTCAAATTTGTTTTATTTTTATTAAACAAATGTTCGTTTACTCACACTAAGCCTGTCCGTTGACATATACTCGACAAAGCTATTTTGTGTCCTCGCATTTCCATTGAATCACAAAACACGTTGACTACGATGCTGTGTGTCACCCTATAATTATATAATAGCGATTGTGATTCGGTGTCACCAGGACCTGCATGCTGAGAACTTGTGTGGGCTGAGCTGGGCAAGCTTGACATAAGTGATTCTCGGCGTAAGGGAAATCTGGGAAATATACAGTAAATTGTGAAGACATATAAATTGCCGATCACAGATAAATATACTTACAAAAACATTAAAACAAAAATACGTGTTGTATCTGGTTTAAGAACGCCTGTGTGTGTTCAATTCGCCCAATTACATCTAGCAGACTGGATTGATAATATGCATTTTCATACAAAATAATAGGTCTTGATATTTACATGAATATACTATTTGCAATAAACAGTATACTAGTAGTCATTTTAACACAAACGTGCGTTTTCTGTGAAACATCAAATATCTCAATGATTTACATCAGCCCTTTAGTGGTATACATGTAATGCTCCTACATCTCCATTGTGTAACGATACGTTCACATTTAATGCTCCTACATCTCCATTGTGTAACGATACGTTCACATTTAATGCTCCTACATCTCCATTGTGTAACGATACGTTCACATTTAATGCTGCTACATCTCCATTGTGTAACGATACGTTCACATTTAATGCTCCTACATCTTCATTGTGTAACGATACGTTCACATTTAATGCTCCTACATTTCCATTGTGTAATGATACGTATACATTTAATGCTCCTACATCTCCATTGTGTAACGATACGTTCACATTTAATGCTCCTACATCCCCATTGTGCAACGATGCGTACATCGACAACGTCAACCATTGCGAAGACTACTACAATATTCCTTGGAAACAGATATCGACTGAGACAAATTTATTCATATTTGTTTGGTAATGCAGCATACAACGTGAAAATAAAATTGTATCAATTGCCTACGTTGTACAAAATCATTTCATTTTATAGAAAATCCGCAGAAAGAAACTTACTTCTATACGTAAATGTACGATACCACTGAAGCAAACATATGCATTACTCGTAACATTCCATCTTCCAATGTATTTGAACGCATGTCAATTATTGTCTACCAATATCTGGAATCGATTATACAAATCTGAAATGGATATAAGATGTTCTATTTAACAGTAGACGAATGAAGTGCTTGATTAATGAGGAACAAGCTTGTATCTTTATAAAACAAACTATATTAATCGAATTCATACGATACAATACAAAGAGACTACATTAAATAATTTACTAAATGTATAATTAAGAATATGAATTAAATCAGGAGCTCGTTGCCCTCTGACACCAGCTTGTCGACAACCTCAGCGCTTTAGCCGAATAGTTCAGTTACCGTATCAAATTAGATTGAAAGCAATGTTTTCTGTATTGCTGACTCAGTGGCCATTCTATCTAATCGGAAATTCGCATTACACAGTCACTCACTGACCTAGATTGTAATATAAAACGTGATAGACCCTTCATCGTTGCGACATGGGTTCCGTTTGACAGAAATCCAATTAACGTTTAGAAGTCCGTCTGGAGTGAAACTCGTATAAAGTTACAAAAGTTATATACAGTTGGCTTTAAGAGGTTGTCGTATCCGTATTTCCGTATTTTTGTTTAGCTCGTTTCAATATTCAGAGTAAAAGCTGTGTTGGTAGTAATACATTTTCAATAAATAATTTAATTGAACGTTATTATGGAAATATTAGTGATGTTAAGAATTGACATTCAATACTGTATTTTTGATTATTTGAATACATGTGTACCTCACCTAACAGCGACGCTCAAACATTTCAAATTCACGATTATTCCAATCGGATGGATTGCAATTTCCAGTTAAAAGGGAAATAATCTCAAAAGACATGAATGTTATTAGTGTATCGCTAAAAATGAAAAAGTACCATTTTGTTTGAATGTGTGTAATTGCTGCACTTTGATGAGGAATATAATACGACAAACATTTCTCTTCGGTATCGATGAAGAGACTGATATGCACAGACTGTGTCATTTATTTGTCAATATATTGCAATTAACATCCATGGAGCAGGACGATGACTAGAAACCAATCCTAAAATATTTCGAACCGAAATATAATTAAAGCCAGTAATGAATATCTTGATGTCAACAATAATACTATTACATTTGAGTTAGCAGATTGCAGGAATTGTTTATTTGGTAAAGTAGTTGTAATTTAGTACGTACATGCATTTTATCGATAAATGTTTACACCATTCTATACACAGAGGATGACGTCACACGCCAAACCTCTGTACTTATAATTTTTTATGGCACCAGTAGTTCGTGTTTAACACTTCTTAGCGTGTTTATTATAAAAAGCTACTTTCACTTTCGTTTTGTGTGAAACTTCAAGGTTAGATGCCAGTAAATCCAATTCCCATAGGGTCCATTTAAAAACGGCGAACTTTCAGATTTCAGTTTGTGCAAGCTTGCTGTCAGTTTAAAGATGAATCATCCTCTTACGAAAATTGCAATAAAAATATATGGCATGTTTACTTCTAAGAAAATGCGTCTCACTTAAATGTAGATACCGGTAGAAAATAGGGTTTCGGTAGTCATATTTCGACAAAAGCGCCATGCCACAGTAAACACACCCCAAAAGCTCACCTTTCAAGTTAGCGTCCAAAGAAATGCACACAAATGTTCTATACACACATAGGATATTAGAAATAACCACAAAAGACATGTCAGACATTGCTAAATGCTTTTCATAGCAGAAGCAAAAATTAACACTAGTAAAAGGCAATATTTCACAGAGGGAAACACTTTGATTTACTGGTATCTAACCTCAATGCGATATTAAATCAACCATTGCGAGCTACGATGAAAAGTAGCGCATATCCATAATGCTTAAAGCGTTATGGATATGCGCTACAAGTCTGTTAGAACGGTGTAGACACAACGATGTTTACACTTATCGTTTATGTCATTAAGTGAACAAATTGAGAGCATTTAAACTCAACGAATAGTAGCATGGCAAACACATTGTAACCTTTTTCTTAACAGTAAATTGCATTATGTTCGTATTTGGCAACCAAAGTTGTATACGTTGTCTGCAACAAAATTCATTTACAAAAATGCCATTTATTTACCTTGATCATACAATGAATCGTTTATTTTGAAAACACTAGTAATATGTTTAACTTACCTGTTTTGATAAGTTCTATCTTGACGATACCATCTGCACTAACTCACCTACACAAACTAACGGACAAATATATGGCAGGGCCGACGATGTATAACTGTAAGGTTGTTTATGTTATGATTATTTTGAAGACATTTTATTACATTTATTAGATAAAAATGTCTGAATATGAGCACATACATGTTTTACATTTTATTGGTTTGTAAATGTTTTTTTTTTAATAATAGTAAATGAAATTGCAAACTTCATGGCAACTCTACTCAATGACTTTATGATTAAGAATGTATATATGCCGAAGGAGGACGGCATCCAGAAGGTGACACAGTCACGCAATATTATAATTATATACATTCAGTTAATGGGTTGGGTAATATTGGTAGGCATCAACATACCACTGTCCCAAAGAGTATTATCCAAAACAGCTTAAACCTGCCATTTGAAAGTACTGACATTGTAACAAGACATGAGGTCAGATGTTAAAAATGACCCCTCATCGATCAATGGAAATTACGTCGAGGTAAACATAACCAATTAAAGATTTAACAAAGAAAGAAACAGATCGTTATAAGAGAAACTGCCTGTACGAAAGCTAATAAAGACATATTAGAAGTTTATTCACGAAGAAATATTAAGGAAAAGTATGATATGGACGAGAAAAGTGGAGTGTAACAAAACGTGCGGGAACTTTATATCCAATTATAGAAAAGATTTCCAAATTTCAAGATACGGATAGTATTATTTCGTCCGCTAAAAACCCGGTTCTCATTGCTTATCAAGTCGTTTGTACCGATCGTAAAAATACCCCGACCAATCCCGACGCACTGCGTGATAGGAGTTCTTCCCGACGGTTACTCGACCGTACACGAACCCACACATGGACCATCAGGACTCACACGATTGCAACCCGATATGCATTCTAATAACTGCTCGTTCTACACCTGACCCTTATACCATAGATCCTCGGCCAGCTTCACATCTTCTCGACATCGACACGACTAGATCGACCTGGTAGTACAGTGGTTGTATTGAAACCTGTAACATTCGGTCAGCACTCAGTTGATAAGAGAAGCTGATAAAGTCGCCACTGGCATCCTATAGGAAGATCATGCACTTTAGTCAGATTGCATAACATTCGAACACCGTTATTTGGAAGGCGTCGGTACCGGCGAGAAAACTTCAAAATAATGATTGTTCGCATTAAACATTTTGTCCATTTTATAGATCGCGTCGCTTTTACTTCATATACGCAACGGTAAAGAGTTGAAATATAATTCCGAACATCATAAATAAAATATTTAAATAAATAAAATCTAAGTTCTTCAAACAAAATTGACTTTGTATCAAGGTATAAGTGCAGAGAGTTAGTTTATTTACTTTTCTATAATGTATGCTAGTTTATTATGTTTAACGTCCACACATAGACAGCTAACCGATTTAAAAGTCTTAAGTCGGTCGGGAACCAATATGAAAATAGTTTGATTACCCATAATGCCTTGCGCGAACTTACACATGTTACAAGCCCTAATGGTCTAGATAATAAGCACAAATGGTTGAGTTCAGGATGCATATAATTGGTAAAATACAGTTTAAATGATATGTTTTGGTATCATTTTAAAGGTATATATGTAAGCAATAAGAAAAAGGGCTGTTTTTGTGCACTACTTTTTGTCTAGTGGTTCCCAGCTTCATAACTTTTGGCCCATGTATTCATGCGCAAAATGGCAGCCTCCATGCCCGTCAAAACCGGTGTGTTTTTTCTAAGGTAAATATTTTGAGTTACAACACAGAATGTTTTGACATGCTGTTTTTTCAAAAGGTTATGTCCTCATCTTTCCAACAATGTATGGTGATGTATTGGAAAGTAGCTTGGTCATGGTGAAAAGTGAGATCAAATTTTGAATATTTTATATGTAACAAAGAAGGAATTTATTTCCGCATGCGTAACCTAATGAGCACTAATTGCGCCCATTAGCAAATAACGGCCACTGTTGTTGACACGCACGTACCCTAAATTGCATTACATGTATATTTTAGGTGGACAGCTCATAGTTCCAGTATTTATTTATTGAAGACCACATTGTAATCGAGACATATTGTTTTTAATGTGATATCTTCATAAAATAAAGTTATTATTATCATAAGTAGTATTAGTTTTATAAATATATGAAGGACATTATTATTTAATGTTTGCTTCTGTGTGACCATTTACAACAGACTTGCTGAGACGAAAGTACTATTCTGGCAACTTAATAAAGTGTATAAATTGTAGTATCACACTCTAACGTCATTTTATGTTAGTAACTGTTCCACTGTCATTTTACCGGACAACTAAGATATTTTAGTCATGAAAGCCGCCTCTTCGGTAATGATTTATTCCTCAGTCCAAAACAACACTAGTTGGTTAGTGGGTTCGATGGTATATGATAGTCAACTGTAGTTACAATGGTTAACCGTATAATTAAGCCATACTTGTCATACTTACTCACCGAGTGTTAAGGAATTGGGTTAGCGACACGAGTCGACAATGGGTCGTAACAAAATACAAACATTAGCAGTACATTATTGTATTTTAATATGTGGAAATGATTATTTATTTAAAGATAACAATACTTTATTATTGTGAACGTATGTGACGATGCTTGCTTTTAAATGTAGCAAACATTGCATTGATCATGTCTGACACAAACTAACAAGCACGACACCACAAATAATTATAGAATGACACATTCAACACGTATCCACATATAAATATATACACTACTTAGTACTTCCAGTAACACGAGAATGCTTTTACTTTTCATATTTTCTCCACTAATATCTTACCATAACACTTTTGTTCTAAATCGTTATAAGTATGAACGCGAACAAGCTCCCGATTTCATTGTCCTTTCGCATATATGGTTCACTCAGGTGCACATACACAATCATTATAATTATAATGCTGCTTTCTTTTGTTATAAAGCAGAATGCAAAATTTTCAAAACTATCTGACACCAGCAAGAAGCACGTGCACTTAGTTCCAAAATGCTTTCAAGTAAGGGTGTACGAAATACTCGTGGTAGTGTCTCTATTTACAGTGGCTTTTATTGCGTTACTGTACAATGATGTGGGTGTTGTGGTGCTAGGTGTTCATGCCCACGGCCATGATGTGGGTGTGGTGCTAGATGTTCATGCCCTCCGCCATGATGATGGTGTGGTGCTAGGTGTTCATGTCTTCCGCCATGATGTGGGTGTGGGTAAGGTGTTCATGCCTTCCGCCATTATGTGGATGTGGTGTTAGGTATTCATGCCCTCCGCAATGATGTGCGTATGGTGCTAGGTGTGCATGTTCTCTGCCATGATGTGGGTGTGATGGTGCTAGGTGTTTCTGCCTTCAGCCATGATGTGGGTGTGGGGCTTGGTGTTCATGCCTTCCGCCATGATGTGGGTGTAGTATGGTGCTAGGTGTTCCTGCCCTCCGCCATGATGTGGGTGTGGTGCTAGATGTTAAACCCCTCCGCCATGATGTGGGTGTGGTGTAAGGTGTTCATGCCCTCCGCCAAAATATGGGTGTGGTGCTATGTGTTCATACCCTCCGCCATGATGTGGGTGTGGTACTAGGTGTTCATGCCCTCCGCCATGATGTGGGTGTGATGGTGTTGGGTGTATATGCTCTCCGCCATGATGTCGGTGTGATGTGGTGCTAGGTATTCATACTCTCCGCCATTAGGTCGGTGTGATGGTGCTAGGTGTTCATGCCCTCCGCCATGATGTGGATGATATACCGGAGGAATGCCGACCAGGAGCTCTCCACCAGGTACGTCCACTTGTCCCCGAGCACAGGCATCAGGGCTTGCTGTAACTGAGGCACCAGCAGCTGCAAACAATCAATGTTGACTTATTTGGTTATAATTTATGTTATTAGCTATTCACTTTTTATGAACCGCGATCTTCCAATTATTAACGGTGGTAATATATGATTGGCTTGTTAGAGGCTCCCAACGCAATGCACCAGCTTCTTCTTCTATTGTTTAGATAGAGATTGGCAAGTTAGCTGTTGATGATAATTATGTGTTAAGCGTGTGGGTATATTGGTTCATGGTTGCTTTATATTAAAACAAAACCAGATCTAGATAGAAAAATCCAATGATGACGCTAATTTATACTGTTATATGTTCGCTTGCCAAAATCGTGGGCGATTTAATGAAATGTTGATATATAAGGCGGTTCATTTTTCAAGAAAATTAGTCAGCCAATATACCATGTATATTTCAATTGGTCACATGGCAGGGTAATTCATGTCAACAAATTTACCATAGAACAGTTTATATATGTGTACATTTATTTCTTTAACAGTTAAAATAACACAAAAGAAAAGGTTTGACCTAAGTATTTGTTCTATTGTCAGAGTGGAATAGTTGTCACATGTAGTTAGTACCCAACAACAATGACATATCCATTAAAGAGGGACTGTCTGATTTGTATACTTTCATTTCGAGTCTCGTTTGTTACCCACTAATAGAATAGTGTTATATACAACATACAAACGTTAGCATAAACAAAATTATTTTATTTGTATATATTTTATGTATATACAGATCCGTTTAACCTTCATTTGGTTTTACATTCTGACAATATGAACTGCGTATACGCCAACATTCGGTCTGACTAGTCGAAATGCTGTATGTACTGCGAAATAAAAAATATTTAAGTTTTAAATTCCTCTTTTAAAACTTAATTCTAAAGGTAAGTTTTTCTCAACATTGTTTTAATTTTATTTTAAACACGTTGAGTTGCTTAGAATAAATGGATTATTTTAGGTTATGATGTTCATTATATTTTCGTACACAATTGTACACTATTTTCGTACAAAATCGTACAGACTTACGTAAAGGTGTTCTATCTTGATGTTGTAGATGTTGTGCTTCTGTCCCAGCTCGAGGAGGAGCTTCTCGAGGCGCTCTGTCTCGTCCACCCTTGAGATGCACTTGTCCAGCGTGTTCAGCACGCGCAGCCCGTGGTCGCGCAACTTCCGGTTGTGACGAAGCTCCTCCGCGGAAAGACCTCGGAAATGTACAAACAGCTGCTGAACGTCGGGATACTTCTCGAACAGTCTGGAAAAAACTTAAATTGTTTCAAACTCTACTGTTTTCAACACTGAATAACCGATTATGTGAGAAAGACGTCATTCATTGGCCTAACGTTTAGCTTAATATCCGTGTCTGAATACAGCTAATTAGTCCGCTGAATTAGTCCGCTGAGACCTAAATCTTTACGAATGGTTTAAGAAATGTTATGAACGTGTATACAGCATGACACACATTAAAAAATATAACGAACGTAGTTCTATCAGCGCGTTCATATTCTCAAGTTGAAGGTTTGTGTATAACGATGTGTGTCCTATATTTAAGTCGTGTATACGAAGGAATCCAAAGTTCCATTTGGCTGTCATTCTGTTTTCGCAATACAAACCGTTTCTAGTAATTGCCTGATATTATTCACGGAAACAATATGAGAACACCGTATTGGTCACGTAGACAAACAACCATTTATTTTTATTGGATATTCATGCGTTGAGAATACCTGATAATTAGAAGGAGTATTTTATATTTGCATTTTGAGGGCAATTTTCTATTCTATATGTATTGTTATGTTATGTAATTGTAACTGTTGTATATATGTGATCTTTACAGTTTAACAGCTAGAATTATTTATTCTATAACGGTTATAGTATAGTGTAGACCATAGTGGTATCATTAGCAATATGATCAATTTATTACCACAAACACATTCTCAAAATATTCTAAATAAAAAATCCTATATTCTGTATGATTCAGAAGTGCAGTGCGTGAATGAATCGATTACATGGCATCTATGTTGTTAATCTTTTAGTCATTTTTTCCTTGAAACTTCTTCCTGTTATAATTGTCACTTCATTATCACCGTCATATTAGGGCCATTTAAAGTCAATGTGTTTCAATCTCCGCACGGACATACCCCGAGTGCGCTAATTCAGGTACACGAAAATAAAAGTACCTGAATTGGTGCTGAGTCGGAGTTTTTTTAAACTTTTTAGTGTTATGTACATTGCAATTGCATCTATTTTAAAGAATATACACTGTGTTTGATATTTTGAATGTTAAAAAAATAATAATAAGTGCGAAAACAACACTTTGAGATGCAAATTTGGGAACCGATTTCAATGTAGGTTTGTTGTTCAAGCGGAACTTTGTTTACAAAATCATGAATTATATAGTAATCGTACGTTTGTAAACTCAGAGCTTGTCCGGGCCATAAGTTTCACGTTCATGATTTAAACTAATAATACGTGGCACAACTGGTCTGCATGAGAAACCGGAATGTCGCGTACAACCCAGTTATCTAAATTCTGAAATTTGAGGTCACATTTAACTGTCAAAGGAACTTCCAAATAAATCAAATTCGGTAAAACTTTGCACAAATGTTCTTCACGAGACTCGTGTACACAATGATGGATAAAATATCAAAAAGAGGCATTGCTTTACTAACTATAATCTAAATGTACATGATTCAAATTTAAGATTACTTGTCACAAAATTATGAGGACCCTTGTTGCGCTAAGCTCCCACTAGTCTGAACACTGAAGGTAAATGTTTTAATGGATGTGTAAGACATAGAGGCATAGTTGCCACTTGTTCGGTCAGGAACACTCGTGTAAACATATGTGGCAATAATCCATTGGACAGTCATATGTTTTGTTTAATTGCTTAATAAACATCATTCTATGTATTAGTTGTTATTTGAAAACCACTTTACATGTGTATACCACAGTACAATGTTATGGACAGTGAAATTCATTCGTTTTATGTCAGTTGCCTGAGAATTGCTCACATTGTGTAAAAACAAACACACCAACTCACCTCATGAAAAGCACTACCCCAACTCGGGCTATGTCCAGTTTTATAATAGTCCATGTTTCCCGAACTATTGTGATATGTTCGTCTGTTATTTCAGGTCTGTTGAGTGCATTGGGTTTCACGTCCAAAATCACTGCCGGACATTCCTTGTAGAAATACTTCCTGTTAGACTGCAGACACCCCATGTTAACAATCCAACATTAATCAGAATAAAATCATCAGTGAAACAAGTATGCCAACAAAACGGCCTGGTCCTTGTAAAACACTAATCTACATAATCCAGCCTCTGAATCTGGTTTATAAATATCACTTTTATTGTACCTTTGAGCATGATCAAAGATCAATTATTGGTATTTTCCTGCCTAGGACAAGTATATTTACAAAGATTGAACTAGTTTTTATTCATGAATGCAGTGACAGAAACACACAGTCGTTCGCTCCGTTTCGATCACCAAAATACAAAACTCCTTTCACGTGCATTGATATCTGTTAGTTATTTGTAATTAATGAACGTTTTAAAGAAGAATGTCCACATAACACATTGGTGTGAACTATTTCACTGTATCCAAAAGAGTATTTGGTCAAGTTGTTGTGCAGTCGTTCTATTAATTATATCGATTCATTTAATTCTTTTGCTCAATATATTGCACTGCATTCCATTGCGTCTGTGACAACAAAATGACAGTAATCTCAGTTATTGCTTTTTCTCTAAGCTTTGACTTTATCAGCCAGATATTGGACAGAGAGCAAAATGGCAAGTGTCCACCCCATCAACACGCTTTGCGGATTTTACTTGGGATTCAGAAGAAGGAACATGATAGTTTGAACAGGTCTGCAAATTTATAATGGAAATATTCTCTAAATTCATATTTGATTAATTGTACGTGAATAAATTAAACCCGTTATTTTAATAGCAAAACAAAAGTAATTTGTCATTGTGTATAAACATATCTGATACAAAAAAAAAAAAATTAAAAAAAATTGAACGTTCCAATGCGGTGACCACAGTTTTAATTATATAGAGGTAATATGTTAAATTCTTCTTTTCTCGTGTTGTGTGGACAATTGATCACTTACATGCAATACGATACCTTGTGGTGTTAATACGGGTTTCTCTAGTGCTGATGCATGCACTACGATACCTTGTGGTGTTAGAAAGGGGTTCTTTAATGCTGATACATGCAATATGATACCTTGTGGTGTTAGAAAGGGTTTCTCTAATGCTGATACATGCAATCCAATACCTTGTGGTGTTACAAAGGGGTTCTCTAATGCTGATACATACAATACGATACGTTGTGGTGTTCGAAAGGGTTTCTCTAATGCTGATGCATGCAATACGACACCTTGTCGTGTTCGAAAGGGTTTCTCTAATGCTGATGCATGCAATACGACACCTTGTGGTGTTAGAAAAGGGTTCTCTGATGCTGATACATACAATACGATACCTTGTGGTGTTACAAAGGGTTTCTCTAATGCTGATACATGCAATACGACACCTTGTGGTGTTAGAAAAGGGTTCTCTGATGCTGATACATGCAATCCAATACCTTGTGGTGTTACAAAGGGTTTCTCTAATGCTGATACATGCAATACGACACCTTGTGGTGTTAGAAAAGGGTTCTCTGATGCTGATACATACAATACGATACCTTGTCGTGTTCGAAAGGGTTTCTCTAATGCTGATACATGCAATGCGACACCTTGTCGTGTTAGAAAGGGTTTCTCTAATGCTGATGCAGCTGGAGATTTATATCTTTGTATGTACCTGCTTTATCTATAAGAATGTTTATATAAATTAAATGGACCGAATTTTTACCAACAGTGCTGTTCCATGGAACGCCTCAATGTTGTATTGTTCTTTATTAATGTCTAGTTTAGTGTCATTGTATTTTGAATTTAATTATCGATTCTTGTAACTATCCACACAAATGTGAGAAGACGAGAGCACATTCCCGTTATGTTGATTTATTAGTAAAGCGACTATGTCTACGAAACACTGATTTCCTGTTGCACTTTTAAAGATTTTTTAATAATATAAATACTTAGACATGTGAAATAAAAAGGGTATAAATAGAAATTTTCGATAAAAAAAAATTGTCAGCCAAAGTGCTTGAAAAAATTAAAACCCCAAGCGGGTATGGAACTTACGACTTCAGATGAAATGACAGTAGACAGCGTCTCAACCAACTGCACTATTCTGTTTAATGGAGAACCACATGTAAAATATGGTTATGCAAAATGCTTACAATTCTGACGTCAAAATATTAAAAAGAAAAGGGCTAAACAAACACGACTTATACTACAAATGTATTTATATATCCGAATGTTTAAACTCTTTCCCCGCTCTATATACCTTATCCACGGATACATGTGATGGTTTTCCACTCTTCATTTAAAGAGTATATGTGCGTGTAATTTCATTGGAACGCAAGTGGCTCATCAATATTCATTAAAACGAATTCTTGACAGCCATTTCTCCCACGGTATATAATGTAGTGGTAAAGGATTATACACAGTGGGTTTTGACGATGTGGTGTGGTGCGTTATTCATAAATAAAACAGTGAGTTTAGTACAGAATTGTTATTCCGCAAAGCCACAATGTAATAAAGGATCTGACACGAGTTGATATGTCATACCTTATTTTATTTTATGGCGAGCTTACTAACGAATTTCCTTAACGAGTTTAATAAAATATGATATGAAATAACAACGAGTGTCAGATCTTTTTTATCGCATGCTTTTAAACGAAAAAAAAAACTTATAATTTTACCAAAAGATGTTGGTAAATCCTAAAAGTTGTGTACAGACATGACGTTATTACATGTTGATGACGCCATTTCACCAAAATAACGGCATACGATTGGTCAGTCAAAGAATATGTAGCCAATGAAAACGCTTCAAATGTTATCTTACACATGTGTAAGATAAGAAATATGCGTAATGGCTGTATTACACGGAAAACAAGGTATAGCATGTGACAAAATATTGTTTTTAATATACACTTTGCTCAATATACAATACGTTCTAGTCACCCACAATTATTTGAGATACTTAATGTTGTCCAAGGTTGTACTAAATAATGAGTATTATAATCTTTCAAATATGTATGCATCGTTTCTACTGTACTTTGCCATTTTGTAAAAACCAATCGTAAGTTTCGGACCATCAATTTTTAATTAAATAGGTAACTATGAGAAATAACACAATCTGAAAGTCTTTAGCCACGGATGACAACACAGTTCCTTTGCTAACTGGTGTCTGAGCACAGGCGTCTGCTACCAGAAAGCGAACACACTTGTTAAAATCAAGAATGTCTTGTTGCCTGTTGAACTGTACCCTAAACCCCATCACCTGACTTCCATTCTGGTCTCGGTAGAATTCCGTCAGGTAGGTGACGGTGTAATTCTCGTTAAATACCTTCTCTATCGCGTATTCCCATGGGTGAGAAATCTTTAACTTGAACGTGTCTTCAGTCCCGGTTGGAAGCAGGACGCCCTTGACTTTGTTCATCTGTAGCCACAGAACTGGACTATTCTCCACAGAGTTACCCGAATGCTCCTCGTAAATTCGAACGTCGGGCATTAAACTGTTTCCATAGTTGCCAACAAAGTCTTTCGTTTTGTTGTTGGAAAACACTTCAGGCGGGGGAAATGGAAAGTTTAATGCTTTACTCCACGGTTCCGGGAACGTGCATGCTGTTTCATGTGTAAGCCAGGGGTCCATACCAAGGATCAGGTCAGCCACAAAGGACAGAATGGTCTGCGTGGCGTAGCCAGGTATGAACGGCAGGGCAGGGCCGTTGACGCTTACAAACACTCCCACGTTTAGATGCGGAAATAGCCAGATGAGAGAATTGAATGAGAACAGCCCGCCGCTATGGAATACTCGCCTGTGGCCTAAACAAATATCCGCGCCCGTATTATTTTTTTCATTTTATGCGTAAGTATTATTAAAGATCAGTGAGGAATGTAACTAACTGGTATTCAATAACTACATAATACTATAAAATAATATAATTTTCTCATATAACACTATAGCGAGATGTATTTATCGAAACGTATTGTATTAAATCGATGAAATGTTAAGATAAGCATTGTGTACATGCATTGTGTAAAAAAGCATGCAGCAATTATAATGTAAAATACAAGTTATTAAGAAATGATAAAAAGTATCTTGTTTCATTCAATCTAAGCCGCTGCGTCGATTTACATTTGGCCGATTGTATGAAATATGTATACGTCTTGTAGATACATTACTAATTCATTTAATAATGTAAATATGTATATATGGTGTATTTTTAAGGAACTTATTGGGACCTTATGTACGAGTGAGTATTGAGACGGATGTCATATTTCACCACTGCAGCCATGCGCAACAACAGTGAACTATGGTTTCCTGTCGGAGCGAGTGAACGCACCTCTGTAGGCGCCTGTGAACCAGGCGTACCCGTAGCCGTCATTGGTATCGTTGATGGGGTACGTTGGGGTCGTCAGGCTCCTCACGATTCCCAGGGTCTCCGTCTGCTTCTGAAATAGCAATAGGCTTCTGGTTTATAAATACACTGGTAGGGTAGTTCCTCATGTTTCTCATCGAATAAAAAAAAAGGTAAAACGTGTGACCGAAGTCTGAAAATTAGTGCTTTTATAAAAATAGTACCATGCATGTTGTACAGATACAATGATTCCTATATCCTAATAATGAATTCAATGTCCGATGAAGTCATTCATGATCGCGGCAAAGTACAGTTGACATTATTTACACTGAATGCTTCGCTTAGATCTGCCGGCCTCAGCAGTATTTCTCCCGTGTCTGTGGTCGCGTTGCGGAGGTTGAACCGCATCCACTTCGCCATTTCCGTCGCGGAAGACACCAGTAATCCGGCCGGTTCCAGTGGTGTCAATCTGCAACGAAAGGTTTACGTTCGCCGCATACGAAATTTTGGTCAGAAAGAGTGAATAATGGATTGGAATCACCATGACAAATTGGCCAAATGGAGAGAGCTACAATAATCTAAACTCTACGACGTTTATTTTTGGAAGCGGCAACAGTCGCTAAAAGGCACATGCATGATAGTGCTGTGAAGTATGTTATATATAAACTTCAATTTGTCACAAAATGCATATCAGTTGCGCTTTAACAAGGGAAAATGCTATTTATGGTAATCATTCGGTCTTTTACAACGAATACGAAAATGTATATATTTATGGTTGATAATGTGTAAGAAACTGATTATGTACTAAAACTTAATTATTCATATACATGTAATAACTATCCACGTACTCGTATAGTTGTGTATAACCAAGTTCAAGTTCCCCATTCTTTAGTATGTACGGTTTGGCGACATTAGTGGTCTTAAACATCTCTGCCTTGTTCAGAACACGGGTCGTCTTCATGCCGATGGGGTCAAGGACGTGTGACATCACGAGATTCTCCCACGTGTCGTCACCGAGGACCTCAATCACGTGACCGATCAGTACGTACATCATGTTATTGTACAGTAGCCTCGAAGGGTATGGTGTGACTTGTGGCAGCTTCTCGATTTTCCTAAACAAGTGTGAATGTATTTATTGATATCCGGTCATTCGCGACGTCTTAAAGTCATAATAACTTTCCAAAGTTTTAATATAGATCTCTGTTTCTCAAAATGCATTCTACCCAAATTAAACACCCTCAGATCTTAAGTTTTCTGACCTCATCGTTCTCTGCATTTTTCTAAAGTGTTAAAAAGTACAAATATGAAAATAAACAACACATATAAGTGAAATAATGCAAGTCATGGTAAAAAATCCCTTCCTACAATATTGGCAATTCATTGAATGGCGTGATCACGCACAGACGTGTCAAATAAAGCATACAATTACAAGAAGCTATCAGATTGTTCTGTGCGTTTCTGACGATATGGCGAGTGTAGAAAGTGCTACACATCGGAGACAACTAGGTAGCACATACCTTGCTAACATCGTTCTTGTTGTTGCCCTTGGATACCCAGCGATGAAGCCGAAGTCCATGATGTCAGACAGCCCAGTCCTGTGTGAAAGTAGGTCAGCCAAGGTCATCCGTTCCGTCAGTGTCGTGTTGGCAAAGGTCAGATTGACACCGGGGATTTCAGACAACTCCGTGCGAAATGTGTAACTGTAATTATTACCATCTCTGCATTGATTACAATAAAATCTCGTGTTTGCACACTATAGTGCTATACATTCACAAAAGTCGTTTTTCGTTTTTGAAAGAACGTTTACTTTAAGTTTATATGCCAACATCTTAAATTACCATAAGAAACATTGCAAATACAATTATAAAATAAGCTGTGTTTAAATGTGTTTTATACAAATATATCTTAATATCATATGTTTAAATAATCAACGTTTTAATAGTTATTATTTTATCAACAAGAATTAGTGCTGTGCGTTTAGTCAAAATTTACTTTATGTTCGACCAGAAATCTCGTCCCAGTGTATATAAGGAGGAACACATTGATTTCAAATAACAAGCTACATTATTAATATGCATACATACAAATATTTGTGTTCTTCGAAAAAAGTAGCACTTTCATTATTTACTGTTAGGGACAATGCGCTAGTATTTAGTTTTGTATGTACTATGGGTCGCTATACACGTCTAACTACTTTGTGAATTGTTTAAGAAACTATAGCCGCTTAACAGTCATATGTTTCGCTTTCATATCATTTCTGGATGTCAAAAAGAAACATTGCATTATCAATGTGTATATATATATATATATATATATATATATATATATATATATATATATATATATATATATATATATATCGTGCTGACAGAGAGTTCGATTGATTTATTGTGTTATTCATATTTCTCGCTATGTTTTTGGTCATTTCGCACCATACCACCCTCTTTTCCCTGTAAAGAAACAATATCTGATATTGATTGTTTTTCATCTTTGCAAACAATACCCCATTTTAAACATACGTTCCGATAAGTTTGTAAAATGTTCCCCTACCTTGAATGCCTGAGGAGGTTGCCTAGCAGGATCATCGTGAAAGCCTTGCCAAGGGAGCCAGTGCCAAACAACGTCTTCTCCGTTACGTCAACGTCTAGATCCACGTCGGACTTGCCGAACCCGTGCTTCCATTCCTCATCCCCTTTAACGACGGCTAACGTAACGCCCGGGATGTTTCGACAGTCCATGACGTTTTGTACGAAGTCTGCAATACGTTGGCCTTCTTTGTTTGTAAATATCTCCCCATGTGTACCTTGCAGGATTGTAACAAGCGCCGTTAACACGGTGAACACGAACTGCTGCATACTGCACAGGTCTTTTTATGTAATGTTGCTGTTAAGTTATATGGATATTTAAGTGATATGAAACTGTCCGGAAACTGTTGACTGATGGGTCGTTTCCGTTCCCGACAAGTTAAATAGTTAATATTTGATCGCACGTTTGAGGTTGCCTGCATCCGAACAAAAAAGTTCGAAAATAAAAAAATTTAAAGGCTGTGTTTCGAACTTTCATTTCGAACTTAATAGATGAAAAGTTACCGTATGGACGTAGCAAAATGTTCTCAGATTTGAGCTTCTTTCTTATAAAATAACTTATACAAATTGGTGGGCGGAAGGAGTACTGGACCGTCCAGATTTACTATTTTTGAACTTTTTTGGATAAAATTTTTTTCGTTTGTTTGTTTGTTTCTTTTCTTTTAAAATTATGTTACTAATAGAATTTCGTTGACCCAGGCCCGTTTATATAATTTCTATGAAAGAACATCATTTTGTTTTATTTAGTTGCACAAATTCATATCGCCATAGGGAATACAATGCAAAATACAATTGAATTTTTTTGTCAATATAAGAGAAAGGCCTTTAGAGAAAAAGATGCAATTGAAGTTCAAAAGGTAGAACAATTTCTGAAAAATAAACTTTCTGGTATTTGATTAAAACATTTTCCACCGCGGGACGTTTAAGTATCCCATTTAAGTACACATTCATTCAAAAAATGACGAACCTGGTATTTATATACAAATAAAGGTATTGCCCAGTGGCACAGATACAAATTAGAAAAGATGTTGAACTTCATTTTGGGATGTTTACACTCTACTGGATTACACCCGGGTTGGGTTACAGTCACGGGTTGATCGTTATTTGTATAGCGATTTTCAAACTCGAAATAACAACTTGACTTTAACGAAACAAATTCCATAATGTTTTAAGCTGTACAATCACGTGAATATGTACATAAGAGTAACATGCGTTTTGCCGCTCTTAAGGCGTGCATAGCTGTCGTGAGAACACCATCGGTATATACTACAATGAATCATAGCACTGACTATTAATGCATTTCATCTGTAAAAATTATCATATTGAGGTGAACGTAGATAATAATCACCCGGAACCCATATTTTCTACACGATTTAAAAAATAAATAGGAAATATAATTGTAAAATCAATTTAAATATATGATTATGCCATTGAAAATACAATTCTCGCATTATAAATGTATAAGGTACAATAAGAAGTCCACCCACGTATGTCATGCAAATCCAGTTCAGTATAATTCCGCCACTTTTCGGTAGATCTGTGCCACTAGGCACTAGTAGCCTCACGCGTTCCTCATATTAACAACAATTCTGAGTCACGAACGTTTACTTCGCCTCGAACATGTTTACGGCCAAGTACCCTGCATATGCGTAGCTGTAAGCGTCTTGTAGATTCAATTGATTAACAATGTCGTTTTATAAAGAAAATAAAACATATTCACGAACCCTCAATATTACGAAGTCACTGATCTAGATATAGTAATCAAAATTCCTAACGCATCACATATTCATAGCTCCTTTTAATACATAGGAAAACGCATGGGGAAACAAGAGTGATCACCATTCCTTTGGACACGGTGACCACTTTTGTTCTTGCGTCTGAGATGCACTGAGGTACTAAATGCAAGATGGGGACATAACCGTTATTGATATGTGTGATTTTTAATATGCCCCTTGTGCGCGTTATTGAGCCATAACTCATTGTGTAAACCGTTTCGAGCAATTTTAGTATTGGAACATGTTTGCATATCATTATATCGTGTTTTGATTACCTGTAACTGTATGTTACTATCTTTGTATGTATTAAAAGGTTCTTTTAATATTTGATGTGTTAGGAGTTTTGATTGGTATATAATATAGGTATCGTCGATCTGCACGTCTATAGAACATCCAGAATTAACGTAATACATTTGGAAATCACTCATCTGTCGTTAGATCTAGAACCTCGGGATTTATATGCAGTGCATGTGTAGAGTGTTGATATATGACCAATCTTCAGGTCTAGAACATCTTTTATAACATGGAATATATTCAGTGTTTATCGTCACGTTTAAAACCTCCAGAATTTACGTGTTAAACATTTGTAAATCTCTGATATGTCGTCAAATCTAGAACCTCCTGAATGTACGTGCAATACATGTGTAGATATATGAACTATCTTCATGTCTAGGACATCTTGAATAGAAATGGAATTTACAGTATTCATTGTGTGTCGTCATATTTGGAACCTCTTAAATCTACACTGAACAAAAGTCATAACGCATCAAATGGAAAAAAAGGTAAATTTGTTGTTGTTATTTATAAAAATTTCAGCTTGAAATGTCAGCTATGATGATTTGAGTGATACATACATGTGTTCATACCAAAATATTTGCAAAAAATACCAAAGAATTTCTTGTTTACTATGAGAGTTCTTATAAATAATGAAAATAGAACAGTTTCCATTTGGTGCGTTATAACTTTTGTTGGGTGTGTATGTGTTATGTCTTTTTTCAATAGTCAGGATTATCTAACAAAAATTGTATCCTTGGGTCTAGCACCTTCTGATTTTACTCATACTATATTCTATCGTCAGGTCTGTCTTGACGTATTTTACTCATACTATATTCTATCGTCAGGTCTGTCTTGACGTATTTTACTCATACTATATTCTATCGTCAGGTCTATCTTGACGTATTTTACTCATACTGTATTCGATCGTCAGGTCTATCTTGACGTATTTTACTCATACTATATTCTATCGTCAGGTCTATCTTGACGTATTTTACTCATACTATATTCTATCGTCAGGTCTATCTTGACGTATTTTACTCATACTATATTCTATCGTCAGGTCTATCTTGACGTATTTTACTCATACTATATTCTATCGTCAGGTCTGTCTTGACATATTTTACTCATACTATATTCTATCGTCAGGTCTATCTTGACGTATTTTACTCATACTATATTCTATCGTCAGGTCTATCTTGACGTATTTTACTCATACTATATTCTATCGTCAGGTCTATCTTGACGTAATTAGTAATCTTTCGATTTTAAATAAAAAGTTTTTAATATTATTATGTAATAGCTTCGCATTTGACTGGTTTAATTTTCAATATTGACACAAAACAAGTTAACCGCATGTCTTCTCAAGTACAGACAAATGTGTTCGCTACGCGCTGCAAGGTCTATGTTTACATGATGCTCCGCTTTTTACAAGCATTCGAGTCTTTCTCAAATTAGGTGAGATCTCTAAACTTCTTGGATGTAATCTAATCGGCTACTCCAGCGAGCAAAGTTGTGTAGTTTGCAGAAAACGGTTTCCAGTGCCATGGTGTGAATCCACAGATACGTAGAATCAATGCAAAATGAAACACTCGTATTTGAAACTCTAAACGCCTGCATCACGATTTTGTTCAAGGAAAGGTACGGAAAAAGTGATGTATAGGGTATAGAATTACTGTTGTTTTTATTATACCGTGCGACAACTGCAAATGTTATTGTGTAACTGTTTAACATGGCTTTACACAAGATTTACGAAATACTGCGGTTGCATATACGATGTTATGAACTATACCCACACAGTATGTACCATTGTATGCAACCTACATTTGTTTAGTTTTCTTCCTGGCTGTGTCAGTGTTGAGTTCTTAGAATCCAATACGGGGTGTGAGTTTAGTTATTATTTGTAAAACTTGCATTCATGTCTGAGGCGTGTCGTGGGATACTCAGGCTTAATGCATGTGCGTAAAGTGTCGTCACGGAGTAGCCTGTGCAGTCCGCATAGGCTAATCCAGGACGACACTTTCCGCAAACAGTGGATTTATGTTTAGAAGAGACTTCCTTGAAACAGAAAATACCATAAAAGCGGAATGTATCGTCCTGAATTAGCCTGTGCAGACTGCACAGGCTAATGCGGGACGACACATTACGCACATGCATCAAGCCCGGGTTTCCCACGACACACCATATTTATATTATCGTGATCAAAACTCTTCCGTTTTCGACTTCATTGTCTATTATAAATATCATTATCCTGGTTGTTGCATAATCATAACGTTCGTCTTACTTTGACATAATAATTTTAATTATCGTACCATTTTATTCGTATAATTGTATGTGTACACATATACATACATGTTATATTTGGTTAATGTGAAACCAGTTGGGCGGTTGATTGGAAACATTTAATTACTTCAAAAATTAAAATATAATTAAATGTCTTAATTTTTGAACTGGTATATTAGCTACAAAATATTTGGTCGTACTTATAACAAAGACAGTGTTAGGGAGACAGTGCCTTAGTTCGTTACCTAGAAAGTGTTAGGGAGACTTTGCCTTAGTCCGTTACCTAGAAAGTGTTAGGGAGACAGTGCCTTAGTCCGTTACCTAGAAAGTGTTAGGGAGAAAGTGCCTTAGTCCGTTACCTAGAAAGTGTTAGGGAGAAAGTGCCTTAGTTCGTTACCTAGAAAGTGTTAGGGAGACAGTGCCTGAGTTCGTTACCTAGAAAGTGTTAGGGAGACAGTGCCTTAGTCCGTTACCTAGAAAGCGTTAGGGAGAAAGTGCCTTAGTTCGTTACCTAGAAAGTGTTAGGGAGACAGTGCCTTAGTTCGATACCTAGAAAGTGTTAGGGAGACAGGGTCTTAGTTCGTTACTTAGGAAGTGTTAGGGAGACAGTGTCTTAGTTTGTTACCTAGAAAGTGTTAGGAAGACAGTGCCTTAGTTCGTTACCAAGAAAGTGTTAGGGAGACAGTGTCTTAGTTTGTTACCTAGAAAGTGTTAGGCAGACAGTGCCTTAGTTCGTTACTTGGAAAGTGTTAGGGAGACAGTGCCTTAATTCGTTACATAGAAAGTGGTAGGGAGACAGTGCCTTAGTTCGTTACCTAGAAAGTGTTAGGGAGAAAGTGCCTTAGTTCGTTACCTAGAATGTGTTAGGAAGACAGTGCCTTAGTTCGTTACCAAGAAAGTTTTAGGGAGACAGTGTCTTAGTTCGTTACCTAGAAAGTGTTAGGGAGACAGTGCCTTCGTTCGTAACTTGGAAAGTGTTAGGGAGACAGTGCCTTAGTTCGTTACATAGAAAGTGTTAGGGAGACAGTGCCTTAATTCGTTACCTAAAAAGTGTTAGGGAGACATGAGCCCCCCCCCCCCCTCCTCCATTACTTGATTTTTTGTCATTAGAAATGATGATTTTACTAATTAATATCGTAGCAACGCGCCAAATGCCTGAGCATTGAAACACTAGAAATTGAAAGTGGCACGTTGTTTTGTTAACTGATGCTTATTTCCAGTAAAAGTTCATGTTTAAACCTATAATACCGATCTCTTTACTTTATATATCTATTAATAACTGTTAACTAATAAATACTATATTCTTCGCTCTTGGACAATAAGAGAGAATCAAGGTCACATTAAAGTTTATAAATAAGTTATGTAGGAGACATGTACTCTCTAAATAAATCAACAAGTTTAACTCGAATGCACGTGTTTAGGTTTAGATACTTAGTTTGATATTCTTTTTTGGAGATGTTGGTATGGTAACCATAGGTATGCACTAATAAATCACTGATATAGTTTAAGATTTGAGACTACAGTATGACACTTGCGCTGAGGCGGGTTACATTGAACTAGAAAGTACCCGGTCAAAAGATGGTGATAAAACAGTCAACTTTGTTTAGTGTCGAGTTCTTTCTAACATATTGCCTGACATACCCTTTTGATTGCTTAAATCAATTCAGCTAAGAATGCTTTTTAAGAAAATGTATGGTTATGAGGGTCCCTATGTGCAAAATGTTGCATGTATTTTTGGTTAAAGTTATTGCTTTTACAATAAATTACTTAAGGATTGGAATCAGTATATTGTAACCTAAACACAAAACAGGGAGCGGCACTTACGGGGCAATGTTTACATAAAACCAGCATGTCACAGTGTGGTTTTATTGGCTGTAATAAGTTTCATGGAAAAAAAAAGCGATAAATATCATGATTTGAAAGTGCATTACAATTTTTACAGCGAAAACCGCTTTTTAAAGTAAAAAAAAATATGAACAAAAATACGGAAACCCGTCTTGTGCATTTCGCAGCACACCAAATCACGCTCAAACGAAAAATGAACACGTTTTATACAATATTTATATCTATTGCATTAAAGTATGTAAATATATAGAAGATATGTGTTTGTTTTCGGTGTGATAACGCGTTCTATCATCACTGGAAAAGGAGACAATTAATATTTTCACGAGCGCTTGCGCGAGTGAAAATATGTAAATTGTCTCCCTTCCCAGTGATGATACAACGTTTATCACACCGAACACAAACACATTTTCTTTTTATTTTATGCTGTTGGGTATTTTTTTTACATTAAACAGAGTAGTTCAGCTCAGTGAGTGATATAGGGATATATCTCACTAATATTTTCCTATATTTCACTACTTAGCATAAAATAAATTCTAGTATTTTGGCTGATTTCTATGAATTACGTACATAATTTGACTCAGGCACCCCCATATAATCAAAACACTGAAAATGCGTTTTCATTAATTTCTACTTTGTGGATCGGTCTGAAATTTTGCATGCACATAAGAAATATGTTCATAATGGTGTAGAATTGTTTTTTTTCGCGATATCAAAAACTTTAAGTTGTCTTCTAAAGTAATTTCTACTGTTGTGGCCATGTGACACTTACTTACGTCACGTGACATTTGTTCGACGGCGATTAATCCCCCGTGAGGGGAGATCACTTTGAGGAGTTCGTATCGGCCCAGTATCCCTATGGTGAGGGCCAGAATCCACTATACGAGCAGTTTGGAAAGCATGCTACTGGTAGTGTAACAGCAGTATAATGAAAGGGGTGGCGGTGGTAAAGTATAGCTAATATTGGTAAGTATGGTCGTTGTTGTGCTTCTCGTTGTCGTTGGTGGTGTTGTAGTTGTTGTTGTCGCCGTTCAGTATTGATTGTTCGCCGCAGATGAATATCTTGAGGCTACTTAAGACTGAAAGTGAAAACTTCCTATTTGCATTTCCATTCATGTATTACAGCCATTGTTGTTACTGTGTTAAATCATGAACAACTGTACTGTATTCAACACGTGCCTATACACACATGGTTTTCACATTTGAACGTACTTTTCAGTTAGCTGCAAATTACATCGTTAATGGCCTATGTACGTATATGGAGCTGCTAATAGGATTCTAGGAAATAGTGTCGACGTACGGAAGGATATCAATAGAGCCAATAAGTGCTGAATAACTATGGCTTAAGTCGCATAAATAGTGCCGGCCAAGACATTATAATAACCCGAACTTAAAGTTAAGTGCATAATAACTATGGCTTAAGTCGCATAAATAGTGCTAATCAAGACATAAGAATAAACCGAACATAAAGTTAAGTGCGTAATAACTATGGCTTAAGTCGCATAAATAGTGCCAGCCAAGACATTAGAATAAACCGAACTTAAAGGTATGTGCAGAATAACTATGGCTTAAGTCGCATAAATAGTGCCAGCCAAGACATTAGAATAAACCGAACTTAAAGGTATGTGCAGAATAACTATGGCTTAAGTCGCATAAATAGTGCTAATCAAGACATAAGAATAAACCGAACATAAAGTTAAGTGCGTAATAACTATGGCTTAAGTCGCATAAATAGTGCCAGCCAAGACATTAGAATAAACCGAACTTAAAGGTAAGTGCAGAATAACTATGGCTTAAGTCGCATAAATAGTGCAAATCAAGACATAAGAATAAACCGAACACAAAGTTAAGTGCATAATAACTATGGCTTAAGTCGCATAAATTGTGCCAGCCAAGACATTAGAATAAACCGAACTTAAAGGTAAGTGCAGAATAATTATGGCTTAAGTCGCATAAATAGTGCCAGCCAAGACATTAGAATAAACCGAACTTAAAGGTAAGTACCTCCTTTGCACGTTTTTTATTCTCACATAAACTTTAATATCAAAATACAAAATACATATACAAATCTGCTTGATCTCAGGCAACGTTTCTGTACACTTTCTAAACGCATTTCGATGGTTGAGAGTGAAACTATTGTATTTGTTATGGAAATGTTAAGCAGATACAATAGTTTCGCGCTCAACCCTTGAGTTGTAGTATACGTCTTGTTCCCCACTTGCCACTTTCACAGCGGTTATCATTTGTCGAAGTTCTATGTCAAAACTATTATCTCTTTTGAATCGAAAATTGGGTTGTCACATTTCTTTTGCAAAACATATTATCATTGTCACACCATACATTTAGTTGTAACAGTTCTATCTTTGACGTCATTATCTCGTCAAACCCAGTGTACTCACGGGCCTATTCGCAGATTAGCAAATCGACAATTTCAAAAAAATAGAAAGAAAAATATATATAAAGAAGCGAAAAGACACTCCTTGAACAGAAAGACTTTGAAAAAGCATGGGTTATTTATGAAATAACACCATGTGAAATTGCATTTATATTTAACGTTTTTATTACTTTTCATTGATATTTATTAACCACGTGTATCTTTTACAAAGCGCTAAAATACACACATATTTATGTAAGCTATGTTGGTCTAGTTGTTAGCGTACTAGACGGGCTTTTGATACGTAGGTCATGGGTTCGAGACCGGGTTCAGGTATTATTTTCGTCCTTTTTATGCTTTTTTAGAGAATGTGTGGGTTTGTATGTCCAGATGCTTTTGTTTGTGAAGTTAAGGCATTTTATGACATTTTCTAAAAATACGAAAATCTGTGAATAAGTTGTATTTTATTCAAATTGTTATTCTTTTCGTTTATTTCACGAATAAATTAGTCAAATCAAATCAAGACCTGTTTTCCTATTTTCATCGTGCTGGTGCTCGAATATACGAACATAATATCACATTGTATGCTTGTATTCAAATGCATTTTGATATAATTAGTTGAACTAAAAAGAGACATAATGTCGATTTTTTCAGAGGCGTTGTCTAAATATAATGACCTCCCTTATTGCGTGATTTCGATAGCAGTTCATGCCCTGAAACATCGTGTAATATTGTAACTTTAAGATCATACTTTTTCCTTGTGTATATGGTATTGTGCTTAGTGCAATTTATTGGCTAAGTATCAATTGACATTGTAACAATGCTGAACATAAAAATTTATTGACTAGGTATCAACTGACATTGCAACAATGCTTTAAAGTACTCGTGAAATAAAATTCGATCATTCACCGAAATCAACAAATATCCTCTATATATTAATTTAAAGACGTTCGCAACAATTTCCTTCAGTTTTTTTCCAAAGACAGATTTTCTTAAAAATTGGCAAAAAAATGCATCAATGTATCTTAAAACTAAAACAGTCTTAAAAAATAGAGGTCACCGGCCTTTTTCCGGGAATATTGAATTTTGAACACGGTACCTGTCGAAGCCTTTTTTCAGTTTGTGTTACTAAGAATGTTGAATAATTTAAAGCGTTTATATTCAAACAAAGATGGAGATTTTTAAATGCATCTTTTTTAATGTTTGGTTTGGCAATATGCAAGTGCAGTTTAATGATAAAACGCGCTTTATCTACAGTTATCATTTAACACATGACTTGTAATGGACACTTAACGAGGTTAATTGTGCATTAAATATGACTGTGAAAACACCAATAATTTATCAAATATATGAACTATCTTTTGTTCCAAACGACAGATTTTGTTAAAAGATCCCACATACATGCGTCACTGTATACTGAAACTAAAACAGTCTTAAAAAATAGGGGTCGCCGGCCTTGTTCCGGAAATATTGGGTTTTGAATACGGTACCTGTCGAAGCCCCTTTTTCAGTTTGGATTTTATATAGGATAGTTTTTGTTTCAAACAAGGCTATGGTTCTTTCAACTGATGTGTTTGTATATGCTTTGTTTGGCAATATACAAGTGTATGTCGATAATAAAAACGCTTTACCTACATTTACTGCTAAAATAATGAATCTGACTGGACATTTAAGTGTGTCAAATGGGAACTAATAATGCTTTCCGAAACTTCATTTTTATCAAATGCATATTTTGTTCCAAAGGACATATTTTCTTAAAATTTCGCACATACATGCATCAATGTATACTTACACCAAAACATTAATAAATAAATGGCTCACCGAACTTGTTTGGGAAATATTGGATTTCATATAGGGTACCTGAGTAGCCTTTTTTCCTGTTTTGTTTTAACATACATAAACAACGTATCAATAGAATGGATTTAATGGGTCATTTCTGAACTAATTTGTTTGGAAATACATTGCATAAGTGTGTTTTTGATTATTATATATGCTTTATGAACTTCTACTATTAAAAATATTTTTTTTGAATTGACATGAGAGATGAAATTAGTATATTGTAACCTATATACAATAAAGAAAAAATGAAGCAAAAGGAGAAATTAACCCAATTATTTTCTTTTCTGTTGCGAACGTCTTTAAGTCTTAAGGCTAAGGGAGATTACCAATGTATTGTTTTAAAAGATTGGTGGCAAAAGAGACACATGTTTAAAAAATCAAAAGGACAGATACAATCAGAAATTGTTAAACATATTGAAACAATTGTAATAATAATAGTAATAGTAAAAAAAAAAAAAAAAAAAAAATATTAATAATAATAATAATAATAATAATAATTATTATTATTATTATTATAACACTAATAATAATTATATCAGTATCAACTTGTAAGATGTTGTTTGATTGCTCATTGATCACATTTTAATATGGTAGTTATATACAGAAACAGGAAAACCGAACCTACTACATCTGGATCAAAAGTATGTCACCATAACCACGAGGTCAGCCCAGTCGGACTAGTGTACATCGCTGTGTATTTTAATCACTATGTAACTATTGCACATGTTTCCGAACATATCGACGAAAAGCATTACAAATGCTTTATAATTTATCCCTTTCGATTGTTGTTTGTTCATAAACAACACAATATTACCAATAATTGTATTTCTGAGTCAGGAGGGGTATTTCGCTTCTTTATATAATAAGTACTTTTATTTATATTATATGTAACAAGTGTTTTGAAAATTGTAAATTTGCCAATATGTGAATCAATCCATTTTTTTTTTCAAATTTTCAAATGTTGCTATATTAATCAATGTCATTTTTTCAATATACGTGTAACGCATATTTAATATCGGTACATTTATATATATATGTAACAAATACTTCAACAATTATATTTTCCTCTCCGCCATAAATTAGTTGGTATAAAATAGTTTCTTACATGAAACATACAATCACTGAACCCTCGAAAATGCTACCACATCGTACATCGTCAGAACTGAATGGTATTTTTATAGGTTAGAAGCGCTGAATAATCTGATATATACCAATATGATATCTTGCCATGGAAAAATACTTTGTAGCACTCTAATTTTTCGATAACCAATATGTCCCTTGTCGATACTTTTCAGACTACTCGCGAAAATAGAAATGTTCGTTCCGCGGTTTGCAGTTAATATTATGTTTGCCAAACCGCTCAGCGTTCAGACAACTGGATTTTCTCAATATCAGACTAAGATACGGAATGGAAATTCGTTTTCAGGCGCTGGGTGTAGATCAATACTGAGAACCCGGTGAATTAGCGCCAGAAGCCACACGAAATAGTTACGAGTGAGCATCGATTTTCTGCGTACGACAACTTCGCTAACATCGATAGTTTCCGGATTTGCATCTCATTGAGGACGACATAATCCGAAGTTTACCGACGGTTGATCGATTGCATACTCTGAAGTATTTGTGATTAGAACGGGAGTGTACGATCGCGGACGGAACACTACGGCAATTAACGATATACGATACAGAGGCTGGACAATATCGATCATGTGTTTACAAAACTATGCATGAACGTGCTATAGGATATTATGTGGAATGGCGGATGATTACTTGCCCGACCCTGCGCCCCCGGCCCCCACCGACCTCCGGCTGCCCCTGAACGCCAGACAGGTGTTTAAACTGAAGAAATCCTGGAAAGGAATTAAAAGGAATATGGCCACGACTGGAGTAGAAATGTTTGTAAGGTAGGTGGACTGTAATAAAATGTCAATACTCCTAATCAATATATTACATAGAAATATTTTAAAACACCACTACGCTTGAACTACGATGTTAACATTTATACGTGCTTGTTCGACATATCTATAGTCAACTGATGTTGCATAATCTGCAGAAATACACCTGGCCTTTGTAAACTCATAAAACAGTTTATATAATGTTCTTGATGTTCTTAATTGCTTTCTGCCTGATAAATATTTCGGAGCAATTTACGTATAGTTGATAACAATGTTCTTAATTGCTTTCTGCCTGATAAATATTTTGGAGCAATTTACGTATAGCTGATAACAATGTCCTGGTACTTGTAAACATTATTGAGTCTTTCAAAGAATATAGAGAGAACCAATACCTAAACAACATATATAATGCTAATCAATACCTAAACAACATATGCAATGCTAATCAATATCTAAACAACATATGCAATGCTAATCAATATCTAAACAACATATGCAATGCTAATCAATATCTAAACAACATATGCAATGCTAATCAATATCTAAACAACATATGCAATGCTAATCAATATCTAAACAACATATATAATGCGAAACAATATCTAAACAACATATATAATGCTAATCAATATCTAAACAACATATATAATGCTAATCAATATCTAAACAACATATATAATGCTAATCAATACCTAAACAACATATATAATGCTAATCAATATCTAAACAACATATGCAATGCTAATCAATATCTAAACAACATATATAATGCTAATCAATATCTAAACAACATATATAATGCTAATCAATATCTAAACAACATATATAATGCTAATCAATATCTAAACAACATATATAATGCTAATCAATATCTAAACAACATATATAATGCTAATCAATATCTAAACAACATATATAATGCTAATCAATATCTAAACAACATATGCAATGCTAATCAATATCTAAACAACATATGCAATGCTAATCAATATCTAAACAACATATATAATGCTAATCAATATCTAAACAACATATATAATGCTAATCAATATCTAAACAACATATGCAATGCTAATCAATACCTAAACAACATATGCAATGCTAATCAATATCTAAACAACATATGCAATGCTAATCAATATCTAAACAACATATGCAATGCTAATCAATATCTAAACAACATATATAATGCTAATCAATATCTAAACAACATATGCAATGCTAATCAATATCTAAACAACATATATAATGCGAAACAATATCTAAACAACATATAAAATGATACAAAAGACGATAAAAGTACGCAGGTAATGAGAATCCTCCGAAGATTTATCGACCTGACACGAAGTCCCATAAAACTGGCATCAAAATTGCATGACGGAAGTTTCAGTCCCTTCGCGGAAAACACATTGATTTATCGAAAGTTTCAATAACTTTTTTGGCTAGGCGCAGTTCAGCGGTTTTAATTGCTTTATATTGTGTACCTGTGGTGAATCGTTTGTTTCTATCGATGTTTTGATTATTCAGCGTGTCACCAGGCAGCGGGAGTCGGGTGGGGGGTGTGATTATGGTTGATTACTGATACGTTTTATTGAGGAACTTAGTGATCCTAGTATGAAGGACAATTTAAATTTCCGTTGCAAGGATTAAGTTATTTTGCCATAATGTTAAAACAATGCATGTGTTCCAATTGCCATTACGATTACTATAATCAATAACAGCATCATCAGCAGCATTAGCAACGGCAGAGCACAGCATCAAATCGAATAACACCTTAAACCCTTAAACTAATCCACACTGAGAGACATTATAATCGTTAACGACTGCATTGTCTGTTTCATTTCCTTCACAAACTTTAAAGTATTACTGTAAATTACAACAGTAACGCTCTGTGACGAAAGATTACTTGCACGTGCTCCCAGCAGTGGAGTCGAGTGTGCCACAGAATCAGAGAGAAATCAGTGAACAACTGTAAATGTGGCATTACCCTTCATATTCACATTTTGTTTAGAATTTTGTTTGGAATACTAAATGTTGTTGGATAGCCCACGGTAAGGACTAAAGATACGTGTTCTCAATTCTTATGCATCAATGGTCCTTACCGTGGGTTATTTGACCACAAACAATGCTAGAAAATATTGTATATATCTTTAATAAACAATGTATTTGTCGCACAGAAATCAAAGAATAGTAAACTAAACGTTTCAAATTCTTAAAAGTATGGTCGCCTGTTTAACAATGGAATGTAAGAGTTAATAACAACTATTTATCGGTTTTTGTACTTTGGATTTCAAACATGTGCCTTCTTCGAAAAAAATGATTGTTTTTCTATTCCGATTATTTAACTGATTCATTGACTGTGGATCTATATTAAGTACGACGAAACTGTGTTAATCAATATGCAAAGTTTTATGGAACTTTAATTTACCATCTGCCTAGTTCAAAATACCTGAAAACTGGCCAACCAAACGAAATAAATGGATTGAATTGCAATTAATTTCTTTGCCATGAAGATTGATGTTGTTTTTTTTAAAACTAAATGTATCTGTTTGCTAAAATAAGACATTTGATTAGCATACTGGTTGTTTGTATGAGTAGATTAATTTGTAGCGTCGAACATTGCAGATGTTCCTTTCCTGAACGACATAAATTATATACGTAGTGCTTGCGTTAAAAAAAATACATATTGATATATACATGTTGACGTGTGTTTTATTATTGAAACAATGTAATTGTTAAAAATATAATGTTTTAAGGGATTCCAACTAAAAATGTTCTCATGCAAAATGTATGCAGTAAATTAATACATTGTGTTCCTTCAGACGCCTTGTATAATACAGAGCCTACAAGTGTAACTATATTGTATTTTATGCATTAAACTGTCGCGTAATTTCGTATATAAGCGATAAAATACTTTTAATAATATTTTTATTATGTCTGTATTATCTCATATATTATAACAATGTACGTTGTATTGGTCACCTGGTCCTGCAAACATATGTCCACAAATTACCTGGTTAACTAAAATGCATAAAATAGATTTGTATGTGATGTATTATTAAGTTATTTATTTTAAAGCGTAGACTAAATTAAATGTCGAATCAATACCACAAGCTGTAGGCCACCATGCCATTGACCCCCGGGAGAATTGTGGGAGTGAGAACCTCGCAAACAGTCGGACACTTGAACACGAAACTGTTGTGTGTATATACCTTGTGAATGGGACATCAGTAAAGATATATTTGTGTTAAATGTTAAATATGAAGTTGTCCTTATTATAAAGTTTATTAAAGGCATTAATGACAATTACAAGCAATGTCATCAAAAGTCTACAAAACGATATAATACAATTAATGTACACACATCCACAAATGAAGCCAACTATATTAATAAATGTGCAAACTGTCGTCCAGTAACGTGTCATGTGTTATCTGACTGTTTTCATCTATGAATGACGAGTCGATTTGGCATCCGTCAGAGCTGTTTGAAGTTTAGACTGTTAAAAAGATTCGTTTAATATCTGAGTGAATGGCAAGAAAAAGCTCTCCGTTGTATGTGTTGTTATATGTTTCCGAAATCTATGGGTAGCAGTCGATAACTTGTCTGCGTTTCGTATTTTCTTCTTTTTTCCGATGCAAAAATGCAACGGAACAGTGAGGTTAATATGCGAATATACTTAAAAGATAATTTGTTAATCCAAATAATCGCAGTATTAACTGTTTTATTTTGTTTACTCGCATTATACTGTTATTTATACACAAACTCCCAAACCGAGTGTAAATATTTAATAATCATTTCAACTAATTTATTAAAATTGCGTATGCACAATTACGAATTAAATTGAAATATCGGTGACAGCGCATCAATTCTATCATTGATTCAACTATAAAAGAGAAAATATGACATCAAAAGGAAAATAAATAATCGAGACAACTTTTTAAAAGTGTTCCAGAACCAGACACGTCATATCGATTTACCCAGAAATAATTATGAGTCCGTTGTCTTTAATGATTCTAAAAACGTCATAAGAGTAGTTAGTATGGAAGCTAATATTTACCGTCACAAAATTCGTTCGTTAGAATTGACGAAGAAAGGGAAATAATAAGAGTCTCACAACGTTGACAGCCCAATCAATATGCGTTCCCAGAAGAAGTTCAAATCATGAACCTTTTTGTGTTTTTTATGTTCAACGATTCGACTTTCTAGTTGTCTGGTCTGAAAAATGTTAAATTATTGGTTTATATGTACTATGTTACTACATGTAACTGACTTTCTTAAACGACTGACAAAAAAGACATACCGAAACACCCTTTCATACATATATTTCTTAAAATCATTATTAGTTAAAAAATAAAAATAAATAAATGAAGGTGCATACGTGTAAATAAATGTCAAAAATAATTTTGGAATTCTCCGATATTGTTTCTTGTATAAAACTAACGACCATCGCATGCATAAAGCTCAGTACGTCGCAGACAGTGTGTTAAAGGATATGACGATGTGTTGACCTAAAGATTTGTCGCCCTGGAATGGCTCATAGCTGGAAGGGAAACGTAACGAGCAATCCCCACACGGCGCTGACGCGACTAATCTAGAGTTAAGACATCTGCTACCGACGCGAAGCGTTCGATCGAGTGTTTTCATTAGTGTGATTAATTTACGTTTCCGTATACTTTAGAGAAATGTCGATAGCACGCCAACTTGAGTATCAGCGATCTACTCAAGGGTAATTGCATGTTCTATTGCTTTGAGAAAATATGCAAGAAAAGATCGAACCGATAGAAGCAATTTCTGGGATTGTGGGCAGTAGGTCGTATGTTTAGGTGTATGGGAACACGTAAAAATCAAAACGATCACAGAGTAGAAAGACTGTTGGCGACAAAAGACACTAAAGCATGTGATTTATGAGTGCATTTTTGCTAAACAGGAATCAATTGTATCAATGTAAGTTCAATTTCACACCTTTGAACTTGATAATGTTGCCTCTTATTCAAAAGTATACGACCTCATAATAAAACTATTGGTTAAATAACAATATTTATCCAATGCAAACGGAATTATATACATGCAAGTTACCAAGTCAATCTGCAACGGGCCATGCCGAATAACTGACGATGAATAGTAGTTTGGAGCATCGATTGTTAGTACTTCGTAGCCTACTGAGTCAAAAGTTGGTCATTAGGTGCGTTCTCGATTTTATAAACCACAGTTTAAAATTAATACATTGC